>OZ010607.1:13407990-13567990 GCA_963932145.1 Acanthosepion lycidas | reverse complement strand
CTCTGCTCCTTTTCCCATAATATATAACCCTAGAAATGGCCAATTGAAAATTTTCATATCACCCCCCCCCCTCCTGCTCACATCACCACCACTTCCCAATTATTAGGTTGGTGCAAAAATAATGTCGTTTTTTGACGTTAAAAAATACGTCAATAAATGACATTATTACGTCATTATTTTTGCACCAACCTAATACATATATGAACTTTGAGTTCATTTAATGTGGCTTGTACATTATTTACAAGCAGAATATTGTCTTTACCTTTGTTGTTGTTGTTGTTATCACAACGTTTTGGCTGTTGTGCCTTCTGACCTTCACCCAGGTGCTTTTCAATCTGAATAATCTTCGGGGAATTTCGAACTGAAACCATTATTTAATGTATGAAGCTAGAGCATTGTTGTTTTGCTGACTATATCTCAGGATATCTCATCTAGTTCTTAATTAGTACCGCCCAGTTATTGTTTGATCCATTTCCACTGTATCCAGATCTGCACTACCCACCCCAGAGATTGAACTCACAATTACTATTTCACCAAATTTATGTATCAACAATTTAATCCATTAGGCTATTGTTTCAGAGAGTTGTCAAGAAGGCGACCAACCAGTGGCCTAATTATACCAAGAAGTCATTAGAAGTTGCCATCATGGGACTCATATCTAACAAGAAGCATCTTGTCTGGACATGTCATTGCTACTGAGAGGCTGTCCTTGAGGCCAAGGGAAGTTTTATTGAATAACTATTTTTTTTCTTGGTTAATCAATTGTACAAATGTATTTGAAAATGTACTGATTTTTTTTTTTTTTTTTTGGTGTGACAAAAGTTTTGTTGATCTCTCGCTCAACTGCACCCACACATAATAATCAAGGTGGTTGCAGTCTGAGAAGTTAGGAGGCTGGATGTAAGGGGTGATGTGGCTGCAGAAATTGTCTGACAGCCATGCCTTGGTTCTCCTGCTTGTGTGGCATGGTGCAGAGTCCTGTTGCTAGACATAGGATCTTCCATAGACCACCCTCTTGACCCAGGGCAGCACTACCTTCTCAAGGCACTTGATGTAGGCGTCTGTGTTGAATTTGAGGCCCTCACCAACAAATTTGGGAGTTCTTTTCTCATCGGAGTGAATTTTCCAAGCTGCCATACATTCGTAATCACCAATAGACTCATTCAACTCTTTCTGAATCTTCTGCACTGTCCTCAGATTGACATCTAAACACTCTGAAAAGTTCATATTGGCACTTCTGGTGTAAATGCCAAGCAGTACAGCTTGCTGTTTCCAAACAGTAGTGAATTGTGTCATGGTGGTCTTTTTCTCACAGATAGAGCCCAACTGACCCTACTATACTGAGCAGTTAAGAAAATCAAAAACAAATAACACACATTAGCAAAATTAAAAATATAAAATGGCGACAATTTAACCCCAACCTTGTATCTTTATATTACAACTAGTTTTGAATTACCTGGTGCACTTTCTGCGTGTGTGTGTGTATATATATATATATATATATATATAATAAAAAGGTTTAAACACTAATATTAGTGTTTAAGCCTTTTTATTATATCCATACTCTGTCCTGGACATTGAGTTCTACCTGGATTCTATTCTCTTGGAATTTTTTATTCAAAAAATATATATGTATATATATGTATGTGTATGCATCTATGTATATATATTTTGCATATGTATGTGTATATTTACCACTAATATTATATATATATATATATATATATATATATATATATATATATATATATATCTGCTTCTCTGTTCTTTTCCACATGGCAACAGAATTAAAAAGAAAATCAAGGGAAAGAAGGGAGATGTGGAACAAGGTAGAGGGTAATTAAGAAAGAGAAAATCAAAAGAAAAGTGAGTGAAGAAGGGATGATAGATGCCGTCTGGAGTTTTATTTCTCCTTTACACATTTAATCTTTTAAAGTGTGTTTTTTTTTATTGTTTTTTATTTTCTTTTTTATTTTATTTTTATTTATTTTTTGTGGGAGGGCTGGATGCACATCTTGCATAAGAAATAGATACATACTACATTATCAATATAGAGATAATTATAATCATTATTATTATTGATGTATGGGAATTGTACCAGATCGGCCAGCCATGTGCGTGAATTAAAGGAAAATATTAGGTTGGTGCAAAAATAATGACGTACAAATGTCGTTTTTTGACGTATTTTTTAACGTCAAAAAACGACATTTGTACGTCATTATTTTTGCACCAACCTAATAATAAGAAAAGCCCTAACGTAAGCTGGGGCATATTGAGGAGAGCCAGGCATTGCAGTGCCAGGAAGAGGAATTAGTGATAACATATTTAGACCAAAAAAAGCTGTTAAATGACAGGTCTGAAGTCATGTTGGAGTATAGACACACTAAAACATATATATTATATGAACCTGGATAAAAGTACATACAATTTTTTTTTACAACTCCCTATCCCCATCATATTTCCCCACTCTTACCACACCCCTTCTCTTTTCTCACACTTCCTGTTGTGTGTATATAAAATAAGCAAATAAAGTGTTAGGAAATTAATTATCCTGTACTGGCTGACAAGACCTCAATGATTGAAACCATAGTAGTGTAAGTGGTTGATCTTCCTATATATATATATATATATATATATATAAAGGATGCTCTGGAAGGTGGGCCTTCTATTTCTTTCCATGGAAACTGTAACAGATATTATTGGATAGATACAATTTTGTATATAGCATGGTGGGTCTTAGCTGTAAAAGTCTGAACTGGTGAAACTAATGAATTTCCATGGAAATAGCAAAATTAGTGAGAGGTTTACAATGTTGTGTTTGTGGGAAAGTGGTTGTAGGGTGGAAAACAATTCATCTACAAGACCATGTTGCTGTAATATGGTGTTAAGTTTATATTGCAATATCTTAGGTGTGTGGCCCAATTGGAAGCAATGACTCCAAACTTGAAGGGAGTTTATTTAGAATCAACCCAGGAGCCTACCAATACATATAAAATCTTCACATAATATAATTTTTTTTCATATTCCATATTTTTGTAAATATGCATTAACTTTGATGCAATAATTAACATGCTAATTTTGTACACATTAAGGTGCAAGTTTTTATGCTTCATTCTTATGGCCTTGTGCCAAACTAAGCAATGACTATGACATGTCTACAGTAATTACCTTTTATAGAGTAAGGTTAGAAAGTTAATATTGCAAGTTGTTGTTATTGTCTTTAATTTCCATTTAGTACTCTGCTATTGCAAACTTGTGCCAAACTAGTTTAAGCTTGAAAAAGACAATCTCTGCATTCAAATGAGAACAAGAAATGTATTTCTAAATGTCAAAAATTAGACAGCACTTATTTTGATGAACAGCATTTCTTAAAATGATTACTTTGCTACTTATGTCAATGTAAAAACAGTCTTTCTTAGCTGGAAATAGTGTGTTCTTAGCCACTATTGGGAAGGAAGTCTACGATGTATATGACAGGTTTAAGTTTGACTGTGAGAAAGACAAGACAGACCAAGGGATATTGATTAAGAAGTTTGAGGAATTTTTTTTGTAGGTGAAACACACAAAGCCTATGAGTCTTACAAATTCCAACTCTGAAAGCAAAAAGCATCAGAAAGCATTGAGAGATATTTAGCTGTGCTGTGACAACTTGTAAAGAACTGTAATTTCGGGCAGCAACAAGATAAGCTTATTGGAGGGTTAAATACGTCGCCACCAAAGAGAAGCTATTGTCAGATAAACAGCTTACTCTAGACAAGTGCCTACAAATAGGCAGATCTCACAAGACATCCAAACAACAGACACAGACCATTTCCTCCAATGCTGATGCAGCAGACTCTTACATGTTGTAAGTAATTTCTGTTCCACAACAGGAATGACTGTCCAGCAAAAGAAGCATGCTGCAGAATTTGTTTCATAGAAGGAACACTATACATTTGTTTGCAGGAATGACAAAGCGAAAGTGAGGGAAATAAATGAGGAAGATAGGATTTTACACTTTCTAAGTTTAGTCACTATGGAAAATATATATGAGGTCACCAAGGACAATATCCCAAATTGGCAGGATAAGGTCAAGATCACCACTAAAGTTTGCACCAAAACCATCAATTTTAGGTCAAGATGTGACTGTAGTTCCAGACTGGTATTAGTTGGAAAAATTCCGCACTCATCTAATGAACAAACAAAAGACTTCATGAACCTGGTCATCACGAAATAAAGGTCGTTAGATATGTGGAGGTCACGTTGGCCATGGAAAAAAATAGCTTGCAACATGACCTGTATGTTATGGAGAGACTGAAAGAACCACTACTGGGAGGACCAACAATCAAAGCCCTCAATCTGTAGAAAGCATAGTTAATACGGCCAGAAGTAAAGGGTACTGTCACAAAGATGAGTTCCCAGAACTGAGGAAACTGTGTACCAGATATGTTTGGATACAGGAAATCGACCCTTCTAAATTGACATTCTTAGAAAATTGCCACTGCCAATGAAATAGTAAGTTCATGAAGAACTGAAATGTTTGGAGAATGGAGGACATAATCCATCCAGTGAAATTGCCAATGGATTGGTGGAACCCAATAGTCACTGCCCCCCAAAAAGCAACGGTTAAGTTAGATTGTGTGTCAACTTTACCAAGCTAAATGAAAGTGTGAAAAAGGAGAAATTTCTTCTACCCACCACAGATTAGCTACTAGCTGAACTCAACAAAGCCACAATATCAAGCTCGATTGCAACAGCAGTTTCTACCAAATCGTCCTCTACAAAAAAATCACAGGAACTTACCACATTTATAATGCCGTATGGGAGGTACTGCTTCAAATGACTTCCATTTGGGATAAATTCTGGGCCCAAAGTTTTTCATAGGGAGATGACACACATTTTTTCTGGGATACCAGGGGTTATCTGCAATATAGATGATGTTCGCATAAGTGGATGAAACTAGCAGTAGCATGACCAGCGATTAAAAGTGGTACTTCAGTGGAAAAAGCCACACTAAATGGTAAGTGTGTATTTTCCATCAGCAACATAAAGTTTCTGAGACACATCATCTCAAAGGAGGGAATCCAAATGGATCCAGAAAAAGTAAAAACTGTTATGGATCTGCCTTGGCTAGAGAATGTGTCAGATTTAAGATGCTTACTGGGCATGGCAACTCAGGTTGGAAAATTTGCTAAGAACCTAGCAGATACTACCAAACCACTCAGAGAGTTTCTTAAGAAAGAAACGGAATGGGTCTGGATGAACCTCAAAAAGCAGCATTCCAGACCCTGAAGAAACAGCTGAGTTCCACACCGGTACTGACTCATTACAATTATAACAAGCTGACAAAGATATCTGCAGATTCATCTAGCTATGGCCTGCAGAGAGTACTTCTTCAGAAGCAAGGAAATTTTATGTGTTAAGATCTCTGACTGATACAGAGCAGAGATATGCACAAGTTGAGAAAGAAGCATTGGCTATCATAGAGAAAAATTTTACTGGCTTCTTAATCGGATTGCAAAAATTCACAGTGGAATCAGACCACAAACCACTATTACTACTGTTAAAAAACTGTCTGGATGAATTGACTCCAAGAATCCAACATTTCTACATGAGGCTAATGAGATTCTCCTATGATATTATATATACTGCAGGAAAAGACTTCACCACAGCAGACACTTTGCCTTGTACACCTTGGAGTCATACAGGATATCCAGCAGAAGATGGAAACAAACTCATTTATCTTTGAAGTCATAGGAAATATCTTTGTAAGTGACAAATGTTTGGAGGAAATCAGACAGAAGGAAAACTGCTGACATGGTTGGCAGTCATCATCAACTATTACACTATGGACCACTAGCCTGTAACTTCAAGGTGAGATCCCAAACTAAAGCAGTTCTGGTTTGTTAACCAGGAACTAATATTAGGTTGGTGCAAAAATAATGTCGTTTTCTCACACAGTAACATATGTGAGAAAACAACATTATTTTTGCACCAACCTAATAGTTTACCAGGGACTCATAATGTACCAGAGCCAACTCATCATCCCTGCTGAACTCCAAAAAGATATACTTGTGCATGTACATAAGGGACACCAAGGTATCATCAAATGTTGAGTATTGTAGCAGGAAACCTGGGATCCTGTAGCACAAACACTGGAAACAGACATGCAACAGATTTTGGTTCAGTATGCACTGATATGACCTGCGTTAAACACAAAAGCCTTCTGCCATCTCAACAAACACTCACCTTTTTTATAGGTTCATGCCAAGCCAGAGAATTTGCATAGTGATCATGCTGCCAGACTCAATTTGACTCAATGATGCATACGCCTTGTCATTCCAGGACCAATGCTTGGACAGTTCGCCTCTCTTACAATTTTCTCATCTTATACACACATTTAAGTTATGTTACCCTACTCCTCTTGGATCTCTGACGTAATTCTCCGGCACAAGTGCTAACCTGTGAAAGTGTGTGGTGGCCCGGCCTCTCTAAGCAAATTGTAGACAAGGTCGGAAGATGTGGTATCTGTAAAAAGGAAAGAAAATATCCCCCAGAACCACTACAGCCCACTAAATACCCATGACAAAAAGTGGGAATTGACCTTTTTGCATTTAAGGGACACAGGTATTTCCTGGTAATTGATTATTTTCCCAGGTGGATTGAAATAGCCCATCTATGGACAACATCTTCAGTCAGTATAATAAAGAATTGCAAATTGACATTCACTAGGCATGTAATCTCAGAAATAATCATTTCAGACAATGATCCCCAATTTGGTGCAAGGGAATTCACGAATTTCTGAAATGTTTTTGGCTTTCTGCATCTTGCAAGGCAACGGAAAGGCTGAATGTGCAGTCCAGACTCAAAAACCTATTGAAAAAGCATGTGACCCATATGTTGCAGTGCTTAATTATTGCATCACTCCTCTAGAATATGGCAAGAACCCTGCAGAGCTACTGATGAACAGAAAATTGGGAACACAGATCCCTTCCATTCTCCAGACGAATTCCTTCAATCAGAAAGGCATTGACGAACATACAAAGGTGCATATTCATCTCAAAGCCAGGCAGAAACAAAATTATGACAGATATGAGCGTCCTTCATTCAAAAAATAACGGCCAGTCTGGGTCAAGACATCCAAGGCCAGTCCCACTATAATAAGCAAGGTCAGTACTAGTTAAAATGGATTCAGAACTGCATCAGTGCAACAAAAATGATATTTGCCTAAGGAACGGAGAAAACATTTTCCCTCAAACACCACACCACAGGAGGCAACCACCTTACCATGTACCCACCACTGATATGAATTCATATACAACTGTGAAAACAACAGACTTTCTTGACCAAACAAACATTAGTACCGATCAACAAAAATAGACCAGAAGCAGTTGACAAGTCTGGCCAACCTAAAAAACTCGCAAAGGACTTTGATTGAAAGGGGAATGTAGCATTATGTCTCTTAAGGTTTACCAGTTAAGAGACAGTTATGACCACTGACAGTCAGAAGTTGATGTAGGACTAGCAATAAAGGACTACCGTGATATATGCATCTCTTTATCTTTCTTCCTAAGACCTAGTCAGTAACATTACACAAAGCCTTGTCACAAAATAACCTGCAGGTCTTTCTAGTAGGGTTGCATTCACAGGAGTATGCACCTGACCTCTCTGGTGTGATGTCATGTGATTGGCTAATCCAATCGCCAAGAGGGTAACTTTTTCACAAATACTGCAAGTGTGTTGGTGTCCTAAAAGCTCTGGGACTGATCCTGTTTCTCCCTTCCTAATGGCACTCTTTTTGTTGGAAAACTTCTTTAATTCGCTTTTGCTCAAAATTGTTGCAGCATTCCAAAATCAACCTTCTCCAGCAACAGTTTCCTAGTCTTCAACATTAATGCCAAGAGTCTTCAGGATACATTTACCGACATCTTTGCAACGTTTATTGAGCTTATGAGCGTGTTTCTATGCTCTATGTTTGCATGTTGAAGAATTTTTGTGTCTAGTGTACAAGACTGCTAATTGATGTCCAAGATTCATCTTAGGTACTGCTGGTGAAAATGCTCTAAGACCTTAATGTGTATTTGATAGGTGGTCCATGTTTCAGGGGAATATAAAAGTGTTGTTAGGACAACCATTTCATAGATGCTGAACTTTGTTCAAGAAGAAATTTTACATACATAGATTTGATAACAAACTGTTCACTCTTACATCCAGTGTAAAATAGATATGGTCATTCCTCATTGTGGAAGAGGGCTTACATGTCCCAGTGAGTCCAAGAATGATAGACGTTACCAGTCTTTGTATATATGTAAATAAATTATACATTTATTTACACTTTCTCAATGTCTTCTTTTGTTTGATGTTTGGATTTACATTTGCAGAATCAGTGAGATATGCACATTTCTTAAGCATGGTTAAGTCTTGTTTTATTCCAAGTTCTCTTCTTGCTAAGCAGTTAAAGCAGACTGAGCTTCAAAGTGATTAAAAAACATCAAGAATATCTACTAAAATATATCTATCCACAATATATTGAGTTCTGTTGAACTTTACTCTATCATATCTGGACTTTAGGAATTTAAATGCAGTACTACATTGGCAGCAAGGTCTCATCATTTTACAGTTGAAATGGCTAGATGTGATTGTAAGTTCTATGCTAACAGTTTCTTCTATTGCACTTCTCACTTGTGGAACTCTTTTTTGGCTTCTTGCTTCCATGTCAAGTTTGACCTTCAAAAATTTAAATACAATGTCAATCATGATCTCTTGTCTTCTTTGTTCTTGTTCTTTTGTCTTCTCTCCTTAATAGCATATTTTTCTCATGTTCTCTAATACCCAATAACCCCCTGTGTCTTAGTGGCTTTATTGCCTTGCTTGGAATGAAATGATAAAAAAAAAATTGTGGTAATAGTAATATTAGCTGTTTCCCTATAAAGAAACATTTGGAATTCATTAACCAAGCAGCCAGTACTTGCTGCTTTCATTTGAAATTTATAAAGTGTTTCTATTAAAACAATTTTTAAGAAAAATAGGTTTCTCAAGTCCAGTAGCTATTATTGCTCTTTCCATTATTTATGGGAGTTTCCTTCCTAACCTTTTACTTGAAGTGGTGTGGAATGTTAACATCTTTATTATGTCATTATTTTTATGCTATCTATTTTTGTTGTTGCTGCTGTTGTTGATAGTCCTCAAATGATGTGGTTTTTGTTATTTGGTACAGTTCTTTTATTGTGATTCTGTAGCACCAGTCCACAAAGTTAAGAAAAAAGGATGATCTTCACTTGCTCAAAGACATGTTTCTTAGTGAAAACCATTTTCTTTGAACCACATGGAATAGTGTTACAAAAACAAAAGGAAATGTACCAAATAGCAGAAACCACATCAATTGGGGATTTTTAACAAAGGCAACAACTAAAATGGATAACACAAAGAAAATAATAACATAATCAAGATGTTGATGTTCCAAACTACTTTAAACATAAAGGTTATTGCCCATCAATACTGAAAAACTAAATAACAGTTCCTGGACTAGAGAAACCAATTCTCTTGAAAAATTATTTCAATAGGAAGATTTTACAAATTTCAATCAACAGTAGCACTGACTGCTGTCAACAAATGATGAATATTTCCTTATAAGGAAATGGTTAATACTACAATACATGTTTGTTTAAATTCTCACAAAACTTGTTACCAAACATTTTGGTCATCTTTTTTACTGTGCAAAAGCTTCCTTCTATATTGGTAAATGTGTCATTCTCAGATCTGTCAGCTCTCTTGACATTGCTGATTGACTAAAAGTTTTGAGCTTTTTTACCATGCTCTTCCAGTTTGTAACTAGTGTTCTCCTGGTTAACTCTTAAGTATTGGTCTTCTGTTGAATCTTCCAGTTTTTACAAAAGTTTTCCTGTAAATAAACTTTTGATCTTTCTCCGCTAAAAGAATTGCCGAGTGAAAATATTTTCTATTCACTCTGTATATGTGTTGTGCCATATCAGCAGTAGCCCTTAATAAACATAGTATCAACAGCAGCAGCAGCTTCATTGGTATAAAAACAAGTGAAGCCTTAAGTAACACTGTCTTCCTGTTTTTCCTCCTTTCAAAGCGTGTGCCATTGACTTTTCACACTGAAGCAAAAAGTGCTGTGGATGATTCATGCACAAATGCAGGCAAATCACACTCAAATACATTCATTTACAATTTTTGTTTCATATGCAATTTACTTCTATGAAAAGAAAGTTTCCTTTTGTTTAATAAATGTTACCTTGCCTTGCAAATTAATCAGTCACAGTTATTTTGTGCATGTACCTTTTTACGACTATTAATTCATGTCAAATGTTCCTGTAGAAATCTTGTACATTAATTATAGATGTAGCCAACACACTAATTGTGTTTTGAAAACAAGTTTAACATTTCAGGCAATGATTTGATTTAAATTGTTGTGGAGATAATATTTTTCAATAACAGAATTATTGACTCGGGTTTGTCTACCAGTGAAACATTGGCTTAAAATGGGCTAATATGGTCCAAAAATCATGTTTCTGTTGGAAATAGCTGCAAAGAAGGATGTCTAGCATTTTTGGGTTGCTTTTTTTTTTTTTTTTAAAATCTTTTTCCCTGTTCATGGCAAAATCTCTTTTTTCTGAAGTTAGACTTATAAAGACTTATAAATGTCCAGATTTTTAGGTTGAAAGATCCATATTTTTTTTTATGCTATGAGAAGAAAATCACCTCCTCCTCAGATGAAAGATAAGATTACATAATTTAGAGATTTCATATGAAATATGATTTTTACCTTTAATGGTATGGATTATCTCTCCTTATATGTATTCTGTATTTAAATACGTCCAGGATGGACACACTTCATTCTAAGTTAAATAAAGCTTCAGGTAAGTTATACCTGCGTTCATCTTTTTACTACAATTTATTCAACTTAGAATTAATTAAACATGGAACAGTGCATGAGAGCACAAAAGTTTGATGCCAACTCTTGAAAATGCCACACCTTTATGTCATTTTATTTTAAAATTCAACAAAAGTCATCAATTTTTTTTTATCTTTATTCAAACTTTTCTAAAAAGAAAATGTGAGCATGGAAAAAAAAAAAAAGAAAGGAAAACAAATTTTTATTTTATTCAGAATACATAGATGACAAGATAGACTATCATGGCAACCATCTTGTGTTTGAATACATGAGTTATGGGGAGGGATGAAAACAAAGTAATGTTTGATGAAGGCACACCTCAACTTCAGTTAATGGGACTGAATATTCCCAGGTAAAAAAAAAAAAAAAATATGAGGCAAATGGTTAGAAAAAAAAAATTAAAATAAAACTAATTCTAATTAATGACAACTTTACTGAGCTTGGAATGTTTAAAATAACTTGCACAAGAGAAAAATTCTAACCAATTTTAAATTGTTTAAACACACAGAAAGAGAGTTACTTCCCTTGAAACGTTTATTTAAAAAAAAAAAAAAAAAAAAGTCTCAATTATGAAAATCAGAGAAAATTTTTCCTTGAGAGAATAGAGAAATTGCTCTCATTATTTTAAAATAAATATACACAGCAGTACCGAATTAAAACAGCAAAAACATTAAACGAAATAAAAAAAATGAAACAATCCATTCATTATTTCTCTTTGATCAAGTAACATTACCAAAAATATGAATAAAATTCCCATATTTTTCAATAAGATGAGCACCCTTAAACTTCTAAAAAAGAAAGGGTTAACCTATCTTATATTCCCAAATCTGCTGAACCATTTTATTTTCAGGGCTTGTTTATAGAAAACTCTAAAAATAAGTGTGTATTATACATGAAAATGTTATTTTATTAGGTTGGTGCAAAAATATCGTTTTTTGACGTTAAAAAATATGACAAAAAACGATATTATTTTTGCACCAACCTAATATTGTCTTTTCAATTTATTCTTAAAAGAAAGCTATATATATGTAAATAATGTAAGTAAATATGGATTATAAAAAACTTGTAAAGATATTCAACAAATTAGAAATTAAATCTTATATAGAAGTTTTGCAGGATTGTTTGAATTGGGCAAGTGTATTGTCTTTGAAAAATTGCTAAAACAAAAAATGTTGCCAAAGATTTAAAAAATATGAGTCTGGTAAAAAAAAAAAAAAAAAAAAAGAAGAACCATTCATATACTGAAGAGATATCTTATACAAAAAACAGAAACAAAGCCAAAATGCTTTAAAAATAAAATGTCTTAGAATGGTTGAATTTATACTTCAAATTATTTAACTAAACAATAAGGAAAAAGACAGTTGATCTCATTCTTTCTGTTGCTTGAAACATGGCTGTGTTCCATTTTGTAAAAAGATTTACTCTGATCAGAATGTTAGCCACCATTTTCTGTTTTGATCTATTAAAAGAAAACACGAGACCACACCCCCTTTATATATATATATATATAACCAAATAAATATAAATAAATGTAAGTATTCACACACACACACTATATATATATATATATATATATATATATATATATATATATATATATATAGCCTTTGGTGTAAATAGAACAGTGCTCAATGCAATATAACAGAGCTATTAAGTATATATTAATAAATATACATAATACTCCATGCCGACAGAATGACTAGGAGTTTCATGCACTAGGCAATCATCAGGTATAAATAAACTGGCTATATAGGGTTTAAATTTCTGGGTCTCATAGTGTTAGTGCAATTGGATAAATCATTATTATTAATATTAAATTGTACAATAATCTAGATTTAAATATAGGTTCAAACTTACACGTAAAAATTCCAATTTAAAATTTGAAAAGTGGAGACTACTAGTAGCTGTATACGTTAAAAAGGATTCATACCATGTTTCAAGGGGGATAACTCTATTTTTTGCCTGTGCTAAAACACTTAAAAGCTAATAGTGATACAACAATAGGTAACAATATAAATAATGATGGCGATGTCAATTTCTATTTTGGTTCAACTGTAAATCATGTTTTTACCATCACCAAATTACATTAGGCAGAATTAAATAACAGCCAGTTTATTTAAATCTGTTGAATATCTAGTGCATGAACCTCAGTTTTACTGTCAGTGTGGGGTATTATGTATATTTATTAACATATATATAGTTTTAAGGTATGCTATATTTATGGGTTAAAGTGCTCAATATCATGGATAGAGCATATGTAAATATAAAAGTGGTCATTGAAGTCAACATCCAGAGCTGACATTTTGTTTCATGCAAAATGCACTCATCAGGCCTGTCGAGCTGAATATATTTGCAATGTTGCTGTTTTAAATAAGAGGCTTTTTTTTTTTTAAAGCTGAGAAAAATTTCTGTGAACATGTACTATGTGTATAATATGACCCCCACTACTTAATTCCACTTTTGTGTAGCAGTAAGCATGTTAAATAACTTCAAATAATATGGTCTGTATATTAGCCACCATTTTCTTTTTATAAGTCACTGTCTTTTCTTGTATTCTCTTTATCTGATGAAGGCTACTCAATAGATTGGCTAAAATGTCTTCTTAACAAGCAAAGCAGCAAGAAGAATGAGTTCAATTGTCCAATTAAACATTTTTTCCATATAATGTCTAATTATAATTAATAAAAATACATATTATTTGTGGATTATATTAAAATTAGCTACCTCTTCAGATATATGACAAATGCAATTTTGATTGACAGTCTAGTTGGTCTATAGGAAAAAAAAAAAAAACGTTAATATCCCTATATTAAATAAAGATTGAAAGCAACTGATTTCTAAATTTTCTTACACTGATAATTGCATAAAAAGCAAGGCAGGAAATACAATGAGGCTTAAAGCACAAATACCAAGATATCGAAAATTAGGAGTAAACCAAGATTTGTAAGCCAGTCAGCGAAAGTAGATGTTTACGAAAAGCTATGAAAGAAGCAAGGCGTGCTGGGTTGTTTTAAAAAAGAAATTTTTAAATACATTTAGGGCATTCCAAAAAGATCCTGAGATGGTTTTTTTTGTTTTTTTTAAAGATTTCTTAATTAGAAAGAAACCATGTAGAAAAATAAAAAGGTCAAAGGTTCAAGCATACCCACCCCCTACACCATTTTTAGGTTAATCGAAAATTACTTTGACCTTTTCAAGATGCAACAGAGGAATCCATATATAAATTTTCATTCAATTTATTTTTGAGGAAAAGATTTTTTTTTAAATTTTGCAAATGTATATTTATAAGTCAATGAATTTATTAACTTTGTTGTTCTATTAAATGTCACATTAAAAAAAAAAAAAAATTTTATGGATTTCTTGAGGTATTATTATTATTATTATTATTATTAATCTTAATTAACCAGTGTTTGAAAATGTATGTTAGAATATTCAAAATAAAAATAAATATTGTCTGTTTGTGTTTTAGTTGTCTTTGGAATAGTTTTTAACAATTTCTTTTTATTATTTGAAATCACTCACACTAAAAGAAACAGAAGTCTTTTACTAACACTTACAGAATCTGAACACAGAAGATTAGGTTTTTTAACATTCCATAGATATAATAAAATAACTGAATTTTATCAGCAATGACCTTACAGATGATATTTTGTTTCGTTTATCTTTCATTACTACTAGATTTAGTATTAAATTACTTTAATTGGCTCAATTTTTAAACAAAAAATAGCAAGCAAAAATAAATTAACTCCCTTCAATAGCAGCTTATAAATTGTAGAAAATAAACGGACATTTATATTTTAAATATTAGGTTGGTGCAAAAATAATGACGTAATAATGTCGTTTTTTGACATTAAAAAATACCTCAAAAAACGACATTATTACGTCATTATTTTTGCACCAACCTAATAACTTTGTCCATCAGGAAGTTTAAACTAAATTCTTGTTTACAAACTAAATGTTTAAGAGATCAAGTTGTATATAAGAAAACCCCACAAAAACAGTCTTTACTCATTCTTGAAAGTTATTTCTATTGATTTTTGTTTATTTTGTGATGTTTATTTTAAACATTACAGTAAGAACAGTAACACTGTCATAATGTAGTGTGCTTGGTATACTGATCTCACATGTGATTTAGAATGAGGTTTACTGAGTATAGCATAAATTTGACAATGTTAATAGTTACAATTTTGGCAGCACACATCACCTCTCCAAATAGGTGTGAAGATAAATGCTGTCAAATTGGAATTATTCATATTCTATTAAATGTATACAGCACTTAGTAAAGATCAGACTTAATTCATGAGATTATAGTTTAACCTACTGGGTACCCCATAATTATATGTAAACAAAGTAATTTCTAAAGTAGTGATGGACTTTTTATTTATTAATTCGACAGATTTTATCACTTTAAATGTTGTTTTTTAGATATTTTGTTTGAGTAGATGCATATTTGAGTAGATGCTTTGTTTATTTATAAAACCTAACCATTTCTTGGGAATAAAATCAAGACTTTTAAATGCTATCAAATATGATACATTGGTATCTGTCTATATTTCTGAGATGAAGTATTATGTACGTTATTTGGACTATTGTCCTCATCTTTGTTGCCATATTTATTACATTTCAGCTGTTGTATGCTCTGGCCTTCTTCAGGTGGTTGGAATGTCGAACTGAACCCTTTATTTTGTTCATTGGGGTAGACTGTTCTAGTTCTACGTGCTATGTTTAATGGATGTCATTTATCAGTTATCTCCTGTTAATTTCCCTCTGAAAGTTCTTCACTGCCTTAACTGGGTATTGAATTCATACTCTTTGGGTACTGTCACATGACACAGTGGATAAAGGTGTTAGATCCAGTGACAGGACCCAAAGAGTGTGAGTTCAATGCCTAGTTAAGGCAGTGGAGAACTTTCAGAGGGAAATTAACAGGCGATAACTGACATCCATTAAACATAGAAATAAAGGGTTCAGTTCGACATTCTAACAACCTGAAGAAGGCCAGAGTGTACAATGGCCGAAATGTTGTAATAAATATGGTGACAAAGATGAGGACAATAGTCCGAATAATTCAAATAATGATACATTGGATTCAAAATTACTTGAAATAAAAGAATACTGGTTGCATTTAGAAAAAAAAAGTTAACTGAAAATTATCAAATAATAAGTATTATCTGGAAATTTTTTTAGTATATTGTGCTGAAAAATAACAGCAATGAAAATCCGTTTTCTTTGACCTACAGTGGGATTTACACATCATTGAAAATAGAAATATACATTTGCAATTATGACAAGCTGCATAAATTTAAAAGGTCTTATTAGCAACAATAGCTGAAAGAAAAGGTGTTTTTGAAAGCTGTAACTTCATCTCGGCAAAAAGACATAAATACTTCATTTAATGGGGAAAAAACCAAAATGATTGAAGTTGGTGACAAAGTCATTTACAACAAGAACAACACAACAAAAAAGGTTAATAAACAAAAATTATTGATAAAAGGATACACTGCTACTCTCCTACATTTAATATACACAGGATCTCATCCAGCTGATTAAAATTTAATTTGATTTTGCTATTAATCACATTAACATTGCTATTTAATTCTTTGTATAAATTGTTTCTTTATGATATCAAATATAAGTTGTACACTCAAATAAATATATAAGAAAGTTAGCTCCTTATGCCTGTCTTTGAGTTATAAAAACAAATGGAATTTATTTATTAGTAATGCTCAATCTCTTGATAATAAATACTATAATTACAACGACTACTTAAAAATGTAATCTTTCAGAATTACTTTTGTCAACAATTTGTGGGTAAAATACAATATTTCTTGTTTACATATATAAAATAAAAGAACAAATAGGAAACTTATATCAATCTAACATGTTTCACTTTTATTAAAGCTTCATCAGAGATTGAGAGAAAAAAGACAGAAAACACTGATATTTTCAATTATGTTTGGGTCAGTTTTCATTGGTCAGACACATGTCATGTGGATAATCCTATGTTTATGTAAGTGTTATGTAGTGGTTTCACAGTGGAGGCTTGTATTTGTACTAAGTCGGTCCTAAAATAGGTTCGACGTACAAAACGTTAGGAACTTGATATAATAGGTAATGACACAGCAATCTAGTTGTGGTGGCTGATACTTTAATATCTGACTAACGGTCGTCCGACATCGACTGACTGACCAACTCACTGAACGACTGCTACTACTCCTACTTATTATAGGTGGGAGAGTCTATTAACAATAGAATAGGTGTGTTCCACTATAACAGTAAGTTTGTGAAAATTCTTGTATAGAATCGTCTATAGTTTTAATATTTAGACTTTATGAATTCAAGTGCAGTACTAGACTGGTAACAAGGTCTTATCAGTTTACAGTTAAATTGGCCAGATGTAACTGGAAGTTCTATGGCTAACAGTTTCTTTTTTCGCACTTCTCACTTGTGGAACTCTCTTCCAGTTCCATGCTTTCCAGCCAACTTTGATCTTCAAAAATTTAAATGCAGTCGCTATCTATTGTCTTCCTGATTGCTCTTCTGTTGTTCTTGCTACTTAATAATGTTTCTGTTTTTTTAATTCCTCCACACCCTGTAGCCCCCTTGTGTCTTAGTGGCTTTATTGCCTTGCTTGGGGTGAATTTAATTAAAAAAAAAATTTTTTTTTGAAGTACAATGCAGTTGAAAGATTACTTAAATATGGCTGTCAATTTTTATGATGCCAGTCAACTTGTTTAATAATAAAAACTGAAGAGATTGTTAACCATTGCTCCATGTCAAGGCCATTTTTTTAAATGCCATATCCCTTTAGACGTAGGTAATTGTAGATTTCCTTAAAATTCTGTTCTTTATTGTCTGTGAATTGCCATAACTTCTTGGGAAAGACAGTGTAACAGTTTCCCATTGCCTTCACCACGGTTTGGAATTCAAAGTTTTCCTTCTCTTAGACTGGTTTCCACCCAAGGCTAGAAAGCTCAGTCTATTTTAAACCATAGCTGGAGTGAGAATGGAATGATTCATGCCTTTCTGAAGGGCATTTGTGCAGAAGGGAATGCAACAGACTAGCCTAGAATCTGACTCAGCTCACTGATTACACATTCCACGTTAGTATCCATTGCACTACCGGCACAGCCTACGTCCACCTGTGGCAAGTTCGATCCTGATTGGGTCCTCAAATTAATAACTTTGTGCTCTACTCGTTTCTTCTAAGCTTAGTAAAATTTTAATAGCAAGAGTTATTCCCCTTGCAACAATGTTGGCTGATCTCGTTTTGAAGTAATCTTAACGTAGATGTTATAATTATCTTTGTCTGGCACAAGATCACAATTCTGGAGCATCAAATGAGGATCAAACTTAATTGAACTAACCAGAGTAGGTGCCTAAAAAGCTTAATCAATGCCAGGCGTCTTACATTGATCTTTAAATCAGCACTTTACAGCAGGTGCACTAAGTTATAGAAAATCCCTAAAAAAAATAAAAAGCATCTGCAATGGCTGGCACAATGGTTAGCAGACCTTCTTTGAACACGAATGTATTTGTGCAGTGGGTTCAGTTACCACAGCGACTATGGCTTCATCCCCAAATAAACTAACATTAGTAAATTGGAGGTTTTGTCATGGAGTAGTGGCTAACAAGCTCGTCTCACAAATTATTACTAGTTTAGTGAAGATAAACTTCATTCACCACCCTGAATATGTTGCCTTGTGCTAGATTAGCTTAATCTTATAAGGTTGTTTTTTAGCACCATATCAACATATGTGGATTATTTAATGCTGAAATCTAAATATTTTGTATGCATTTTTTTATTTTTGGAAATAATAATGGTTTAGTTACTAATTAATCCATAGCTGGGGGGAGAAAAGGTGGATTCATATCTTTCCCAAGGCTATTTGTGCATAAAGAAATATAACAAACACAATTGGAATTGGCATGG
Source organism: Acanthosepion lycidas (assembly GCA_963932145.1). NCBI lineage: Eukaryota > Metazoa > Mollusca > Cephalopoda > Sepiida > Sepiidae > Acanthosepion > Acanthosepion lycidas. Next base: position 13,549,160 of record OZ010607.1, on the reverse strand, counting down.
AATTGTTCATTGGAGAGCCGAGTTCCATTATCCATTACACCACCTGTACATCCAAATTACAGCACCTCTCAAGTAGTCACCCATGTAGGTACTGACCAGGCTTTGCATTACTTAACTTTGGTGATTGTACAGGACCGATGTTTTGATGTGATGTGGCAGTAATCTTTATAGTAGGTAAAATAGTTTGCTTTGAATATTACTGCCACATCTGGTTTCCTGGTTAAAATATATATAAAAAGTTTACTTAACTTTAAATATCAATTTTTTTTTTTTTTTTTTTTTGTCGTTTTCCCCAACTTTGAAGTTTCTTGGTATCAAGGGGAAAACAACAAAAAAAAAAAAAAAAAAAAATTGATATTTGAAGTTAAGTAAACTTTTTATATAATATTATTAATGCTCTATTTTTAATATTATTTAACTATATATAAAAAATATTTGCTGTTTCTTAAATCATATATATATACACACAAAATAACAAAGATTATATTTTACAAATAATAACAAAAATAAAAATGCTTGACAAGGCAATTTCTGGGAGATAATGCTTTTAAGGTAAGCAGACTTTGTAATTAGAGTACTCAATATAGAGAGATGGAGCATTAATGAGAATTAAAAAGAAAACAAAACAACTTTTATTCATCTTATTCCAAATCTGAGTTCACATCAACTTGTCAGGGAAATTGATTGTAAAATTGAATTTATTTACAGAAATAATAACTTATTTGAAATTGTTCAGTTATATGTATTAGATAAGTTTGATATAATCAGAAGTTAGATATTAATATTATATTGCCATTATATATATCAGCATGTAAACAGGCTATATTATGGTGATTGCTACATCTTACTGAGATGAGAGCTGCCTCCTCACCCTTCATATTACTTGTAATGGCTTCTGTCTCATTTTGACATCCATGGCTATATTTATAGCCATTGCAGTGTGGTTAGAACATTCACATTCTGACCATAAGACCTGGGTTCGAATCTCACCATGGCCAATTTGACAGAAAGGAGACTACCTGATGTTATCGAACTGGAGGGGGTTGATCCCAGTGTGTGGTACCTTTGGAAAGTGCCTGAAAACCATACCACAGGTTGACCCAAGCCTTGTGAGTGTAATTGGGTAGACGGAACCCTTGAGGGCTGTTGATAGCTGTGCTAGCACTAAGTCACAAGTCATCGTGACTGAGGGCTTGAGTGTGCTGGCCTTGTTCATGTTGTTGATCATGCTAGATAACACGTTCATTCCCAGAAACTGTGACTAAGGTCTGCTCAGCATAGTTACATTATAAACCACAGAGCAGGTGTCTGCAATAGGGATTGGCTAGACACCCTAGCTGATGGGTATCCTCGAATACGAGTGGCCAGCTATTTTGAAAATCCTTCGGTTGAGCACTGTTGAGAGATGGGCAAATTCTATAAACAGCAGCTGTCAGCACTAACGCATCACTCTTTATTAATGAATATAGCACTCTTGGCTGTTGGGCATTTGTTAACATTCTAAAAAACAATACATTAGAATTCGACTTTCTCTCTGCCAAAGTGGTGATGGCTTGAGTGTAGAAACTCCGATTAAATAATCGGTCGGGTTTCGATCCTAGCTTAAAGCATTCAGTTGTCTAGATACACTGATGAGCCGTAATACGGTGAAACAGACCTGTATGCAAATGACATTATATATATATACACACACACACACACAAAGATGTAGTTTATGGAAAGATTAGCCAACCTGAAGTAGATATGATTAAGACACTAGTGTCTCACATACTAATTCTGGATGCTAGTGTCTCATGTACTAATTCTTTAGGGATCCTTATGGAGTAATCAGCTACACTTCTGAATTAGTGTACCAACCAGAATTGAGAAAATGAAAGTGTGATAACAGTGAGTTTGAGAAACCGATTTTCTTGAAAAACCATTTGAAGAGAAAGAATTTATAAATTTCAACTGATAATATAATATTTTCTAATAATGCTAACTGTTGGTCATTGAAAGCCAAATGTTGCCTGGATATTACCATTATAATGGTTGGCTACAGGTAGCCAATCCCTATTGTAGACGCCTGCTCAGGCACATTTGTGTTTGTTAAACAGCCACAGAGCCCACATGCAACTATGTTGAGCGGGCCTGAGTAATGTAAAATCTGGCATCATGAACAGTTTGAACAAGGTCAGTACACTCAAACCCTCAGTCATGATGACTTGTAAATTTGTGCTAATACAACTATTGACAGCTTTCAAACACTTCCCTCACAAGGCTTGGGTCAACCCGTGGTGTGTTTTCTAGACACTTTCCAAAGGTGACACACACCTCCCTAAAAAATTGATTGTGGCGAAATTCAAACCTAAGTCTGGTTTTCAGGCAATTTCCAAAGGTGCAGCATGCTGGGATGGCCTCCCTAGGTCGATAATGTCAAGAAGTCATCTTCCTGAAAATCAACCATTGTGAGATTTGAAACCGTATCTTATAATTTAAAAGTGAATGTTCTAACATTATATTTACATTAATATTACCTGGATGGATCCTTTTTGGATAGACTGTGTATTTATGTCTTATATGATCTAGGGGACCAGATGAACTGTATCATTCCTTTTATTTATTAGGCCATATCCAAGGTGTTAGTCTAGCAGTTAAAAGTGCAGGTAAATGCAAGAAAAAAAGACAACAAACAGATATGAAAGAATCAATGTATAATTACTGATATTGTTTTTGCTGGTATTTTCTTTATGCCGAGATGATTTTCTTTTGTGCATTTTGGAAGAATATGAACTGTTGCTTGACTTGTCAGAAAGAATGAAAGATTATTTAAGAAAATAAGCCAGACAAAAAGCCAAGCTTCTTGCAGAGCAAAATGCAATGCTAGATTTTTCATCACTCTCATGAAAATAGAAAGAGATTTGCTCTTGTCAAAGACACACTTCTTTCAGGAAGCAAGTTCTTCTCTAATTAAATGGTCATAAAGCAAGACATTCAAATTTATCTTTTCTCTAAATATTCTGACATGTGTAAATAAGGCAAAATTTTTAAAAAGTAAATTACCTTCATCCATTAGAATATGAAAAAAAAATTTTTTTTTTTTACTTGATCTCATAAAGCACACAAAAAGTGAATTATTTTTTTTACTTGACCTCATAATTAAACCGCACAAAATTTTTTTTACCTGATCTCATAATTAAAGTGCACATAAATTTTTTTTTTTTTTACCAGATCTCAAAATTAAAAAAAAAACATTTTGAAAATAGTATAAACTTTTGGTGAAAGTTATTTTTTAAAATTGTCAAAAATAAACAAACCTGCAGATAACCATATTATAATTCTGCTTGGGACTATAATTTGTAGTAAGTTAACAGGTGTATTATACTCTGCCATTACCTCAGATAAATAATAGACCATTCCATTTTGGTAGCAAAGAAAGATGGAAGGAAAAATATATGTGAGATGCTGTTTGGTTTTAGTGAGAAAAGGAAAGCATACATAATAAGAAAGAAAGGAAAGATAGAGGAGTTGATAATACTCTCATGCATTTAATGTCTGCTTCATTGAAATGGAAAAGTACTACCAGTCCTATACACTTATTCACAATATGTTGAATGGTCCTTGAGTTGCATAATAAAATCTCACAGCAACAAATAAATTATTGCATATGTTTCTAATAAAATGTTTTAGCTGATGTCATAATTCAAAAAAAACTTTTAAAAAATATCTTAAAAAAAAAAATTGATATTATTTTCAAAGTTATCAAAAACAAACCAAACTATCTCTTCTCTCTACAGATAATAATAACTAGAAATACCTATGAAAATTTCAGTTTTTCTATGTAAATTTTCTGATGAATCTTAATTCTTAAGTTAATGATTGAATAAGAGCATTGTGAATTCTACAACTATGTAATACTGGTGGAAATTCCCCTATTGCATTCATTATTTTAACTTTAACAAAATATTGCAATGTCATTAAAGAAGTAAGAGCATACAAATGGAAAGATTAAACATTTACAAGCTTTTCCATTTCATTGAAGCAGATCTTAAATGTATGAGAGCATTATCGCTTCCTCTATCTTCCTTTCTATTATGCATGTTTCTTTTTCTCACTGAAACTGAACAGCATTTCTTTCTTTTGTTTTTCTTTGCAATGAAAATGAAATGGTCTATTATTTATCTGAGGTAATGGCAGGAACAAGTAAAATTATGTTAGGGTAATTAATCAACAGCAGCAATTCTTCCCGAAAATGGGAAAGGATGTGGCAGCAAAGCAGTTAGCTTTTTTTCACATAAGAGAAAGAAAATCAAAAATGAAAAACAAAATAGGCGAATTTTTACAAAAGAATAAAAAAAAAAAAGAAGGAAATTACTGAAGTTAATACAGATCATACCACTAAGATAAATATAAATATGACTTGTCAACATACTAAGCATGGAACAAAGGTCAGAAGCCCCACATTCCACACTTTGTTTGGGCAAAACACAAATGTAAAAATTTTTTAAATGTTTAAAAAATGAAATGAAAAACAAACAAACAAACAAACAAATAATATCAGGTAATTATAAATTAACTTTAAAAATTTGCTATTTAAAAATTTTTTTTTAATCAATTCACCCCAAGCAAGGCAATAATATCACTAATTTGCAAGGGGCTACTGGGAGTGAAAGAGAATGAAATGACTTTAGATGGAACCAGAAAACAAGGGATGGTATTTTCTGGTTTATTTTTTATAAATATTTTATTTATTTGGTTCACTGGTAAATTTCTTTGATTAAAATATTTTTATTATTAAAAAGCTACAATTCAAATCTAAGTTAAAATTTCTTTTTAGTCACCACCCCTACTCAAAATTCTGATATGATTAGGCTGCTCAACTTACTTTTGATTTTAATTTTTACCTCAGTGTTCCATTAACCAATGGACATTATTTAATGTTACTTGATCAAAATTGAAAACTGCTTTCCAGAAAATGGAACTGAAAGGAAACTAAGGACAATTGTTAATGTCTGACTTGCCTTTTTGGCACAACTAAAACTGACTGGTCTATTTGTAAAAAAAAAAAAAAAAAAAAAAAAAAAAATAATGAAGAATTTTAAGGGGAATAATTTTTGTAGATTAGCACTCATTAAACCTTTCTCAAGTTAAAATATTTATCAGAAGCAAAAAATATTTATTTGTTTTATCATTCTAGATGATGTGGGGTTATATTCATAGCATAAATACAGTGTCAAATCAGTCCCTGACTTTTTAAAAACAATTATTACTGTGTGAATGATCTTTTCTTAATCTTATTGTTGTTTCTTTTTTAAATTACAATTCTCATAGCAAATCCAACAAGGTACTGTTAACTCCAAGTGTTTTACAATTAAATTAAGCTCATTTATATTAGCTCTGTCCTATAACAGTTGTTATGTTGAATGAAATATGGTTGTTGATTGATTTGTTTTTTTATGGTTTATCAACCCCTTTTTGGATTACTTAAACCTGAAATATACCTTGGATTGTAAGAATTATTTTTTTTAATGAGTGGATATTGCATTAAGTTTTTTAGAATAACAATAATTTTTCGTTTTTTTTTTTTTATTTAACCCATAACTAAGGGGAAGAGATGAATTAATCACTTTCACAAGGGTACTTGCACGTAAATGAAGGTAACAGACCTGACTGAAATTCCAACTGAGCTGTTTGGTAAGCAGCTCAGAATGAGAAAACATTCTACCACCCACACATCCAAATGAAATCTAGGAAAATTGAGTGATTTGTGTTTTATGGTTTACCAACCTTTTGTAGATTATTTAAAGTCAGAAAATATTTTTCTTAGATTGTAATAATTATTTTGTGATAATAATGATTTACTGATACAAGTCCTACTAATTAGCCTATAGCTGGGGGGAGATTTTCCCAAGGGTATTTACATGTAAATGAATATAAGGATCTTGACTGGAATTGGAACTTGGATCTCCAATTTCCAAACAAAATATATAAGCTGGAATTTATGAAAACTAGTTGGATGTTAAAATTTTCTCTTTTCTTTGGAGATTTTAATCTTTCTCACCATAACTTTTTATTCTCCTCTATCAAATCACCATACTTACATTTTAACTTTTAGCACTTTGCATTCTTTTTCAAGGTTTTCAATTGCAGTATCTTAATTGTTAATTTCACTCAAAGTTGTTTTTTGTTGCCATAGCAGGATATGACAACACAACTATGTAATTCAAATCACCGTCACCTTCAGTGGCAGGATAAATATTTTGTACAGCAAATGAAGTCATATACACAGTGGTAAAGGCTAACATATTTCCAATGTACAGATCTCATCATTTTGGTCACAGATGTTTATTTTTTAATTTTATTAACCATTTAAAATTATCTAAATTCACCTCAGCATTTGTAAGTAGTGAGGTGTCAGTGTATTGATTTTTTCCCCCCTCAGGTTTTTTTCAGTTGTTCCGATGAAGCTCTTATAGTGAGTTGCCACAATAATGAGATTTTTTTCTTAAACATTTTAAGTGCATCATGAGAACAACTAAAAAATGTAAACAGAATAAAAATTTTAAATATCCAACTCATTTTCCTGAATTAAATATTTACACAAATGTAACAACCATTATGGGATAGAGGTTGATTAGATAAAAAAATTCCTGAAATGGAACATAAAAATACTTCCCTACATACCAGAAAATATATCATTGGAGGGATATAATTTTGAAAAGAAGATTGGGACGGGTGATATACTCAAAAAATGATATCTTTGGTGGAAAGCAGGGAATTTAATATCAAACTTTTCATTATGGAATCCTTTGTGAATATACTAAAAAAAAAAAAAAAAAAGATGGCTGTAGATATCTGGAGAAATTGATTCTGCAGTAAATAAATAAAAAATGTACTATGTTTAAAATAAAAAATGACCATGTGTGAAAAAAATGTATTTAAATATTTAAAATTTTTGATTTATAATATAAAATTACCAACAAATTACAAAAGCTAAAAATGTATAAAAATTATCAAAACTATGCCACAAAAAGCCATGAGATCTGTGCTTTATTTACAGTCAAATAAAACAAGTTAATGATTCTGCATGATTTATATTCATTCTGGAGTTAAAACCTATGCATATATAAGATATGGTAAAAATGCTAGTTATGATTAATTAACACAATCAAAACTGCATCTTTACTTTTTATTGTAATCATTTCACTCCAAGGAAGGTAATCATGCCACTAAGATGCAAGGGTTATTGAGAGTAAAAGAAAATAAGAATAATAGACAATAAAAGAACAAGAATCATGAAGGTGGTAACAGGGAACCAAGAAATTGGAAGAAAGTTCCACACTCAAAATGCCCACTATATCAAAATTTGTTAAAACTAGTAATTCAATTTCGATAGTGATTAAATTAAATGTAATGGCAACTCACTCGGATAAAATATAAAGATAAGGATATTAGCATATTCAGGCTGAATAAAAAAAGAAAAAAGAGATTGTAGCAGAAAACCTCGTAAAATCTAAAAGCTGAGATTAAAATAAAGCAAACTTCTGAAATAATATTTTGTTAATTTTATAAAAATAATTCCTAGTTTAAATTAAATCTAGTTGAATTTAAGTACATTACTAGATTAGCGAGAAAGTCTCATTATTTTATAGTTGAAATGGTTAGATGTAACAGTATGTTCTCAGCTTGCACTTCTTGCTTGTGGGACTCTTTTCTGGTTTCTTGCTTTCCAGCCAAATTTAAAAGCAATGTCCATTGTTGCCTTCTGCCTTCTTAATTCCTATTCTGTTATTGTTCTCCCTCCATACTAATTCTTCTTATATGCTCTCACACTCAGTAACCCCTTGCATCTTAGTGGCTTTATTGTCTTGCTTAGTGTAAAATGATTACAAGAAAAAAAATAAAGAAGATTCCCCAGAAAAGAATTGACTTTTAAAAACAATTCTAAAAAAAATACTATCTCGTTTTATTTACTTATTTTTAATTCTTTTGATTTGCTGTTAGAATCAGAAGTAAATAAACATAAACATTAGATATTGTGGTGCCCTTAATATTAGGGGAGGCATATAGGTTCAAATCCTTTAAGATTCTCAAATGCCCAAGCCGCTAGACATGAATTACACTGTTTTCTTCTTTTTTTTTTTTTTTTTTTTTTTTTTTTTTTTTTTTAAAAAAAAACTTAATAAACATGTGTATCTGCTAAATATAACATTTACAGTAATGGGAAATAATCCTTGTTTATAAATGAAATCTATTGATGCCTTATAAATTACTTTGTTTAGGTTTTAGATATGGAGCGACAGACTGTTTGATGCTAAATGCAATTATTAGGCCTGATGATTGTGTTTAGCATGAAACAGAATGTTGACTTCAATGTTCACTTATATATATATATATAAATGAAATCAACTTCTGACCATGAATTATCTCCCCTTCTGGAAATAAAAACCCAAGCTATGAATTAGTATAACTGCATGTTGAGAATCTACAGGTTTCTTCTTAGACCACAGACTGTATGTTTATATCTAATTCCAAAATCTATTTCTAATTTCATTTAAATAAAGACCTACTGAATTTATTAATAATTCTCACTTCATCACAATTGGTTCCTGTGGGTTTGCTATTATTTCTTTAGGAAGACAATGTTTTTTGCTGTTCAACAGCAGGCAGTGCTAGTCTATCTACTACTTTGTTTGTGGATTGAATAATCTTTTCAACATTAACCAAAAATACAGTGACAATAGATTTAGTTGATTGTACTAATAACCCATTGGGATAAAGAAAATAAACTTGATTGAATATTGTAACTGTATTAGATTTAAAGAAAGTGGAAGAAGGAGTTTTTACCTAACCTCATATTTTGATATATTTAAAATGGTTTTTTTTTTTTACATTAGAAAAGAAGGCATATGAAAAGAGAGAAAAATTCATTACCCTTTCCAGACATGGCCAGCTAAATGTAAACTGGATAATGGATATTTTATTGCATTTGCTTTGCCTGGAAACAATCAAAACCAGATATTCATGAGTAATAATGGCTCTATTGCCTATAACCTGGGCATAATTCTATTAGAATTAGAAATAATATAGAAAGATGGCGTTCCTTTGGAGGATTGGTGTGATTGCGTCTCGATTAAGGGATTGCAGCGTGTCTCACTGGCGATAGTCCGAGGTAATGCTTTCTCCATCATTGTGGCTGGCAGAGGATAGCAAAAAAAAATTGTTTATAGTTACTTTGTTCAAATTTTTTTTTTTTTAATAAAATATTTTACTGAATCAAAAAAAAATAAATAAATAGAAAATTATCTTTTGAAAACTGAATTACCTTAAAACTGGTTAAATTTTGAAATAATTTAAACTGGGAAAGGGTTAAATTCATTTTTTAACAATAACTATATTTTTTTCAATATAGTAGAGGTATTATTATTTTTTTAATGTATGAATTGGATCACTTAGGATATAACTTAGTTATGCATAAATTCAAACATCTTTTAGACTTATTTTTTTAAGAAAGTCTTTTTTTTTTTAAATTTGAAAATAATTAAAACTTAAAAATTTTCTTAGAGACAGATTTGAAATATAAGGTTAGGTAAAAAAAAATAAGAAAAATTAAAATTAAAAATTGGTTTGAACTTTTAAAGATAGATTAAACAAATTTCTTGTTTCACATGTTTCGTTCCAAGCCCAGTATTAATCCCACCCCCCAACCAAAAGTTTTATACCCCAGTTTCACATTGAGATTTGTAATTACTGTCCGATCGTGATGTCATTGATTTGATTGTAGTCTTTATACTGTCCAGCACTGACTGGACTGCCTTTTCATCAACTGGACTGGTTAAACGTCTTTTGGTACTTTTAAGTTCTTCTGGGGACAAATTTTTATTTGCTTCAATCAAAGACTTCCTGTCTGATTTCAAGCCATTATTCATCTTTACCAAATGGAGATTTTCAGTGTCACCAATCTTTTTAATGGAATTCAATGATGGGGAACGAAGGGATTCGATAGACGAGGCATTAGAAATACTTTCCTTGTCTTCAAATATTGTATCAAAACTGACATAAGTTGACATTTTAGGGTTAACTTTGTCAGTTCCGCCCCATGATGATGGTCTCTGGAAAAGGCTTCCAAAGATCTTTTTGCTTCCACTCTCCGAAGATGATTCTTTAGAAAATGGTTGGGAAGACTTCTTTTTGAGAGCCTCGACAGCTGAGATTTTTGGAGATACAGGAGTCGAGTGTTGGGCTACCAGCTTCTTGAATTCCTGCAGGCCTGTTTCCGATTTACCATTAGATTGGCGCCGGATTTTCTTATCTGTTGTTAGACCGATTTTGTCCGAATGTGACTGGTTCTTATTTTTCTTCAGCACAGACTTGCTTATTGACAGAGAATCACTTTTGCTGTTCCCAAACATTTTGCTGAAGAGACTGGTTGATTTAGAAGACTTCTCATTAAAATTCTTGAAAAGGTCGTCACTAGATCCAGTCAGTTGTTCAATATCTGTGATTCCCATACGACGAGGGTCTTTGGTAGGCGGTGGGCCCATCACTGGGCAGAACTGCTCAATTGATTCTTCAGAGCTGTTCTTTTTGATGGCTACTCTGTAGGAATCTGATCGATTTGTGGTATCATCTAAACTGTTGCAGTTGTTCAAGCAGCCTTCCATTGCAACCCGGTAGGAATCGCTCCGGTTTGGCAAATCTTCAACTATCTTATTGGATAATGTGATTGCTTTTCTGTAAGAATCAAGGCGTTTGGGCTCCTCATTTGCTTTCTCAGTCATGGCAACACGATAAGACTGGTTTCTGTTATTTGTGTTGGATTTCATATTGGTGGTTACGTCAAAATCCAGTCGATCGTAACTTGCAGAAGATGTTGAAGATTTGGGGCTATTCTTAGCTGATTCCCCATCAGAGATTGATGACGCAATGGATCCCTTGTCTGAGGGTCGCTCTGTGGTGGATTCTGGACTGGAGGTAGGAGTTAGCTGAGTAAGAAAAGTGCTAATCCGTTTTTTGGCAGCAGGAACTACACAAGAATTGCCTGGCAGTGTCAAGTCTGAGTGTACCTGAGACGTGTTGATGAGAACTGTCTCTGCATCAGAAGATTTTTGGACAATGGGCTTGCTAATTTTGAAACTTCTCGAAGAACATTTTTCTTGTTTTACTCCGTCGTAATTTTTGGACACTTGAGAAATGGCATATGGTGTAGAAATGGAAGTACCTACTGAAGACATTGATGGAATTGGATTAGCTGTGAATGTAGATGTATACTTCCCTGGAACTTGTTTTGGGGATCTTAAATTAAGAACGTTAGAATTGTCATTGCTTTTGCAGTTTGTTGGTAGATAGTCTTTAGCTGATAATGGTTCAGGACGTTTCACAAGAATTGCATTTCCCAATGAAACTGAACTTTTTTGGTCTTCATTATTCTGTGCAAGACTGGTGTAAGGAGGAGTACTGATGGCATTAGGTTTCAACATGTCAATCTTCGGTATGTCTACTGCGTGTGAGCTGATTTTTGGCAGAACCATGATGGATGACTTGGAAGAAACCTCACCTCCATGATCAGAATCTTCTGTAGCTAATGGTATAGAGTTTTTAGGATTTTTTTTCAAATTGCTATTTGTTGCAGTGGTAGTTGCAGGTGAGAAAGAATTTGACTCTGGCAAGGAACAGTAACTTACTCCCGTAAGACACAAATCAGATAATAAACATTGCTGAGTCAAGGCTTTATCCGGCTCAACCATGTTTACATATGGAGCAAAATTTAAGGATTTAGGCATTTTAGTGCCAGAGTCCGATTCTTTCCGAAAAGAGGATTTCAAAATCCCTTGAGTTTTGTTCTCTTTCCAGCTGGAATACGTACGAGGCCAAGAACTTGTTTGTTCTGTCTCTTCATCATTCCATTTCTTTGAAGCAAGGTAGCTACGTGGCAGAGTGTTACCTTCTTCTTCCTCCTCAGTTTTTGCTTTATCAATCTGGGTGTTTCCATGATTCATTACTTTTCCACTGAAAGCAGATTTCTCAAGGGTGGAACTCTCAGAGTACAAATTGGAAGGTTCCTTGTAAACGATATTGGCCGATTTCAAGGTTCGATTGAGCTCCAGTTGTTCTTTGTACTCTGCCTGCAACCTCTGCTGGTTTATATCTTCATCACTTCCTGAAGAAGAGACAGTGCACCATGAAGGAAATGTTGTTGGGGAAATAAGTGTTTTATTCCTTAACCGTTTGTAGATAACCTCATGATCAGTTTCCGAATATGAAGATTCCGTTGTGGCACTAGCCATGGAGTTTCGCTTAGAAACGTTAGTTAGAGTTGAATCACTACCTTCGCTTCCTGTAGGACTTTCGGAAAGACTTCGCTGAGAAAATTCAGACATTTCACGTGTTGGTGTTGTTTGATCTCTTTCAGAATCTGTAGATGAGGCCTTGACACATTTACTGCCAGGAATATACAAAACACTGTCAACCGTGACACTGCTTCCTATACTAAACTGACTGAGGGATTCAGGGGACACTTCTTCAATATCTTGCCCAATGATCATGCTACTGCGTTTCAGCCCACTGTCGCTGTGGAAAGATGTATAGAAGCCATCTTGGTCAAGGGAGTAGACAGAGGAAGCCTCATCATCAAGCAGCCCCGATGTCTTCATGGCTGTTGATGAAGACAGCAGGTCAAAGGACAGAAAATCTGGCTTTGTTAGACGAGTCAATGAATCGATACTGCTTGATGATGTGTCATCTTGGCTACATGCTCGAATTGCCAAACTTTTGAGCCAAGTGGCTGTATCAAGTCGAGTGAAATTTGATGGAAGAGAATCTTTGTCACTGGGGTCTCCTGTGATGGTGCTTGTTTCATCTCCTCCGCCTTCTGTGGTGTCACTTGTTTGCCTTGAGGAAAAAAAGAAAAAAAGAAACCTATCAGTCAATGTTGTGGAGGTTTTAGTAATTACTTAAAGGAAAATAAGAAAATAAACAAAACAAAAATATAAACAAAAATAAACAAAAGAAAAAAGAATATTTGAAGGCATACGAAAATTAATGACAAGTGGAAAAATTTGTTTTTGTGTAAGATGTTTTGGCCTTTAGGACTTCATCAGACTAAAGTAATGTTTATGTTGATGTAATTATATATGTCTATGAAGGAGAGGGGGAATATAAAAATTGAAATGTTGCTCAAAATAACACCTGGATTAGAAATGCTGAAAATGTTGCAATGCTGAAATTTTGTAAATAAAATTTTTTTTTCTTCCACTCATTTGAATGTATATAAGACACCTCTATTTAAATTTAATATTATACTACAAGCATACTACCTGTAAAAAATGATAGGATAATGTGACTAGGATCAAAGTATCAGTGCACTTTGCGAAGAACTGATTGATTTGATTTTTTATGGTTTATCATTCGTATTGATAATCCATTTTATTTTAAACAATATTTTAGTTTTCTAACTAAACTTTAAGAAAATTTATAAAATATGTCAAAACAAGTTTTCCAAATTGTCTTGTAAAACATATCAGGACAAGTTTTTTTTACCAAGCGCACTGATACTGTCAAAATATATATTTTTAATCATTTTTTGTTTGGGGGTGAATGTGGGTAAGATCTGATATGCCGTCAAATATTCTAGTTGAAAATTTAAACAGCTGAATTAAAATGCATTCAAATAATGTTGTAATAAACTCAACAATATAAGTGAAAACCATCCATTTTTAATGAACTTTTAATAAAAACAACTGCATGGTATATTGGCAGGTGATTTAAGACATTTTATTGCCTCCATCTTGAAGAGACTGTTGACATGTACTTTAAGCCCTTTATTATAAAGGAGCTTGGATTTCAAGGGCCCTTATCACTAAGATATGCAGGTGGTGCAAAGGTTATTAGGATAGAAAATGGAATCTGCAAGACAAGTACAAATTCCACCTAGTCAGTTGCATTCACTTTCACATAAATGTCATTTAGAAACTCATGAATCCATCTCTTCTTCCCCTCAGCTATGGGTTAAATAGCAGGACAAACTGAACTATATTGCATTAAATGGCAACTAGACAACTCTCAATTCAAAAGCATAGAGAAAGCAATAGAGCAACTACTTTACTAATTTTCCAAAGAATAATCAATGCAGTGTACAGTTAGTAGATATAAAAAGGAAACTGTGGAGAGCTGTTATCGCCTCTATCTTGAAGAGACTGTTGACATGTAAAAAAAAATTAAAATAACTAAAAAATTTCAATATACACAAATGAAGCTGAAGAGAGGAAATAACACCCCTCTATTAGTATAGAAGGGAGGTACTGTGTAGGGAGAGATCTCTAGGTAAAACAAAATAAAAAGATTTTGCAAAATAAATCCATGTTATGGTATTTAGCATCTGGGAATCATTATTTATATATTTCTAAGCAAATTAAATTTTCCTTTCATCACAAATTGTGTAATATTTTTTGTTACAGCTCTTAAAGACAAACTGTCAATTATTTTTGCAACCAAGTTCAAAATTGGACAGGAACCATTATGGTCTGTAAACCAAACATAATTGGACGCAAAGAACACTAGCATGATTTTATTGAGAAATATAGAAAAAATATAAGGCCTTATAAATCCAAAATTTAAATCAAACCATATTCATAACAGATAAAACACATATATTTCATTGTAGGGTTGTCAAAAGATGATTCTCATAGATATAGATGTGTGAATATCTGTCTATATCTCTGAGATGAGGTATTATGATAACTTACATTATTCGGACTGTTATCCTCATCTACATTGCCATTATCACAACATTTCGGCCATTGTACGCTCGGACTTTTATGTCTATGTCTCTATATATCTGTCTATATCTCTGAGATGAAATGTTATGAAACTTGCATTATTTACATTATGTGGACTGTTATCCTCATCTTCATTGCTATATAATGTTTCATCCATTGTACAATCTGGCCTTCTTCAAGTGATTAGAATTTTGTACCAAACCCTTTATTTTCGTCCACCAAGGACCAGTGGATAAGTTGAGTTAAAGAGAAATAACATATGTGTCCCACAGATGTTTTCAACTCATTCTGTGGGACATAATTGTCCCAAAAATGCATTGATATGGGATAAAGCGGACATAGTGTTCCATTGTTATAATAATATTTTCCATAATACTATTTTTCTAAGACCAAGTCATTTAGATATGTTTACTGAAATGAACAATAATATTTTTTGCTGTCTACATCAATTACATGAATGTGGACTTGAAAGGGTTAAGGTGGACCTCAACTTGCCAGGAAGTGACCCCCACACTTGATATCATGACCTTCCTCTGTGGCATATATTGAATAAGATATGCAGAATCAAGTTATGAAACTGCGATGTTTATCTCTTTACTATTTCTCTAAGAAATTACTACACTGCCATCAATTAATACAAGATGGTTTAGTCATAGTTTTTCTTTTTCCCTCTTGCCTTCAATATGTTCTGTGAGTGTCAAATTCTATAGACTTTAATTCCTTAACAGGAATTGTATTGAAATATCAGTTGACATTTCTGTATAGTCAGTCAACTCCTCATTTTATTTTTAATCATTTTATCCCAAGCAAGGCAGTCCTGGGTATGATTACATCCATGTCCTGGATGAGAGGATAACTACATTCAACTGCAAGACCTCTGATGAGGAGGTTGATGAGGAGCATGGAATCATCTCTTAATGTGTCCCAATAGCCTTGGACCAAAATGTCTGCCAAGACACCAGTGTCACAATGTTATATTTAGAATAATACATTCAATAATATTATTTTTCTAAGTCAAAGTCATTTACATATGTTTACTGAAATGAACAATAATATTTTTTGCCGTATACGTCAATTACGCAAATGTGGACTTGAAAGGGTTAAGCGAAGAAAGACAAACTGAAGCTAAGATCCTTCTGAAAATTATTAATGACGATCTTTTATTAATTTGGACAAGTATCTTTATCTCTTTTGTTTTGATCATTACATTTTGTTTCGCTCTTTCACCCATCCACAATTTTTATGTTTTACTTTCATCATAAGTCACAAAAGACTGTCTTATGTTTAAGTGGAGGGTGAATATTTTATTTGTTGATTATTCTTATTTACATCATGATAAAAGTTTCAAAAGATTGCTTGACATATAAACCTTCATGTCTTTCCCTAAGTATTTAGCACCAAAACCTAATCTTGTTTGACATACTAAATTCTTGGTGATTCCAGAATGAAATATAATTGATTGTAAATGATTAAATTATAATTACAAACCCAAATAATGTTAAAATATTAAAAAATAAAATCCTGTTTGATTTGGTAGTTTTTTGATAACCTCAGATTTAAATATACTAGAATTTTTTACAACACGCTGATATGTGTTGAAATCCTCACAGTATTTAGCCCTGTTGAAGTTATTGCTTACATTTTTTGTCGATATTAACAAACTTTACATTTCATTCAATTTCACTACCAATCGATGAAATTTGAATAATCTGATTTGTTTAGAAAAATACTTTGACAAAAACCCTACTTTGCGGTTTAATAATTTTTTAATTTAATTTAATTTTATTTTATTTTATAGGACTTTCTGGTAAACAATATTTTTTAAGAAAATTTCTTTTTTTCCTTTTTAACACAAAAGAATAAATTCTTAGGATTTCTTACTCTTGAGCATGCAACATAAAACTGGTCATGTGTAAATATTTCTTTGTTTTGAAGTGTTTGGCATTGTGTAATTTGTTTATAGTTCTTGCAAACGCAGTGCAAACTGAAAGCTGGATTCTTATATATGCAAAAACTTAATTGTTTTTTAATCATTAAATTGTATCTTTTTTTTAAAAAGTGGGAGTATTTTGTATGTTAAATAATAAAACTTAATTTTTCCAAAAAAATTAATGAAAATTTATTGTACTAAGCTATGCACCCTAGTAAAACCAGCTGTACTTTGTACCCCCTTACCTGTTTGCACTTTTCCCCGAAATATAGTTTTGATCAGTCAATGTATGGCTATTTTAGAAGGTATGATGGATGAACTAACAGAAGTCGCAGGATTTTATATATAGATGATTACAAATGTTTAAATGATGATGGCAAATGAAAATGTTAAAATATGAAAAAAAAACCCAAAAACTTGTTTGATACACTAGTCCCCTGGCAATCCCAGAATGAAATATAAATGATTAAATTCTGAATAATATTAATATATACAGTGCCTGCAGACACCATTAACAATGAGAATGCCACAACTCTCCTACATCATCTAGAAAATCCTGCTAACGATCTTGGATTCTATGTCAATGACTCTAAAACTGAATTTATAAGCTTCAATCAGCAAAGCTCAATGCAAATTGTCTCAGGTGAATCAATAAAATCTGTCAAATATTTTTCATACCAAGAAAGAGAAATTCTACTGAAAAGAATGTGAAAATTTGCATAGCTAAAGCCTGGGCCGTCTTGAATAAAATGGATGTAATCTGGAAATCTGATCTACCAGACAACCTCAAACGGAGATTCTTTCATGCCACTGTAGAGGCAGTTTTAATGTATGGTGCCACTGCTTGGACATTACCTAAAACCGTAGTGTCTAAGTTTGAAGGAACTTACACTCGAATACTGAGAGCTCTACTGGAGAACAACATCCAACTAAATCACAGCTCTGTGGACGCATCTCTGATATTTCTACCATTTTACATGAATGCAAAATGTGCTTTACAGGACACTACTGCCATGCAAAATAAGAACTTGGGAGTGATCTACTGCTCTGGATACCTACCTATGGCACAATATGGGTTCACCACCCAGCAACCACCCATATTGACCAGCTATGTTATGACACAGACTGCCATCCTAAAGACTTTCTGACCTTGATGCAGGACTGTGTTGGTTGGGGTAATGGACTCATGAATGTCTGAATAAAATAATATAAAAAAAGGAAGAACTGGCCTAGTGGATTAAATTTGGTGGCATTGTAATTGTAAGTACAATCCCTGGGCCTGGTAGTATATATATATATATATATATATATTCACTCAGAATCAGTGAGTACACAACTAGCAATAACTAAAAAGTATGAAAAGACAATTAGACATAGACAGTAGAAGAACACTCTAACTCTATAAATTAAATAAAGGGTTCAGTTCAAAATTTCTTCAAGGTTATCAGGACTGACAGCCACCTAAAGAGGCTGAAAGGAACAATGACTGAAATATTGCAATAGCAACAAAGATAAGGATTGTAAATAATATAAATAATGATAACTTCTCATTCCAGAAAGTATAATACAGTTTTAGTTCTTTTCTGAAATACGGACAAATTCTAGTTGTGTATTATACACTGAAAAATTATACGGGAAGTATAATAAAAAAATTTGTAAAATTGTCTGTGGATAAGATCTGATTTGAAGAACTCATTGGCATCATGATAAAGATCTCTTGAAAAAATGACATTTCAGAAGACAGAACACACTATCAATACAAAATATCCTAACAAAATGATTTTTATCATGGAATATCATAATTTACCTGTGTTAGATTGCTGACTCACATGACTTAATTTTCTCTCTCTTTTCTGTTTTGTATTTTTTTTTTTTTTTTAACAATTTCAGTTATTGAGTTTCTTAGGCTTATATATTGATGAAAGTGGCCAGCCTAGTGAGGGACTGGTGCTTTTATTGAGACACTGTCTAAAAACAACCTATTAAATACCTTGGTGTATAGATCAGTTATAACAAATTTAGTCTAGGAAACAAAGCAACTGAACACAGAATAGGCTCTGCTAGGGATAGTTTCACCCAACACCACAAATTGCTACAAAACCAAAACATTAACCTGAAAGCATGAGTCATGTTCTTAAATAGGTCTTCATAGTTGGGATAAGAATGATTTGGAACAAAATATCAACATCCTCTACCAAGTGTTCCAAGAAATAGGACCAAGATAAACCTTTCCAAAACAGAAACTATGATCTGGAATTGGAATGAAAGCAATGATGGCACCTACCCTGAATCCATCATCAAAATGAAAACATCCTCTATGAAGTGTTCTAAGAAATAGGACTCAAGATAAACCTTTCCAAAACAGAAACTATGATCTGGAATTAGAATGAAAGCAATGATGGCACCTACCCTGAATCCATCATCAAAATTCAGGGTTTGGAATTAGTAAATACAAAACACTTCAAACTATCTTGAATAGGCTGCACAAGAGGCATTTATTTAAGCCCAGCACCTCAAACTGCTACAAACCCAAAACATCAACCTGAAAACTCTAATCATGTTCTTAAATAGCCTCATCAGATCAAGACTTTTCTATAGATGTCTTGCATGGCGCCAAACCCATTCAGAAATATTTAAACTGTCAGCTGTATACAACCACTTTCTAAGATCAATGTTTAAAAAAGGCTTTGAATGAGTGAAGCCTATGCATCTTGAAAAAGACCACACTTCTTTGACCCTTGTGGACTTGTGCAACAGAATCACAAACACAGATAGCAGAAACATCACTTGAGGACATTCAACAGCAACAACAACTAAAATGGATAGCACATGTAACTTGATGAGACAATAATAACATAAGCAAGATGTTGACATCCTACACTATTTCAAATAAAAGGTTAGGCAAGAAAACTCCCGTCAATACTGGAAAAAGTGATAACAGCTACTGGACTTGAGAAAAATATTTTCCTGAAAAATTGTTTTAAGAGATAAATTTTATAAATTTGAATTAAGAGTAGTACAAGCTACTCAGTCAATGAATGCCAAATGTTTCCTTAGAAGGAAGTGGCTAATATTACCATTCCCATTTGGCTAGCTAGGGGAGGACATGTGATTTTGTGCTAGCAATGATGGCTTCTTAACAGTTTCATCTACCCAATTTCAATCACAAGGCTTTGGTCAACTCCTGCCATGGTTTGCAGGTACTTCTTTCTGCCATGTCCTGAGGTGGCAGAAGGGGGTGGGGTCATCTCTCCAGGCTGCTATTCTCAAGAAGTCACCACTAACAAATTAATAAGGGTGAGATTTGAATCCAAATTTGATGATCAGTTTGCTAAAACCTAGTCATAGCATATGAAAAAAAATAACATTAGAAACATTTTAAAACTTTCTCATGAGCCCAGAAATAAGATATTGAAGTCATTATTTTTATTTTTTTAAGACTAAATTTATGCTATTTTCTTGTAACAAAAACCAAAAATTTAAAATATTGCAATATATTTTAAATACTGTATATACTCACATAGCTTGTGACCTTTGAAAACTTAATTTTGGAGCTAATTTGACCACAGTAAATGGATATATAATTTGGATAATGGCATAGCCAGGGCCAGCAGTACACATAATAATTTTATATCTCATGTATGATGTTACCTCCTTAAATTTAGCTTCAAAATTAGGTCTTCAAAAGTTGCATGATACGCGAATATATACTGTATATTTTAAAGTTTTTATATAAAAAAGATCATGACAATTGCTACAATTTCTAAATGAATAAATATTTTATGTGGACATATTTTAGGGCTACGTATTCAGTATATGAAAGGTGTATACCTTGTCAATAGTGCTGGATGTGAACAAAAATGTACAGTTATATATTTTGCTAATGACAAAAGTAATTCTCTCTATTTTATTTTTGTTCATTCCGAAAGTAATGATTCCTATTTTACCATGTTGGCCCATAATAACACCGGTGGACATTGGTGGTATGGTAGTGGGAGGTTGACCTTTCTTGCCAATAACCCATATTATTTTTGTCCTTTTTACAGACAACAGTCTGGCAAAATGGCATCTGACATGAAAGTGCATATATTAGGTTGATGCAAAAATAATGACGTAATAACGTCAAAAACGAAATTATTACATCATTATTTTTGCACCAACCTAATATAAGGCAGAGATATATCATTGGATTCCTCCATGGTCAAAAACTGCGCCTATTGACATTCACTGACACTTGATGAATGTTTGCAGAAACCTAATAGTTGATGGATAATAAATTTTGAAATGTTTATATAAAAAAGCCTATGATTATTGATACCTACCAAGTTGAAGTGGGCATCACATTAATTCTACCAATTTTGGAATTATGTATTCAAAATAAGAAAGGTATATATCTGGTCTAAACACTTAGATATAAACCTATAACATGATATGTTTTGTGTATTAAAAAAGAACAGATACTGGCTTTTATACACTGTATATACTTGTGTATAAGCTGACTTTATGTATAGTTTGATTCCTGAATTTCAGTCCCAAGACATGTTACTTTTTTTTATGTAATAGCATGTTCTTTCATGACAACTGATCATGGCTCTCCACAGATTCGTTTTTTATTTGTGCACTGATATAAATTCTTGGGAAATCTTCTCTCTGGTTCCGAATTAAGTATTGTCCTTCTCCTAGACTGCTTGCCACCCAAAGCTAGAGAGCCCAGTCTACCCTACTATTTAATATATAGTTGGGGAGAGAAGATAAGGATTCATGCCTTTCTCAAGTGCATTAGTACAAAGTGAATGTAACTGACTTGATTAGAATTTGAACTTGGCTCACTATTTCCATTTTCTGTATAGATAACCCAGAATGTGTGGTTAATTTTATTGTTATGTTATATAATGCTTAAAAATTATCTTATTAACTCATATACTTATAAAAAGGATAATCCTCACTTGTGTTTAGTTCAGTTGGGATTTGTTGACATATTTCACATAAAAAGTTTTAAATATTATTTAATGATTTAGCATATTAAGGTTTTATGTAATCTGACAGATTAAATAAATTTACAGTTAATATATATTTGTTTGGCCAAAAAGTTTGTCCAGTTTATTAAGTAAATTTTCTACTTTATAAGTGAACAAACTTTTTAGCCACTCCGGTATATTTTACACTATACTATACCAATGATTTGCAAATGGGAGCCACTTGGCTCCCAATGAAGGAATTTTAAACAGTAGGAGACAAATTTCAGTGATAAGTTGTATAATCAGTCAGTCATGCACCATACATAATACATGCTTAGGTGATCATGTATCTTTCAATACATGACTGACTAGGCAGATTTTTTTCCCACAGTAGGTTGCCATTTCTTTCTGCTGTAGACTCAGTCTGTCCTGCCACTTACCCATAGCTGTGGGGAGAAAAAGAGAATTCATACCTATCCCAAGGGTATTAGCATTTAAGTGAATGTAATGAATTTGACTGGAATTTGAATTCGGCTCTCCAATTTCTCAATACAAGCTGCTATCCATTACTCCACGATGCCTAATGAATAAATATTCAGTTGTATAATAGTAAATAAATATTAGCAATATTGATATAAATATATAAGGAATTCTCAAATGGGAGGCACTTGGTTCTTAGGGGGAGGAATTTTAGATTCAGAAGGATTAATTGGACATTAAATGAAATGTAAGTTTGATGAGCCATTGAAATAAGGATCTTTTTTTGTTTGTCCATTGGCTGCATTTAATAAAGCAATTTGGTTTTATCAATTGTTTTAATGTAGAAACTGTAGCAATGAAAGTAGTCACTTCCCTCATCAGATGAAATGGCCATTTGTTGCACATGTTCTGCCAAAAATACCCCCCACCAAATGCGTTCTTTGGTACCTTGACTGCATAAATTTAATCATCCTATTAGATTGGCAATTTTACTGTTGAATTAGCAAGATGTAACTATAAGTTCTATTCTAACAGTTTCTTTTCTTGCCTGTGGACCTCTCTTCCAATTTCTTACTTCCCTGCCAACTAGAATCTTCAAAAATTTAAATGCAATGTCAATCGCCATTTTCTGTCTTCCTGAAACCTAGTTTTTTATTGTCCCTTCTCTGCACTGAAGTCTTCTCATTCTCTTTCACTCCCAGTAACCCTTGCATCCTAGTGGCATTACAGCCTTACTTGGGGAGAAATGATTTAAAAAAAATTTATATAGCAATCAGCAGGACATGCAAGATTTGATCTTAATAATGGTGGGAATCATGAATGCCCATCATTAATAGTTACATTTGAGTACCAGGAGCTTGTCTTTGCATTGCTCATGTGTGTACTTATGGGTTGGTGCTTTAGTAACTATCGGTATTTTGGTGACCTGCTCAAATCCTTTTACTTGCAAGCTATTTCAGAAGAGAATACATGTGACCCAGGACATTTCGTTCAAAAAGGAAAGCAACAATTTTCATTGTTACAGCAGTATAATGGTGAAAAAAAAAAATGGCTAGAAATCATAATCTGGGAAATTGATAATCATGGCATTATATTGTAAATTAAAATTTTAAATAAAATGATTCAGGAAATAAATATATTGTTATCATAGATATACATGTATAAAGGATTTTGTGTATTGATGTCTGGTCCCATAAGTTAATTGACAAATTACAGTAACACGAGTTATATTCTATGGTGCAGAGACACAATTCAGAAAACTTACTAAATAATATAAGGTATATTTAGGCAGCAAGTATTCATCCAAAAAGAACTGACAAGGTCTTTGTGTTTATTTTTTTATTGTATTTTTTCCAATTATAAAATAAGGTGTTGTGTATTGATATCATAGTTCTTGAAAATGACTGAAACAGTTGAAAATACTTGACTAAAGCATAAAAAAAAATACATGAACTTCAAACAATTTATCCACAATTTTGATTCCAATACACAATGACTTATTTGGAAATTGGAAGACAACAATAAAAAAATTAAACAAGCAGACCTCTCCTATTCTTTTTAATCAAACTTGTGTGTGTGTGTATATATATATATATATATAAAACACTATATGCCAAAAGTTTGGGCCAACCCTCTGTATTTAATAATTAGTGAGTTATTTAAAATGTTAATTTACAATATAATGCAATGATTATCAATCTCCCAGATTATATTCTCCACCATTTTGATTTCTAGACATTTTTCTAACCATTGGGTTTAATTAACTGAGTAAGCTATTTAATTTTAAATCGTTAAAATTTGATTTGTTACTTAACTAAATATTAAAGAAAAACATTTTTTCAAACACCCCTTTTAAAATATTATAGATATATCATTTAGTTCTTAATTTTCTTGTTTTATATATATATATATAAAACAAAAATGTACCACAGAAATTAAATATGGGTTTGAAAATGACGGTTCTCTGTCTCATAGGTGGGTCATGAGTAATTCTTTTTATGTTTTATAGTGACTAAACAACTTGTAAACTAATGAAAACAATTTGGCTCAAAATATAAACAATTTTAATTGAAATGGTTTGAATCTGTGACAAGTCTATCCAATAGTCTGAGTGATCAAACTTGATTGAAATTTTTTAAATGTGATAGAGTTAAATAAAGATTATATATATATATATATATATATAAGGAGAGAGAGAGAGAGAGAGAAAGGTAGGTAGATAGGTAGGTAGGTATTATTGAACACAGTGCTCAATATAGAGTAATATACAAGATAAAAAAATACTTATATGTAGCAGATACAATAAAAGTAAAGTATCTTTTTTATATTTTATAGATATATATGTGTATTACACATACATACACACAATAGGCCCCAAATTTGAATCCACCCTCTGGATTTAATAATTACTAAGTTTCATACCTTCCTTGGTTTACTTAACTTCTACTAAGCTAAGATGCTGAAACTATTTAACTCATTTGTGGATGGTGGCCAATTTTATTTTCTATAGAGGGGTTCACGAAAAATTTTAGATCTGCCAGCCATAAGAAAATAGTAAATTAGTTAAAAAAGATCTAAAATTGTAAGGAAACTTTATGCATTTATGAGTTAATACTGTTATTATTATTATTGAATATACAGGGTGTCCATAAAGTTCGTGTGCACTTTAAAGAATTTATAACTTTAAAGTGCACACGAACTTTGTGGAAACCCTGTATAATAAAAAACCTTCAGGAATTAAGTCACTCTGACTAAAAGTGAGCCAGTAAATTAGTTTTGAAAAGGGTATGCAACTTCCAATTTTGGACGATCCTTTGAAATTCAGAGGGTATGCCTCAAAATCTTTGGCCTACAGTGAGTATATATATATATATATATATATATATATATATATATATATATATATATGTGTTTGTGTGTATGTATATATATATGTATATCAAATTAACCTACATCCTATCAAGAAAGGATTGGTGAGCTTGAAGCTCAGAACACTGAAGACAAATGCTTACCGTTTATAATCACACCACCTTACACTGAAACACAAGGCATTAAACACATATTTTGTATAGTTTTAAAGCCAATTTGTATTACACAACAATCTTTCTTTTTTCTTTCATAAAATTCAAACTCCATGAAACAGTTAATTATGTTTATAGGGTTTTCAAGCAATCCATTTAAAATATTATAGATATATCAGTGTTCTTTTGGGATATAAAAAAGATTTTGAAAAATTGAATTAAAAGGCCAATATTAAGAAATTGATTTGTAAAAGTTTAAAAGTTCAAAATCTGCAATCCTTGTCATGATTTGACAGGTATTCAGAAAGCTACTTGACTAATCATAAAAATTTGATTTGTTACTTAACTAAAAACATTTTTTTCAAACACCCCTTTAAAAAAATTGTAAATATATCATTTAGTTCTTAATTGTCTTGTTTTATATATATATATATATATATATATATATATATATATATATATATATATATATATATATATAATTATTTATTTAAAAAATTTATAACATAAACATGTTATAAAATCACTACAAAAATAGCCATTTTGTTTCAACACTCCCGGTGTCTTTCAAGTGATGATATTGAGGTTCAACGTCATCACTTGATAAGACACCGGGAGTGTTGAAACAAAATGGTTATTTTTGTAGTGATTTTATAACATGTTTGTTATAAATTTTTTAAATAAATAATTATATCTGCTCTACTTTGTATTCAGCACTCTTTTAAGAATAGTAATTGTTGGTTATTGGAATTAATTCCATATACACCAATTATATACTTGGTGTATATATATATATATATATATATATATATACAAAAATATTGTACCACAGAATTAAAATATGACTTTGAAAATGATGGTCCTCTGTGACTCATGGGTGGGTCATAAGTAATTCTTTTTATGTTTTATAGTGACTAGGGGTTAATTTAAACAGATTTGTTTGTTTTTTAGTAATGTCTACCTTTTTCAGTTTCATCATTTTGTTTATTGTCATTTGAACAAATCTTTCCGAAAAAGTGTTGGACAAAAAAAGATCTCTTTAAAAGAATGCATGCCATCATTTACAAAGCTATATATTTATTTAATAATGGATCCTTAAATATCTACCTGGTTATAATTTATTTCATGGACTTTTACATCCATCTCAGATGGATGTAAAAGTCCATGAAATAAATTATAACCAGGTGGATTTTTAAGGATTCTGTATTCATTATTATATTGTTCTGTTATATATGTTTGTGTATGTGTCTTGAGTGTTCTGTCTGGTTTTTATAAGATAAATGAAAGAAGAAAAGCTTCCATTTTGAATAATAAAATTAAAAGGCCAGTATTAAAGAATTGGAATGTAAAGAGGAACCCAATAAATGACCTCCCCTATTAATGATCATAATAAGTATAATAATAATAATAATAATTGATTTATAATGGAAAGTCATTTATATCAATGAATGTTAATTATTCAAATTTTTATATTCTTTCTTTAAAGTTATCAGCTGGTTATTGTTATCTAAAAGACCCCCCCCATTTCAAAGCAATCTCCACTGAACTACTACCACTACTACTACATGTTAATAACTTCTCTACAATGTAAAGTTGTTTATAATAATGAATGTAAACTTTTTAAATTTTTATATTCTTTGTTAAATATTATCAGCCGGTTATTTGTTATCTAAAGACCTTTTTATCCTAAATTGATCCCAATAACTGACTTCTTCTGTATCTATTTACGAAAAGCAAGAGAGGACAATATATTTTGTCTCTCCACTTTCAATTTTAGATGAAACTAAAAAAAAAAAAAAAAAAAAGAACCCTCCTTTGACAGCATTTAAAATGGTTTTGATTTAATATCTATTTTAATATTTATTTACAGAAAGCAAAAGATAACAACATTTTTTGTCTCTCTATTCTAAATATTAAATAAAGAAAAAAATGGCAGGAATAGTGTGACTATTCAAAATTCTTCCATATAACAGATAATTCAAGGAAGGAAAGACAATACATTAACAGAAACATTGCCATAAAAAAAAAATAAGATGAGGATATTAGTCTGAAAGAACCATTGAATACTAACAGAAGTGGCTTATTGCAACTGGAGTTGAAATTATTGACCTGAATGTTGTCATCAAAAAAGAAATAATAAAGATTAAAAAATGAAATTGATGAAAATACCTCAAGATATTTGAAGAAAACAATTTTTCAAGAATGTTAACATTATTATTTTAACTAGTATCCTCATCTTTGTTATTTTCATCACAATGTTTTTGGTAACACATATATTTGAGAAAGGTTGAAAAACCCACTGGTCAAAATATTTAATATGAAAAATTCAAACAACATTACCATTTTATGTGTAATTATGTGAAATAATAGATTTTTGATTGTTTTATGTACTGGCCAGAGTCAAGAGATATTGGTAATGGAGTCATTATCATTTTGCTGCGTTTTATCACAAAACTCTGGGTTGATACACTCTGCAGTGGGGAATTGGAAATAAAGAAAAAAAACAGCTTCAGTGAAAACTTGAATTCATACCCCACATCTCAGGAGCCCCTTTTTCATGGATGGTGCCTTAGCTATTTCAGTCACAGAGGCTTAAGAGAGGACCAAATCTAATGATTCTTCTTTCCTTTTCTCTGATGTCGAGTAATCATTTTTATGTGATAAGGGCTTACAGCCACATCACATTGAAACATTGGTTCCCATATACACTATTTACATTATTCAGACTATTGTCCTCATCTTTGTCGCCATATTTATTTGGCCATTGTATGCTTTGGCCTTCTTCAGGTGGTTGGAATATCGAACTTAACCCTTTATTTTGCTCACTGGGGTAGACTGTTCTAGTTCCACGTGCCATGTTTAATGTATGTCAGTTATCAATTATCTCCTGTTAATTTCCCTCTGAAAGTTCTCCACCACCTTAGCCGGGTATTGAACTCACACTCTTTGGGTCCTGTCACTGGATCTAACTAATGCCTTTATCCACTGTGCCATGTGAATGAATTTCTGGGTATTATCAACCTAATATCTTCAGTGCTCATATTGCAATTTATGCTGTTATCATTTCATGTTTTTACCAGAGCTCATATTGTAATTTTTGTTGTTGTTATCACTTTTCTCTGGCACTCCTTATTACTGGTTCCCATATTGTATTCATTTCTATGCTTGGTTGGCTCAGGAGATTTTTGAAACGTTGTAATAAATATGGTAACAAAGATGATGACAATAGTCTGAATAATGTAAATAGTGTACATAATACCTCATCTCAGAAATATAGACAGATGGTTCCCATATAATCACCAAAATTTAAGCAATGTTGAGCCTGGTCAGTACCTAGATGGGTGACCACTTGGAAATACCAGGTGCTGTAAGCTTGATGTGTGGGTAATGTAATGGATAATGGCTTGGAATTGTTAAATGAAGAGCCAAGTTCCAATTCCCATTGAGTTTGTTATATTCACTTACCCACAAATGCTCTTAGGAAAGGTATGAATCCACCTCTTCTCCCCCTAGCTATGGGTTAATTAGTAAGACTTGTATCACTGAACTATTATTATTTAAAAAAAATTTCTTACAATCTAAAAATATTTTCTGGCTTTAAATCATCGGAAAAGGGTTGATATGCTGTAGAAAATGAATCCATCAAATCAACTATTTATGTGACAAAGTAAGAAAGCTGTTCAAACAACACATTTCACCTCTTTATGGCAGGTGTCTACAAATCAGAATGAGAGAGTGAAGTGTGTTGGAATTTTGAGGAAGAGGTAATATCGTTATCTGCTGTTATGGCCAGAATTTTTACCACACCCACTCTTATTGAAGCCATTAACATCTAGATTTGAAATTAGCCCATTCTCTGTAGATCTGTTTTTTTTTTTTTTTTTATCTATTACTTCATATACCTCATTGTGTTACTATTGATAATGTTGTGTATGAGGTTGACCGTAGAAAACTGAGATATCAGTTTGGATACTAGTCTATGTCCTACTAATCATTTTTTATGTGCAACTAATGTATTAGTTACTGATGTGGAATGTCCTCCTATTTCACCAAAGCCTGTCTTGTTTACTTTGCACTAATGTTCTTTGAAAAGGTATGAATCCATTTTTTTTCCTTCAGCCAAGGGTTAAATAACAGGGCAGATTGGGGTCTTTAACTTTGGACGGCATCTACTCTCATCAAAAGAAAATTTTGAATTCAAATCGCATAGGTGTTGAAATGTTGATTGTAGAGTGCTAACCATTTGACTATCAGCCTTCAGCTTCTGATGACAGATATATACCTCCAATGGCACTACCAAAAAGTTTATGTTAAAGGCACAAGATTGATAGACTGGCCATGGAGCAAATTTGCATTACCAGAGAGTTGTTGTATAGAGAGCTTCTATGTGGCAGAAGACTCAATCAAAAGTAACCTCCACTGGTGTATGATCAGATTAAAGAAGCTAAATGTGTGTGTTGCCAACCAATTGTGTTGGCATGGCATTGTCTGCCAAACCTCTTCAAACTTTGAGGAGCGAGTTTTTGATGCCAGGCTTCTTCAAAAAGAACAGTACCACTGTGCAACTTTTGTTTGTGATCACAGTCACCATCTTCCCCCACTGCTGCAGACTGTGTATGCAGCCTTGGGTTGTGTAGCCATTTGCTGATTGAGTGATGAATTGCAAAACCTGAAGGACAGCCATGAATTAATATGGTATGCCGCCAGGGCCGAATTATGATGTTTTGGGGCCTCTAGGCTTGCAATATTTTAGTGACAAGTTGAAGTAAACTTATTGCAAATTCTTTAAATAAACTAGAATAGTCACCTTTTGTTTGTCAATAAAAATATTGTTTAAGAAATGCCAGTATTTATTGCAAACCAAATTAGCACAGATTTTTATAACCAGCATTAAAACAATGAAAATAAATGAGTTTGCTATATGGATATAATTTCAGTTTAGGAAACAATTTAGAAGCTATAACATCTAGAAAATTAAAATCACTGCTTTATAAAAATGTTTAAGTTTTAAACATTTTGAACTAAAAAACTAGTTTGATGGGGCCCCAATCTGCAGTCCATACTATCCTTTTGGATCATCCGTCCCTGGTCCCTAGGCTGCAGCCCATACTATCCTATAGGTTAATCTGACCTCTGACCCTGCATGCATTGCTTTTCAAACAATCATTTTTAGTTATTTTATTATTTTGAATTTAAGTTTTTTATTAATTTTTAGATTTTTTTTTATTCTAGATTTTTTTTTATTCTCTTATTGTTGGTTTTCATTTCTGATTGTATGTTGTTACTAGTTGAGGAGTGTACTGACTGAATGTTTTGTGATAAAAAGCAACAATAAAATGGAGACAATGGCCTATTAAATAATAGTGATCTTGAGAGTTCTTTATATAAAAATTTCAGTACTTGTTTGGAAAAATTTCTTTTTTCATTGACATAAAGAGAAAAAAATTGTAAAGATTGTTGTTTTTAAGTATTTTTTTTTCTCAGAATTTAAATGAATTTAAAAAAACAATCACAGACATTATTAATTAGTAAATTTAGTTATTTTAATGAAATAAAGTTAAGTTTTTGAAAATTATAATGAAAGAGATAAGTTTATTTTATTGCAGCAAGCAGTTGTAGATGCATTTAGATAAATTTGTATAAAAATACATGCCAAACACCCAAGTCTGATTTTTTAAGGTCATTTCCTATCAATTTTAAAAAAACAATCTTTCAAGTTGCTTTTCTTTATTACTAATTTTTAAATTGAATCTATTTCACCATTTTTCACTCTTCAAATTTAAAGTTTTTATTCACAAATTAATTCTTAAAATTTTCATATTTGGGGGAAAAGATTAATACAACATTTGTAAATATAATATTTTCAAAAATTAAATTTTGATCAGTCAGTTTTTATTTTAATAGAATTTACTTTCTGTTAAAAATGAAGAATATAATTGCATGACTTGGGTATATTAAAGAAAAAAAAAAAAAAAAAGGAAATTTTTTCAGGATATTAAAAAACAAAAAATTCAGTTTTGATATAGAGACATTTACTTAAATATTGCCATTCAGTTTAGTATAACTCAAAACCATAGAATAAGCTACCTGCAAGGAAAAAAAAACTCTTAACCTGTATCCTCTTGGTGTCAGTTTAAGCTGATACCTTATTTTTTTCATATTTATAAACTATACTTTTAGAAAGGTAAATTTCACTGAAATATATTGGAAAATTTCCAAGTTTTCATCTGAAATCAAGAAAATATAAACTTTAAAAAAAATGTTTACAAAATATAGAGAAAAGGTGCCAGTTTAACCCATATCATCTTGGTGACAGTTAAAATGATGTCTTCTTTTTTCCATATAATTAAACTATAATTATAAACTTTAATTTTAGAAAGTGAAAATTTCACTGAAATACATTAGAAAATTTCTAAGATTTTATATGACATTAAGGAAATAGGCACTTTAATCAAAATGGTTACAATATATGGAAAAAGTGAAAACATCAGTTTAAATTGAGACCAGGAGGATTTGGGTTAAAATCAAGAGAAAATTAATTATTTCTTCTGACGTTTAAATAAAATGTTCAGTTTATATAACAGAAATTTTGGGAATATTTTGATAAATGTACAAAATATAGTCATTAGTTTTCAGTAAAATACACAAGATATTTCACTAAATCTTCTGTGATGTTTAATTTACCTATAGAATTTTGAGATGAGGAATTATCATTATTGTACATTAACTTAACTGGTCTAGTATACTCATCTTGGTTGTTATAGTCATTTCCATGTGAATTTCAGAGAATTATCATAATTATATACATTAATCTATTTGGACTAGTATCCTCATCTTGGTTGTTACATTCTTAATATTTTAGCCATTATAGCCTCCTTTTTCCTTCAGGTGGGTCATATTCAGCAATCTTTTGTGAGTTTCAAACTAATTCATTATTCTCAGTCTTAATTCTTCCTTGTATTGCTGCTTTCATTTTTCCACTGAAGTGTTTCAAGTTATCTCCCCTAGCATGGGCAGCAACAGAATGAAAGCAATTTACTCTGTGGATTGAATAAAGGGTTTGTCTTGAAATTGCCAAAAGATTACTAAATACAACAGTCATTTGAAGAATCCCACCTGTTACTGGTTTTCAGGCATTGATCAAAATGTTGTATCTATTTTCTCTTCCCCTTAAAGTTACAAGGGAAGTCTACTCTCATAGATTAAATAAAGGATTCAATTCAGAATTCCTGGTAGGTTACTCAGATTGATATAAACCTGATGAAGGTCAAAGGGCACAATAGCCAAAATGTGATAACAATGAAGATCAGGACATTAGTTTGAATGCAGTAAAAAATAACTGAAGTTAGTTTCTTTTGGCTTGTAATAAATTTCCCTATCAGTTTCCTTTGACTGTACAATCAAGCAATTCAACAACACATATCTGATGATCATTACCACAGTTGCATTTCTTCTTTTTGATAGCTTTCATAATAAGTGGTGCCACATTGAGGCTGAATCCTACCTTTTATTATTACCATATGGAGATAGGCACTTTCTAGATCAAGCCAGGCCAAGCTGGTGCCACTCCCATAATTTGTCAGCACATCTCTGCAATGAAGGCATGCATGTGTTTGTTCAACTCTCAATAATCCAAGACTGGATACATCTTTCCTTTGTTGGGCTGTGCAACAGCCATCAGGGGAATTGGGTCCTTTAGAGAATTCTAGTCATTCCTGGGATATGTCATTTTCTCTACTCTCATTTTCATCCCAGAAATTCAGCCAGAAATTCTTGATATTTTTTCACACATTTCCTTAACTTTGGCCCCTTGTTAAAAGATATAGATATTGTTTTTTTCTGGGATATTCAAATATTTATTAATATTTTTAAAAGTTTTATCATAACTCAACATTGGTTGAATAATGTCATGCTTCCAGGAAACTGTTTTTCATATATAATCAATTGCTGGATGTATTGGTAAACACAAAAAAGTTACCATTTTGAAAATCCTTCATGTACTACCTTGGGTAGTCTTGCAGGCTGCATTTACTGTAGAAGATAATGACTGAAATTTTAACAACAAATAGGTAAATAGCAACCAAGATGAAAACAGTACAAGAAGGTTAATGTATGACAATGATTGTTTATTTACAAGTATCCTCAAACAACATTTTGAGAAACTTTCCTAAAAAGCCCAATTTAATTCAGAGCAGATTTATTTTAATGATCTATTAAAGGAGTCTATTTTGTCTATAACAAAAAAGTATTCATACCATAGAAAGTGCTTATCACATAAAAAAGATACAAAAACAAGTAAAATGCAAACAGACCAGATCTTATGTCTGTATTTGAAACCCTGCTTGAAGCCAGGTTTCAGCAAATGAAAGTAAGCAGTAAAGAAGAAACAAAGAAATTGATCAAGTCATTAGTAAAATAAAGAATTGGCTTTTGCCCATGCAGTCCAGAAAAGGCAGCACAAGCAGGCTGTCAGTCATCATTACAAAGCATGCTGGGTAACTAGCCGAGAGTTTGGATAAACAAGAAACAAAACCAGAAGAAAAACAATACAAAGCAATCATATTTAGAGAAAAGAAATCAATTAAGCTTGATGCACAAGAAAATATCAATAATTAAAAATTGAAAAATAAAATTATTCAGGCAAAAACAAAGCAGATATTTTTATGCCACAGGAGGGAGGAGATCAAGCAAAAGGGGGTGGGGAAAGAAAAACAAAGAGACAAAGATAAGGATTTCTTCAAGGACTAGCGTGCAGTTACCTCCCCTTTGTTGAAGGTGATTTTTTTTTTTAAAGATATATTTTTTTATCACCATAACAGTTGATGAAATACAAGCCGTGTCTTCATGATGCAAGCAGAAGTGGTGAACTGGTATCGTAGTCGCATAGTTTCATCTTCCATGATGATTCTCAGGTTGAAAAACATTTCATCATTGCAATTGGGAATCACGAAGAATTTTGGATTCAGTGTTTGTCAAAGGAAACTTTGGCATTTATAATTTTTCAAATTTTCTCATAATCCTAAACATAATTAATCTTGCTTTCACAACATTTTCAAAAATTGTGTTCAAACTATATCAAGAAACAGTGGCATTATAGCGGAACTCTCCCAAACTTAGAGACAAAAATAATTCTAAGTCTTCAAAAAAAGGAGAAATAAGCCTAATTGTATTCCAACAAATCAACATTCTGACCAATAAAAAAAATTCCAATCAATTAATTTTTACTATACTGAGATCTGGGATTCTGTCAGTTAATATAAAACAATCATCTTTGACAGCTATCGTTCATAACTATAGTTCTACTCCCATGAAATTTTACAGGCAGCTTTCTTTAATACAAAAGACAGTTCTTTGCATTTTCAAGCCTGCCATACTCTGGTCAATCAACTGGGATCTCTTATAACTTGCAATGTGAAATCTCTCACAAACATCAATTGACTTGTCATGACAATCGATTATTGAGACTGTCGGGTTACCTCCCCTTAATTTTCAAAACTGCTACTAGGGGATGCTTTCCAGTCTATAAATACTTGGCGACATCTTTTCTCACCCTCTTTTTCTCATTTTTCCGCATAGACATCAACATGTGAATTTCTCACGGAAGAATGCGTTCCCTTTTTGGGACACACATGAACAATACACAAACACACATACATATTCATCTTTGGTGTTTCTTTAAATTTTTTTAGGTGGACTCATACTCTGAGTCTACTATATTGGTTGTGGGCATTTCAAGAGATACACATGTTTATCTTTCAATGTGTACACTGGCCCGCAACAAGATTGTTATTTCTTATTTTAATTCATCTATAGATAGCAACAATTGTTGTTATAATAAAGTCCGTTTTCTACTTGTCTATCAACTATGCTATTCTTAATCTAAGCATTATGATTAATTTAGATAAGTTGAAATTGTGAGGTGGTATCTCACTTGCTGTAAAAGAGGAAGATTCAAGCTTTTCATAATGGTAGAGGACAAAAATGTTCAAACCTATAACTATCGCCACTAAAATGGCATTTACTGTACCTAGCAATTTTTAACTATTTGTTCAGAAAGAGTATTTGAAAAATAAAAATTTTTTTTTTTTTTTTACTTGCTGCTAAAGTATGTTGTTAGTTTCAATCTCCATGGTAATGACTGCAAAATACTTTCCCCTTCCCTTTTATAGGCAAAAGCACACAAATGCATGCTGGGATTTTTTCCTAGCCAATAAAATAAGCTGATTCTCATTTTCAACTAATGCATCCTGGACTGTCTTGTCTTGAAGTCAGAATGCTACGTTAACTTGTCTGAACTTGCTTTTGTGTGTCAATGACAATTCTTAGTTTGTGAACTTTTTACCTTATTACTGTTAATTTGCTTTGCATATATTGTTTGCTTGCTTTATATTATTTTTTTGCCCTGTTCTTTTCTTTTTCTTGTTATTGCAAACTTTGTTAGACAGTTCTGTTATATATTTTGCATTTAACCATGGTGACTCACTCCATGTATATCTTTTAATTACAAATATAAATAAAAAATTAGTTCAATTTCATTCGTTCTGCTTTTTTGACTTAACTGTCATGACAACAACTCAATTGGTGATGTGAAAAATATTTTTAGCCAACCAAATTTATGTTAAAGCTTTGATTTTTAAGATTATTGATGTGAAAGGGACCCAATATATAAGGCTGATATCTTGATTAGCTCAATAAAAACTACAAATATGGAATTTATTTTTTAATTTTCACTTTTCTTGTTTATATATAAAAGAAGGCATATCTGGATTCAAATATTTGAAATTTAGTTTTTTCAACTATACCGCCTGCCATTATCTAGATTTCAGGGGGCAGGGCAATAATGAAAGATAAAACAAAACTATAGATATTAAAATTTTAGTTACAAAATTTGAAATTATAATTCATTATATTATTATGAATGTTTCTATGTATATACACTAAAGCAGTGTTTTTCAAACTTTTTTTTTACTGTGACCGACAACAGGAACTACATTTTGCATTGTGACCATATCATTGTATAGTGCACCATGATTGTGACCCATTATACCTATGTGTAATAAATCAAAGACAAACTCTGTTCATTAGGTTCATTTATTTAGCATTGCCAAATTATATGCATATTTCTTATGATATGCACATATTGAAATTTGTATGAATATGAAATTATTACTTTTAGTAAAAAAAAATAATAAAGGAAATTCTGACACACAAGTAAATAATCCGCAATGAGTTTGTCAAATAAGATACATAAACTCAGTGAGAACAGACTATATATATATATATATATATATATATATAGTGTATATTTTGGCAGCATTTTTTCATTGAGACATATTTCATTGAATAATTTAGACAAGTCTACTTATTTTCAATTGGATCCTTAGAAAAAAATTCCAATACTTTGTCATTGAGAAATTGATCTGTGAAGTGAGTTCAGCCTGAAATTCTTCATAAGATTTTTAGTTTTGGGGACATTGGGATTTTAAATAGAGATTAAATTAAGGAAAATTAAGCTTTGTGTATAGATCCTGCAAAGACAACTTTCTTGGCAAACAAACCACATGGTAGACCACCTAAAAATTAAAAGACTAAATCAGAGAGGACACCAGAATGCCCCTTTTGACACTTGAAAGAGTTGTCTTAGACAGGAAGAAATGGTAAATTGTAATGAGAAACCTTTGTGCAAATTAACTGAAACAACTGCTTTAGTTTCCTTTCTTCTTTCACCACAAGTTCAGTTTTAGACACATTGGAGTGACAGGGTGTAATCAATTTTTATTTTTTCCTTAAATTAGGTCATTTGCAGTGGTGTGCAGTAATATGAATCTATTTTTGGGGTGTATGATGAAATTTGTTTGGTCTTGAAAAATATTGTCATCTGTGATTGCATAGGATTTTTATCATGCCCACACACTATTGTCTCAGCTGTCAATTAGTTGTGCTATGGTCATTGTCTGTGATGGACATTACTCCAAAGAAACATAAGAAAATTGTAACACTGCATGAACACACCGGCAAGCCTTACCAGTGAATAAATCAAAGTACTATAGACTGGATTGGAAACTCTCCTGATTTAAATCCAATTGGGAATCTGGTCAAACTGCAAGGAATGACTTCATGGAATGGACATACAACATACTAACATGTGCACTGGCTCATGTTTAATTGGAAAAATACAAAAAAAAAAGTAAATAATAATGGAATCAATCATTTTGTTTCAATTAATTTGCACAAGGGTGTAAGTCTGCAAGGATCTCTTTGGGATTATAATGGCTAATATGTGATGATTTATTGATGAACTGAAATTAACATATTTGTAACATATATTCCCCCATAATAATTTATGCCTGTGAAATGGCTGATAGATTGATTCAGTCCTCTGAAGAAATTTTCTACAATCCTGCTTCTTATATCATTATAATTCATGTACATGTTAATGTTGACTTGAAACATTTTCTCCTCTCATCTGACATTAGATAAACTCTGATGATATACCACAGATCTTTCATGAATATTTTCCAAACTGAAACTATCCACAGATAGAAAGAACTTGAAACGGCTTACAAGAAATGGGGGACTAGAAGCAAACTTGACCAAAATGACAAACTAGATATTGAAAATGTTGCCTTTCTAGGATTAGTTGTCTCAGCTATATCTTGCCTCAATAGTCTTTTGGAAGACTGAAGGAAAAAAAATCTGGGACAGAAAAGACAGTTCATACAACAAGACAAGGCTGTACTATATTATGATCATCCCTATAACAATTTACACCTGTGAAACCTGGACATGGAGAAAAGACAATATACAAAATCTCATTCTTCAAAAAATGTCTCAGAGCCATAACTAGGAAAAATGTCAGAGCCAGAATCAAAATGGCTGCCATAAGGAAAAATCTAAATGTGAAGCCTGATATAATCTGCCTGATACAAAGAAGGAGGATAAACTGATTTGGCCATTAAATTAAAAGAGGAAAATTAAGCTTTGTGTATAGATCCTACAAAGACAACTTTCTTGGCAAACAAACCACATGGTAGACCACCTAAAAATTAAAAGACTAAATCAGAGAGGACACCAGAATGCCACTTTTGACACTTGAAAGAGTTGTTTTAGACAGGAAGAAATGGTAAATTGTAAAGATAAATCTTCAAGAATCTCTTTGGGATTATAATGGCTGATGATTTATTGATGGACTGGAATTAACA
Source organism: Acanthosepion lycidas (assembly GCA_963932145.1). NCBI lineage: Eukaryota > Metazoa > Mollusca > Cephalopoda > Sepiida > Sepiidae > Acanthosepion > Acanthosepion lycidas. Next base: position 13,510,814 of record OZ010607.1, on the reverse strand, counting down.
TAATTGTAACATATATCCCCCATAATAATTTATGCCTGTGAAAAGATGACACATAAAGGTCCTGAGTTATCTAAAACAACTGACTCAGAGTAATGTCTGGGAAAATATCAGAAACAGAATCAAAATGGCTGCCATAAGGAAAGAGCTAAATGTGAAGCCTGATGTAATTACCTCAATTAGAAGCTGCTAAAATACATTATTCATAGGTTTTATTTAATTACTTTATTTATACCATAAAAAAATGACAGCCATATTTAAGTAATTTTGAACCTGTGTTTATTACCTGCATAAATAACTCGGAATTTTTATATCTATAATTTTCAGCCATGTTTAACCTTTGTGCCTGCAAAACAAATGTGTCAAAAGGATGGTTATCCGCTTGACACTGCTATTACTGTATACACTTTTGACTCCCTCAGCAATGTTTATTTACAAGATTATAAAAATATGTGAACCAAGTACAATGCAATGTTTATTATTTACCTTTTTTAAAGAAATAAACTTCAAAAGAAATCTTTTTATTTAAACTTTATAAAAATATTTACAAAATTTGCATCAACCACAATGCAATATTTGTGGAAAAAAAATTAAACATTCTGTAATTAGGTACAAGGAAAATTTTGTCCACCCAATGAATAGTGAGATATGCACTCAAAATATTGAGTGTTTGTGGTCTCACCTAAAATCTAAAATTAAAAGAATGTTTGGTTCAGAAAAAGAGATGCTCTCAATCTATTTTACTGAATTTATTTGATGAGAGCAAATGAAAAAGATGCCCAGAAAATACATTTTTTCAAAATTTATAATTAGTTACTCGTCATTATGTGTTTATTTAAATTTTGTTGTTCGCTGACATTTTTATAAATTTATGAATAAAAAAATTTCTTTTTATATTTATTTCTTTATAAATTGGTTTACATATTTTTGTTGTAAATATTAAATAAGCAATCTAATAAATAGTGTTTAATATCTTTGTTCTTATTCTCAAGAATAAAGAAACAGTAATTGTTTGGATTAACTTTTTGCTATAGTACCTAGACTTCTTGAATTTAAGTGCAGTAATCATCTGGCATTAAGATCTCATCAATTTATAGTTGAGTTGGCTAGATGTAACCATAAATTCTATGCTAACAGTTTCTTTAGTTGAACTTCTCACTTGTGGAGCTTCCTTCCGAATCCATGCTTTCCAGCCAACTTTAATCTTCAAAAATTTGAATGCAATGTCAATTGCTTTCTACTGCCCTCTTGATTACTCTTCTTGTTCTTGATCATTATTAATGTTTTTAATTCTTCCATAGTCAGTAAACCCTTGTGTCTTAGTGGCTTTACTGTATTGCATAGGGTGAACTCAATTAAAAAAAAAAAAAAATTACACTTCATATGTTTGGGTTTTATTAAAATTCTAATCATTGTTTTTAAAACAATAAACATTGCCAAGGAAGTCAAAAGTGTACACAGTAATAGTGGTGTCAAGGGAATTGCCATCCTTTTGACACTGTTTTTTTGCAGCCATAAAGGTTAAACATTGCCTAATTTTCACTTTATTTAATTTTATTAAGTTTTTTATCTCTATAATATATATAAGTTTTTTTTATTTCTATAATATATATGTTTTTTTTTATTTCTATAGGTTTTTATCGCTATAATATAAAATTTTTATTTCTATAAGGTTTTATTTCTATAATATATATAAGTTTTTTTATCTCTATAATTAACTCTCATAATAAGTTTTTTTTATCTCTATAATTAACTCTCATATATATAAGAAAGAATTCTGCTGTTCAAATCCTTTAAAAGCAAAAATATCTAGAGAAAGCTAATGTGAACAAAAGAACAAGCAGTATATTAACAATCCTTTATCTCCCCTTGAAAGATTCCGTCATTCTTTTGGCATTGGGCAATGATTCCTGTTGATGTATGAGTAGCATGATGGTTATTAACACAGAAAATGGAATTGGCAAACAGTGTTCAAATTCTGGGCTAGGCTGTTGCTTTCATTTTCACACAAATGCTCTTGGGAAAGTCATGAATCTATCCTCTCCCACCAGCTATGGATTAAATAGCAAGATAGACTGGTGGCTCTAGTTTTCACTGGCAACCAGCATAAGAGAAGGAAAACTCTGAATTGTAATCATCCCACTTCACATATAATAAAGAAAAGGAAAACGTGGAGAATCATGATCACCTTCATCCTGAAGAGGTCATTTAAAACCATGGAGAAGGAAATGGGAAACTATTTCACTAGGTAAAGAAAATTGTGGAGAGCTGTGATTGAAATGAGCAAAGAATTTTATATGTTAGGCTCAAAGAATGTAGGTCCTTAGAACACATGCCATTGAAATAGTGACAAAGTAGCAGGAGGCTTGCAACATTTAGTCTGTGGGAAAGAGGTTGTAAGGTGGAAAATAATCAATTATCTACAAGGCCACCAAATATATAAAAAACAGAGTTATTTTCCATAACAAGAGTCAGTATGTGTTTTGGGACAAGATTTTTATGACATTATATATTCTATAGTAGGTATTAACCGACTTTTAAAGAGGTCTATTTAAGCAGTGTTTTCAAAGTTTACAGGCCATTATAAACTTCCAGTAAAAAAAAAAAATGAATGGTGTTGAAAAATTCTTGGCTAAACCTAAAAACCCCAAATCTGAGCAAATATATATTTTTAAGAGTTTTACAACTCCTCTTTGACAAAGATAGCGCCCGCCCTCTCTAAACTATATAATTACTGCCTCAAGGAATCCTGTTTTCCTGACTGCTGGAAGTCCTCATCCATTGTTCCTGTCTTGAAGAACTCTGGAGACCCCTCTGACCCCTGTCCTATTAGTCTCCTACCCCTCTTCGGCAATGTCTTCGAAGCCCTAATCAATGCTGAAGTGGTTAACCACCTTACCTCTCAAAACCTGCTCTCAGACAAGCAATATGGTTTCTGCTACACCCGATCTACAGCTGGTGCTTACAGCCATCACTGAAACCGTCTACCAAGCCCTTCAAAATAATGGTGAGGCTCGTGCCGTGGCCCTAGACATCTCCAAAGCGTTTGATAGGGTTTGGCATGCCGGCCTTCTTCGCAAGCTCCAAGGTTATGGTATTACAGGTCGATTGTTTGACCTAATACAATCATTCCTCTCAAACCGTGAATTGAAGGTCATTCTCAATGGATTCTCCTCCAGTTCCTATCCCACGAATGCAGGTGTTCCCCAAGGCTCCATCTTTGGTCCCACTCTATTCCTTATTTTCATCAATGACCTTCCTGACGCCATAGGTTCCCAAGTTGGCACCTACGCAGATGATACTACAATTTACTCCTGCCTCAAAAACAAATCTAGTGTCGGTGACAAAACTAACCTGGCCTCTCGTCTTGAAATGGACTTCCAATCGGTTGTTAATTGGGGCAAGAATTGGCTGGTCAACTTTAACGCCTCAAAAACTAAACTACTCTCTATTAATCACCATAGAGATCCTTCCCTACCCCCCATTAGAATGTCTGATAGTCAACTTCTTGAGAGCAATTCTCTGCGTCTGCTCGGTCTCACGTTGACTGCTGACCTGAGATGGAACAAATACATTGACTCAATTGCATCGTCCAACGCCAGGAAAGTTGGCTCTCTGTGCCGCGCCAGGAAATTTTTCTCTCCGGAATCGATGCTTCAAATATACAAATCAACCATTTGCCCTTACATGGAGTACTGCTGCCATATATGGTCTGGGGCACCTTCTGTTTACCTCAGAGACGGATATGTAATATAATTGGCCCTAATCTGGCATCTCATCTACAGTCACTCTCTCACAGATACACTGTTGCCTCTCTCTGTCTTTTCTACAAATACTTTCATGGTAATTGCTCCGATGAGCTGCTTTCACTGGTTCCCAGACTTCATGAATTCAAGCGCCCTACGAGGCTGGCATTCCGCTCTCACCCTTACACTGTAGAAACCTTTAAATGTAGCCATCTCTTCTACTCCAATAGCTTCATACCTCGCACCTCTCGCCTGTGGAACACCCTTCCCAATTACTGTTTCCCTGAGAGCTATAATCTCCAACTATTCAAATGTAATGTCAATCGACATGTCCAGTTACCTTGATCTATCCACTATCCTTCTCCTCATCCTTTCTTCTATCACTCCTATCTGCTCTCGCTCCAAATCTTCTGCAACTCCCTGCATCCTAGTGACTTCACACCTTGCTCGGGGCGTAATACTTAAAAAAAAAAAAAAAATAATCTAAATTGCCAACCTATCATCTGGGGCACACTCCTTCTTGATCTTTTGAACAGGAGTATAGTTTTATACCTTGTTCCCAGTCTAGGATTGGGTTTTTAGTTCCTTTTAATGTGTTTTCACTTTCTTCTACTCCCAGTAGCCCTTTGTGTCTTAGTAGCATTATTGCTTTGCTTGGATGAAATGATTAAAAAAAAAAATAACCTTACTCTGGCTTAGGAACTTTTATTAATTAAAATTTAGGAATTAATTATCTTTGGTGTTCACTTCAGATAACTGAAATGGTAGAAATAACTATAGATAAATGTGGGAGTGTACAAAGGAACATTCTTGTTCTTGTAGACCAGGTTCTGGATGGCCATATAGTACAGATGCTTTGGCTCATCCGCAGAGTAGAGCAAACATGGCCTGAAAAGTATCATTAAGAACCATTGGGAATTGTTTACTTGCACTAAGTCTATGGGTACACTTGCTTTACAACTGACTTTTCTTTTATTTTTTTGTATTGTTTACTCAATACAAGAGCCACTCAAGGTAGAGATTTACTGAATGGAGTTGTAAAGGCATAAAAGGAAAAAGTAAGAAGTGCATATTATGATGACAGGTAAGATAAATAATGGTTGAAGAGTTTAAGATTGTAGTGATTAGAGAAGCATCCTCTCCAGAGTCTGTTCCACAAAGTAACAGTTCTGGGGAAAGAGCTATCTGAGTGGAACTTCATCTTTACCAATGGAATACAAATGTATTCGTACTAATGATTGTCATTGCAATATTTTCTTAAAGTTGTTAAGCTCAAATATTTAACAATGCAGTAGGGGAATTTCCATGGATAATTATCAAAGTGGAACTCGCAAGGAATTTATTTAGTCATTAAATTAAGAATTATAATCCATCAGAAAATTAAAATTGGGTAAATCATGAAATTTTCAAGGCTTCTGCTTGTTTAATTTAGTATTTTTTCAAATATATTTTTGCATCCCTTCAATTATTTAATAACTTGATAATATATTAAAACAAAATTAGCTTAAGTATACCAGAAAATGAAAACCTAGAAAGAAAAGGTGTAGATGTTAAAATAGCAAGAAAACATGGAAGAGGAATTCATGGAGCCATTTTGAATTTAATCATTACTTTGAAGGTTTTTAAATATCCAACTTAAAATTATTTTTACAAATGTGTCATCATATTTTGATAATTCAAATAGCATTTGTGCTTTTGATTACAGGGTGGAAGTGAAGAATATTATTATTTTTTTTTTATTATTTGCATTTTAAACACATATACATGCAGGGCCGGTGCACACTACCCCAAACACCCCAACCGGAGGAGGGACAAGCCTGATTGAGGGCCCTAGGTAGTGATTTATAATCATCATTATCTCATCAATATTTGCTATTTTTTCTACCTACATTTATATACATTACAAATGAAACTTAATGCAACTGATTATTAAAGGATGAAAAAAAAAAAATTGTGGATTTTGACGTCATTCTGCTTATTTTTTTTTTTTTTGTTCAAATCTGTGAATTTGTTTTGCTCTAGCTAAGTCTTGAAAAAACATGATATAAAATTCACTGTTTTTTTCTATAATGTTGAATGTGTTAAAATTGTTCAACTTTTTAACAAGAAAAATTTCAAGTTGATGTTAAAAATTACCACAAAACATTGATTAAGATGGAAAGACCTATTATGACGTGTCTAATTTGTATTTAGATACATTGTATTTATTTTAAATTTTTTCAGTTGAATTGTTCACCTATTTTGCATATGATCCATTATTGTACATAATTAGGTTACAATAAAATATTCTATCAAAAATATCCAATTATTTTTACAAATGTGTTATCATATTTTGATAATTCAAATTTGTGGTATTGTTAACAGATTGGCAGGTGAAGAATATCATTTTTTTTTTTTTTTAATATTGTTATTTGCATTTTAAAGACTTATATACAGGCAGGGCTGGGGCATATTACCCCACCTTCACTCTGTGTATGCACCATGGTGGGTCCTTGCTGTGAAGGTCTGAACTGGTGAAACTAAGAAACATGTCTTGTCTGAATATTTGCCATGAAAATAGCAATAAATTAGTGAAGGGCTATTAAAGTTTCCATGGAAAGTGTTCAGATGAACTTTAACCTTCACGGCTAAAACCTGCCATGCCACACACATTGTAGCAAACCACCCTCATTTCCTTTGTGAGATGTAAGTTCCACTTGAACAGCTTCTTTCTACAAATTGCTATTTTGTGGAACTGACTCCTAAGAGAATGCTTCTTCAATCACTACAAATTTAATGTTTGATTCTAGGGTTAACTGTTATCTTCCACATATATCCCATTAAACTGTACCTCTTATTCTGCAACCCTCTATCTTGAGTGGGTTTTGGGCCTTGTATAGGGTGAACATTATTGTAAAATCAGGTGTATTGAAGGCCTAAATGTAACTAAATAATTCCTCATCCCAGAAATTCACTCAGAAACCTATGGTCAGAATACTAAAGAATAAATGCGTAATAAATAACTGAATTAAGTAAGTAAAGAAAACAAAAAACAATCAATTCTGGTACAATAAATAAATTATTCTATAAAAATCTTAATAACTGGCATACTCTATTTTTTTATTGAATAATTTTTAATTTGTTATCTCTCTTAAAACTGGTACATACAGTGTAACCCGGATATAAGAGAGTTGTCGGGACCGGAGAAGTCTCTTATATCCGGGTTTGGTCTATTTTGTTTAGGTAAGTTAAGTATGGCTCTAATTTGGGACCAGAGATCATTGGAAACAGATAAATCAGAGGGAAATGTAGACCGATAAACAACCCCTGCTTGACAAGAGATTCTATTTACAGTCATTACTAGTAATATACAAACTAACATGCAGTTAAATACGCCATGTTGTTAATTGTGTTTTACTTCTCGTTTTCTGATCTCGCTACGTCGAGAGTTCAACTATACTACAGACAGATGTAGGAAATATGTTAGCTGTGTGATAGATTTATTGACAGAGTTTATATTTTAAGTAAAAAAATAAATTTCTCTTTTTTAATTACTAAGAATCGTTTTTCTCATGATAAATATGAAGAAAGAGAAAAATAGCAGCATTATGTCATTTTTAGCATTCCAAATAGCAACAAGAAAAATAGCAAATCTCAAATTGAAAAGAATGAAAAAAAAAAAAAAATATATATATATTCCAAATCTGAAACAGGAAAAAGAAAGAAAATGGAGAAATTTGATAAAATAATTTAAAAATGACAAAAAAGACGTGTTAGCCAAAAAAACATTACAAGATGCAATGAATTAAAAAAAAAATCGCTCAACATTGAAGGATAACTGTGGAGGAAAAAAAAAGAAGACAATCAGTAGTTGAATAACAAATTAAAAAAAAAAATTTCTTTATTTTATCTAGGTACCTCCACTTTTTCGCGGGAAAACAGCATAGCGTAATAAACAAATGCCACAAACTTACCGAAAATAAATTTTTATCGTCAAAACGCTTATGTTATTATTAAGATGAAAGACCAAAGTGTATTTTAATTATTTTTTGATATTTTTTAATATTTTTTAACACGTTCGAAATTTTGGTTAAAATTTTCTTTTTTTTACGTCATCGCGGTGCTGTAAAAATAACATTGTTTTTTTTTGCGCTTTTTTCCCGTTGAAAACCCATTGATTTGGAAATTCTTGTAAAATTAAAGTAATTGTCCGATTTTAATGAAATTTTCAGGACTTATTTCACCAATGAATGAAATTATTTTTGAAATATTTCTTTTTAGTAAATTTTAGTAAAAAATATTTTTTTTTTTAATATGTTACACCCCACTTACTTATTTTCCCGAAATTTTTTTCAATTCTTTTTATTTCCTTACAATTTTTTTTTGTTTAAAGTAAGAGTCATTGGAGATGGTAAATCACCTACTTTTATTTTTCTAATTTGTTCCAACTTTTGTAAAATGAGCTTTGAATAGAAAAATAATGAATCCAATAAAACTATGATATTACTTAATTAGAAAAGCTTTTAATTGCTTTTGTAAATAAGTAATATTAAGGTCATTATTGCCTGAAGAAATAAATTTTTTCTGATGAATAATTAAATTTTACAAGAATTTTTTATTTGTTTTACATTTTGATTATAATAATTTATAATAGTTTAAAAATCGTGCAAAACTCTGTATTAGCTTATTTCCTTTTGATAATTAGTAATTAAGTAGAAACAAAATTTACGAGTTCAAAATTGCCAAGTTTAATAAATTTATTGATTCCACTTTTTTTTCAAATAATTTTTTATGTTGTATTTTTCTACTTAATACATTCCTTATTTCCATGTACGGTAGACTGAAATTGCCATTATTATAAAAAGAGTTTTGTCCCTTTATTCTAATAAATAGACATAACAGTAAAACTAAAAATAAAAGGGTTCACTCAGATTTCTAGTAATTTTCATTTATGGTCATCCGTCATAGCTGTCATCACTTGTCAATCGACACGTGGATCAAGTATCGGATCAAAATTACGGTACCAATCGTTAATAATTCGTTGTATATTTCTTTTTTATGCTATAATTAAGTAATATTTTTTTTAAATCAGATTAATTTAACATTAAATTTTCTAATTTTACTAAAATGACGTGTCAGAAATTTTTTTAAATATTTTTAAAATCGATAAATTTGTGTTTGTTTACAAATTTCTTAAAATTAAGAAAATGGCGGGTTTTTTGAAAATTTAAAAATTTAAAATTAAATTTGACATTCCAATGTATATAGTTTCTATCTGAAATATACCAGAATTGTTTACTTAATGGAAATAATAAATTTAATGATTCAACTTTCAAGTAAAGCTAAAATGAAATCTTCAAGCATGTTTTTTCATTTTAAAAAATGTATTTTAAACTTGGGTATCGAAATTTATGCCGAAAAAGTGGAGGTACCTAATTTTATCTTCGAATACATAATCTTTTTAACATGCGACATTTAAGTTATTCTCCTTGAAGAGTTACTTCCCTTACTTAACATATTGCTCCTAGATTTAACTATTTAGAAGTTGTTTATTTTAACAAGATAACTTTATTACAAATAGGAAACTATAGAAAAAATTCAGCAATCACAAGCTAAATTACTTTAAAAAAAGTTATTTGCTTTTAAAGGTTATGAAAAAGGAATTTTTATTAAATGTCTTAGAATTTTGAATAAACTTATTTTGGAAGGGTTTAAGAATCAACATTTGGCAGATTATTTATATCCCAAAATAAATCAACATTAAAATATAGGAGAGACTCCATAAAACAGAGACGGAATGAAATTAAATTTTAATTAATGCATCTGATTGACTGTCATTTTGGAAATATTTAAAGAGAATTGAAACTTGCAAAATGGGCAGACCTATAAATTTTATGTATACTTTAAACGTTATTTTTATTGGATCCCCGCTTGAGTAGACGCCCCGTTTAGTTTAAATGGTATTATATTTCGTCTACCAGCCTGAACATTCAAGAAAACTCATTAAAGAAAATGCACCCTCCAGCAGGATTCTAACCTGTATCCTCTTTTACAGGAGAAACTGCCATTTATTGTGCTTTGACTACTCAGCTATGAAGAGCTTCACAATCAAGCAAGGTTTTATTTTTGTTTGAAGCACATTTTACTTGTAAGTTAACTGTTCAATTTTTTGTATCCAAAATGTAAACAAAGCAATTTCTAAAGAATTAATATTTATTTTAAATTTATAATCCAACATATTTTTATTACTTTAAACATATATAAATAAATAAAATAATCTCTTCAGTTAAGTTGGATGTCTGTACTCCACATTAGTTAAATTTATGAGTTTCAATTTTTTGTTATACTTTACAACGAAAATATATTTTGCTGCTCAGGATTTTTATGGAAGGGCACTTTTGGCATGTGTAATTGATTGATCTGTTTGCTTTTTGATTGCCAGAGACAAAGAAAATCTTGACACCTTGGTGAAAATCCTTCACTAATGTGAATGTAATATTTGTTTGGTTTGAAAGTAAAGTTTGATCACGAAAGGTTTGGTAAATGTTTATTTTCCATCATGACAAATGGCTGTAAATCATAGCTCTTTTTTCCTTGTTGGAATGAGGGATGCCTATCATTACTATCTTATTATTTTCAATACATACATTTAATATATTTAATAAACTTTGAACATTAGTATCAATTTTTGACTTATTCTGCTTTTAAGTCATTTTAATAAAGTAACATTTATTGGAAATAGAGAATAATGCTTCTCATAAAGTTAGAACTATCATCACTTATCCTTGGAAACATGTCTTACTGGGATGCTGCTTTACTAATTAGGCTAAAAAAGATAACCAGCAGAATTCATCCAAATTTAGTTTATTAATCTAATTAATTTATCTAATAATGCAAATATTTTTTCAATAATAAAGGACAGAAGTTCAAGTTTTATAGAAAGTTTATTTTTAATTCATTGTTTTCCTTAACTGTCATGACTTGAAAGTTGTAAGAAAAAGCAGCAAAATAAGATGAAAGAAAAACTAGTCAAAATAATTAATAATTATGGTAAGTTATCCAAATTTTTAGATAAAGCATTAAGATCAGATGCTAGAAAATTTAAACAAGTGTGGGGGGTTTAGAAGCAGAGTAAAAAAATAAACACTTTAAATTTATTAATGTTGATTTCTTTCATAGAAAAAATTATTTCTTTGAGAAATTCTAAAATCCAGAGAGCTATATGGTTGGACACTACTTCTTTCTAAGTACATCTGTTTGCCATGGTGACTAACCAAGCTTCATTACAGATGCCAGCTCAATCCAAAGAGCCTACCTGTAGTTTATACCCCAACTATACTGAGCAGACCTTAGTTACAGTTTCTGGGAGAGAGCCCATAATCTGGCACAACAAGTTTCTTGAACAAGGCCAGTAAGCTTAAAACCCCAGTTACAATGACTGGTGACCATGCTTGCACAACCATGGACAGCTTCTGAACGATTCTGTCTACCTAATTTCACTCACAAGGTTCGTGTTATGACTTTCATGCACTTTCCAAATATGCTGTGTACTGGGATCATCTCTTCATGTCAATCAACTATGGTGAGATTTGAACCAGGGTCTCATTGTTAGAAAGTGAATGTTCTAACCATTTGGCCACATGCCCATTGGCCAGATATCTAAGAAAGAAAAAAAAAAAACAAAGCTCAGAATTTGCTAAAACTTAATTTCAGTAAACATGTTTTTTATATCCAACCAGAGCATTTTAGTCGAGGCATACAAAAATTACTGACTAAACACACCAAACAACTGAAGAACCAAGTGAGTATAAAATTCACCTCATTATAATATTGATCTATAAGAGTAGCTCATTAACCATAACATAGTGTGGCACAAGGCAACAGAAGTAGGGAACCCATTGAGGATTTAACTCTTTATACTTGTTCATTGGAACAAGAAATACTTTGGTATAGGCACCTTAAATTGTTATTTCTTAAATGTAGCTTAGTCTGGCACAAGGCACCAGTAGTGAGGATCAAACTCATTGAAACAGTCAGCTGGTCTACGAGATGAACTTGTTAACCATCCCCCTTTTGAGGGCAGCCAGGAATATAAAATAAAATACTTTTCAACAGGTAGACTTTATTACACTATTTCAGACTCAAAGAAAAGTTTTTTGTTCTATGAAGAAAAAAAATAATAAAATTTAGATCTTAAAAGATTTTAATATTAAAATAATATAACAGTTAAATTTCACTAAATATAGTGAATTTTCAAAAAGTTATTTGTGGTAATATCACCCACCCCCAAATGCTTTCAAATTTGGTGAATGAAAAGTACAAGATAGAAAACTGGCATACATAAATTGGAGCTCTCCAGAAATAAAGGTAAAAAAAAAGAACAGTTTCAATTTTGAAATATTTTGAAAGTAATTATAAATTTATTCATCTGCCTTTCATGTTAGGGATTCTTACATCTACACCCATGATTAGAATTAATATAGTTTAATAGGTTGGTGCAAAAATAATGTTGTTTTTGACGGTAAAAAATACGTCAAAAAACGACATTATTTTTGCACCAACCTAATATATTGTTTTGATAGATCCATTAATTAATATTTATGTATTTATTGTCTATTATTTTCTTAACGTTAATGGTTTTTAATATATGAATAAAAAGATAAAGATTTAAAAAAAAAAAAATGATATATTTTTGATTTTGTCATTGTTGTGTGTCAATTACACAGTTTTGCTGTATATAGAGAAAAGCGGCTTTTATAATTGTTGTGTAAAAAGAAGCAACTTTTTCACAACTGAATCTGTTTTTACTTTTTTTGATATATTTGATTTGATTATATTTAAGCATTATTTGATTGACTGAATGAATTTTTGGTTATTGATTTTCAGGCAAGAATATTTTTATAGGAATTGAATTAGAAGACAAATTTTAGCTTAATGTTCGGAAGTAAATGGAAGGATAATTTTTGCTGGGGATGGTGGGCCTCATTTAATGTTGAACCAATTTTATAGAGAGAGAACAAAAGAAAGAGTATTGGGGAGAAAAAAGAAAGAAAAAAGAAAGATAAAGAAAGAAAAGAAAGATAGAGAAAGAAAGGAAAAGGAAAAAGAAAGAAGGAAAACAGAATAACAGTTGGTGGCACAAGATATTAAAGCAAGACAAATTTTTCCATGCCTTTATAAGAAAGATAAAAGGGAGTAAAACCTTTAATAAAAAAAGCAAATTTGATCATTCTATTTGAACAGTGAGTTTAGTCTTCACTGGCCCTCCAGTAGTTGTGGCCTTGTGCCAAACTAAGCTAAACTTATTAATTTGCAGCTAAAGCCTTTGAAGATAAACTTTCATTAAGAAATAAAACTTTAGACTGAAAACAATGGCACATGTTAAATAGATAATCAATTTTTATAATAATAAACTTGTGCTGCTTATTACAATTAACAGCATAATTAAAAACATTATCTTGTCTTCAGGTAATGCCATTTGCCTTAAAGTTAGAACTTTGTTTATAGAAAGTTCAACATTAAATGAGGCTCAATAAAAAATAAGGTGACCATTATATGTGGTTTAAGTTTAAAAAAAAAAAAAAAAAAAAATTAAATTTGTATAACAAAATAATACTGTGGAAAAATGATATTAAATTCTTTCTTATGAGATGATAGATCTGTCTGCATATTTAATAAAAGAGCTTAAATGGAGCTTTTTAATAATTAAAGTTAAGAAAGTGCATGTTGTTTTTAAGCATTTTAGAATAAGTAAATTACACAACCAACTTTTGATTTTTAGAAAATTTTGATTTGAACAAATTTAGTATAAAATGGTAAAAATCAAACCAATAATTTAGTGGATGTGGTTTTTATGGGATCAAATTTAATGTTAAAATTTAAAAATATATATTATTAATGTATTAATTTTTGACAAAAGATTTTGAATTAAATTAACTTACAATGTACCAAAAAAAAAAAAAAAAAAATGATTTTAGAATAAATCTTTGACTGGTTTTCAATATTATTCTTTTATTATTTTTTATGAATACTAGTTGTCAAACAGATGACAGAATATTTTTGTAGGCTAAAAATTTTCAATTTTGAAAAATAATTAGTTTTTTTCATCATAAACTTAATGTCATTTGAAGATGTCTGCATACATTGCAACATTTTTTTTATAATTTTTAATTATAATTAAAAGTAAGTTTTTCATTTTATACTATTTATATTATTGGAATTAAATTTTAATTTATAAAGGCAAATGAAAATGTTTTTTTTATACTTAGTTTTATATTTAGTGTAAATAAGTTCCTTTCCAATGAACTGTTTGTAATGTGAAGTTTTACCTGACTGCTATTTCAGGCATTCTACATGTGTAATGAGTTTGTGCCAATCAGCTTAACATTGTTTTAATGTCACTTTTGCACCACTTGTAATATTACTAATTTATTTCTAAATGTTTATACTGGTCAGAAGTATATTGGTTTGGTTTGTTTAGCAGCATATCAACATCTCTATGGGTTATTTAATGTCAAAATCTAAATGTTTGAATGCAGTGGCATTCCTTTAACTACAGGTAAAATGTATTGTGAGTAATTCTACTATAAATATCTATTTTTGGTAATTTTACTATAAAAATGTATTTTTATACTTGTTTTGTTTTTGTTTGGAAGTTCACTATTTGCTGGGACCCTAACAGGTGCTACCAGCCCAGTTCAGCATGGACCTGGGAACAACAGCAGTTAAGAGGTGGTTCCATGCTTCTCAAAACCTTTAATCTCCCGATCAGAGGTCTTGTTGCCAGATGTAGTTTATCGTCATACCCAAGACTAGTAGTGTATTGAATAATAAACATAATAAAGAAATTCAAAAACCAGCAACAGTTTCTGTACATTAATTTGGTTTGTATACGGTAAATACAAGTAAATTTTTCACTTTATTCATTTTAAAGAAAAAGAAAACAATTATGATCACTGTTTTCATACTATGTATAATACCGGCTGGTTGGGTTTTTAGAAATCCTATTTTTATTTTGAGATTTTATAATGGGTCATAAGTCTAGGTCTGCAGGGCGGGGAGGTTGTTAAACAGGTAAGTTATGAGGAGTAGGTGTATATGCAAATACGCTAACTCTTTATGGGTCATGTAATATAATGCAATTATTTGATATGTAATTGTTTTAAGTGTTTGCCATTAGTGGGTGAATCTTTGAATTGATTTAAAAACTAGAAAAATGGCAAACATGGACTTTTGTGCCTGCAAAAAACCCAAGTGTCAAAAGGAGAGATTTTTCTCATGACACAGATTTTAAGTATCTTCACTCCTTGGTAATGTTTATTGTTTTTAAAAAAGTGATGTTTAAAATTGTCATAAAACCTAAACATATGATGAAAGCGAATTTATACATTTTCTTTATTCTTGAGTATTTAAACATTATTTATTAGATTATTTACTAACAGGAATAATTTTATATTTAAAAAAATTCAAAAAACTAATACAATTGCATTAAGTGTAATGCTATGTAATATTTATCATTTCCCAATTTATAAAAAAATAAATATGAAAACAATTTTTGTTCATAAATTTATAAACATTTAGTAAATTATTACTATAAGTAAATCCTTATTATTGGCCATTTTATAAAATTTGAATTAATTGGCAATTAGCCAATGTTTTGCCAACCATTCCAATAAAGAATCTAATAAATAAATAGAGTTTATTATTTTTGTTGTAAATTCTCAAGAATAAAAAAAAAAGTATAAATTCACTTTCATCATAGGTTTAGGTTTTATGACAATTCTAATCATTGTTTTTTAAAACAATAAATATTGCTGAGGAGTGAAGGTAGTTAAAATAATAGTGGTGTCAAGGGAAAAATCTCTCCTTTTGACACTGTTTTTTTTTTTTTTTTTGCAGGCACAAAGGTTCATATTTGCCAAAATATTGTACTGATTCCTTTACTTCAATCTCCAATTTAAATTTGAAATTTAAGTCACTTGTGTATTTTCCTTGTACATTAGACACTCAAATTTCAATATGCAAATTAATTTTTTTAATATGGAAATCTTTAAATCATATTTTTAGTATTTATATATTAAAATATTTATATTTTTAAAAACATTTTTCTTTCTTTTAAAATCAAGTCAAAGATTTTCCTCCTCTGAGAAAAATGAAGATGATATTTGTGTGAATCATTGCTAATAAATTGAATATTTGTACAACCAAAAAGTCGTGTTTTGGGAAAAAAACTATTTTAAAAGGTCGAGGTGGGACTTTTTTCTTACCTCTCTGAAATTTATTTGTGCATCAGTTCAAATGATTATATCTAAATTTTAATGAGTTACAAATGAAGAATATTAAAATTTGATTAGGGTTAATTGAATTAGGTAAAGACGTACAACTATTTTGATATGTAAAAAAAATGATAAGTGAAACAATTTTTTAAATATATTGATTTTCTAAGCGTAGCTTAGATGTGGCACGAGGCTGAATGTATGAGGCACCCAGTGAGGATCGAATTCACTATTCTATCGTAACTGTTTTAGTGAGACAAGCTTGCTCACCATTACACCACGCCGAGAATATATTTGTGAATTCTTTCATGGGAGTGGGTATAAACTAGTAGAAATATATTTAGTGTAAATGTATTCAATATACTGTTTTAAAGGAAGAACAGAACGTTTCGATAGTTGTTTTAGATGCATGTAGATACAAAAGGCAACAACTTGGTGATTGATATAATAAATTTTTGTGAAATGTTATAGTCTGATATTAGTACAAACAGTAGATAGGGTTTATTTCAATATGGTGTCTTTCAAGTATCGCAACATTAAGGGGCATAACTTTTACTGGCTAAGTGATTGGTAGCAGAAGTACATAGTCTATAGTGTTTCTCAACCTTTTTTTTTTCTTTTTTTTTTTACTTCACTGCACGCTAGTAAAATAACTAAAACTTTGAGCTGCACTTTAAATTTCAATAAGGGAAAATTAGTCATAAAATATGAAAATAAGTCTTCTAAAGTAAACATTTATTTTTAAGACATTACATAGAAAAAAAAATTCCCTTTAATGGTTGTCATTTTTTGTTTAGCATCCCCAAAGAGGATTAGTGATACAATTTTCGTTTAAAAGGATTTAAGAAGAATCTGCTATGTTTTTTTTTTTTTTTTTTTTTTTAGAAGTGCCACTAATACTTTTATTTAAATCCCTTAGGGAAGGCAAAAGGAAAAAGATTATCAACTCCTTAAAGATTAAGCAATTTAACATCCAGTTTAAAATATCAAATGACAAAAACTTGACTTAATCATGGAAGTCATGTACTCAATGTCACTAGCTTTTTAAAAATAAAGATTTTTAGAATATAAAAATAATTCATAAATTTACTCTTCTGTTAACTTAGGGTGTGTCTGGAGACCTTTCAGGGTGGCTTAGTGTACCCAGACGCACTGGTTGAATAATGCTGGTATATAGGAAAGGCATAGTCACTATATACATTATAAAATATAATTTTTTTTTAAAACTTGTAACTACTTCTTATTACTATTTACTAATATTAATTTGGAATTATGACATTTCATCCATTTAATATCTTGAAAAGGTCATGGAGTGCAGCACTATCCTTATTAGAAACTAAGCTGTTGTATCCAATAATTATGATTATTCAGGAGATACGACTATCCAAATTATTAGCAATGATGTGTGTTTTGTATATATCTGTGTGAGTGTGTATATATATATATATATAGAGAGAGAGAGAGAGAAGTGTATGTATGATAGAAAACGCATGAAAAATTTTACATATGTATAAATATATTTCTTCCACATGTGTTATAAATACAGTGCTCAATGTTATGAGACAGAGCTATAAGTATATATTAATGAATATATATACTATCCAACATCAATAACATGACTTAGAGTTTCATGCAGTTGCTGCAATTTCTTGTATTTGCACCTGAAGATTGCAGCAACTGCTTGAAACTTATCCTATTGACAATGGATATTATGTATATTCACTAATTATATATATATATATATATATATATATATATATATATATATATATATATATATAGATGAAGAAAAGTTTAAAGGACTCATGTTGTGACCGACTTTAAGTTTTGCATATACACTGCTTGTCTGTGAAACTTAAAGTCAGTCACAAGATAAATCTCTTGAAATTTTCTTCATCTGTTGAAGATTGTTCTAGTTTTCTTCTTGAGCACTTTGAAAAAATCTATTAATCTTTAAATTAAGTTAAATTCTCATAATTTTAAGTGTTTTGCTAGGCATTATCAATTGGTTTTATTATTGTTATTATTAATATATATATATATATATATATATATAAAATATAGTTTTAGGGTATGCTATGTTTATAGATAAAAGTACTCAATATCTGGGATATTGGCCTGAAGAATGAATTTCAGTGTTGACATCAGTGTCCACACTTCTTTTTATATATGTAAAATATTATGTGTGTGCGTGTTTAGGCAGTAATCTTTCATGAATATTAATTTGATTAAAAGGCCATAAAAAGGGAATTTTTTTTAATTTTCTTTTTTTTTAAATCAATCATTCTTGTTTCCTAAGCAATAAACATCAGTCAGTGAATAGTGAAGACAAAAACTTTACTTTCTGACAGCTTACAGATATTTGTCTAACAGTCTTGAAGGTCTACAGGTTTGTGATATCACCTGAGACCTTAATAACTGGATACAAAAACCTTAATTATAGACATTAGCTTTTCTTTTTTATTTATATTCAGTTTTTAATTTTCTATATTTATCTATATTTATATATCTATTTTTATTTATATTCAGTTTTTATTTCCATGCATTTGTGCTTTCACCCACAAAGCAATATATATGCAAAATAGTTCTCTTGTCAGAATGTATAAATCAGTTGTTAAATGCATTTAAAATCCCAGTACCTTGTTTGGAGAAGATTTTATTCAAGAAGCAGAAGCCTTTATTTTTGCAATTAATATGAGTTTCTTTGGTTAGACCATATCAGTCTATTGTTAAATACTTTCAAAATCTCAGTACCTTGATTGAGTAAGATCTGGGATTCTTTGTTTTAATGATAAGGGTCTTCTATAGTTAAAACACATCAGTCAGTTGCTAAATATTTTCAGAATCACATTAACTTGGTTAATGATTTTATTCAGTTTTGGTCGGTTGGTTGTTTTTTTAGTAGTATATCAACATCTATGTGTTATTTAATGCTGAAATCTAAATATTATGTATGCAATTTCTTTTTCTGAGATAATACTTTTAGTGATACAAGTTTTACTAATTAACCCATAGATGGGAGAGAAACAATGTATTCAGACCTTTTGCGTGTAAGGGAATATAACTGGAATTGGAACTCTGATCTCTGATTAACAATTCCGAGTTGTTATCCATTACACCACCTGTGCATACAGCACCTGGTATTTTCAAGTGGTCATCCATCTAGGTACTGACCAGGCTCAACATTGCTTAACTTCAGTGATTGTATGGGAATTGGTGTTTCAAAATGATGTGGCTGTAAGCCTTCAGGTTTGGTTCTTTATTTTAATAAGAAGACTTGTTTTTCCTTTTTCTACATATACTATATTTGTATGATAGAATAAGGAAAAAATATGAAACATTTATAAATTTAATGTGTTTCGCTTTTGTTAAAGCCACATGAGAGAATTTAAAATGAACAAAAAAAAAAAAAGAAAGAAAATTCTGCTATTTTTAATTTTTGTTTTACATTGGTTAAGCAGACGTCATATGCATCATCTGTCTTGTCAAGCAGTGCTTGTATGTATAATTCATGCATGTATGTCTATCATAATTCTAGCTATTTTTTATGCAGGATTCAGATGATAATGTATATTTGTTTGTGTGCATGTATATATTTGTATGTGATTGCAAATACCCAAAATTTGGTTAGATTACAATTTTAAACAAATAAATGACCTACATTTTGTGGTCTTTGGCATCCAGAAATATATTTGTTATAAAGCTCAAAGTTGTGTTTTATAAAAAGCACATGAAAATGTTAAATCTATTGATGACCAATGAAAAGGCAATTAGTGATGATTGGATATACTGATTTTCTGATTGGTAGACATTTTTAACCACTAGGCACTATTTAAATTTTTTTTTTCTTTTTTTTACTTATCACGTTGTTCAATAGAAATATTTTTAAATATACTTTCAGAGTCAGGCTTCAATTTATTTCCAAGCAACAAAGGAGACTCGTTTTGGCTCCATTTTAGATTTGAATATGTTTCTCATAAAAGATTGTCCAACTGAAAACATCATAAGCTTTATTTATTAATCTTTCCACAATGTTTAATCCTTATGAAGAGGGAGTCAAAAGTGTATACAGTAATAGTGCTATCAAGGGAATAACCATCTTTTTGACTTTTATTTTTTGAGCACAAAGGTTAAATATTGTCAATGTTTTTATTGTAACCTAAAAGCCATATAGCATATGGAACCTATTATTCTAGCCTTAGAGAATTCTAAAACAACTGACAGGGAACAAAAAAGATTAATTTTTTATTTCCATTTTAAAAAAAAAAATATTAATTTCTGAATGACAAAGCCTAACAAGGATTAAAAACGAAGACATAAGTCAGTGTTAACAACTTGTAGATGTCAATGCATGATTAATTATTCAGAGTGTGGCAGAAATAGCTCCCACATAATGGTAAAACATTAATGGGAACGGCGTCTTCATCTAGCTAATATATTAGGTTGGTGCAAAAATAACGACGTAATAGTTTCGTTTTTTGAAGTAACGTCAAAAAACGACATTATTACGTCATTATTTTTGCACCAACCTAATATTTCCAATATGTGGGAGATATTTCTGCTGTACTATATATACAGGGCCAGTGCAACAGTCTTGTGCCCCCACCCATCTATGTGTGCCACCCTCACTCTGCTACATCTCAATTTTCTTAAGGTAGTACAGGGTCAGTGCAAGGGTTTTGTGGATTCCACTGAATCTATGATACAGCCCCACTCTATGATATGCCCCCCCCCCCACATTACTGCATCTCAGTTTTCATAAAGTAGTATTTCATATAAAATACAAATTTTACTGTAACCTAATTATGTACAATAATGGATCATATGCAAAATAGGTGAACAATTCAACTGAAAAAATTTAAAATAAATACAATGTATCTAAATACAAATTAGACACGTCATAATAGGTCTTTCCATCTTAATCAATGTTTTGTGGTAATTTTTAACATCAACTTGAAATTTTTCTTGTTAAAAAGTTGAACAATTTTAACACATTCAACATTATAGATAAAAAACAGTGAATTTTATATGTTTTTTCAAGACTTAGCTAGAGCAAAACAAATTCACAGATTTGAACAAAAAAAAAAAAAAAAAAAAAAAATAAGCAGAATGACGTCAAAATCCACAATTTTTTTTTTATCCTTTAATAATCAGTTGCATTAAGTTTCATTTGTAATGTATATATTAGGTTGGTGCAAAAATAATGATTTAATAATGTCGTTTTTTGTTGTTAAAAAATATGTCAAAAAACGACATTATTACGTCATTATTTTTGCACCAGCCTAATAAATGTAGGTAGAAAAAATAGCAAATATTGATGAGATAATGATGATTATAAATCACTACCTAGGGCCCTCAATCAGGCTTTTCCCTCCCCCGGTTGGGGTGTTTGGGGTGGTGTGCACCGGCCCTGCATGTATATGTGTTTAAAATGCAAATAATAAAAAAAAAATAATAATATTCTTCACTTCCACCCTGTAATCAAAAGCACAAATGCTATTTGAATTATCAAAATATGATGACACATTTGTAAAAATAATTTTAAGTTGGATATTTAAAAACCTTCAAAGTAATGATTAAATTCAAAATGGCTCCATGAATTCCTCTTCCATGTTTTCTTGCTATTTTAACATCTACACCTTTTCATTCTAGGTTTTCATTTTCTGGTATACTTAAGCTAATTTTGTTTTAATATATTATCAAGTTATTAAATAATTGAAGGGATGCAAAAATATACTTGAAAAAATACTAAATTAAACAAGCAGAAGCCTTGAAAATTTCATGATTTACCCAATTTTAATTTTCTGATGGATTATAATTCTTAATTTAATGTCTAAATAAACTTGTTTACATTATTTAGGGTCAGACTAATATCCTCATCTTTGTTGTTACTATCACAACATTTTAGCTGGTGTGCTCTCCAGCCTTCCTCAGCTGTCTTACATATGTCTCTAAACAAAAGTAGCCTCAACTATTCATATTTTCAATATTTAGAGCCAGACTAATATCTTTGTTATTATCACAATGTTTCAGCTGTTATGCCATCCAGCCTTCATCAGGATCCTGGTAGCCTTCAGGGAATTTTGAACTGAACACTTTATTTAATCTATGGTAGTAGGTGTTTTCATTCTACTTGCTATGTCTAAGGACTATTTGGGAATTTGAGTTCAAAAAGTTTTAAAACTTCATTGACAAATTGGAACATTTCAAAACTTTTTGAACTCAAATTCCCAAATAGTTTTTGTCAATAACAAGTGCTTAGCTGTACTTTGAATCAAAAATATGTTGCTGAACAAGGTCAGAAAATTGGCTTAAATCTTTCTGTTTTAATGATGACTAAAAAAATGCTTCCACAATATCTAACACTTTTCTACTTGCTGTAGAATCGTCTTGCATTTAAGGTTTTAATAGTATAGTAAATTCACATTGTTTCTTTTATCAAATCATGCTAGTTTTTAATTCATATTTCTTAATTATGTCATCTATACTTCAATATAATAGTAATATAATAAGAATAATTTAAATAATGAAGCAGTTTTTTTAATTTATATAAATCAATTTTTACTGGTAATTATGAAAAATATATTGATTGAAATTTTGCTAAAAGGCATATTAAATTAATATAAATAAATAACTTAATTGCTATTTTGAATAGAATCTGAAGTGCTTATTTAATTATTGTCATTTAGGTATTATTTGCTAATTTTGTTTGTTGAATAAAAATATATAAAAAAGAGTTATTTCCCCTTTTTAGTGATTTCTTAAAATGTAGTCTTAGTAAGGAATAAAAAAAAAAAAAAAATTGTCTCTATAAAGTGAACAAAATACTTAATCCATTCATGCCCACCATCCCATTTATTTTAAAAAAACTATAATTAATATTGGATTTTTGAAAAAAAAAGTGTAATTAAGACTGCATTTTATGGTGGTTATTAATAGGGTAATGATTTTGATTAAAAAAAAACAAACAAAATAGATTAGTCTTTAAATGTTGAAGATAAAAAATTACTTTATATGAACTAAAACTTTTATATTTCTTTTCTCTAAAATTCAAATAAAATTCCCATTGTTATTTTGCAAAATTTTAGTAATGATTGATCTAACAAAATGTTGCAAAAATCCTAAAGTGTTTTAGTTTAAAACAAACAACTAAAAGGAGCAAAAAAAGCAAACACAAACAAACATCAATAGAAAATATTCACATTAAAACTGGAAGCATCAATTTTTTTCCTTTGTGTTAAAATTGGGGTTAAAACTTCAATCAAAGAAAACAAAATCGAAAAAAAAACTCAAAGAAAAATACTAAAACAAGAAAATCAGGCCAATTTCTCTAAAGAGTAAAACATCATGTAATAAGTCTGTTTGGGGAGATGTTAAATATAGTTCTTTGATAGTGTTCATATTTTTCATGTTAGGCCAGGTCTTTTTTTTTTTTTTTTTTTTTCTTTTTTTTAGAAAAATGGCTGAAAGAATTTTACAGACACTCTTCAACTTAGTATCATTATTTTGTTTATAATATTGAAAGGAATAATCTACTATTCAGAGTATTTTAAACAATATCCTTCTTAAAATCTATAACTTATCACATATAAATGAAGACATATGTGCTATGTGTGGAGATGACTTCATTACTGAGAGAACAGCACAGAAATGGTTTTCCCATTTTTAGAAGGGGAAGTTCGAACTTACAGATTCTCTACATTCTGGCTGACATGTTCATTTTGATGAGAACCAATTGCATTCATTGATTAAAGAATAACCACCCCAGATCCCTAGGGAATTGGCTCAGAAGATGGCAAGCTCTCATGTTATTGTTGCTCGTCATCTTCACAATGAGTTAAGTCCAGAATCATGGGTGCCACAAGCATTCACAAAGAGAAACAAACTTCACTTCATTGATGCCAGTTTACTCACTTGCCATCAGGCTACATGTGGATACAAAGAGAGGGCTCAGTTGAGAAGTTCTGCCACACCATATCTTACTGCTTTAGTTCCTTCACGTTTTTTGGCTGCTTTCTAACAATTTGAAGGTGTGTTTTATTCAACAACAATGTGGATTTTAAAATGTGTCTTGATAAAGTTTTTTAGTCAAAATCTACTGATTTCTATTGTCAAGGCATTGGACAGTTAGTGGATCATTAGCAGGATGTCATAAACAATGAAGGTGAATACATTGTTGAATGATTCATTGTAACTATTAATAAATAATAAGTATTAAAAAGGAACAAATTTATGTAACAACCTAATAATATAAGTTCTAAAACCTGCAGGCAAGGTATCGCATGATGAGAAATTATAAAAAAAAATGAACAAATTTATGTAACAACCTAATATTTTAACCATTGCACGAATTACTTAATTTTTGTTAAGTATTAGTACACAATTTTTTTTTTTTTTACAATAATATTCAGTCTGTATAAGGCCCAAGAGCCATTTGAAGTAGAGGGTTACAGAGTAAGAAGTAAGAGTCACATGAGGATATGTGGGGAAGTTGCTTAAGTTTTTATGCTTGGTACTAATAAATAGAAGAGAAAGCCTTTTCAATGTAAGTTAACATAGAATTCTTGAATACAGAATAAAATAGTGTATTTAGTAACTATTTTTACTTTTTTTTGAGTTGTTTAGACCACACTGACATCAGTAGTGTAGTTGCTTAAGATTTGAGTACAGTTACTTATAAATTCCATATTACACGATTTTTTATGAGATATTCGATATTTTTTCTATAACGAGTGGACCCCCCCCCCGGTCCTTGTACAGGGTGAACCTTACTGTTAAAAAAAAAAAAAAAAGTTGCAAGGATATATTTAATTGTTACATTTTCTTATTTAAAATTCAATGAGTTTTCTCCCTTCCACTATTAAAATAAATATTTTATAAACTATTATTGATCTGTTCTTTAGCAAGAATTATCTCCCTTGATCATTCGTGGGTATACTGAGAGAGTACTCGAAGAGACTATAAGAACTCTTCAATTTAAAAGATATATTTAGTATGAATTTATAGTGATTTTCCAAGTGTATCTTAGATGTGGCACAAGGCCGGAAGTAGGGGGCACCCAGTGAGGATCGAACTCACTACTCAGTCATAACTGTTTTAGTGAGACAAGCTTGATAACCATTACACTGCCTCGAGGTGCCCATATTTAGTATGAATTTATATAGTTAAGAATTATCTAATTTGTAGCTTAATTTTTCATGGTAAATTATAGTGCTTTAGCTGTACTAATTGCTATTCGTCCTTGACTATGCTTCCTTTTACTTTCTAGAAACTTCACAATATGTTCAGTCAGTTTCATACGATTTTATATACTACAGAAAAAGGGGCAAAGTATATCAGAACAAATATCAATGCTCACACTTTTGAATTCTGAACTGATTCAAATCAAAGGTTAACATAGATCTCTATAGAAATGTTATCTTTAGTGGGTACACATGTTTAAATTGACCCCCTTGTTTTATTTATATTTGTTTTAAGCAGTTTTTCTAACGTAGATTGGCAAGTTTTGCTAAAGAAAAATATGCTGCCTAAAAGGATTGAACCTGAGCCCTTTTCCCCATCAGGGAAACCTCACCTGTAGCTGAATTGTACCCTATGAACTAGGCTACTGGAAGCTGTCATGATAAAGCAAAGCTCAATTACCTACTTCAGGAAAGTGCATCTCTCATTGCGACCTTTCAAAATTTATATTAGATAGCCTCATCTTTGAACCCAAAATGTATACAAAGTAATGTTTTAGTAAGCTGATATTATTTCTTTATTACTATGAACATTATTTTTACTAGGCACATATGTTGGAGTTATCTTCCCTGTTTTTATTTATATTTAACATATGTATTGTATTTTAATATATTTTATTGTTATACATTATTTATATAGACACAGATATTTAAGTAAATGCTCTGTTTATAATAAACAGTATTAACATTTACCAGCCTGAATGTCCAAGAAATCTCAAAGAAAATATATGTTCTCCGACAGGAAATGAACTTTAGCTATGAAGGAGCATCTGGTTAAGAAGGTTGATTTTCATAGCTAAACTGGTATAGCATGTTAGGCTATATGACGGTTCCGTGTAGTACACAGGTTCAATTCCTGTCGGAGAATGCATATTTACTTAAATATTTGTGTAATTACGCATAACAATAAAATATATTAAAATAATTGTCAGACTTATTCCATTTTCATAACATACTTGTATACAAAGAAAATAACTAATTAGTGTTAAGTTGAAAAGTGTCTGTATTTAGTTAGAATTCAAAGTGCAAACTGAAACAAAAACAAAAAAGCAAACTATGTGGGTCTTTGAGTGGAGGTTAAAATATACTCCTCTCATAAATATCAGGCAGTGTGAAGGCACTATAACCATTTCTAATTGGAGTTGTTTGCTCGCTAACATTAACCACAGGTTCTGGGTCAAGGGCTGTAGATGGGTTGCCCTCAGCATATGGTTTGAAAGTCAGAAACTGCATTTCGTATGGCCAATAGGCCGGTGGTGAATATTGTTGCTTTAGTTGTGTGGAGAGGTTAAAGCAGTTGAAGGGTATGCTCAGCACTACTGACCTATCATCTGTTTCGGTAGCTGAATCTCGCCCGGAGTCCTGCCCAAGGGAGTGGAAGGAAGCAGAAGACACAACCCCTCCCATTTCATTTGTGGGTGTGGTGCAGCTGGTCTGGTTGGATTCCAATGACTGACGGGCACTTGTACTGCCACTCCAGTTACCTGAGGAGAGATAAAAGGATATTTTTCAAATATCTCTTTTCTTAAGAGGAATACTCTTTTCATAAGCCAATGTTTTAAAATATTAAAAGAACTTTGTTATTTAAAATAAATGCATAAATAATTTATCAAATTAAAATTAAATAATAATTACATTAATACATAAATAAGAAAATTAAAATTAAACAGTAACAACATTCAATCACTCTCGTGTATTAGGCATCAAATTATGTCACTTTGCATCCACCATGATAACAACCAAATTACGTCACTGTGCATCCTCCACGATAACAGCCAAATTACGTCACTGTGCATCCTCCTTTAAGTTTTAAGAATATTTTAAAGAAGATTTATAAATTTAAAAATTTTGAAAATTTAACAATATTTTATTTCTATTCATAAATACAAGTTGCAAAATAAAATCCTTACATTTGCCATGATAAAGTCCCTTGGTGGACAAAATGTGGGGGTAAAAAAACAGTTTTCCTATTAATTATTCACAAAAAGATGCGTATGAAGATATTAGATGAGAAACAACAACTGCTTAATGTTATCAGTTGGTTATTGTTATCTGAAAGACCCTGTCCCTTAATTTCACAAGGTTATGGAAGTTACTAAGATGCAAGGGGTTACTGAGAGTAAAGGAAACAGAGGACAATAAAAGAACAGGACTCAAGGAGACAGAAGATGATGATTGGCATTGAATTTAAATTTTTGAAGATTGTAGTTGACTGTAAAGCAGGAAGTTACTACTACTATTAAAACAATATCAATGTTTCTTTTATAATGTAAGGATTTTAACAATAATGTATTTATTATATATTTGTGTATTTAGGAAGCAAATTCTCTTTTAGGCATGTCTGATTGAATAAATTACAGACATTATGTCTGCTAATTTTTAATAAAATCCGTTCATACTCATGGATAACCTTTCATGTACTGATGTTAAAGGAGGAGAGAAATGTGCTATAGCTGTTTAAATTTCTTTTATTTTCATTTCCCAAGTACTTTCGATCTTCTTCCAAGATCATCTTCAGGAGTGCAAGTTGTACAAAACTATATGTTGTTCATTAGTACAAATATTTATACAAAGTTGTGTGTTGTTATCAATTATTGTAATTTTTTCATTATGCTTTTAAATGCAAAAAGGTTGACAATGTACTGAGCGTTCATTAGGATGTGAAAAAATGATCCATTTTGGAATTTTTTTCATGTCTAAATACACAAATATATAATAAATACATTATAACATAAATGCATTAAAACATGAAAAAACTGTTCTTTTATAGGCATTTCAGGATGGACCTGAGAACCACAGCAGTTAAGAGATGGTTCTACGGTCCTCAAAACTTTCAATCTCCCAATCAGACGCCTTGCTGCTAAATGTAGATTATGGTCATACACAGGATGCTATAAAGATCTTGCTTATCATTATAAACATTATAATTATAATGTTGGATTATAAATATGAATTTATTAAAAATTACTTATGTTTCTGTAGCAAAAAAAGCTTTAAACTTATTGCTGCAATCAATGCCTACAACCAGTTTCTTCTCTCTTGTCTTCGACACATGTGGCCAGTTTAACACAGCAGTCAACCATCTTTTTTCCCCCACTACCTTGTCAGCTCATTCTTCCCGTTTTTATGTATCATTGTCTTTGCACATATGCAAATTTTGGCTCTCAATCTTGCAAAAGTGTATCTTACTCTGGGATGTAACTATTTTAAATATGTGACACACGAAGGCATCATTTCTTTTTCCTTTGGAAGTTTACACTGTGAGGCATGTTTGAATCTTTGCTTATGCTGGACATAAGTTATTTTATTCTTGATTTTATTCTAGTGTTGCAAAAAATACATGCAACCCTGGGTCTCTTTGCCCTCTGCAGAAGTTCACTACAGGTTCAGATATGAAAATGGGGTTGACAGATATGGGGCTTGAATGGCCTCAGTGGGATATGTGTATGTTAGATTGGCATCGAAGCAAATTGCATTTAAATCAGGAGCAGGAGGCTTGGTACCCCCGCAATTTCTCCTTTGTCAGTTTTTGTATCAGGTGCCTGGTCAAGCCTTGTCACTGTGAACTAGAAATGGCCGTTATTCTCTTCTCTTTCAGTGGGCTTACAGCCATATCATGTTGAAACACTAGTTCTTGTAGGACCACCAAAGTTAAGCAATGTCAAGCCTGGTCAGTACTTAAGTGGGTGAACACTTGAGAATACCAGGTGCTGTAAATTTGGATGTGTGGGTGGTATGTCTCACAACTATATCATATTGAAACACTGGTTCTTGTATGATCGCTGAAGTTAAGCAACATCAAGACTGGTCGGTACCTAAGTGGGTGACCACTTGAGAATACCAGGTGCTGTAAATTTGGATGTGTGGGTGGTATTTTGATAACAGCTATATTATGTTGAACACTGGTTCTCATATGATTGCTGAAGTTAAGCAACATCAAATCTGGTCAGTACCTAAGTGGGTGACCATTTGAGAATACCACGCATTGTAAGCTTGGATGTGTGGGTGGTATAATGGATAACAGCTTGGAATTGGAAATCAGAGTGATGAGTTCCAATTTCAGTCAGGTTTGTTATATTCCCTTACATGCAAATATCCTCGAGAAAGATATGAATTCAGCTCTTCCCTCCCCAGGTATGGGTTAATTAGTAGGACTTGTATCAGTAAATCATTATTATCTCCAAAATATTTTTACAATCTAAAAATATTTTCTGGTTTTAAATAACCTGCAAAAGACTAATCAATCAAACAATGCTCTTACAGTGAAGTCTTTCATGGCAAAGTAGTCTGAGGCATACCTGACTTGAATGTGGCTTTCTCTATATGATGGGAATGCAGTTTCAAATGGTGCCAAAAAGCACATTTTTATTGAAAGCTCTAAAATATTGAGGCCTGTAGATGTTAATTAAACTGTTTAAAAAAACACTCAAACATATGCATCGGAAAAATATAATGTTTATAATAATAAGCAACACTGGTTATAAATAAAATCTATCAATTCCTCATATATGGATATACATAAACGTATACTCATGCATTTATATCTATAGATATTTACTTACCAGATGATGATTGTCTTTCTTCTTTTCGACGTTTTGAGATTTCTCGTAAGCGTACAGATGTAGTCCAGTCCTTTGGGAGACTCTCCCAGGGGAAATCGTATTTCTTGGCTTGAGCACGGGGCAATGTGTTGTTGGAAAAGTTGTAATACTGACAGTTTTTGGATTCATCATTTTTCTCAGGAGTTTTCAGTGGCGGAGTTTTAGCAATACCCTCGGGCATGCTTAGTGTCTTGGCCATACTCTGGTGTCTTTCGTCAAAACTTTCGTGGCTTGTCAGAGGTGTTTTGAAAAGATCAAGATTTAGCGACTGCCTTTGGTGTCGGTGGCTGACGCCAATAAAATTCTTGATCTTGTCACTGATTATACTTGACCGTTTCTGGTATCGTCGGATGCTGCCCGAATTTACGGACAGCTCATCGTCAAGGCTGAAGTGTTCCGAAGTATCAATATGAATGGATTTACGTTCATTGAGCTTGGAACCCCGTTCGATCTTTTGATATTTTGATTTCATGCACCTTGGCAGAGAACGTGACCTGTTGCAGGAAATAAACTTAGAAAAGAAGGACTGCTTTGCGAAGTTCTCCCATTCAGTTTTCTCCTCCATCTTCCCATCGATCTCATCAAAATATTTGGCAAACGTTTCATCCCTGCCCTCCTGCGGTCCAAGATCGTTAAAGCTATATGTCCGAGGATGCCTCCGAGGCCGGTGCTTATCAGAGCTTCTCTTTCGACTTTCAAATTCTCTGATTTCTTGCAAGATACTTTCTGGTAATCCAGATATTGAACGCCTCCTGGTGCAGCGAGAAGATAAAGTACCACTTTCAAGCTCACGCAGGGAACGTCGGAATAAGCACATCCTTTCAAAACCTGCCCCAGAAGTATCTATGGAGACTAAAATCGAAGGTTGGGACTGTGATAAGCGCTGCTGGTCCTCACTGTAGGATGCTGACTCTTCTTCATCAACATCGAAGTTGAGCTGGTCAAATGAGTGGACAGTCTGAGAACGGTGTGGCTCTTTCAAGGTCTTGTAACTTTTGTTAAATTGAAGTGGTGGATGCTGAAAGGATACAAAGGAACAAAAGATTAATTTTATCCTTAAAAAAAATAAAAAAAAGAAACATGTTTATCTTGCTTGATTTATAGAGAATTAACCTTGGAGAAACTATTGGAGTTGTTATCTGTTACAGCAATACAAAAAAAAAACATTAAAATAATAAAATTTTACAATGAAAGAGAATTAAATAAAGAAACTGATATATTTATTATTCAGACTAACATCAGTAAATATGGATCTTCATGCCCACAAAAAACCCCCAAAAAAAACCAACAGTGTCACAAGGACAGTTTTTCCCTTGACACTGCTATTATTTTAACTAATTTCATTATTAGATTGTTTATTTACTCTATGGTGGAGGCTAGACATCACTTGTTCTAAAATTATATTTAGCTTGTCCCATTCACTGACCCTATCTCACTTGTAATAATCCTTTCATCATAATACCACATTTATAAAATAAAAACACATTCAGGACATAATCGGCAAACATGGATAAACCTTCACTCTTCGGCAATATTTATTGTTTTAAAAAGCAATGATTAGAATTGTAATAAAACCAAAACACATGAAAGTGAATTTATACATTTTCTTTGTTTTTGAGAATTGACAATAAAAATATTAAACATTATTTATTTATTGGAATGGTTGGTAAAACATTGGCTAATTCCCAATTGATTCAAACTTTATAAAATGGGAAATAATAAGGATTTCCTTATAGCTGGTTCACATATTTTAATAATTTAGTAAATATTTATAAATTTATGGATATAAAATTGTTTTCATATTTCTTTATAAGTTGGTAAATGATAAATATTGCATTGTACTAATTCTAATTACTTTTTAGAATGTTGTCAACATAAAATTATTCTTGTAAATAAACAATGTAACAAATAGTGTCTAATATTTTTGTTGTCAGTTCTCAAGAACAAAAAAAAAATATGTATAAATTCACTTCCATCATATGTTTAGGTTTTATTCCAATTCTAATCATTGCTTTTTAAAACAATAAACATTGCCAAAGATTGAAGGTAGTTAAAAAAAAGTGGTGCCTTAGAAAAAACATCCATTTTGACTGTCTTATTGTGGGCATGTTTATCAATGCCTGCCAATATTACAAAGTTGTTTAGTACTCTATTCATTGGTTTCTAATGAAATTTTATTGTTTCTTAATACTTTGGAAGGTTCACTGTTCTATTGAAATATTTATTTAGTATTTTATAAAGTTCAAATCTATTGGCAATTAGGCAATGTTTTGCCAACCATTCCAATTTGTTATCAATTCTTAAGAACAAAAATAATGTATAAATTCACCTCCATCATATGTTTAGGTTTTATTCTAATTCTAAATCATTGCTTTTAAAAAAAAAAAAAAAATTGTTTTCATATTTATTTCTTTATATATTGGGAAATGATAAATATTGCATTGCATTAGTTTTTACTTAATTATTTATTATTTTTAAACATTTCACTCCAAGCAAAGCTGGAGTATCACTGGTTTGCAGGGGGGGGGGTTACATAGATTGAAGGTCAGAGAAAAACTGTGTAATGGGGGGGGGAATAAGGAAAGGATAAAAGATGAACGAGGTTCAAGCCATCAGAAGATGGCAATTGATGTTGCATTTAAACTTTTGAAAATTCTATTCATCAGGGAAACAAGTAAATGGAAGGGAGTTCCACAGGTGGGAAGTGCGAGAAAAGAAGCTGTTGGAGTAGAAGTGCTGGTTGCATTTCACTATTTCAATGCTAAAAGGGTAGGACCTAGTTGCCAGTCTAGTAGCATGATTAAATGTATGTAATCGGGGCACCAGGTAAAAAAAGTTGTTTTTAGAATGTTGTAAATATAAAATTATTCTTGTAAATGAAGAATCTAAAAAAATAAATAGTGTTTAATATTTTTGTTGTAAATTTTCAAGAAGAAAAGAAAAATATATAAATTCACTTTCATCATATGTCTACAATTTTAATTGTTGCTTTTTAAAAGAATAAATATTGCTGAAGAATGAAGGGAGTTAAAATAAAAGTGGTGTCATGGGAAAAATCTCTCCTTTTGACACTTTGGTTTTTTTGCAGGCACAAAAGTCCATGTTTGCCATTTTTCTAGTTTTTAAATCAATTCAAAGATTCACCCACTAATGGCAAACACTTAAAATAATTACATATCAAATAATTGCATTATATTACATGACCCATAAAGTGTTAGCGTATTTGCATATACACCTACTCCTCATAACTTACCTGTTTAACAACCTCCCCGCCCTGCAGACCTAGACTTATGACCCATTATAAAATCTCAAAATAAAAATAAGATTTCTAAAAACCCAACCAGCCGGTATTATACATAGTATGAAAACAGTGATCATAATTGTTTTCTTTTTCTTTAAAATGAATAAAGTGAAAAATTTACTTGTATTTACCGTATACAAACCAAATTAATGTACAGAAACTGTTGCTGGTTTTTGAATTTCTTTATTATGTTTATTATTCAATACACTACTAGTCCTGGGTATGACGATAAACTATCCTTTTATAAAGTTTGAATCAATTGGCAATTAACTGATGCTTTGTCAATCATTCCAAAAAATCTTAGAATAGTGTTTATTATTTTATTGTCAATTCTCAAGAATAAAGAAATTGTATAAATTCATTTTCATCATATGTTGAGGTTTTATTACAATTCTAATCATCACTTTTTAAAAGAATAAACATTGCCGATGTTTGAAGGTAGTTAAAATAATAGCAGAGTCAAGGGAAAAACTGTCCTTTTTACACTTTTTTTTTTTTGTGGGCGTGAAAGTTCATGTTTGCTCAATATCTCTGTTTTTGTTTTTTTTAGACATTCCGCATGTTTTGTTTCAATCAAAATTTTCCTATCTCTTGACACTTTCTTAGATTTCATCTCTCTCTCTCTGACTGTAAGTATGAGGTCTGTTCAAAAAGTATCTAGATTGTTGCTAAGATAATTGAGTTACAGTATGTAGAGTAAAGCCACTTGGAACCTTGAACTCTGTCACACATACACAATAAGTTATAATGTTCACTCCTGTTGTATATAGCAGTACTTTGGAAGGAAAGTGTGTAGAGTGTGGTCATCCCACCACACCATAGAGGTTTTGTTAGTGACCATAACTTGTGCTGCAGTTTTTGGCCAAGAACAACATTCCTCATGTCTGCCAACCACCATATATCCCAGATACCACCCCTTGCAACTTTTCCTCCTTCACAAAAAAACCCCAAAAAAAACTTAAGGAACAAAATCTCAAAATGTTGATGAAATCCAAGAGAATGCAGACTATCCCAAATAAGGTACTCCAAGAATGCTTCCAGGTATGCCTCTATATATGGTTTGGTTTGGTTTGGTATGTTTTGTTTTACAGCATATCAACCTCAATGGGTTATTTAATGCTGACAAAATTTTTTATTGCTGGTAATATTTTTTCAAAACTGTATTCCTAGTAATTTTTTTAAGAAATGTATTGCAGGTAATAATTTTTTCCTTCAAAAATTTATTGCTGGTAATAATGTTTTTAAAAAGTATTATACTTTCATAGTATTTTGACCCCAGTCTGGGGGTTAACAATTTGTCCATCGGTAAGACCCCCTAACAGTTGCTACCACCCTGGGTCTGATTAGATCTGGGAACATCAGCAATTAAAAGGTGGTTCCACACTCCTCAAAACCTCCTGATCAGAGGCCTTGCTGTTGGATGTAGTTTCTTGTCTTACCCAGGATATGATTATAGTTTATTGTCATACCCAGGACAGCTCCTATATATGGAAACAACAATAGATAAAAAGGTATATGGCTTCTGAAGAAGACTATTTTGAAGGAGATTAAATGCCGAATTGATATGTATTGTACTTTTTTTTAAGGCACTAGTCTTGATACTTTTTGATCAGATCAAATGTTTCCTTGGTAAACATTCTTTGTTTCTAACAAAATTTTCTATTTTAATACATTCTAAATTTTTGTAAGGCACTGTCCTCCATAACCATACACTGCCAGATATCATCTGTCTCTCTGTAATTATGTTGCCTTAATGTTCTTAAAACTTCCACATTGTTATCATGTTCTGTCTATGGTATTCTTAGTATTCCACCAGTGGAACAATATTTTAGATGCTTGAAGATTATTCTGCATCTGTGACAAAATTGCCCAGCATTTACTGTTAAGAATTTTTTGTTTTCTAAAAACCATATGGTTGAACGAGGCGAGTGCAGAATATTCAAGTTTTCAGTTGTCCTCTTTCAATTCAAGTAAAATTTATTTCTTCAGTTTCTTTTATACAATATATATATATATATTCTATGGCCATGACCAAGTGTAAAATAAACTTGTAGCATAAAATTAATACACACTGATGTTGCATACAAAAAGGCAGTAATAAAATTCCAGACTGAAGGTGCAGAAATGTAGGAGAGACAATGGGGACAATAAAATAGTTTTTGATTGGATACAAAAAGCCAATGAACACAGAGGCAGTAATAAAATTCCAGACTGAAGGTGCAGAAATGTAGGAGAGACAATGGGGACAATAAAATAGTTTTTGATTGGATACAAAAAGCCAATGAACACATAGAGGCACTAATAAAATTCCAGACTGAAGGTACAGAAATTTAGGAGAGACAATGGGGACAATAAAATAGTTTTTGATTGGATACAAAAAGCCAATGAACACATAGACGCACTAATAAAATTCCAGACTGAAGGTGCAGAAATGTAGGAGAGACAATGGGGACAATAAAATAGTTTTTGATTGGATACAAAAAGCCAATGAACACATAGAGGCAGTAATAAAATTCCAGACTGAAGGTGCAGAAATGTAGGAGAGACAATGGGGACAATAAAATAGTTTTTGATTGGATACAAAAAGCCAATGAACACATAGAGGCACTAATAAAATTCCAGACTGAAGGTACAGAAATTTAGGAGAGACAATGGGGACAATAAAATAGTTTTTGATTGGATACAAAAAGCCAATGAACACATAGACGCACTAATAAAATTCCAGACTGAAGGTGCAGAAATGTAGGAGAGACAACAGGAGCTAATCGAGGAAGGGGTTTACTGATTAAGGGGTACAGTTTAGACGAATATGTGGCAAGATAACGGTTAACTTGAACTGTTTAAGTTTGTAATGATTAGGTAAACACACTCTTGGGAATTGGTTGGACAGATCAGCAAGTTGTGGGAAGAAGCTGCTTGAGTGGAACTTACATCTCACAAATGGAATGTGAAGGGATTGATGGCATTTCACTACAATTGGTTTCGTAATGTGGATCTTAGCTGTGAAGGTTAGAACTGTTGAAACTAGAATAGTGATAGAGTTGTGAGAAACTTGTGACATTTCATCTGTGAGAAAGGGTTTGTAGGGTATAAAATAATTCATCATCCACAAGAATGCTTTTAGACTATCGAGACTGGAAAATGAAGACTGTGTAGCTTCTGCCCATATATGGCAGCAGTACTCTATTTGCGGCCCTGATCTTCATTCAAATATAAACATCCTAACATCAGATAAAACATGTGCAGTTGGTTGAAATTGTCCTTTGGCCATTTTGATATCAAATATAAGCATGCATAATTTCTGTTTAATTTATTATTTACATTCAAACTGATGCCTTTATTGTTGTTATTATTGTTACAATGTTGTTGTTGCTGTTGTTTTTATTATTGTTACAATGTTATTGCTGTTTTTATCATTGTTACAGTGTTGTTATTGTTGTTATTATTGTTTCAATTTTCTCCTCCTCGTCTTTATTGATCTGGGTAACCTTCAGGGAATTCTATAATCTTGTGAGTGAAATTGGGTAGACGGAACTCTTGGGAGCCATTGTGGTTGTGCTAGCATGAAATCATAAGTCATCGTGACCGAGGGTATTTTTTTGTGTGTTAGCCTTGTTCAGAGTGTTAATCATGCTAGATAATGCACTCTTTCCTACAAAATAGTAACTAAGGTTTGCTCAGCATTGTTGCCATATAAACCACAGGTGGGCTCTGTGGGTGTTGAACAAACACAAATGTGCCTGAGCAGGCATCTACAATGAGGATTAGCTAGCTGCCCTAGTAGACTGGCATCCTCGGATTTGAGTGGCTGCATTATTTACACACACACATATTTTAGGATATTATGCTGAAAACATGGTGATTTTTACATATTTTCAATATCCTAAAATAAATAATATTGCTCTACTTTGTATTGAGCCCTCTTTTAAATTAAATGTTACCAACGTTGGAATTGAGCTCTGTTCGTTCTCATCTTACATATATACACACACACACACACACTATATATATATATATATATATATATATATATATATCTGCTCTACTTTGTATTGAGCACTCTTTTAAGAATAGTAATTGTTGGTTATTGGAATTCATTCCATATACACCAATCATATACTTGGGTATATATATATATATATATATATATATATATATATATATACACATGCATACGTACTAATGTTCACCAAATACAAGGCCAAAGAGCCACTCAAGGTAGAGGGTTACTTTGTGGTGTTGTATGAGCGTAAAGACAAGAAGTGAGGTCCATGAGGGTATACAAGAAAGATAATGGTTAACCTCAGATTTGAAGAGGTCAAGATTGCAGTGCTGGGGAAATCATCTTGCTGGGAGTCTGTTCCACAAAACAGCAGTTCTTAGGAAGAAGTTGTCTGAATGGAACTTATTTCTTACTATACAAGGCATGGTGGGTCCCAGTTATAAAGATCAGGAATGATGGGCCTAAGGAATGTAGCTCGTCAGAATG
Source organism: Acanthosepion lycidas (assembly GCA_963932145.1). Lineage (NCBI taxonomy): Eukaryota > Metazoa > Mollusca > Cephalopoda > Sepiida > Sepiidae > Acanthosepion > Acanthosepion lycidas. The sequence continues at coordinate 13,473,187 of OZ010607.1, read as the reverse complement.
CATACCATGAAGGTAGAAATAAAGCAGCAAGATGCTTATGACGATTTCTTCTGTAAGAAAGGAGTTGTAGGGTTTTTATTTCATTGTCCATATCTAGGGATATTTTGTCTTGTACCTTTTTTTTGAGTACAGCTCAATTATTAGTCACCCTATTACCACTAAGTCTTCACTAGCCAACCCAGGGATAGAACTCATGAACACTATGGCTGCATAGTCAGTCAGTTATGTGCCATATGTGATACACGCTTAGATGATCACATATCTTTCGATACATGACTGATGAGTCAGATTTTTTCCTGCAGCAGGTTGCCATTTCTTTCTGTGGTAGACCAGTTGCCATCCAAGGCTATAGAACACAGTCTGTCCTGCTATTTAGCCATAGCTAGAGGGAGAAAAGGAGGATTGATACCTTTCCCAAGGGTATTAGCATGTAAGTTAATGTAATGGATTCACCTGGAATTCAGCTGGGTAGTACATACTTAAATTCAGTGGAAACTGAGCTGAACTAAAAAAAAAAAAGAACAGGGCATAATATCCCAAGACATAAACAACAGAATGAGAACAATCTACTGTCTAGATTAAATAAAGGGTTCAGTTTGAAATTTCTTGAAAGTTACCCAAACTGAAAGACATTTGAAAGCAGGATGATAATAATTGCATGCAAGAGGAGGACATTCATCGGAATGTAAATAAAACACACATAACTCTTGTCAGTTTACTTGATGTGATATAAACTTTCACACAACAGCAGGTATACTGACCACTCTGGCTCAAAGATTTAAACAAGGATATTTTTTTTAGAAATAATATAATTTAAAACTTAAAAAATTAAATATGCAGTATAACCAGTATCTATGGTTGTCCATTTTCTTTTTCTCATTTTACAACAACAAACAATTTCTAAATGATTTTGATTTTCATATTTGTAGAGTACAGAGAGTAGAAGTGATTGAATTCTTTATATACAAAAATTAGCTCAGTTCAATGCTTGAGAATCATTCAGAATCAAGTGTTACTGTTAAAGGTGTGATATAAATGAAAGATGATGTGGTAGAAAGTGAAGATTATAAGGATAGATAGTAATTGACCCTTAAAGAGGCTAGGGTTGTAGTGTTCAGGGAAGCACTCATGTGGGAGTCTGTTCCTCAAAGTTGCAGTTTTGGGGTAAAAGCTGTCTGAGTAGAACTTTCTACTTACATTTTGCACATTTTGGGAAATGAGGATGATTCAGTTCCGTGGAATGGTGTGTTCTAGGTCTAAAAGTCTGAATTAGTAGATTGACGGGTTGATTTTTTTTTATTACTTTTGCTGATTAATTAAAGCCAGAAAATATTTTTAGATTGTAAGAATTTTTTGGGCATAATAATGATTTACTGATAAAAAATCTACCAATTAACCCATAGTAGGAGATGGGAGAGGTGGATTTATACCTTTCCAATTGATATTGCTTTATAAGTGAATATAACAAACTCAAGTGGAATTGGAACTTGGCTCTCTGGTTTCTAATTCAGATCTATTATCCATTACACCACTCACACTTCCAACACCTGGTATTTCCAAGTGGTCACTCATTGAGTTACTGACCAGGCTCAATGTTGCTTAACTTTGGTGAATGTATGAGAACCAGTGTTTCAATATGTTATGGCCAGAAGCCTGAACTAGTGGAGCTAAAGAATGAAACTCATCTGAACATTTGTGATGAAGTAGCAAACAAAGAAATATTCACTGAATTTTTGTTAGTTGCTAGTCATGTATATTCTTTTTAATATTATAATTATGAACAAAATTCATTTAATTTTTTGTCAACACTAACCCTAACCATAAAACTAACCTTGACCATAAATAATTTTCAAGGGTCAAGATTGCTTTCATTTGTTCATTAATACTGTAGCAGTAGCAGCATTATTTGTTACCTCCCTTTGGTATTTTTTACGACATCACAATGTCAGTGTATGAACCAGTAACAAACTTTTAGCAAAAAATTTTGGTATTTATTTTTTATACTCTAAGATTCACCCTGTGCAAAGCCCAGGGGCCACTCACAGTAGAGGGTTATCTTAAGGGGTAGTTTATATGGATAGGGGGGGAGATAATGGTTGACTCTAGAGTTGAACAGGTTAACATTGTAGAGATTGGAGAAACAGCCTTTTAAGAGTCTGTTCCATAAGTTAGTGATTCACAGGATGGTTTGGTTTGGTTTATGACATATCAACCTCAATGGGATATTTAATGCCAACAAGATTTTATTGCTGCTAATATTTTTTTCCAAAAATGTTTTTTTGGTATTATAACCTATTTTTACACTTTCAAATTTTTTTAACCCAGTTTGGGGGTTAACTATTTGCCCATAGCTGGGACCCTAACAGATGCTACCACCATGAGTCAGAGTAAACCCGGGAACAACAGCATTTAAGAGGTGATTCCATGCTTCTCAAAACCTCCTGATCAGAGAAATTGCTGTCAGATACAGTTTATTGCAATACTCAGGACAGGGATTGCGGGAAGGTGTTTGAGTGTAACTTCTCGCTAGAGGGAATGTGAGTGATTTGCTACTAAGTGGAAGGTCAGACCTAATGGAACCAGGAGATGCAGTTCATTGGAGCACTTTCCATGGTAGCAGTGATAGAGCAGTAAGAGATTCACCACATCCCACCTGTGAAAGAGGGGATGCTTTTGAATATTATACAGGTAGGCAATTTTTCCATGTGAAAGAGGGTGATGATGCAAAAAAAAAAAAAAAGAAAAGGTTGAGAACCCCCGGTCTAATCCAAATCTTATAAAGATAATGCAGGATAGAAGGAAAATGAAGAAAGGAGGTTGACAAAACATGATACTGAGGATTTACAGGCATAGACAATTTGGCTAGTGACAAACACAATATGGTAAGAATGTCTCACTAAATGAAGAATTGAGGAACAGAAAGTAACACAAGAATACGAAAAAGGACTCTTTTGGATATTTCCTGCCTTTTTCACGTGCATTTCACTCACCTCAAGGGCTACAGGTGTGCGACGTTTAGTCACACGCCTAGAATTTTCATAAGAGTAACACTGAAATCATACATCAAGAAGGTCATCTTTAAAGTTGTGCATAATCATACATTTCAAAGATTTTACAAGGCAGAGCTTTGTTTAATTTACATCTTCAAAAATAGTTTTTAAACTAAGTTCACAGCACAAACTAACTTTATCTTATTAATCCATTAACTGCTACTAACAACGGGAATTTCTGTTAATGCTGTTCAGTGGATCAACTGCCTGAATTCCTGTCGTCGTTGTTGTATGGTTCAAATAAGAGTGACAAATTATGGATGCTTTTTATGAACAACAAAAGGATAAAAACTATGCAACATTAAGTTTAACCTTTAACCCTTGGCATTATTCATGAATAATAACTCTTCTTCAAAGCACAACTACAGTTATTTAATTATTGCTATCAACTGAGATTTTATGTTGCTATAGCAGGACATGACAACACAACTACAAAATTCAAACACTATTGTTCAGCGATTTCCTATGGAATTGCTTGCAATGGAAGGAGAAACTTTTTTCTCGGCAAAAAAACCTGCTTATGGAATCCTAAACCCTAATAAATTACTATTGAAAACAAATATGACAAAGATTAATAAAACGTCAAAGTATAAAATTTTCTTGAATTTTTAACAATAACCATTTTAAGTAAATATGTCTAATACTATTATTTATAGAAACATGTTAATTGAAATCCATCAGTCTTGTGCAGCAGTTTTTGACCAATTACAACATTACCTAGGTTTAACTACTATGATATTCCAGAGATCTTGCTTCTTGTGACTTTTTCCAAACATCAAATCCCACTTAAAAGGAGCAAGGTTACACGATGCTGAGGAAATCCAAGAGAATGTGATGTGGTGGTTGCTCACTATCCCAAAAATAAAGTTCAAGATATGCTTCTATCAATGGAAACAACATTGAATAAAGTGCTTGGTTTCAGAAGGTGAATACTTCGAAAGAGATGAAATACTGAATTGATATGTGTTGTAGTTTTATTTTTATAGCACCTGTCCTGATACTTTTTGATCAGCACTTATATGTTAAAAATATATTTTTAAAGTATGTTATATTTATGGGTAAAAGTACTCAATGTCAGAGATAATGCGTGTGTAAATTGAAGTCAACATCAAGTGGTGACAGTTTGTTTCACATTTGAACACGATCTATAGGACATGTGCATTTTGTGGTAGCTTGACTTTATATGCTGGTCAGTGGAGCAAAGTCAGGTATTTCCGGTTTATTGTGACCTTGCTACCCATAATGCCTTACTTTCCAGCATATATAAATAGTTGAGCTCAGGGATTGAAGTCACAATTACTATCTTGAAATTCATGAATCAACATTTTATTCCATTATTCCTTGTGGTTTAAGCATTGGTTTCCTGACAGTTCCCAGGAGTGACAGACGGCTGAAAAAGGCTGGAGGACAGATCAGCTGAAATGTTGTGTGTTGTAGCATACCTATGGATGATAATGGGTATGCCTCCATCCCCATAAATACAGTAGTAAATACTGCATGTTGGTCTGCAGTTGAAGATTTGTCTCCAGCTGTGCTGGTTAAACTCTTGGCTTCCAGTAGAGAGGATCACCAGATGAGGGTATGTCGAAGAGCAGAGTCTCATCTCGTGAAGCAGCTACCTGAACATGTTTTATATGGGGAATTTTTGGCCATGTCTCTGGGCTTGGGTACCTCACATTAAATTTGACCTTGTGCTGTATCTGACTGTGTGAACTTAAAACTTATAAAATATTTGGTAAACTTAGAGCTAAAAAGAGTGTCATAAGGACTGATTTTTTCATTGACACCCACTATTATTGTAACTACTTGTACTCCTCAATAATGTTTTTTGTTTTAAAAGTGATGGCTAATATAGTAAAAGAAACTGAACATATAAAATTTATACATTTCTTTGTAAGAATCAACAACAAAAATAATAAACTTTATTAGATTCTTTATTGGAATGGCTGGCAAAACATCAGCTAATTGCCAATTGATTCGAACTTTATAAAATAGTAAATAATAAGGATTTACTTATAGTTGGTTCAAATATTTTAATAATTTAGTAAATGTTTATAAATTTATGAATAAAAAATTATTTTCATATTTATTTCTTTATAAATATTGCATTGCATTAGTTGTAATTGTATCAATTTTTAGAATCTTGTAAATAAACAATCTAATAAATAGTGTTTAATATTTTTGTCATAAATTTTCAAAGACAAAAAATATATAAGTTCACTTTCATCATATGTTTAAGTTTTATTACAATTCTAATCATCGCTTTTTAAAACAAACATTGCTGAGGAGTGGAGATAGTTAAAATAATAGTGATGTCAATGGAAAAAACGTTCTTTTGACACACTGCTTCTTTTTGCAGGCACAAAGGTCCATCTTTGCCAATACTTTATTCTTTTCCCAAATTAAAATCTGGGTCTTTGGGATTTTCTATTGGTTCTGCTTGTCACAATAAAAGAAAATGAAATTATTCTTACCTTTCTGGACATGTTGAAATCAGGGGTTGAAATATTGATGTCCTTGATAACAACAGGCCACAACTTGAACATAGTCGACCCACTCCAACCATCCTTCCTTATCCCATCAAGACTACTGAGACCCACCGAAGGTGACACCTCTGCACTTAGGTAAAGGTCTCTGACACATTTGGGACGGGTTTCTGATGTGAACAGGTTGCAGTCATAACCATGTTTAGCATCGAATGGTTCACGGCCTTCATGGAAATGCTTCAGATCACCAGATGCTAGAAATAAAAAAAAAAATACAAAAAAGATTATTACGTATATACACATTATATCGGGTCAATAGTTAAAAATGGTTCAGAGCAAGTGAAACATGTCACTCTCAGTGATGACCACTCTTCCTCAAACCTCGTGGTCTGATGTTACCAAATCAAAAACAAAGAACTGTACCAGAAACCACTTTACCTGAGGACTACCAACAGCAGTAACAAATAAAATGGATAGCATATATAACTCAAAGAGATAATAATGACATAATGATTATGTCAACACTACCCCAAACAAAACGCAAGGAAGGAACCCCCCCCCCCTCAAAAACATTAAGAGCTACTGGAGTTGGGAGACTTATTTTCCTGAAAAAATGTTTTAATATGAAGATTTCTCAAATTTCAATTGAAAGTAGCACTGACTGCTCGGTCAGTGAATGCTGAATGTTTCCTTATAGGGAAATGGCTAATATTTTCCATTACCATTACAATGTAATCTATCTAACTCGGAGAGAAAATAAAGATATAATCAAAATGTTGACATTCCACACTACTTCAAACAAAAGGCTAGGAAGGAAACCCACATCAATACCAGAAAGGCCCATAACAGCTACTAGACTTGAGAAATCTATTCTTCTGAAAAATCATTTTAATAGAAAGATTTCGTAATTTTGAACCAAAAGCAGAACTAATTGTTCACAGTCAGTGAATGCCAAATGTTTCTTTATGAAGACATGTGTACAGAAGAAAATGGTGACTTTTGGCAAAGGCCAACACACTTTCGCATCTCAGAAAGAAAAATGCTTCACTATTGAATGAGGTCAGCAAGTTCATGTAAATTAGCTTCTGCTAACCAATCATGATTCAAGTTTCACTGAGTGGAATGGATTGTATAAAAAATATGTTAATCCATTTCCATTCCTCCATGAATAGTAAACCTGGAAAGGGCCTAACAAACTGCTATAAAAGCAACTGACTTTTCCTACGAGGACAGATTTTTTGCAAGGAGACTGTGTATATGTGCATGAAGATTTGAACTTTTATTATACAGTAACCTCCAGGGTATTCTGAATGGAACCCTTTATTTAATCTATCAGGATAGACTCTTCTCATTCCCCTGCCCATGTCTAGTTTTTGTAGTACTGTTCAGTTATTGCTTACTTATTTCTACTGAGTTCAAGTAGACACTGTCCCACTCAGGGATTGAATAGAACGCTTTATTTAATCTGTAATGTAATCCACTTCTATGTTCGATGAATAGTAAACATGGAAAGTGTTCAACAAACTGCCATAAAAGCAACTGACTTTTCCTACCGGGACAGATTTTGTGAGGAGACTGTGTATATGTGCATGAAGATTTGGACTTTGTGAATTTTTATTATACAACTTATTTCGGCGTTTAAGATATAGCAGAGAAGTCGTTTGACCTGAAACTGATTCCTGAATTCGATGGTATATTTACTTGAATGGCTTGAAAAGGCAGAGCTTGCAGGGATTAAAAGTCTGGAACGCATTCTTCCATTGCGTTTTAGCGCCAGTGCCTTTGCCATTTATCAACAACTTAGCAAAGCTTAAATAAAGAGAGAACTACCAAGTTTTTTTAAAAATCTTTTCATCCCAAACAAAGTGGAAATGCTACTAGTACGCAGGGGGTTACAAATAAAAGGTTATAGTTGTATAGGGTTTAGTGAAAGTGAGAGAAAAAGACTAAGTATAGGGAGGATTGAGGAACAATAATTGAGAACAAAAAGGTGAACGGGATTCAAGATGGCAATTGATGTTGCATTTAAATTTTTGAAGATTGTAGTTATCAAGGAAGCAGGTAAATGGAAGAGAGTTCCACAAGCAGGAAAAGAAACTGTTGGAGTAGAAGTGGCCTTTTCAACAGAAAAATTTCTGGCCTACGAACAGTTCATCACTCGTCATCTACGCTGTGGAGAGTCTGTCACATCCATCAATATGATTATTGGTGAATTAGCTCCTTTGCTTAAAAAACCCCAAAACAAAACAAAACAAAAACTAATTAAAATGTATACCTTTCTTGCTAATGTATTAGGTTAACTTCTAATTTTCGAAACTGCACCTTGGGGACGTTTTCCGGTACTATAAATACTCTGTGATAATTATTTGCACTCTCTTCTTACTCTTCCACTTATAGGACAACATGTAAATCTCTCGCGGAAGATCGCATTCCCCCTTTCGGGAAACGCATGAACAATACATACACAAATTCACTCACTTCACATACTTTGGACCAACAAGTTTCCACATTCATTTGTTATAAACATTGTCACTTGCAACCCTTTTCTTGTTAATACATTATCATTTGTTTGTACACACATATAATGGTGCTTGTTGTTTTTTTTACATTTCTTTACGTGGACTCATAGCCCGAGTCTGCCATGTTTGTTATGGGCATTTCAGTAGATGCACATGTTTATCTCTCAATGCATACACCAGCCCACAACAAGTCTGTCGATGCATATCTTGAAGACTTATCAAAGCTTGCTTCACTGTTTGGTTGAATATCAAAGGTGTTTTGGCATGTGCTTTTCTGGCGGAACTGCTGAACCATGTGAAACAAACACTGCAAGCATCTTTGAGAATGGACAAAATAAATGTAAGCCAACTACTGGGTAATGCCCGTATGATTACATTTACTGGCCTGAATGTTCGAGAAATTTCGTAGAAAATATGCATTCTCCAACAGAAATCAAACCTTGTCCAATATGGAACTGTTTATCTGATGTGCTATAGCACTTAGCTATAGAGAAGCGTCTGGTTAGCAAAGTCCAAGTTAATGTTTTTAAACAACAAATCTTCGACGATCTTTAATACTGTTTATTTAAAAGACAGAGCATTTACTTAAATAAATTGTATATATCAAAAAATAATGTATAAATACAAAATATATTAAATAATTGTCGGATTTAATCCATTTCATTATATGTTGTCATTGTCTATGTTAAAATACGTTTCATGAGCAGACATGATTGTTGGGGAAAGATAATCGATTTGTTGTTTAACATTAACTTGGACTTAACTATAAAGAAGCGTCTGGTTAGCAAAGTGGTATAGCACGTCAAATCAAGTGACAGTTCCGTATAAGGGACAGGTTCAATTCCTATTGGAGAATGCATATTTTCTACGAAATTTCTCTAACATTCAGGCCAGTAAGTATAATTAATACTGTTTAATTAAAAAAAACAGAGCATTTAAATAAATTGTACCTATTAAAAATAACGCATAAACCGAAAATATATTAAATAATACATATATTACGCAACAAAATCCAAAATTACCTCATATGGTGGGAGGTATAGATCTATTTCTATCAACGAGAAGTACATTAGTCTTATTGAACCCCAGTGTATAGACTGTGTTCGTGTCGAATATAGAAATTTAAAATTTAACTGACAGGAGTCAAAAAATTGATACAAAATTTATCCATTTCGATGTTTCAGCCAGATGAAATGCCTGAATTGGTGGTAGAGGAATGATTGAATATATTAACAGGGAAGAAATAAATTTATATCCCCGCCCATATGATGTAATTTTGGATTTTGTTGTTTAATTTATATGATCTATTATAATAAATACATTGAACTCTTTTTGTGGGTCAGTTTTAATATTACCAGGATCTACTCGGATTATATACCAACAGATTTATTACCTTAACTCTCTCTTTCTCTCTCTCTCTCTATATATATATATATATAAAATAGTATTTAGACAATATAAAGAAATAGTAGATTTAAGGGTTTTGTATTATTAAGGAATGGGGTATTTAAAGATAAAACAAAAGTTAGAATAAATTATCCATTTGTATCTTTAAAGGCTATATATCCACATGAGGTAATTTTATATTTTTGGTGTGTAATATATGCTCTGTTATAATAAATACATTGAGCTCTCTTTGTCCATTGGTTTTAATACTTGATATTACTAGGATCCACCTGGATTATATACCAACGGATCTATTACCTGTACTATATATATATATTTCAATAAAGGTGCAATTAATTTACAAATTCATGAATTATTAATACAAAAAACAAATACAAAGGTTAATGATTTAATTGGCGAGAAATCCATCTTCACGAACAATTCAAATAATATACAAAAACCCCGAACCTGTTTATGAATGAAAAGATCCTTGTTTTATAAATTTCAGTTGCATAAGGTCTTATTATTTTTACAAGCTTTCGTCTGTTCCTACAGACATCTTCAGGTATGGAATAGATTTTGTTCTTGTTTTTACTCTCAGTAATAAGTGGACAACGAAAATAGAGATATAATCCGAAAAATGCTATGAGAAATGTGTTATTGTTTTGGAACGTGCAGTCGCAACGCTGAGTTTGAATTTAAATTTTAACGTTGTGTGTTTTTGTACAAATATAGCAATAAGAGAATTCTTTTTTACTGGTAGATTTGTAAATTAATTGCACCTTTATTGAAATTAAAATAACTGATCCAAGTGCAACTTTCGGATAATAAGTGCAACATTACTGTAATTATTGAACAATATAGTTCATGCCACTTTGACGGAAAATCTACCAGTAAAAAAGAATTCTCTTATCACTATATTTGTATAAAAACGCACAACCTTAAAATTTAAATTCAAACTCAGCGTTGCGACTGCACGTTCCAAAACAATAACACATTTCTCATAGCATTTTTCGGATTATATTTTCGTTGTCCACTTATTACTGAGAGTAAAAACAAGAACAAAATCTATTTCATACCTGAGGATGTCTGTAGGAACAGACGAAAGCTTGTAAAAATAATAAGACCTTATGCAACTGAAATTTATAAAACAAGGATCTTTTCATTCATAAACAGGTTCGGGGTTTTTGTACATTATTTGAATTGTTCGCGAGGATGGATTTCTCGCCAATTAAATCATTAACCTTTGTATGAATAATTCATGAATTTGCGTGTGTGTGTGTGTGTGTGTATATATATATATATATATATATATATATATATATAAATGGCTGGCCACTCGTATTCTAGTATGCCTATCTACTAGGGCGGTCAATCACTGTTTCAGACGCCTACTCAAGCACATTTGTATTTGTTCAACGTCAACAGAGCCCACCTGTGGTTTACACTGCACCTATGTTGAGCGGACCTTAGTTACAGTTTCGGGGAGAGAGTGCATGATCAACTGACTGAATACAGTCACGTTGACTCGTGATTTCGTCACAGCCATTGACGGCTTCCAAAATAGTTCCGTCACCAAATTTCACTCACAAGGTTTGTGTCCACCCGTGGTATAGTTTTTCAGACCCTTTCCAAAAGGTGCCTATCCCAAACCAATAACATCAAAAAGTTACCTTCCTGACAAATCGACCATGGTGAGATTAGAACCTGTATTTCATGGTCATAAAGTGAATATTCTAATGACTCGGTCACGTGCCCATGTAGATAGAAAGAAGCCATATGCTGACAGTTTAAATCTTCGCTTGTGTACCTCTTCCATAACTGTCCGTAAGTTATTGATATTCTTGCCTTGTTCTGTGTGTAATTCAAATTTGGTTTTCACAGTCGATTTATATATCATACTTATTATAAAACCCAGGTTGTGTGTGTGTGCGTGTCTGTACGTTTATATATTGGATCAGATTTCCTACATTTTTCAACCGATTTCAACAAAACTTCACAGGACTACGTAAAATTACCTTGCAGTGGTTCTGACAGCACCAAAAATTGGAAAAACAATTGTTTTTACACGAAATCAATTTGAAAACATGATTAAGAGGCATTAATAAAAGGGGGACAACTCACATCGAGTTATACTTATTATAAAACCCAGGTTGTTTGTGTGTGTGTTCGTTTATATATGAGATCGGATTTCCTACATTTTCCAACCGATTTCAACAAAACTTCACTTTTTTTGGCAGGTAGTGTTTCTTATTGTCTTGCACGCCTTTTTCTTTATTTTTACATTCAGAATGTTTTAAAAATTCAATTTACAAGACAATTGTTTATAATAAAATTCTATTCAATCGATAGACTCATAACGATTGAAAACAATGTTTTTGTTTGAGTTTGGGTTTGGATTTGACCAATTCGTAAAAAAAAAAAAAAAAAAACTAATTAAGATATGCGTGTCCGTCAACCTTAAACAATAATCTTTGTCAATTTTATTTTTCAGTCTTTATGATGGTCGATACTTGATCTATCCCTTACTGTTACATCCCCGGGCAACGCCGGGCTCTACTGCTAGTATATATATATATATATATATATATATATATTCCTCATATGTACAAAATTCAAAATTATTAAGTGGTGTTTGTTTTATGTTACTTAATTCTTTATAAAAATAATATTCCTGAAGAAGAAATTATTTTAGCTCGGTTAATCATTAAAAAAAATATCAGCTATTTTATGCCCATGATGACATTCATTTTGTAATTAAGACAAATTTTTGCTGGAGGGCTTTTTATATAGTGAGTAGGGAAATCATGGCTGTTGGCATCTACTAAAATGTCAAGGAAAAGGGTGCCATTATTAGTGTTAAATTCATATGTTAACTCTAGAATGGAGTCATTCTCGGAAGCTTCTTTAATTTTTTTCTTTTAATTTGTCAAGGTTTTCTTTTGGTATGAATATATCATTCATATACCGAACATACATCATAGGGTTTGTGAAATTATTAAAGATTTTTTCACATAGAAACTGGATAAAATGGACCCTACAGGTGAACCCATAGCTATGTGTAAAGGTTTGCATAATGAACATAGCAAGATTGAAGTTTATATAGAACTAGCTGAATTACCCGCGCCTTGTTACGTGTCACACTTTTTTTTTGTAAGAAAATGATGATTAATTCTAAATCATTGTTATAATTTTTGGAGAAAAATGATGCATTTCACTATTATTCAATGATCTTCTGGCTTTCTACTTCTATATTTTGGATAGGAGCTATTCCTTTATTCAAATTTAAATCAAAAGAAAAAAAACCGGGGTGTGTGAGCACAAACAGCTTGATCTGACTCCTTTGATATGTATTTAATGCCATACTTGATTGAATGAATTGATGAGCAGATTTCAGCAATGATATGACAGTTGAATTGTCGCAACAAATATGTATTGTAAGGCACTACCTACTGACTGGTGATTTCTTGCTCAATTTGACGTCCATATTGTCTCATTTTGATTTTCCTGATGTGATCTCTATCTTCTGGCTTTCTCCTCCTATATTTTGGATAGGAGTCATTCCTGTGTTCAAATTTAAATTATATCAAAGGGGGGAAAATCAGTGGGAGGTTTTAGGGTACCCCTTTGATCAAAATGAAATGTACTAATGTAATTTCAAAATATATATGGTTACGGAGGTCTATCTCCAAAACCCTAGGAGAGTTCCATAACAAACAAACAGAGGCTACAACTTTATATATATATCTGTACGTGTAACACTTTTTAACAAAGCACACAGATAGTTCATTGATCCTCAGCAAAAATGCTGACTATAACATTTTCACTTTTGACTAGTAATGTGCTAGTTTTAATATAATTTATATTATATAAAAATACTTTATGTCATTCTTTATTCACTAAGAATGCAGATTAAAATGGTACAAGCAACATAAAAACATTTACAAGCTACAAAGATGTGCTGAAAAGTTCTCAGTCCCTGCAAGAAAGAGTGTGTGTGTTTAGTGTATTGGGGTAACAGATCCTTATTCTATGATATATTGTTAAATATAACAGACAACATATGTCTATTCTGTTTGATCATGAGCCGTACTAAACTTCGTATATTAAATTTTGGGAGAAAATAAAGACAAAAACTGTCCAACATTTGGATATTTTTTTATTATGCTGTTCCGTGATCTAAGCTCTCGGCTCACACGAGCCATCTTCAGAGTGGCACGATGTCATACAATCGCATCACGAATTTACGACCTGCGTCTGCTATTCCGCGGCTGTCATTGTCGCATAGCAATCTTCTATGTCAATATAACAGAATATCATTTTTGATGGTGAATATCTTTGTTTAAATATCCAAATAGCCACTCTAGTCGAATTCATTATATTCACTTACTTGCTAATACCCTTGGGAAACGTTTGAATCTTCTTTTTCTCCCCACCTCTAGCTATGGATAAATAGCTGGACCGACCAGGTTCTGTAGCTTTGGATATTAACTGGTCTACCGCAGAAAGAAACTGCAACCTACTGCGGGAAAAAAATCTGCCTCGTTAGTAATGTATCGAAAGACACATGATCGCCTAAGCGTGTATCACACATGACAACTGACTGACTGATTTTGCAGTCGAATCCATTAGATTCACTTACTTGCTAATACCCTTGGGAAACGTATGAATCCTCTTCTCCCCGCCAGCTATGGGTAAATACCGGTTTCTATAACAATGGATGGCCACATACATGATTACCTAAGCGTGTATCACGCATGGCACATAACTGACTGATCATAATTGGGGTGCTGTCAAACTGATTACAATTTTATGGGAGAATGATATCAGAATAAGCAGTCTAAATAAGAAGGATGTGTACCTGTGTTTTATGGATTATGCAAAAGCGTTTGATAAAATATGCTTTTAAGAACAATTGGAACAGATAGTTAACCTAGACATATTTTGGAAGAATAACCCAGAATCTAAACCCGCAGTAAGGCGCCTGCATACGGACAGAAATGAATTCAATAGACAGAAATATAACAATAGTAACCAAATTCTGAGAGAATTAGAAGCCCTGCCAGGATTCATTATTGGCAGCCAGAATCTTAAGTTATGCAGATGACACAGTGTTGATAGCAGACACAGAAAGGAAACTATAATATCTACTACATAAAGTAATGAAGCAAAGCAAGAAGAAAGGACTAACCATCAATTGCATGGCTGTTAGCAAAAGGAACAGGTAAGCATGCAAATTACAAATTAAAGATACCAAAATCAAATAAGTACAACAATTTAAATATCTGGAAAAATTACTCTCTAGAGTTGTTTGCAACGCATTATTTATCATCTTTCAGTTGCGTCTCTGTCTTTGGGCAGAGTGCACTTAGGAGTGGTTCGGTCAAAGGACTGAGGAAAATTATACTGAGAGGTGCCCAATCCCTGGGAAGAGCTACCTGAGGCCGTGCCCTCTCATTGCACCAAAGAGAGGGATCGGTGCTCGCACAAAGGCCAGCGCAACCGACGGGAATTTTTGTTCCTAGCTCGGGTGTACGCGATCGGGCCCCCCACATTAAACCGACCTTGTGTTGTGGGTGGGTGTGGGTGAGTAAGCACAAATTTAAATATCTGGGAAATATTTTATCAGAAAAGAGTACTGAACTGTTATGTAATAACAGTCCTAGTGAATGTTAGATGATTTAGAGAAAATGGAAACAAAAAGGACACATACTTAATACAAGAAAGAGACGGTAGATATTTCTATGGAACATAATGAGGAAAGAAGGCTTGGAAAAGTTGACACTCACAGAACATTGAAGGCAAGCGGGACGGATGAAAGCAGCGCATAACCCCTACCTTACGAGCTTGCGTAAATGGCTGACGAAACAGTGTTTCTGGAGTTATATTAAAAAGACAAAATTTACCAAGAGATACAAAAGACAGGAAATTGTGGAGAGCTATGGAATAAGAAGAATCTATTTATTTATTTTTTTTATTATTACAAAATATATATATATATATATACTATTAATTAATATTTATATTATTAATAAAAATTAACTTGTGTAAATGACATGCAGAACAGGGACTACGAGATACAGAAATAAGACAAACTTTACTAAGGGCTACAAAGGACAGGATGTTGTAGAGAGCCATGATCGCCCATGCCCTGAAGGGATATGACACATAGAAGAAGTTGACAAGAAAGCAAGTATAACTCTGCCCGACGTTGGTCTTCAGGTTTCTTCAAACCATCTTGGTTACCATCTCGCTGATTCCTCACTCGTTAACGCGTTGCTGATTTGTCGATGGTATCATGTTGATGAGCATGGTTTTATCGATCTAACTGGCGTTTGTCTCATTCGGGATCATTCACTCCTCTGTGACATTGTGTTTTTGATCTCAGAAAGTGAGAAAATTGCTGAAGTAGTAAACTGAAGTGAAGAACAGGTCGACGGTGAGGAGCTACGCAATAATTCTTTGGAATAAAGAATTAACTCGGATTAAAAAATGTAACAACGATTTGATTTATATAGGATTTGTTGTATACAACGATTTTAACCCCCCTTTTCACTTACTGTCATAATCAAAGAACACTGGGATCTCCTATTGGAGTTTACAGCCTGTATTAGTAGTCATTTAAATTTCAATGTTCTGGTCTTCAGGTCCGGCAAAAGGTCTTTGTCAGGAGGTCTCGGTGAACAATGTGGATTCTAGTAGCAGTAAGGTGGGTTGGGTTTAGTTTGGTTTGCTTTACGGCATATCAACCTCAATGGGTTATTTAATGCCGACAATATTGTCGGTATTAAATAACAAATTTAATGCCGACAAAATTGCTGGTAAGATATATTTTTTTTTTTTTACAAAATTTATTTCTGGTAATATTTTCTTCTTCAAAAAATCTATTGCTGGTAATATCTTTTTCCAGAAACGTATTGCTGCTTATAATTTGTTTTACAGATTGTAGAGATCGGAGAAACAGCCTTTTAAGAGCCTGTTCCATAAGGTAGTAGTTCACAGAATGGTTTGGTTTACGGCATATCAACCTCAATGGTTTATTTAATGCCAACAAGATTTTTATTGCTGCTAATATTTTTTCCAAAAATGTATTGTTAGTATTAAAACCTATTTTTACACTTTCATAGTGTTTTAACCCCAGTTTGGGGGTTAACTATTTGCCCATAGCTGGGACTCTAACAGGTGCCACTACCCGGGTCAGGGTAGAACTGGGAACACTAGCAATTAAGAGGTGGTTCTACGCTCCTCAAAACCTCCTGATAAGAAGTCTTGCTGTTGGACGTAGTTTATCGTCTTACCCAGGACGCGGATGTAGTTTATCATCATACCCAGGACGTGCAGTAATGCGAGAACTCTTTGGTTGTCTAAACCTCCAATTTATATGGAGTCCTGCATCCGGTAGGTGGTGGGTTAATCAGGGTTTAGGGTTTGGTTATCTTCCACCCTTAGTATCAACCTTTTTCTAAAATTCCATATTTTCAAAATATGTTACTCAAATAATTTTCCAAATTTAGGGGTTGTTCAACCCCCATTTGAGAGTGGTCTGAGGAATCAAGCTGCCCCATAACTTCAACTTCCTTCACGTCTCATCTCGCATCATCGCTCCATATTGGCAGGGATAATCTCTCTTCTTTCTTCCACTTTCTCAGCATCCAAGAGCTGGTAAACTGTCTTTGTGACGAATCTAAACTTTTAGAATGCGTAGGCGAAAAGGGGATTTCCAATAATTAATCTTTCTTCATAAGCTTGTCTCACGCTGGTTGTTTTAGGTGATTTCTCGATCAACCACGCCACACAGTCGGTTACATACGGTCACTCTAGGGCTAGTAACTAATTTTTCTTTATCACTTGTATTCAAAAGAATCTAAAATAATGCCGGCCATAAAAAATTGACGAATGTCAGAAATTAAAATCAACGAATCTGTCCCCAATCTTAGACGCTAATCTATAAGTTTTTCCTGGTCCAGAACAATTTTAGATATTATTTCGATGACCACCCGTTTTCTTTATCGACAACATATGTTTTTCTGTTTTCTAGGACCGACATCTTCGATGATGCATTAATTATCTCTTTCTCATTGGCGGGAAGTGAGGAAAGACAGGTAGTCTTGGTTTTGCTCAATCTTACTGAATTTCGTCTGGTTAAATTTAGGTTCGATTCTTCTTGGAACTACAATGAGCTCCCGCCTATTCGTGTTTGCATCTTCACACATTTGCCGATTTTTCTTTAGAACATATGTACATGTTATTCACGGAAACCTCGAATATTCGCGTGTTTTTCTGAAGAACATATGTACAAATTATTCGCTGAGAACTCCCTCGATTCGCGTATTTTTCCATAGTACATATTTAAAATATTCTTGTATTATTTTCCTGTTATTTAAAACATAACAGTTCATTTTATGGCAAAATTGTACATCTTCAGTTCTGTTTTTAGAAAATGTTTTGAACTTTATATTTTACGTCTTGTTACATATATTTTAAACAGTATTTTCAATGGTTGTATTGATCTATGCACAATTAAAACGGTTATTGTTCGTATGAAAGAAAATTTACGCTAAGTGTATGGTCACCAATACTATTTTTCAAAAAATTTTTTTAAATGGTCTGAAATGTTTCTAAAGTGTTTAGGATGAAAGTTTAACGTATATGGGGTTTTAACAATCAAAATAGGTACTTATAAGCACTTTTTTTTTTGGTGGGGGTTACAAGTATTCGCGGATTCTAACTATTTACAGCCGATTCTGGTCCCTAAGCCCCGCGAATACGAGGGACTCACTGTATTCAGGATTCCATCTTATTATTTTGAAACATAATTTCTCAACGCATTTCATTTTTAATTTTCTTCTCAATTTTTCAATCCACTTTCCTGCGAATTTCAACAATTATCGTTCAGTTAGTAGTGTCTCTTCTTCAGTTTTCTTTCTTTCTCCCTTTTGTTTTTTGTTTAATTAACGCTTTGAGGTCTCTTTATCACACAAGAAGCTGAAAGAGAGTTCCACAGATGAGAAGTGCGTGAGGAGAAATTATTAGAATCTAACTTCCGGTTACATTTAGCAATTTCCAAAGAGGTAGGCTCATCAAAACCACTGACATGAAAATATTTGGAGAAATGGATATTTATTCGAAATTTTACACCAATCGAATGTTATTTGGAGAGAAAGTGGGCCCAGAGAATTGCCATGAAAGACTGAACATGGTTTGAAATCATTTAATCACAAGCAAGGCAATAAAGCCACTAAGACACAATAGGGCTGCTGAGTATGAAAGAATATAAGGAAAAGAAAATATTATTCAAGAAAGAGAGCAATAAAGGAACAGGAATTAAGAAGACATAAGATAACAATTGAAATTGACGATATATGGTGCGAAAAAACGTCACCTATAACTGATAATCTTCTAACTCCCACAAGAGAACAATTAATGAACAGGAAGACAGAAGATAACGATTCACATTGCATTTAACATTTTGATGATCAATGTTGACTGAAAAGCAAGAAACCGGAAGAGAGTTCCACAAGCGAGAAGTGCGAAAGAAGAAACTGTTAGCATAGAACTTACGGTTACATCTAGCAATTTCAACTGTAAAATGATGAGACTTAGCAACAAATCTAGTACTGTACTATTACTATAAATACTATTCGAAAAGTCGAGATACTAAAGAGGAAAGCTCATCAGAACAATTACCATGAAAACATTACAGAAAAGGCACAGGGAGGCTACCTTACGACAATGAAAAAGTGATGGAAACTGAGATGCCAGGCCAGGACCAATATCATTGCAGATTCTTAAGTACGGCGCTTGTTGTGTCAATATACTAGGTTGTGGGTTAATTTAATTTTTTCAGTCATATAAACGGGAGGGAGAGAAGACGTTCATCTATCGATACTTACAAATGCTTATGGAATAAAGATCACGATTTTCAAGGATTTTTTTTAGTGTGCAGGCGTCTAATAGAATATTGACCTGTCGGAAGAGGGGCAACGATAAACTAAGGGAGACAACAACAAAAATCTGGGGACTTAGAAACGATTGACCCGCCTGTCAAGTGGTTTCATTCCTATATTTATCAGTTGCCAGTCGATTGCACTTACTCACCGATACAACGAGCATAAAAGTGTGTGTGGAAGGAAGGAAGGAAGGAAGGAAGGAAGAATACAATCAACAACTGCCAGACTCGTGTATAACGTCATTGTTCTGATATTTTGTTTCCGTGACTAATATTACAAGCAATAAAAACTGTGACAAGCTCAGAATGAAAAGTCAAGTTTTCAAGGCGGCAAAATGTCTCATTTAGTCGTAATAAAATAGGTAATCTGTACAAAATACATAAAACAGCTGGATTTAGGATACAGTGACTGCATCTCCTGAAGAGGGGATTTGACCCCCCTTCACAAAAGGGGGTAACTATACAGGTGGATAATTGAAAATTCAAGTATAACCACGTCGAAATGTCATTCTTTTTTTTTTTTTCTGCAAAAGTAAACTAGGACACTGGCGTCGATTTTTCTGAGTGTACACCCGACCCTTTTTTTGTTTTGTGATTGGAGTGAAGACCGGTCCTATGTCAACCATTTCATTTTGACAAAGTGTAAACCGGAAAGGCGTGGAAAAAAGGGATCACCAAGAGTAAAATGTGAAAAAGTGACTGGAAATGAAAAAAGAGACGAGAAAGAGGGTGGGGGGGGGAAGAGAGACGAGAAAGGGGGAAAGAGAGACGAGAAAGAGGGGAAGAGACGAGAAAGGGGGGAAGAGACGAGAAAGGGGGGAAGAGACGAGCAAGAGAGAAGAGAAAGGGGAGGAGGAGGGAAACGAGAAAGCGGTAGAAGAAAAAAAACGAGAAAAGGGTAAGAAGACAGAAGAGGAAGAAGCAAGACGAGAAAGGGAATGGGGGAAAAAGAGAGACGAGAAAGGGGTGGAGAAAAAGATAGAAGTGGAAAGGAGAGAGACGACGAAGGGGTGAAGAAAAAAGTGACGGGAAAGGAGTGGAGAGAAAAAAAAAGGAGACGGGAAAGAGTTAGGGAAAAAAGAAAGGAGAAAAGGGGAAGAAGACTGACGAGAAAGTGGGGAATGAAAGACGAGAAAAGGTTTGGAGAAAAAAAAGAGGAAAAGAGCGATGACAAGGCTGGGAAAGGAAAGAAACGAGAAATGGGAGTGAAAACGAGGAGGGGAAGGGGAAAAGAAACGAGAAAGGCGTTGGTGTAAAAAAGAGAGACGAGAAAGAGGTGGGGGAAAAGAGACGAGAAAGGGGTGGGGGAAAAGAGAGACGAGAAAGGGTTGGGGGAAAAGAGACGAGAAAGGGGTGAGGGAAGAGAGACGGGGTGGAGGAAAAAGAGACGGGACAAGGATTGGGGGAAAGAGATGGAGAAAAAAAAAAGAGACAAAAAAAAAAAAAAAAAAGATTCGGTATCAGTAGAACAGAAGAAAGCGGTGGAGTAGAAAAAAAAAGAAAACTGAAAAAGGATCCAGAAAAAAAAAAAATCAGAAAGAGGTGGAAAGCTAGAAAAGAAAGAGAAGTGAGGGAAAAGAGACGAGAAAGAGAAATTTGTCTGGGAAGCAAGAAACCGGAAGAGTTCCACAAGCGAGAAGAAGAGAAAGAGGAGGAGTAGAACAAAAAGAGAACTGAAAAAGAAAGCGGGTGGGAAAACGAGAGAAAGGAAAGAGAACGTGGGAAACCGAGAGTATGGAAGAGAAAGAGGGAAGGGAAAATGAGAGAGAAAGGGGTGGAGAAAAGAAGAAGAAAGAGAAAGGAGGAGAAACGATGAGAAGGAGAAAAGAGAAGAAAAATGAGAAAGAAAAGGAGAAGATAAAGCAAGAGAAAAATAAAAGTGAACAAAAGGAAACAAATAAAGAGGAAAAAAAAAGGGAAAAACAATTAGACTCTAGTAGTTGCCGGCGAGCACAACAAAAGGATCACATGTTGTCAGCGAAAACGTACAGCTGCTATAGAAATAGAACGACTTCGAAAAGACCATCGACAAAGCCATTATGAATTCACCTAAAGCAATTCTTTTTTTTTTTTTTTTTTTTTTCAATGGAATGTCAGTAGTGGGGCAAAACGTGAAAGCATAAAAAGACGCCTAAGGTTGAAAAAAAGCTGCTGCTGTTGTTGATGTCTCCGTTGCAACAGGTTAAAAAAGAAAAGCAAATTAAAACAAACACGAAAAGGCAAAAACGACCTTACATATGGCTGGTTTAAATTTAGCAGAGACGCTAGTATTGTACGCCTTGCCTGCAGTTCAAGGCCCACGTGGCCCCATTTACCAGTGTTTTAATAAGCAGGTGACGTATTTACCATTTTTTATTTTTTTTTTACTTTTGGTCAAGGTTAGCTAAACAAAGTCCTTTATTTACTGGTAGAATGATTTTAAGAGACTTGTGAAATGTCTGGCGAGAAACAGCAATTGATGAGTAAGATGGCCACAAAAAACAGACTGAACAAATTGTTCAAATACACTCAACCTTTGCGTAACGTCTCCCTTCCCCGTCCTTCGAGATTGATAACAGTTAAGAGCAAACCTGTCTGGAAATCTAACTCCACAGACCTGTTCCCTTAAAAATCTTAAAACATGGTGATTTAAATTTCTAAATTCAGAAAAATCGAGAGATTTTACCCAAAGCATGAAGAAACAGAGCGCAAATGTATTAATTCTTAGAAACATCATTCTTTGAATTCACAGCAGTTATTTGAAACGGAGGCGTGATTTTGAGCCAACATTAACCCATTTCATGTCAATGTTTCACTTGTAAAAGAACCCCAAATTGGTAAATGTTCTCTGCAACAATTTTGCCGAATCATGGTCCAAAATGGTGAAAGGGAAGGGGGATGAAAAGTGGGTGTGAAAGGGAGGGAACAGGAATGAGAAGGGGAGGAAGATGGATGAAAAGGGGGAGAAGGAGAAGGATGAAAAGTGGGAGGGAGAGGGATGAAAAGGGGTGAAAAGGGGAGAGAACGGGGTGAGAAGTGGGAGGAAAGAGAGACGCAAAGTGGGAGGAAAGATGGATGAAATGAAAGCGAGAAGGGGAGGGAACAGGATAGAAAAGAGTGGGAGATAGAGGAAAGGGGAAAGAGAGGAGAGAAAGCGAGGAATGAAAAGAGAGGAGGGACGGTTGAGTAGGAGCTGTTGAAAATGCTCATCTTTCCAGATAAGTGCTGGGGTTTTGTCTGGACCAAATCTTTTGGAACCTTTGAGTTGTTTGGTTGCCGCTTTAAGCTCGCTGATCAAGAAGGGAGAAGTGCCAATCTATAGAGGATCTAAGATTTGAACACTTCTTTACCAAATAAATTCTTGAAATGATCTGACCCGTTTTTGAGATTTCTCTCGGTGGACCCTCCCTTCATTCTGATGGTGGAGCCAGAATTTTTGCCGGAAAGGTCTTTTACAGTTTTCCAGGCTAGATGGTGTTGCTTGCTGATGTGCTGTCTTGAAAGGTCACTTTATATTGCCTTGTTGATGTGGTTAGATTCAGCTTCAAAATAAGCATTATCAAGTCCCTGTTTGCTGTATCTTCTTTACCTGAGATGGGGACTGGTGGTAGGATTGTGAGATAGCTTTCAGGTTGGCTCTTGAAACGACCATGCGAGAGGAATTATTGGATTTTATTCGGCCTCTACTCATCTTTTTGGGGAGAGTTGCAAGGGCTACTTCCCCAGTAGATGAAATAAGACTAGCATACACTTCTTCAACATTATCTGTGGTGATATCAACAGTGAACAAAGACGGGAATCTATTGTATACTTCAAGAGCGAAGTTTTTCGAGAAGTCTTGACTGCATGTGACCTCTTTCCAGTCAATCTTTTTCATGGGGTGTGGTTTGGTTCGTTTGGATGATCTAAGGCTAAGTTTGGTAGTGGAGATGACTTTCTGGTCCGAACCAACAGAGCAGAAGTTGAGATATTTTTGGTCATACTGCCCCCCCCCAAAAAAAAAATTCAGTATTTAATTCTTGTGTACAATACGCACCCCTAAATTTTACGCTTAAAAAAGAAAAAAAAAAGCGCATTATACACAAAAAAATATTGTATACGTTTTTCTGAGGGTGTCGTATTCGAGTATATTTAGCACTGCTTTAGGTAAAGAATTATTTGTTTTAATTTCTGGGATGATTTATTTATCGTATATTTCCGCATATAAGACGACCTTTAACTCTCCAAAATTCCCCTTAAAAATTGGGGGTCGTCTTATACTATAATTCTAAAAAAGATCTTAAATTCCAAGTGATTGTCGGTAGGTGCGATAACTAATAATGTACATGAAAAGATTCACATTATCAAATAAACTGATAATAAAAGAAATAAAACCATATCTACCTTTTATATTACTGGAATAAATTCATAATAAATTGCCTATTCAAAGAATAATTCCATATTAATGAAATCAACTTGTATTCATGGAAGCTCAGCTGAGAAAATGTAAATAATACAGACTCCATCAATTAACGATGGATGTTTCCATATCATAGAATGTACCTTTATCTTGGAAGCAGGTTCATACAGTTGACCATGTTGCGTCCTTCTTCCAGATTCAACGTTGTAAGACTATTGTTGCGATATTGCTACTTCCACTGCAAAGGTTCAGATAAATTCGATTCTATAGTTACACCATGCCACTTCCACAGAGTCAAATCACCATCATTTCTCCGGTGTTCCAAATGTAAGAGACAAAGATCCACTCAGATAGATTTTTTTCTCTTCAAGAACAGACTCCTGCGTGGGTGCTCACATTGAACGCTTGACCTCTTCAAGTCAGGAGTCAATCGTTATCTTTCCTCCTTATTCTCGTCAGCTTCTACCACCTTCTCTTACGCTGATATTACACTCCTCATCCAACACTACCTTTTTGAAAAGCATCGTATAATTCCGCGTATAAGACGACCTTTAAAGCGCAACTCTTTATCTTTTGCTTAACTTTCAATAATCATCATGGTAGGTTTAATTAAGGCAGTAATAACATTTATGATAACATAATATTGATTTCTCATTAAAAATTCATTATCATTTTGGTGTTAAATAATAAAACAATTTAGGATTATATACACCCGTATTGTTATTATCGGTATTTTGTGATTGTCGATGAAGTATAAGTAAATGGCCATTAGTACACCAGGCTATTTGTAACTTTTTAGATATTGAAAAAGAAGAGAAAGAAGAAGAATCAGTATTCGCAAGAGATCACGTGATAAAAGGGTGCGTGTGCAGGAAAAACCTGATATAGAATTGGTTTTGTTATTTTGTTTATTTTGAATTTATAAGGATACAGTAAGTAATAATATTTCCGATCAAATCATCATTATATATTCAATAAGCAGTCGTCTTATCGTACAGGTATGTGATAAATTCATGAAAATTTGCTATATCTTCTGACCTTGTCTTATCTAAAGGTCGCCTTATACACGGAAATATGCGGTATGTTCTTTACGTTCGGATTATTGTCTTTATCTTCATTTATACTATTGGTGTACCAGATCGAGTCCGTACCGATTTTGATAATTTTGGTCTGAATTTCTGGGATGAGGAATTATGATTATTTACATTCGGACGATTATCCCCCATTATTATCACAACGTTTCAGTTGTTTTGTCCCCCACCCCTCGAATTTTTTTAGGCGTCTGTAGATCCGTGTATCCTTCTGAGAATTTTGAACTGAATCCTTCACCCACGGGGATGGATTGGTCTTGTTCTCCTCTCCTTGTCTAGGGGTATCTGCTTTTTTTTTGTACTGCTCATTTATTGCGATTCTCCCCACCCCGAGTCTGAGGCAATAAGAATATTAAGTTTAAAGTTCCAAACTCCAGCTTCACAAACGTTTCACAGGATTAAAACGTTGGTTTTTGAATTTAGTGGCATAGTGATTGTGAGTTCAATCCCTGGGTCAGGTAGCACAGACAGACCCTATATCTGTGGTTCCCAACCGATTTGGGGGCCATGTCCCACTTTGGTATTATATAATGAGGAAGGAGGGCTTGGAAAATCTGATACTCACAGGACAGATTGGGAGTAAAAGGGACAAAGGAAAACAACGCATAACATACTTAGTGAGCTTGAGTAAATGGATGGCGGAACAGGGTTTAGAACAGTGGATCCAGCCGATTTGGGGCCATGCCCCACTTTGGTATTTCTAAAATTCTGGTGCCCCCAGTAATATTTAATTCTTACATATTAAAATTTTACTATAATTCACGTGAAAAAAGCTTGTCTCTAAACAAGCTTCCAAAGAAAGAGAAAAATTAAAAAACAAAACAAAAAGACAGTTAAATACATATAGTTTCAAAACATAATAGAGAACTGAAATGCAGAAATTTAAAATATTTGAATGAAAGCATTATTCTGTAATATACTTTGATCATTTTAATCCTGAAATAATAATGCAAAATGAAATTTGAGCTCATCACAAAATGACTGTTAATGAGATCCTTGTGCGTCATGTCTGCTGCAGATAGATTTTATATTAGGTACCGATTTAGTCAGCTTAAGCCTCAAGTCTCCTCATTTAGTGATATACAATTGACTTCTTTTCTTCAGTAACAAATCATTTACGGCACTAAAGCCACATTCTAACACACCTCGTCCTTTATAAATGATTTGGACGACATTCATGACGTTTATATGAGAGTTTAGAACTGAAAGGTAGAAATATAAAAATAAATGAAAGCTTATTCTGTAATATACTTTCGATCATTTTAACCATGAAATAATAATGCAAAATGAAATTTGAGCTCACGTTGGTATAGTAAGTCGAAGGGTGTACATCCTACGCATGCCCCACCAACATATTACCATGACCCACGTTGGGAATCATTGGTCTAGGTGAAAACAGGGCGAGCAATAACTGGGCAATACTAAATTAAAAAAAAAAGATAACATGATCTACCTAAACACCGAAAGCGGAATGACAATAATGATTAGTTACCCGGATCGAAAGACATTTGAAGAATGTCGTAGAAACAATAGCCGAAACGTTGTGGCAACCAACAAGATGAAAACATTAGTCTGAATGTAAATAATGTAGATATAAAAGAATTAATTTCACTTTCTACACGTTGTTATGACGCTATGTGCAAAAAGTAAGTACAATTTGAATAAATAACCCTTTCCTTTGTTAAATCGCTGTTAATTTGATTCCCATACAAGGCTTGGCTGGAACATATATGAAGACAATTAAATTGCCGTGAGCTAAAAAGTAACAAGTCAGTAACGACATACATATAAAATCTTCCAACAATAGGCACTTGTCAGAATAGAAAACTTGATCATCTGTCAACAATTTCGTGTTTAAAAACAAGGAGACATTGTATATAAGTTGACTGATGAGTTTCCCCCGCCCATACCTGCTCATATCAGAAAGATAGTGGTCAGGTCAATTAAGGTTGGCCCCACGTTTATCAACTTCACAAAAAGAGAGAAAGAGGAGAAGTGGACAGTCTAAAGCGGTTTTCTTTTCTATTTAACCATCTGTAACAGTTCCGCTGCTGCGGACGTATTTTTACGTCCAAGCAAAAAGATTGCCACTGTCGAAGTTTTTAAAACACTGACGGTTCTTAGGTTTTCTGTTATAAAGTAGCAAGAGCTTAGTGTTATTTCTAAACCAATGTAGACATACAATATGACGTAAACATAGACCTTCGTGCCCGCAAAGAAACGGAGTGTCAAAAGGAAAGCTTTTCTCATGATACCGTTTTTATTTTAGGAAGAGGCTAGTTTCTCGTTCCCGGTAAAATCAACAAACATGCTTTTAAGCTTATTTTACCGGTCTCGGTAGACCGCAGGATATTTGCCGGTAAATATTTTCATTATTATGAAGGCAGGTAATGTTCACAATAACAACACACAGATTTAACAATGAAGTTTACATATTTTTACAATCAATTGTGAAGACAATTTAAATTCTTTTCCATCATCAATTGTTAAAACACAAGTTAAAATCTTTTATTCCTCATCAATTATTAAAACAAAATATAGAAGACTGAATATTTTAAGTACTTCAGGTGTGGGGACATTATTATAAATAAATAAAAATAAAATTTCAAATATTAATAATGAAAATTATAGATAAAATAAAACAATAACACAAAAATGTATAAAATAAATTAAATAAAAATTAAAAATAATAAAAAAATACTCCCAACATGCAACAAAAAAACGTTCCTGTCGGAAATACGGATATTCCGCCAAAATACGTTAAATTCAATTTCTTCACCATGAACCTTGGTACGGGCAACACGTGTTCAACTTCTCTCTGTGATATGGTGTGTAATAACTATTTTATCACATGTGCCATAAAACAATTGTAACCTAAAAATATACACACCGATACACACAAAAATATAAATTGTATGAAATTAACATGCAATTTACCAGGCTTTTCCTGATATTTCTGTACGTTTTATTTCCTGCTTTTATGTCTGTGAACACAAGCCTAATTTCTGCTGCTACGATGTGAATGAACCACTATACAGGCATAATAGTCCCAGCAAATCCAAAATTTGCCCTTGGGCATGATTCTCTTGCTAATACACTTCAGGTGCACTCACTGAAGACAACAGTCACATAACACAATCTATGTCCTGCTTACAATTTACAAGAATCCTTAAGGAAAATTCTGGTCGAAAACATTAGCATTTTATACAACTCACATTACCAATAAATCTCGCTGTGAGAGAGGCACTGTATATAAAACATCCCACTCTCAGTTTAAATCACAACTTATTCAACAGCGGAAATGGCATGTTGAAAGTTTTGAAAAATAAAAATACAAAGACGCCCACTTGAATTCCAGCCTCGTTCAACATGCGAAGGCTCGGAATACACGCTCCTACTAGTAATGAAAACAACACAAAAATACATCTTAAACAGTCAAAACATGAAGAGAAATTAACAATATCTAAACAAACCCACTTGAAAATGACTAAAGAAGTGTCCGAAAGCGCTTGGGACAATGGACAATTTTTCACTCGCTTATTTAACAGCAAACGGGAAAATGAAAAATGTTCGTAAAACTAAATAAAAAAGTTAATTAAACTTTCCTTGTCTATCATATTCAACGAAACGTGTTTAAAAGAAACGTTGCTGCCTATATATATATATATTCGAAATGGCAGTGTAATTATATCAACATTAATTTACCTTTTTCGTAGTTTAGAGTTGTAGGTTACAAGTAAACATTTTTCTTGTATTTCTACCCTGAATCTTGTGAATGGGGGTAGATCATATTACAGTTCTTTTATATCATTGTACCTCGGAGGCCGCCTCCTCAGACACGCCTGGGCGAAGATCTTAAAATACGTCATTTTGTTTGCTTAATCCAGACGGTTTATTTTCTACTTTTAGCCTCGTTCGGCAACCTTACGTCTCCTTTTCACACTTACAGATTATAGCATAAATATCAGGGGCACTTCGACATGGTTTAGTGGTTAGCAAGCTGGTCTTGCTAGATCAATTACGAATGAATAGCTAGTTCAATCCTCAGTGAACGCCCCATATTTTGGATTTAATTTTTAGTAAATCACTATAGCACATCTATCACCATATAGCAAAATTGATTTCGTTTTTATAGACCTTTGGTTCAAAGGTTATTTGATGTACATATCTAAAACTATGACGCCATAATAATAATTAAATATTAATTAATTATTAATTAAGTATTATTTATCTTAACATCAAATGATGTTGGTTACTTGTAAGAAGTTTATTTTTGTGGTCACTTCTTGTGACTTAAGGAAATAAACTAACCATTTGTTCTTTTCATCAACAGACTATCCAATATTAAAAAGTATCCTGGCCGTTCCGAGCAGGCAAGGTTTTTCCACTTTTTACAACATCCCAGTGCTCCAATGATCACTAGTACTACAATTACTTTTTTTGCTAGCCTTTCCGAAATCTTCAGTATTTCACACTTTAAATCACTGTAGCTGTCGATCTTTTGTTTTCAATTCTTATACCGTTTACGGCCACATCACGTTGAAACACCAGTTCCAGTACCATCACTAAAGTTAAGCATTGTCGAGCTTGGTCAGTACCTAGATGGATGACTGCTTTGGAATACCAGGTGTTGTAAGCTTGGATTTGCGGGTGGTGTAATGGATAATGATTAAGAATTTTTAATCGGAGTTCCAATTCCTGTTGGGTTCATTATATTCACTTACACGCAAATACCATTGGGAAATGCATGAATCCACCTCTTCTCCCCAACTATGGGTTTTACTAAACATCACTAAACCATTATTATATTCAAAAATAAAATAAAATTGCGTATAAAATATTTAAATTTCGTCATTAAATACTATATAGAGATTGATATACCGGTAAGCAAAACCAATCGACAAATTCTCATAACAAATAGACAAGAGACTTCTATCAGATAAAAAAACACTTTATCGGTTGTCTAGCAAGACTATATTTGATTTATTGAGCTCTAAAGTTGTTACTGCTTGTATTGGAATATCTCGCAGGATTGTCACCCTGTACAAGACCCAAGAGGCACTCGAGGTAGATGGTTACAGATTAAGGAGGAGGTTTTATGTGGGGAAGATAACGGTTAGCCCTAGAACAGGTTAACATTGTAATGATTGGGAAGCATTCTCTTGGTAGCAGCGGTTTGTGGTAAGAAGCTGTTCGAATGGAACTTACATCTCACCAAATGGAATACGAACGGAAGAAGGTAGTTCGCTATAATGGGCGTGGCAAGGTGGGTCTTAGCCATGAAGGTTAGAATTGGTGGAATTAAGGAATGTATTAGGTTGGTGCAAAAATAATGGCGTTTTTTGACGTTAAAAAATACGTAAAAAAAAACGGCATTATTTTTGCACCAACCTAATAATTCGTCTGGGCACTTTCCACGTAAATAGCAACAGGGCGGCGAGAGGTTGCAGATTTTCCAGTGCAGATATTGGCCCACTCTGTCATGTCGTGTTTTATATTCAGTGGGTGCCAATACCGTGCAACATGATACAAGTTGGTTAATTGTTTCTGGATATTTATCACAGAATCTGCATTATGGGCTAACACAATTTTTCAGTATGTGTGCTTGATAATTTCTAATTAACATGCATTGGTCCTGTGCAGCAAGAATAAAACCTTAGGTTTCAGTTTTTAACCCTGCACTACGTAGCCACTGATGGGTACGGGGTTTGTCTACACCAACTTGTTTGCTACGGGCAGAGTATTGGCCATGAAGTGATTTATCTTGCCATCGTTTCTGTATCTGGTCGTTTGAATTTGCTTTTGCTTTCTTTTTCAAGTATTTTGAAGCTTCAGTATTATTATTACTGAGTGTGAGATCAAAAGGTGCGACAAAAAGGTGGTGGTGGGAGTTAAAATATACGAAACTCAATATATACATTATGACAACAAAGGTGATAAAGCATTACCAAACAGATGCATCAAAATCCGAAATGTGCGATACGGTGACAGGTTTTGATAACAGCAGTGGATAACCTTGCAGGTAGGGCATCGTTAGAAATGCCTTTAAGTCGGTTTACTCAGTCCACAAACAGTTTCTGATTGAAGGTGTTACCTTTTATTTTTTAAGCATTCAATCCCAAGCAAGGCGGGAAGCCACTAGCAAGCAAAGGGTTTGAAAGTGGGAGCGAGAACAAAGAGACAGAGGAAAGGTTGAAGAGACGGTTAGGGGATAGATCAGGTCATCTGGATACGTCGATTGACGTTACATTTAAATAGTTGGAGATTATAGTTATCAGGAAAACAAGAAATGGGGAGGGAGTTCCACAGGCGAGAAGTGCGAGACATGAAGCTATTGGAGTAGAAGAGACGGATACATTTAACAGTTTCGACAGTGAAAGGGTGAGAGCGAGATGTCAGCTTCGTTGAGCGCTTAAATTTACGAAGTCTGGGAACCAGCGAAAGCAGCTCACCGGAGCAATTACCGTGAAAGTATTTGTAAAAAAGACAGAGGGAGGCAACGGCACGTCTTTGAGAGAGCGGCTGCAGACGAGATGCCAGATCAGGGCCAATTACATTGCATATCCGTCTTTGGATTTTATCAAGTACAAGAGACAATTAGGAGGGGCTCCAGACCATATATGACAGCAATACTCTATGCAAGGGCGAATGGTTGATTTAGTAGCTAGATGTGGTACTCAAGTCGACCTGGTTGCCTTATTCTTCAAACTAAAAAAAAAAAAAACGCGGCCATAATGCCCCCTCACTATTTTATGAGTGTATCAGACCGTAGGATAGATACGAAATAATAATAAAAATTGGGTATCAAAAGTATTTTCGTTTTTTAAAGTCATTAACTCCAAAGCTGTCAAAGCTCCAAAGGCTATCTATATCTCTTCTTTTATGTACCGTGTCCCTTCATCTTTGCTCACATGTTCGATCCATGGTATTCTTAGCATCCTTCTGTAGAACCATACATCTGTTGCCTCAAATCTCTTCTTCATCTTTGAGGAGACCGTCCAACATTCGCTGCCTTAAAGGAGGACAGATATCACGTAGCAGTTCAGTACTATTTTCTTTGTTACCAACGAAACCTTCCTATCTCGTAATACTCCGCCTAGCTTTTAGAATGCGTCTTTGGCCATTTCAAAATGTCTTCCGATCTCAGCGTCGCATCTGTCAGAACATTTCCCATATATATATTTCTACATTTGTTGGGTATCAAATCACAGATATTCACTCGGAAGGTAGCGCCCCTTTTTGTGGGTGATGGATCTTATCTCTGCCGGGGATTCAATCGGATTATTCTAAGCTTTGCCGACCGTTGTCAAAGTGGATGGGACGCTGGGATAAATGTCAGATTCCATTAGAGAAGGCTGGATGCGTTCCGGACTGCGACGTACACATGAAGAGAAGGAAGACAAAATGGCTAACACGTTAAAGACCTTTTCACTACATCAATAACAAGTGGAAGAATGTCATAATATAGTCTCTTTTGTATAATTATTCTGAATGACGGAAAGCAGTTCCTGAATGGCTATCACTATGGTAGTCAATTTCAAAAAGAGGCTCCCTTGTGTGAATTTGATGAGATCCAAATGATATTGGAATAGAGGGATGATTTTTATTAGTTTCAATTTGTTCAGGCCATGACACATGGTTGGTTATTAGAAAGAAGAGGATGAAGATGAGAAGAGAGGGGGATAGGAGAGAGAGAGAGGGGGATAGGAGAGAGAGAGAGGGGGATAGGAGAGAGAGAGAGGGGGATAGGAGAGAGAGAGAGGGGGATAGGAGAGAGAGAGGGGGATAGGAGAGAGAGAGAGGGGGATAGGAGAGAGAGAGAGGGGGATAGGAGAGAGAGAGAGGGGGATAGGAGAAGGAGAGAGTGGCGAAGGGGAGCAGAGAGTGGCGAAGGGGAGGATGCAAGAATCGAGAGGAAAAAGAGTGGGAATAATGTCAACTTGGCATGACGCAAGTGGGTGGTTATTAGATAGAAGAGGACGAAGGTGAGAAGAGAGGAGGAGAGAGAGGGAGAGGATAAGGGGAGAAAGAGAGGGCGTATAAGGAAAGGGTGAGAGGAGGAGGTTAAGGAGAGGGTGAGAGATGAGAATCGTTCGGTTAGCAAGGTCGATTTGACTGCTTTTAAACTACAATCTTCCATGAATCTCTCACGTACATTCATATCTGCTCAATGCATATCCAAATGTAAACAAATGAAGTAACACATTATGAAATGGACAACGTCCGACAATTATTTTAAGACATTTTTATGTTTATACATTCTTTTTATAGACACAAATATTTAAGTAAATGCTCTGGTTATAATAAACAGTATTAACAACATTTACCAGCCTGAATGTCCGAGAAATCTTCATTATTATTTTATTAAGATATTTTTTTATGTTTATATATATCCATGACAAGTGAGAGAAACAGAAATCTCTTATGGGTAGTATGAGTATTATTTGTAGTGGAGGTAGTTTCGGACCTACTGCTACTCGCATCCAACCTCGAAGTATACACCCTTTTGTTACCTAGATCATAAAACAAAAAAGTAAATCCTTTTACGAGAGTAGGAAACAAAGCACAAGAAATTTAATGTCAAATTCATGCATTTCAAACGTTTTCACAATAATATTTGCATTAAACAATTGTACATTTTCATTTATTTATAACAACAATATAATGTGTGAATTTCAGGTAGAATCGTTAAATTAATATTAGTAATAACTTGTTTTGAGAGTGTCACTTTTATAGTAGTCTTATTATACAAACTAGGTGCAACAAAAAGTTTTATTTATAAACAGGCCAAAGAAACATACAATTTGATTAATTTTTATTTTAATAAGATATAATATAAGATTTAAAAGGTCCATTTAAATATCACTTTGATTACTTTTCGGGTAGGAAAATAAAATTAGCAGATATAGAACTCGAAATTTTCCAATAAAAGGTCGGTATTTCTTAAACATGGTAACTGATACCTAGACTTGATGAATTTTAGCGTAATAGTAGATTGGCGGCAAGGTATCATCACCCTACAGTTAAAATGGCTAGATATAACCGTAAGTTCTATGCTAATAGTTTCTTCTCTCAGCTCCTTGCTTTCCAGTCAACTTTGATCTTAAAAAAATTTAAATGCTATGTAAATTGTTATCTTCTGTCTTAATAGATGCTCTATAAAATGAATTGTTAGTCATTTTATCATAAAAATGACCTGCTGATTTTTGTTTGGGGATTCTCTATTTGCCCATAGCTGGGACCCTAACAGGTGCTACCACCCGGACTTGAGAACAACATCAGTTAAAAGATGGTTTCATGCTTCTCAAAACCTCTAATCACCCAATCAGAGTCCTTGCTGCCGATGTAGTTTATCGTCATACATCTTGCTCTGGGTGAAATTATATATATATATTAGGTTGGTGCAAAAATAATGACGTAATAATGTCGTTTTTTGACGTATTTTGTAACGTCAAAAAACGACATTATTACGTCATTATTTTTGCACCAACCTATATATATATATATATATATATATTAGTTGAACTTATACTTAATAAGCTAAAAACTTTTAAGTTTATTCTTTATCATTACTTTTTAGATTGGTGTAACTATCTTATACACCCCATCTATTTAGTCTTATGCTATACGAAACAAAGTTTAGTAAAATTACGTTTTTCAATAGTCTTGATTTTTTAAATATAGACAATTGAAAAAAAAGTTAAAAATGTTCAATTCGTTCTTTATCCTAAAGAGCTTTCCTTCATAAAAATAATTGTAAAAATATTAATTTTAAATCGTGATCAGTTTTTGCTTTTTAGATTAAAATATCCAAGTAATTATACTAACATCTTTAAATTGCATTAAGCTGAACAACTTAAAATGCTTTTTTTTTCAACAAGCAGAAATGTCGGATGTGATAAAAATATAAAAGTTAATCGATAAAACCAGATTCCAGTTAAGTGACTTTAATTGATTGAAATTAAACAATGTTTTTATTCATATTTCGACATAGAACAAAAGTGGTTATTCTTGGAAACTTAAAGAAAATACTCAAGTGGCTCAATCAGGTTTTTATTGCAAAAGATTTCAGGAATTCAAAGGAACAGACGTTGAAAAGTAGTGCTTAACTTAGCACTTAACAGCAGCCCGAAAAACAAACTATCTATAAACAATTACTCAATGATTCAAAAGGTTTATTCTGTTTTTGTTGTTAGATTGAATTGTTATATTTACTGTAGTAAAGTGGTAAAGCAGATTGGGTTCTGTAGCCCTGGGTCGGAGTCAGTCTAAAAGAAGATAGTAAATTCAAATTGGCTGAGTGTACGGGTACAGTGAAGAGTAAGGTGTTCCTTGTGTCGAAATTTAGACTCACTTTTCATTGCAACTGATACCTTACCAATTAGCCTGGACCACACAGTGTCATTGGATCCTGGAGTGCGTGTCATGAAAGTGGACTTGGTTCTACGGAACACCTTATTCGGAAAATCCATTCTTTGAAAGGAGCCATAACTGTCCTTTGGCGATAATTACTAATATGATAACTGCATAATCCTGGCTGGCCAAGGGCATATATATATATATATATATGTATGTGTGTGTGTGTGTGTGTGTGTGTTTGTGTACGTGTCTCTCTCTCTCTCTCTATATATATATATATATATATATATATATATATATATATATATATATATATATATATATATATATATATATATATATATATATATAAGAATCTTTCGATTAGTGCGTTAAAGTTTTTATATACCAAATCTAGATTAGTGCGGTAAAACATTTTTCAGTTTAACCATAGTAATTGAAAATTGATTTTTTGATATCTACTGATTAATTTAAAGTACAAATGGCACAGTGGATAAAGACGTTGGTTAGATCCAGTGACAGGACCCAAAGAGTGTGAGTTCAATACCCGGCTAAGGCAGTGCAGAGCTTTCAGAGGGAAATTAACAGGAGATTAACTGATAACTGACATCCATTAAAACATGGCACGTGGAACTAGAACAATCTACCCCAGTGAGCGAAATAAAGGGTTCAGTTCGACATTCCAACCACCTGAAGAAGGCCGGAGCGTACAATGGCCGAAACGTTGTAATAAATATGGCGACAAATATGCGGACAATAGTCCGAATAATTTAAATAATGCACATAATAACTCATCTCAGAAATATAGACAGATAATTTAAAGTTTTCTAAAATTTAAAAATGGGGAACTATTTTGTTCGTGAAGCATTACGTTATCTAAGTAATTATAATAGTGTTAAAATAGACTGTTAATAACTAGGGAAGAAATTAAATAATAAATAAACATTAAAATAATAAAGATTAAAAAAATATCGAAATATAATAGATGTATGCATTTTCTATGGAAAGATTATAAATTTTCAGGTTAAAATACTAATGATTATATGTTTAGAAAATTAGAAGGGGCAATTTCTCAGTACCGTCATTTATATGAAGAACAGAAGAATACTATGTGGCAAGCCACTCTAAATGCGTTTTTTCATAAAAAAATGGATTAATAAGCGTTCATTCATAGCATTTTTATTGTATCTTCTTGTATGTACGTATATTTTAATTACAAAGTACACAAATTAGAAATTAATGGTGAATGAGGCTAAAATTTGAGATGCAAATTACATCATTTCCTATAAGTAATTATATTCGATTAGCGCGTCTCTTTTAATATACACACATTAGTTTCACTAATCTAGGGATTCCTGTATATATCAAATGCATGGTTACTATAAGCAAGATTAATCTTCACTTAGAAACATTGTAAAGAAATATACAAGTTCAGTTGACAAAAACAAGAAAATTAAATTATCTACTATAAAAAAAAATGAAACTGCTAACCTCGTCGTCAACAATAATTTACCGGCAAGATATAAATTACAGAGACCCAATATTATTTACGAATTCATATGTCCCCGAAGGAAGTATGTTACTGATCAATCCAAATTCATAAATAATTATATTGGATATACTACAACACATTAAAGAAGAAGACTCACGTAACATCTCCCTGACCATAGTTCAATTAGTTCACATTTAAATACACAAATACCAAAATCCATCCGCAACATACTCGATGACAATACAAATATAATAGCCTCATCCACATATAAAAAGAGGTTTAACATAATCGAAGCAGTATGAATAAAAAGAAAAAGCCAACATATGAACTATGAACACGGTCACAATGTGCTGACTGTGTCTGGAAAATTAAACATTCCTCTAACTCTAGATACAGGCATAAAACAACCCATACATTCAGTTAAAAGTAAAAATAAAATGAATCCTTGATAATAGCTAAAAGTATAGCCGAAAGTACTCGGATATATAAAACACTGAGACAATTTTTACATAATTTACGTCCAGTTAAGAGAAAACAAAATTAAGAACACATGAAAAGTTATATATATAAAACTTAACCACAATACCTTGTCAGTTGTTTTTAACGAAACTTGCGTGAAAGAGAGAATGATATCCAAATACTATATATATATATATATATATATATATATATATATATATATATATATATATATATATATATGTGTGTGTGTGTGTGTGTGTCATCCACATACGAGTTCTCAAATTCACTGTTATTACTCTTTCAAGTATAAATGAGGGCTAACCTTTTGTTTGAAGTTGTATGGAATGTCAACATCTTTATTATCTCATTATTGTCTCTTTGAGTTTTGTGTGCTATCCACTTTAGTTGTTGCTGTTGTTGGAAAAAAAGTGACAAGTGACAAAAATAGCACTGGCTGCTTGATCAATAAATGTTGTATCAAAGCTCATCAGTGTGACTAGACGTCTGATTGCTTCAAGCCGGAATCGAAAGTTGACCGATTTGGCACCAGTCAGAGATTCTACCCCTAAGCTATCTGTACACGGCAGAGAAAGGGAAATTTTTAACGTATTATATACGAGATATATGCAAACACCAGTAGCCAAGAGTGCTCAATTCGTAATTGAAGAGCGTTATATATATTGTGTACTTCGATAGAAACTATTCTTTTATACATATGTCCTTAAATGTGGCGGCCAAGGGTAATTTTATAAGTTGTTTTTTTTCAGTTTTTCTAATGTTTTTGTGGAGACAGAGAGAGTCCGTAGTGATTATTGTGACAGGCACTTTCGGTCTATTCATTAAACATTTTCAAGGGTTCATTGTTAGCATGTTTTATTTTGTGTTCAAAGTTGTATCGTGCAGAAGTAGTAGTAATTCTAAGCTGTGCTGGGTGGGATGTTGTAATTCTATGTTGGAGCTGTCTTTAAAAGACAACCAGCACGCACCTCCCATTCTCAGAGAATGTTTTCTTGGGTCTATACGTTAACTTTATTTACCTGATGCGTGGTTAACATCCCTGTCCTGTAAGTGGAGCTCTGATTCTATTCATATTAGATGGGAGAAGTTGTTCAGCCCTAGAGATTCCAACCCTGCGGCAGCACCTTCCTTATCGCACTAAATAGGTTGGGTCGGTGTAATAACGATGAGTGGTCACGAGGGATCGGCAAAAATCAGTTTTTGCCCTTGATCTATATACGTAAGTGTGTAAATGGCGGTACAAACGTTAAAACGACCTTGAGTCACATTCAATCTTGGTGGGGAAGCCGGTTAAATATGCTTTTATTTTTCAACTTTTGCACATCCAATACAAAGCCCATGTACAACCCAAGCTAAAGCGTTACTGAATTCCTCATTCAGTCACCCTTTGTTTATATTTATTGATTTTATTAAAGTTATAAATATGACTCAGATGAAAAAAAAAATATGTGAACATTTAGGGAAGCTTAATTAACCAAACATAACTTTTGGCTGCGCAATAGAATTAAATCTAAAGAAATCAATTCTCTTTGTCCCCCCCAAAAAAAAAACAACAAAAAAAAAAAAAAAACACACGATGGTAATATGTCTATATTTCTGAGATAAGGTATTGTAACTATTTACAATATTTACATTATCCGGATTGTTTTCCTCATCTTTATTGCCATATTCATGAAATTTCTGCCGTTGTACGCTCTGGCGTTCTTCAGCATTTGTTTATATTTCTGAGATGAGATAACTATTTACACTATTTACATCGTTCGAACTGTTGACCTCATCTTTTAGTGCCATATTCACGACGTTTCGGACATTGTACGTTCCGACCTTATTCAGGTGATATGTGCTGGAATTTTAAAGCGAAGCCTTTATTTTTGAAGCCCGGGTTGTTGCATTGGACATCTTGAAAGCCTTTTACATAGGCATTCAGGTCTTCTCCACAAGCTGAAAAGTCACGGTATCCCCGAGCACTTTTTGAACTGATCCAGTCTTTAACAAATCGTGAAATGAGAGTTATCTTGAACGGCCACTCGTCTAGATCATTTCGTACTAACGCAGGTTCTACTCTATTTTTATTTTTCATTAATGACGCTCCTGACATCATCTCTCAATTTGGTATCTACGATGACGACACAATTTACTCCTGCCTCGATAGTAAGGCTTATTAGTCTGATAAAGTCAAATAGTTAACTTGGGCAAAAGATGACTTGTTAATTTTAACACCTCCAAAAGTAAACTTCTCTGCATTAATCTTCTGAGATACCCCGTGCTGCCTTCCATAAGCATGCTATCCTCCAGGAAAGTGACTCGTGTCTTCTCGGGCTCACGTTCTCAGCTGATATGAAGTAAAAAGACTACATTAAGTCCATTGGCAGGTCAGCTGCTAAAGAAGTCGGTTCATTATGTCGGTTGAGACAGTCTTTCTCTCCAGAATCTTTCTTGCATGTCTACCATTCGTCCATGCTTAGAATATTGCTGCCATATATGGTCCAGTGCTACTGCTATTTACCTTGAGCTCCTTGAAAAGATCCAAAAAAGAATCTGGAATATTATTGGGCCTGATCTAACGGCTCAGCTCCAGTCACTTGCCCATCGTCGTAAGGTTACCTCTGTGTGTCTTTTTTAATAAATACTTTCATGGTAATTGTTCGAATGCACTCTTCACTGTGGTTTCTGGGTTTGTTTTCTTTTTAAATTTAAGTGCAGCACTAAACTGGAGTCGAGATCCCATCAATTTACAGTTGAGCTGGCTTGATGTAACCGTAAGTTCTATGCTAACAGATTCTTTTCTCGCACTTTTTGCTTGTGGAACTCCCTTCCAGCTCCATGCTTTCCAGCCAACTTTAATCTGCAAAAATTTAAATGCAATGTCAATCGCTATTTACTGTCTTCCTGATTATTCCTTTATCGTTCTGCCTACTATTAACGATTCTGTCCCTAATTCTTCCACATCCTGTAAACCCTTGCGTTTTGGGGGCCTTATTGCCTTGCTTGAGGTGATACCGATTAAAAAAACACATAGAATTATATTCAACAACTTTGATAAAGAAAGTCTTCAATCTGCAAAAAATTAAATGCAATGTCAATTGTTATCTACTGTCCACCTGATTACTCTCTTCTCTTTCTGCTCATCATTATTGTTTCTGTTCCTAATTCTTCCACACCCAGGAATCCCTTGTGTTTTATTGGCATTACTATCTTGCTTGGTGCGATTCCGATTAAAAAAAAATCCATTGGAGTAGATTGTTCTAATTCCACATGCCATGCCCTTTTTGGATATCTCAGTTTCAGTTAATTCCCTTTGGTAACTCATCCCCGCAAGTTTTGTTCCCTCTGCCGTGACCAGGTTTTGAACTCACAACTCTTGGGATCAAGTTACATTTTGGATTACCCAACCAACGTTTTCATCCACTGGACCATGTGTATATCACCTGAAGAAGGTCAGAGCGTACAACGGTTGAAACGTCGTGAATATGATAATAACGATGAGGACAACAGTTTGAATGATGTAAATAGTGAAGATGGTAAACTCACTGCGTGAACAAAGAACGACAATATTGTCTTGCTAAACATCACTTTGCAGCAAGTGTTCATTGCAAATATTTACTAAGCCTAATTTCATCAGTAGTGAGACTTTTAGTGAGAATGCATCGTACGATGTTCTGCATGGGGAACAATAATAATTTTTGTTCTAGTGCAGACGCTGTATGTAAAACTTAAACCGCTTAAATTATTCATAGGTATTTTTAGGTAGATTTTATTTTGGTTATGTTGCTTAGTTTAACGACACGTCAGTTCTTGTTAGTTTACTTAATATCGAAGATAAATCTTATCGTACAAATATCAGGGAGACAGAAGTCCGGATTGCACTAGAATCAGAATAATAAAAAAAAAAAAAATAAAAAAAAATAGGTGGACATGGATCCAGATTGCACGAAGGTAAAATAAAGGCAGATATGGGTCTGGTTTGAACTTGTGTCAAAGAAAGGTA
The DNA here is from genome assembly GCA_963932145.1 of Acanthosepion lycidas. Classification (NCBI taxonomy): domain Eukaryota; kingdom Metazoa; phylum Mollusca; class Cephalopoda; order Sepiida; family Sepiidae; genus Acanthosepion; species Acanthosepion lycidas. Next base: position 13,432,009 of record OZ010607.1, on the reverse strand, counting down.
GTCATGGGGTCAGATAGCGTTAAGGTCAGAAAAAATTGGTAGACAGGGGTCTAGATTGCAATTGGGTCAGAAGAGGCATACATAGGCCAAGACTGCACCCAGGGTAAGGAAAATAGGTCGGCATAACTCTAGGTTGCAATAGGTCCAGGAAAAATGTAAACATGGATCAGAATTGCACAAAAAGATAGACATGTGTCCGGATTGCACTAGGGTCAGAAAAAAATTGGTATACATGGGTCTGGGTTGCACTAGGGGAAAATAAAGGTAGGCATGGGTGTAGTTTGAAGTGGCGTAAAAAAAGTAGTCATGGGTCGGGATAGCATTAGGGTCAGAAAAAATTGCACTAGAGTAATAAAAAATATGTTGAAGTTGCACTAGGGTTAGAAAAATAGGTAGATATGGGTCTGGTTTGTAATAGAGTTACTGCACTAACGTCTAAGAAAGGTAGACATTTTGCAAGGAAGTAGCATATAAATGAAGAATTTCTTTTGTTATGCCAGTCTTGCCAATAGTTAAATCCTTTTTTCAGCCAAAGATAACAGAAGCTATTTTCAGATCTGACAAAACTTAATCAGTATCTCGATTAATCTTCAGATGAATGCAAAAAAATATTTCAAACTGTTTGCATGTTTCAGATAAGAGAAAAGACACATGGCACAGTGAATAAAGGCGTTAGTTAGATCCAGTGACAAGGACCCAAAGAGTGTGAGTTCAATACTCGGTGGACGACTTGGAGAGCGCAATTAACAGGAGATAACTGATAACTGACATCCATTAAACATGGCACATGGAACTAGAACAGTCTACCCCAGTGAGCGAAATAAATGGTTCAGTTCGACATTCCAACCACCTGAAGAAGGCCGGAGCGTACAATGGCCGAAACGTTGTAATAAATATGGCGACAAAGATGAGGACAATAGTCCGAATAATGTATTAGGTTGGTGCAAAAATAATGTCGTTTTCTCACATAGTAACATATGTGAGAAAAAGACATTATTTTTGCACCAACCTAATAAATAGTGTAAGAGAAAAGAAGCCATCGGACTTACCTTCTTCCTATGAGTACGGAGCGGTACTCGACCTAATACTATATTCCAAGCTATTTTTGAACTTTAAAATTCAAGTACATGCTCTTCCTGCTTTATTGGCATAATAATAAGAGGCCAGAACATTGTACCTCTAAGCTATCGGGTTCAATGGGTTAAGAAGATTTAGTCTCTTTCGGAGACAAAGCAGTGAGATTCCACTAAGGATTAAATTCCTTTTAGGAGAAATGTGGTGGGTAGCTTCTTAATCATCACTCGGGTCAGGCGTTCATGGTAGATATTTACTAAGCTTAGACTGGCATAAGGTCATGAAAAACACTCTTCTAAGGAGGGAAATTACTATATGACCAATATTTTTACAAGAGTAGCAATAGGTGCAAATAATATTATGTATTTATATTATCTGAAAGTACCTGGCGTGCGCAAGAGGGGATTTTTAAAATCAGTTTAACCCCAAGCAAGGCAGTGATGCCACTGGCACGCAGGGTGTGGAAGAATTGGGTACAAAAACATTATTAAGGAGCAGGAAGAGAAAAGAGTAATTAGGAGGACGGTAGATAGTGATTGACATTGCATGTAACTTTTTTCAGGTAAAGTTGGCTGCAAAACAACTATGCCACAATAAAAAAAATACAATAAAATAATTGCAGTATCCGAACTCGTAATCTCCAATGAATAATAACATCACACATGATTGATACATGTTAACATAACACGTTAAACAAAGAAACTTCTTGCCGATAAACTACATCCGCGTCATGAGTATGACGATAAACTACGTCCAACAACAAAGCCTCAGATAATGTTTTCGGAACAATAATGTTGTCAGCTATACGTTTTGTTTTTTTTTTGAAAAAATAATGTTGCCAGATATACGTTTTTGAAAAAATAATGTTGCCAGATATACGTTTTTGAAAAAATAATGTTGCCAAGTATGCATTTTTGAAATAGTGTTGCCAGCTATATGTTTAATAGTACTGTATATTTAATATATATATATATATATATATATATATATATATATATATATATATATATATATATATATATATATATATATATATACACACACACACCTTAATTTGGCATTAAATGACCCACAGTGGTTGATATGCCATAAAACCCAACCAACCAACCAAACTTCTTGCGTCTGGATTTATTTGGTTCAATTTAAAAATATAACAATACGTTAAAATGTACCACTTAAAACACTTGATTTTCTCCACTTTCATTTACTTGTATACATTCCTGATGATGACTCGTGTTAGTCGAAAGGTTGCATATATATACATATATGAAGAAATATAGTTTTAAGTTATGCTATATTTATGGGATGAAGTGTTCAATATTAGAGATAGAGCGTATGTAAATGTAAAAGTGAACATTGAAGTCAACACTTAGAGGCGACACACACACACACACATCCGTTACCATAGTAATCTTAATTTCAATAATGAATATGCTTATAAAACGCGTAAATTTCAGGAATAAGTTATTCCAGTAAAAATTTCGCTTGAAGATGGAACAGAGCTTAGTACGTTAATTCAAATAATTATATTGAAGTTTTCGGCTCTTGTTTTGAAACATGAGAACTCTTATGCAGCGTTGGAATCATATTTTTAAATAAATAATTATATTTATGCTCTACTTTTGTATCGAGCACTATTTTTTAAAAATAATAAAAATACTAAAGAACTTTGGATTATTTACCTAACGAGTTCTTTCCTATTTTCTATATATTTTTACACACACGCACACACACACATATATATATATATATATATATATATATATATGTGTGTGTGTGTGTGTGTTTATAGATGGCCAGAAAATTGCATTTAAGCATGAAACAGACTGTCGCCGGTAGGTGCTGACCTCAATGTCCACTTTTATATTTAAATATGCTCTATTCCTGATATTGAGTACTTTAACCCATAATTAACCATACTTTAACCTTAAAATTATATATATATATATATATATATATATATATATATATATAAGTGAACATAGAAGTCAACACTTAGAAGCGACAGTCTGTTTCATGCTATATGCAATGATTGCATATAGCATGAAACAGACTGTCGCCTCTAAGTGTTGACTTCTATGTTCACTTTTATATTTACACACGCTCTATCTCTGATACTGAGCACTTTATCCCATAAATATAGCACAACTTAAGACTATATTTCTTTATATATATATATATATATATATATATATCGGCTAGAGAAAAGTCGAAAGAACGTGAATAAAGGTTTTATATTAAACTAAGAGGACATACTAACATGTGTTACATGCTTTCTCCCCGACCTTGAAAAAGGTCGGAGAGAATGTCACCATAAAGCATATACTTATTCTCAAAATTCAGCACGTCATTATTACTAGCGGTGGTGTTTCTTACGTGTCAGCTGGGCGTCCTTTCTTTACGGCGTCTACTCCAAAACCCCTTCCTCTCTGTACAGAGTGGCCATCACCTTGACTATCCGTTAATGATCACATGACCGGCCAAGCGCGGTGCATATAAATTAGGGAAGAGGAAGGAAAGTTTACGCAACAATTCGAATATTGAAAATTTCAAATAAAAAAAATTCAGCTAATAACTCGCCAAGTCATTAAATTATTGACCCGATCACATATGTATATACACTGTTAAAATTACGGCAGTTAATAATGACCAGCATGGTTTTACATGTTTCTGTTGTGTCCGTTTCAACAATGAAAAGTTTTCTTTCAAATGTGACTTAAACAAAGATTTTAATGAACGTTTTGTTAGCAAAAAACACAGTTACTTTATGTTTTGTGTTAATGAACGCCGTTAAATTAATTGCAATTAACCTATATTCACACAAGCATGTCCAATTCATAAAAATAAAATATTTCAGGTTACATTTTTTTTACAACATTGAGGCTATTATAAAACACTAGAAGTAGACAATAATATTTACTGAATTTAGTTTAGTGTAGTGAAAGGCCAAAATGTATGTGTGTGTGTGTGTGTGTGTAGGGGGGTGATAGATAAGCGTGGAGGATTACTCCACCTTGCCGTACGAATGGAGTTCGCTCAACGTCCGCTAGAATGAGTGGCAATCAGTGGTATAAACGTAAGGACTTACTCTCTCTTTTTGCGCTCTGGTTTGTAGTAACGACAACATAGGACTCTTCATCAATCCACGTGGCGCACTCATACATACACACCACACTAATCCCATGTTTTTTTTAAGCTATCTGTATATATGTAAATATAATTTTATTTTTTCTCTTTTGTCAGCCATTATTCTTTTTATATAACTATGTAAAAATCCTATCACACGTCGAATTCGTTTACCCTGAAAGTTCTTAGTCGCATCTATTACAATGTAGTAACTTTCCGATATAAAAGAAAATATTACTATTAACATTCAGACTAATATCCTTTCTCGTTACTATCAAAAGTTTCGGTCGTTCTGCCCCCCCCCCGGTCTTCCCAGCTTCGCCTGATTTCGAAAGTATTTGCCCAGCCTTGTAGGGGATGAATTATTTCCCACCTTACAATCCATTTCCCACAAACGCAACGTCGCAAGCCCTTCACAATCTATCGCTAATTCCATGGGAAATGCTCTGACGAGGTATATTCACTAGTTCCACCAATTCAAACCTTTACAGCTAAGAACCGTCATGCCATATACACAAGGGCAAACTGTCCTCATGCTTTTCATATTCCATTTGTCATAAAGAAGTTCTATTCGGACAGCTTTTTCCTCAAGAGACGCTAATTTTTGGTACAGACTACCAAGATGATTCTTCTGCTATCACTACAATTTTAATCTTTTCAATTCCAGAGGCAACAGTTATTCTCATAATGTACAAATCTTTTGTTCATAAAACATTCCCTCACCCTCTACATTGAGTGGCTCTTGAACAACAGCGTAAAAAAAGATGTCTGTCAATCCGAGTTATCAAGGAATTTCGAATTGAATTCTCTATATAATCAACGAGGATAGATTGTTCTCGCCCCGGTGTCCATGCCAAGGGGAGATAAATAGTTTCTTTTTAAATTTTTATGACTACTTCATTATTGCTTGCTCCATTTCTACTGAGTCCAAGTTTGCACCATCCGAACCAGAAATTGAACCTACAATTGCTCTGTCACCAAATTCACGAACCAACGTTCTCATCGCCCCTGTTATTGCCCCTCCCGGTCTGTTGTACTAATCGTTTAAATAAGTCGGGTGGGGAGGTGCTTGCCTTAAAAATCAGCATTTGGCATTGAGAGAATGAGGTCTATAAATTGAAATTTATTGGAATGAGCAACATTACAAAGATCAATTAGCCAAGGTCAAAATAAAAGAATTAGTACGAGTTATCTCCCCTGGCATAGACAGCAGAATGAGAAATGTTTAATCGTTATGGATTGGATGAATGTTGCCCTTCGAAATTTCGAGAATACAACAGACCGGAGCGTACAAGAACTGAAGCGTAACTATAACAATCAAAATGAAGACATTTCTTATGTCTCTTGATTCCTTGGGGAATATAGGGCCATAACAATATCCCTCCAACGGACAAGTTTCTAGACGATCCTCTGCAGCTCGGCCCATGTCGTGCCGGCTGCCTTCACCTCAGCGTCAACACTTTTACGCCAAGTCTGTTTTGGTCAACCTACTTTTTGCTTCCTTTATGGATTCCAGTCAAGGGCCTGCCTGATGACATTAGAAGCAGACTTGCGGTGTGTGTGTGGCCGATCCATCCCCATTTCTTAAAGGGGCTTGTCTGGTCCTGTCCCACAGTTGGTCGTTGGAAACGACTTCCTGACACTTGATATTGAGGATCTTCCCGAGACATTGGTTGGTAAATGTCTTCAGTTTGTGGATGTTGGTCTTGGTTACCCGGAAGGTTTCTGAGCCGTAATGAAGACACTAATTCGAATAAATCAGTAGGTAGCTAAGATTTTAGAGATGCATAATGAGGAAAGAAGGCTTGGAGAAATGAACATTCACAAGAAGAAAACAAAACAGTGAGTAATCCCTGAATATCTTGGATAAAGAATTATCATTATTTACATTCGGATTGATGTTCTCATCTTTGTTGCTATCACAAGTTACTGTTGTTATGTCAGCCTAGTGGATTCAAGCATTGGTTTGTAGATTTGGTGACATAGTGATTGTGAGCAGTCCCTGGTCTGGGTACTATAGACTAAGACTCAGTGGAAACAGGGCAACTGAGCAGTACTAAAAATGAACAAAACGAGATATCACTAGACATGGACAGCAGATAAACCCCGTATATTAAATGAGGGTTTCATTTTGAAATTCCCTAAAGGTTTCATGGATCAATAAAATCCAGATAAAGGCCAGATGGTGCCATAGTCGAAATATTGTGATAATAATAACTAAGATAAGGATGTTAGTTTTCATGTAAATAATGGAAATAACAAGTAACCTACTTAACGAGTCTGAGTCAGTGGATGTCATAGGAAAGATCAGAATGACAAAGCGATGTTGAAATGGGTCAAGAGATCGTGAGAACAGTAAAAGACAAGAATTTGGAGACAGTAAGGATCGCCAACATCCTGAAAGGACATGACACATAAAAGAAGTCTCACTTTTTTTTTGTTCGCCAGTCTGTCTGTCATCACATAACTAAATGATGGATAGATATATGACTACCACATTTTATGTTTACTAATGGGATATGTAATTATAATTGTAGGATATAAGGTTTTGAGAATTAGAGAAATATACGAAATTTAATCCATTTACACATCACACCCAAATAGTTGACCATGGTCTTAAGTAGTTCCATGGTATGGTTTGGTTTGTTTTACGGCATATCAACCTCAAAGGGTTATTTGCCGACAAGATTTTTAGGATAGATTCATATGAATAGTGTATGTATTCTTTGGATTAGATTGGTTTGGTTTATTTAACTGCATATCAACCTCAAAGGGTTATTTAATGCCGACAACATTTTCAGGATAGATTCATATGAATAGAATATGTATTCTTTGGTTTAGATTGGTTTGGTTTATTTTCTTTTACGGCATATCAACCTCAATGGGTTATTTAATGCCGACAATATTTTTATTGCTGGTAATAATTCTTCCAAAAATCTACTACTGATAATATTTTTCTTCAATAATGTATTGCTGGATATATTTTTTTCACTATTTACATTATTCGGACTATTGTCATCATCTTTGTCGCCATATTTATTACAACGTTTCGGCCGTTGTACGCTCCAGCCTTCTTCAGGTGGTTGGAATGTCGAACTGAACCCTTTATTTCGCTCACTGGGGTAGACTGTTCTAGTTTCATGTGCCATGACTAATGGATATCAGTTATCTCCTGTTAATTCCCCTCTCCAATTTCTCCACTGCCTTAACCAGGTATTGAACTCATATTCTTTGGGTCCTGTCACTGGATCTAACTATCGCCTTTATCCACTGTGCCATGTGTCCTTCAAAACTGTATTGCTGGTAATATTTTTTTTCCTTCAAAGATTCATTGCTGGCAATTTTTCCAAAAATGTATTGTTGGTATTAAAACCTATTTTTACACTTACATAGTGTTTTGACCTCATTTTGGGGTTAACTATTTGCCTATAGCTAGGACCATAACAGGTGCTGCCACCCCGGGTTAGGATGGACCTGGGAACAGCAACAATTAAGAGGTGGTTTCACGCTCCTCAAAATCTGATCAGTGGCCTTGCTGTCAGATGTAGTTTATCGCCTTACCCGTGACGCCAAACTAGTTCCAGGTACCAAGTCTAATATATTAGACTATAATGTTAGTACCATGGTACAAAAATATTATACTTTAATGCATTGTTTCTCAACCATTTTTTTTTACTTCAGGGTACACTTTTAAAATAAGAAACGCTAGAACGCACTTTAAATTTCCATGAAATTTGAAAATATGAAATTTTGGTTTACCATTCTCAAAGAATATTAGTAGTACAGTTTTCTTTTAAAGGGATTTATGAAGAATCTGTTGTTTTTTAGGGAGGCATAAATGAACAGTTTACATCTCTTGAAGAGGGCATAAAAGAAACGATTATTCACTCCTCCTTAAAGATTAGGGAATTTAACATCCAATTTAAAATATCAAATGACAAAGATTTGACTTGGAAGTTATGTGCTCGATGTTTCTAGTTTTTTTAAAATAAAGATTTTTTTAAATATAAAAAAATAATTCATAAATTACTCTTCTGTTAACTTCGGATGTACTTGGTTACCTTTCAAGTCGGCTAAGTGCGCCTGGGCACACCGATTGAGAATCGCTGGTTTAAGGCATTAGATTTGATGCCCGTAACTATTTAAGACCGTATGGATTACAGTTGGACTTATAAATCTAATACAAAACTGACCCCCTTACTGCTTCCAAGTTAAATAAACCAACTTTTTATCTTGTTTAACTATAAAAGTAGACATCAAGCCAGAAACTGAAAGATATCATTTTTCCATCAGGATTTGTTTGAGGTCACCAGAAAATGAAGCATTAAAAATATCATGTTGAAATCCATTTGTAATAAACACAATCACTACCAAAGGGACTATAAACATCAACATCTATTATTATCATTATTTTATTAATTGTTCACATAATGCAAGGCCCAAGAGACACTCAAGAGAGGCAGATAATGACCAATTTAAATCTCTTGAAGAAGGCATAAAAGAAACGATTATCCACTCCTCAATGATTAGTGAATTTGACATCCAATTTAAAATATCAAATGACAAAGATTTGACTTAGAAGTTATGTGCTCGATGTTTCTAGCTTTTTAAAAATAAAGATATTTTTAAATATAAAAAAATAATTCTTAAATTACTATTCTGTTAACTTCAGGAACAATTGACTACCTTTCAGAACGTCTATCAAGGGACTATAATCATCAACATCTATTATTTTACTAATTGTTCACCTAATACAAGGCCCAAAAGCCCCTCAAGGTAAAGGGTTACTGAATGAGGTTGTTGTATGAACCTAAGAGCTTGGGTTTGTTTGTTTTACGACATATCAGCCTCAATGAGTTATTTAATGCCGACAAGATTTTAAAGAATAGATCCGTATGAATAGTATATGTATTCTTTGTAACAACCAGTTTGTAGATCAGGTTTCATTGATATGGGTTTGTAAAAACGGTTTTTGTAGAGTGTCAAATATATTGCTGGTAATATTTTTTTCAAAAATGTATTGCTAGTAATATAGATTTCTTCCAAAAACGTATTGTTGGTATTGTTACTATAAAAATCTATTTTTATGGTTTCATAGTGTTTTAACCCCATGTTGGGGGTTAACTATTTGCCCATAGCTGGGACCCTAACAGGTGCTACCACCCCGGGTCAGAGTAGACCCGGGAACAACAGCTTCCACGCTCCTGAAAACCTTCCAATCGGAGGCCTTGCTGCCTGATGTAGTTTATCGTCATACCCAGGACACGTAAGAGGATGAGGTAAGAAATGCAGATTACAATGATATATAGGATAGATAACGGTTAACCGTAGACTTGAAGCAGTTGAGATTGTAGATATAAGAAAAGCATCATGTCGGGGGTCTGTTCCACAAAATAGCTGTTCTTGGGAAGAGGCTGTCCGAATGGAACTTCCTCCTTATTAATGGAATACAAAGAATTCTTCCCAGTATACACAATAAAAATGTGACAGATAAATTTATACAGAGTGTCCCAAAAGTCACCGATAGATTTAAAGATGTCATAACATATCACATGTTTCGTATTTTTTATTTCGTTTTTTTTTTTTTTTTTTTTTTTAGAACTTTGATTAACATATGGAAACTAGCCATGGAAAAATTCACAACTCAACAAAGAAAGAAAATCCTCGAATTTTAATTTATTGAAGATGAAAATGTCAAGGCAGTGAATATCATTTGTGAGGCTGATTGAGACATTATTGCATCCAGATAAGTAGAAAAAACCCGGAGATGTGGTTTTAATAAAATGGCACCACTGTAGGCACGATCTGTGCAACAATGGATCTTCTAAGAGAAACATTTGGTCACAGGATAATTTCGCGAAGTACCAACATTTTATGGCCAACACGTTCTTCTAACCTGACACCTACCGACTATTTTCTTTGGAGATACGTTAAAGAGTATGAATTCAGCAAATCAAAGATAACATCTGTGCTGAATTTCGGCGTACTGCAGCCAGAGTTATTAACTATATCGAGTTTTTGAATACTGCTTTTCAAATATGAGAAGAATTTTAACAGTAGTATCTTCTTTTGCTTGTTTTGACAGTTTCAATTCTTCAGCCTTCCTCGGGTGTACAATTCATATAGAAGAAAGAAGTCATTTTCATCCCAAGATTTTTTCCGGTTACGGATTTCTTTCTTGTTCCTATCTTGTTATGATAACGTTTCAGCAGATCGCTTCTTCAGGAGTACAATCTATATAGAAGAAACAATTAATTATAATTCCAAGTTTTTTTTTTCCATTTATTGATCTCTTTCTTGTTGATATCTTGTTACGATAACGTTTCAGCAGATCATTTCTTTAGCCTTCTTCAGTTGTACAATTCATATAGAAGAAAAAGTGATTATCATTCCAAGAATTTTTCCCGTTACTGATTTTCCTTCTTGTTGATATCTTACTTGGTGTTATAACGTTTCAGCAGATCGCTTCTTCAGCCTTCTTAATTGTTACAATAATCTCATTTTTTAATGAAACATATGTGCGTATACGTATAAGTAGATGTCTTCTCAATTTCTTCTTTTGATGCTATTTGAGTTTCAAGTAATTTCTTATAATTTATCTTGGAATTTTTTCTGTTTTGTTTTATCCTCCTTTTTCTTTCATTCGACTGTTAACATTTTTCTTTTCTTGCATTTTATTTTACTCACCTTTTGTTCTTTTTCTAAATTTCTTTTGTTTCATTCCATCATTTTTTTAAAAATTATTTCATAATAATTTTAATAAGTTTTTATTTCCTCTCTGGAATTTTCTTATTTGGTGTGTTATGAACACATAGGGTTACACGAGAGAACACACAAGATAAGCACTGACAGTGAGGCGTAAAGAAAAAAAAACTAATAAAATTCTTTGTACTGACAATATAGATGATCAAGGCGGAATGTCTCTTTGTGGGCGATGGAAGCGACCTGGAGGTTGGGGGGAGTCGGCAGAATTGATGTTTGTGCCGTTTCGGCTGACCAAAGTCATTGGCAGTGCCTGTTGCTTCATTTCAGTGTCGTGAGAGGCGCCCTTAAAAGCGGTACATGACAGTTTTTTTTTGTCATGGTTTTTCTTTAGCGTCAACGTTCGTGATTGGATCTTTTTAAATTGTATTTTTTTGTGGAGTGATTTGTTTTGTGAGCCGGATGTGATGCTTAGAGCCCTTACGCAGAGAACGACTCTTTATCTTTTTAGTTTTATGCTTTCGTAGCGTTCCCATCCAGCCAACAGTTTTTGATGTAGAGTGAATCATAAAGAGATCAAATTTGAAGCGGAGTATAACAGGTGGCATTTGTATATTCTTTCTATTTTGCAACTCTATTCCTTACATTTATACAAAGTGAAATCCTTCTTGGAAAATTGTTTGACACTTATTACCTATGTGTTTTAGGATAGTGAAGGTTGCACAATTTACTTACCTCCTCCTGCTATCAAGTACATTTTCAATAGTCAGATCAAGCAGAAAATGGAGTACTGCTGCTATATACGAGCAGGACCTGCCCAGTTTTCACTTCCCAGTCTCCATAGGAGTCCAAAAGCGTCCCCGTGTCCTTGTAGGTGATGAATTATTTTCCATCCTACAGCTCCTTTCTCACAGGTGTCGCAAGCCTCTCGCAGCTCTATCGCTATTTTCATGAAAAGTGTTCAGACGAACGACATTCCTTCCTTACACCAGTTCTAACTTTCACGCCTAAGACTCGCCATGACAGGTACATTTTAACGAACCACTTGCATTTCCTTCGTATTCCATTTGTGAATGCAACTTCCACTCGGGTAGCTTCTTTACGCGAACCGCTGCTTTGTGGAATCGACTCCTAAAAGGATGCTACCTCGATCACTATAACATTAACCTCTACCGACTCTTCCCATCCTCCAGGTCGCTTCTCACGCTCACGGAGACATTTCGCAAAGAGCAATTCAAAGAAGAGGGTTAAAAAGTAAGAGGCACAATTTATGCGGATATGTGACGAAGATAATGGTTAACCCTAGACTTGGGCCTTGTACAGGGTGAACATCATTGTAGAAAAAAAGAAAAGAAAAAGTAAGAAAAGACGATTTCGCAGAAATATCATGGATGGAACATGTGATCAACGAGGAAGTGCGAATGAAAAGTGAAACAAAAAGACACATGGAATCAGAAGGAGCGAGATGAAATTTCTGGGACGCATGATGACGAATCACCTCTTTGCAGGTTATTTAAAGCCAGAACATATTTATAGATTTCAAAAATTTCAAAAAAAAAAAAAAAAAAAAAAAAAATAATGATTTAGATGATACAAGTCTTGCTAATTAACCCATAGCTGGAGGAGAAGTGGATTCATGCCTTCCCCAAGGGTATTTGCACATAAGTGAATATAACGAACCCAACTGGAATTGGAACTCTGCTCTCCGATTGACAATTCTGAGTGATTATCCCTTAGACCACTAGCACATACAAGCATACAACACCTGGTATTCCCAAGTGGTCATCCATTTAGATACTGATTAGGCTCTCGGCATTGCTTAACTTCAGTGATCGTATGGGAACTAGTGCTTCAACATGATACGGCCGTAAGCTTAGGAAAGTAGGTTTGGAGAATTTGACACTTACAGGACATTGAATGTAAGAGAGGCATATGGAAACAGCAAGTAGCCTATCATTTTGTAAATGGATGGCAAAACAAGGAATGTAAAAAAAAAAAACATTGCTGAGAGCTACAAAGGATAGATAGTTGTGGAGAGCCATTATCGCTCACGTCCTGAAAGGACACGACACTTAAGAAAAGAAAGAAGATTAAGCCTAGTAAATATCAACTGTCACACTGTATTTCTAGTTATGAGATGTGATCACATATTTTATTTATTTTGTATATTGATCAGATGTACATAAATAAACCTTTCCGCTGTTAGGGGAGACATAATCCAGTTTAATCAATAGAAATACTATTTAGTTGTATTGATTTCTTGTCAACTGTCTAAAAATCGATTTCTTAATATGAATATTAGTTTCTATGAAAATAAATTAGCGAAAAGTAGTTTACTCCCTATACGTTGATTTTTTTGCATTGAGTGTTTAGATGATAGGATCGTTAAAATCTAAACGGAGTTGACAATCACTAAATTTTGATCCCAGATAAACTGACTACCACCTCCCCAAAAAAATAAACTCTGTGATAACTGAGTGAAAGCAAAAGGTTGAAGTTAAATTCAAACAATGTGTGAACAAAACAACAATGCAAATAATGTGGAGAGAGGAACGAAGATAATTTTTTAAGAGTTGTTCTGATTGATTCATAAATCTAAGGTGTTTCTATTCGAACTATAGCAATTTATTCGGATATTGTCGGTTGTGTCCTTTGAAGCCCGAATGAGAAACTTTTAACGCAAAATTTTTTATTAGCTTTTTTTTTATTAAAACAATTGTTGATTAGATTCGAATTTTCTTTAATTTATTAAAAACAAAAATAATAAGAGATTTCGATAGAGATTTCTGGATTTTGTGGACAAATTCTTTACCTTAAAAACCCCATCTCTCTCATAAAAATGAAGCGAATCGCATTCACGACCACGAGGCCCGTAAATTATTAGTGTCACCACATGTACAGTAGCTGCAGTAGCTGTGGTGTTTCCTGGGCAAGATAGCCCGACCCTCTCCAGACAGTTTTTGAATTAAGAGTTGTTCTCCTAGATTGGGTCCCACCTGAGGCTATAGGACCCAGTCTATCAGACTATTTACCCATAGCTGGAGGTAAGAAAAAAAAAAATGAGGAGAAGGCAATGAATTCTTCTCGAATTTGAACTCGAATCTCCGATGCCCCAATCCGAGACGCTATCCATTACTCTACCGTGCCTCCACATGATGTATTACACTCTGATTGACTTTCTGTAATTTTGAGATGAGTTACCATATTAAGAGTTGTGTTGGCCAACCCATTCTTCAGCCTTCATCAGATGTACAATCCAGATAGTAAAAAGAAGTCATTATCATTCCAAGATTTTTCTCGGTTACTGATTTCTTTCTTGTTGATATTTTAATTGTTACGATAACGTTTCAGTAGATCTCTTTAAGCCTTCTTCAGGTGTAGGAAGTCGTTATCATTGCAAGATTTGTTTTGATTACCGATGTTATTTTTGTTATCTGTTTTTATTTTTTTGCAGATGAAATGGTTAGATGTAAGTTTAATGCTGACAGTTTCTTCTCTCGCAATTCTCGCTTGTGGAACTCTCCTCCGACTTCTTGCTTTTCAGTCAAATTTGAACTTGAACATTTTAAGTGCAATGTCTTTCGTCATTTTCTCATTTATTAATTCATGTTCTTTTATTGTAGTCTCTCCGTATTCACAGATGTTTTGACTCTCAGTAACGGCTTGGGTTTTAGTGGCTTTATCGCCTTGCTTGAAGTGAAATGATAAAAGATGTTTCGGCAGATTCATTCTTCAGCCTTCCTTAGGTGTATCATGCATAAGAAATGCGGTAGGAGCCAATATCATTACAAAAATTGCTTCAACTATTGATCTCTTTATTTTTATTGATTTTGCGGTTATGTTTTGGTTGACTTAAACTACAATCCTTTTAAGGTGTATTGTTTGTTAAAAATCTCTTAAGCAAAGCAAATCAGAAAATGGTGGACAAGGTAAAATATTGCAATAAAATATATTAATGGCACAAACCTATTATGCCAAACATCACGGAATGGAATGGACACGGGTGGTTCTATTTCATTGAGATAATAAATAAATTTCCGTTTTTGTTTATTAATTTTCTTCAGAAAAAATACTGTAACAGGAGAGAGCTAAGAAGAAACATTTATTTTCCCACTTGTATTTCCCTCATTACAGGCATTATCATATCCATGAAATAATAACACGGCAGTTCACGAACAGAACCGAACGGCTAAAAGGAAAAGGAATGACAAACATACTTTGCTATCAGGGAGTAAATACAAATTACTCTCTCGAGCAGTTTGTAACACCCTATTTATTATCCCTCAGCTGCGTCTCTGTCTTTGGGCAGAATGTATTCAGGGGCGACTCCGTCAAAGGACAGAGTCGCAACTGAGGAAAATTATACTGAGAAACAGCTGCCCGAGTCCGTGCCCTCTCATTGCACCAGAGAGAGGGATCGATGTTCACACAAAGGCCAGCGCAACCGACGGTTGCTTGGGTTCGGGGAATGTTTGTTCGTAGCCCGGGTGTACACGCGCGGGATCCCCACATTAAACCGACCTTGTGTCACAACACTTCATGGGCGGGGGGTCGAGTAAAAACCAAATTATTATAAAGTAGTGTTGGGACCAATTAACCTCAAACTTCGTGGGAGAATTGAGCTCCAGTTTCACATTTATTCATATAGACAGCAGAAAAAAATCCTTTCAAAAAATTACTATTTTTTTTGTTTCGTGTATTCCTAGATATAAATTCGTAGAAGCCTCAACAAGAGAGAAAAAACATGTCTGCTTTAACAGGTTATTTTAACTTTGCCCTGTCAATCTGGCTCTGTGGCACGCTTCGGCTAAAAGGTAAAAAAGGGACGCAGGTTCGAATTCTGGCAGAAATTTTCATTAGTGGGACTTCTCAATCTAGGTCAGTTGTTATTAATTTCACTGTTTAATAAAATAAAAAATGCAAGGATAGCAACGGAAATATGTTTACCCACGACAAAATAACGTTTACCGTAATAAGAAATAATGTCGGATTAAAAATCCTTTCAAAATAATGTCCGATTAAAAATCCTTTCAAAATAATATGGTTGCCATGCATGGTGCCAAAACTCGTTCACAAATATGTAAACAATCGGCTTCATACAACCGCTTTTCTCAGCTTTTAATGGTTAAAAATAGCCTCGAACGAATGAAGTCTGTAGATCTTAGCAAGGACCATCCTTCTTCAAACCTTGTGACCTGACGCTACAGCATCAGAAAGAACTATACCGAATAATAGAAGCCATATTACATGACCAATTTTCAACAAAAAGCAACAAATAAAATGGAAAGCACATTTAACTGGAAGAGAAAATAATAACCTAATCAAGATGTTGATTTTCCACACTACCTCAAACAAAAGGTTAGGAAGGAAACTTCCATCAGTGCAGGAAACAGTAGACCTGAGAAACGTTTTCCTGGAAAATTGTTTTAAGAGAATGATTTTATAAATTTCACCCAGGCTGCTCGATCAATGAATACGAAATATTTCCTTATAAGGAAAAGGCTAACATTACCATTATTATTATTTGCAATGACTTGTCATTTATCAAGCGGCTATTCGATACATTTTCAGTAAAATTCCGCAGGTTTTGATGTGAAAAGGTTTTCTACAAAATCTTGAATCGGGTTTTCATTAGAGAAATGTCCCCTCCTCGTTTTACAGTAATTGAAAAAGTTTATAATCGGTTGGTACAAGTTAAGAGAATATGGCGGGCGCAGTAAAATAGACCAACAGATCACCAAACATTTACTTGGTTCGGAAATAGGTAAATATTATTTATATTTGAGACTGTAAGCATTTATTTGGCAGGTGGCTCCTTTAAAGATAATTTTTACACCTCTGCCAGGGTTAGAGTCAACACATACCAGACCTCCCCCGAACAGGAGTCGAGGTTTATCCCTTGATTCCTGTTTAGGAATAGGTTTCCGGTTCTTTCTTAAGTCTACTTCAACTCTATACTCCTAACGCTTGTCCTTACTTGCGCTGATACAACTCTACACAATAACTCTCTACTTGGAGTGGATCTTGTATTGGGTGAACATTATTATAAATAAACATTCTCTTCGACAAGGTACTGAATTGATTTCTTACTTCCAGAAACAGGTTCCCACGTTTCGTTCGGCCGATGGAGGCTAAAGTTCATACATAAAGTTCATAGTCTACATTCCCCCTCCCCCCCAAAAAAAAAAGAAAATGAGGTAATAAAACTAAATACCTTGTTGGACCTTTGACCTCGCTATTCGGGAAATCAAGCAAAGTAGTTACCAACAGATTAGTGCATGCTTGTTAATGCCTATTAAAAGAAGATTAAGGATTTAGTAGGCAGTTTTTTGGTGGACCAAAAGCAGCTGTTTTACTGGATTATCTTAGATTTTCATTATAAACCCTCTTTCGGGTGATTAAGGTTTACAATAGAGTGTGATATTTAAATTGTGATCTTGATCTTAGTGCAGATGAATCAAACCATTATAATAAAAAAATAAAACACATGATTCAAAACAAGTTTTTTGTTAAGAGTGCAACATTCCAGAGCAACAGGTAAATCTCAGATGAATAAACGAACGCGAACCTCAACAGGTAAAACTCAAAGGAATAAATACGATCACTGAATGTGTATATGGGTCAGAAGAAGCAGAAAAATATACATTCTTAATTTTTGGTCCATTGTGTTGTGCCAGATCTTTTCTCGTCAGTATCTATTTTGCCGATTTATAAATCTACCATTCATCTGTGCATTGAATATTGCTGCCATATCTGGTCTGGTGCTCCTGTTATATATCTTGAGATTCACAACAAAATCCAAAGAATGTAATGTTATTGGTCCTCACCTAGAATCATGACTTTACTTTCCCACCACCAAAGTTTTTTTCTCATCAGAATCCATCTTGCCCATTTATAAATCTACCATTCGTCCATGCATTGAATATTGCTGCCATATCTGATCTGGTGCTCCTGTTATATATCTTGAGATTTTCAACAAAATCCCGACGAAATCCATAAAAAAGTGTCTGTAATGAAATCGGAGGCATTTCGACTTCAGTCACTTTTCCACCTTCTGTTACATGCCTTCTCTTTGTCTTTTCTATAAATATTTTTATGGCAATTGTTCTAATGGACTTTCACCCCTGGTACCTAGACCACATGCAATGAAGCGCACTACTAGATTGGCTATTAGGTCTCGTCGTTTTAGTCTTGAAATAGCTAGATGTAACCATAAATTCTAATATCATTTTAAAAAATAAATTTAGTATGGAAAAGCTTAAAAAAGGAATAATAATTTTAATAATTTGTTTTAGGGAACTTTCAATTGACTTTAAAGGAGTATACGCTATTGAGTCATATTTGCTTCCATGTAGTGGCGGCATGCTTTGAAGTCAGCGATTTATTTAATGTTGTTTTTCATCCAAAGATGAACGAATTTCGATAACATTATATCTTATAGACTTGTGAATGTCCCGACTCTAAGGATAAGTTACACGTTACGGAAATAAATGGCAATTATTTCTATAGCCAATTGATGATTTTATTGTACAGGGTGCGGCAGAATTACCTCCTACATATACCTCCCACATAAGGGTAAGACATTAATTAGAAGACACCATTGCCACTAATGTCTTACCATTATGTAGGAGGTATATCTGGAAGGTATATGTGAGAAATATTCCTGCCACACCCTGTATATTCTCCATGACAACAATTAGAAGTAGATAGCTTCACAAATTAAATTTAAGTTACCTTAAAACTGATCAAATTTAGAAATAAATTTATTCAGAAAATGTTTAATTTCACAGTTGCAAAATAAAATGTTTAAATTCAGTGCCGTCAAAAATTTTGAGAAAGAAAAAAAAAACTTATGAGACAGATTAAATGATTGTTTCTAATAAAGATGAAATCATATTTTCAATTCATATTATATCTGGCTTTTTTTACCGACTTTACTTCCTGTAAAGGATCGCCCGAACAAGTGAAATTTTAACCTCTTCTTGATTTTGGGGCAAACTGTATAAGGGTACCTATATCGACCTTCAACCAAAAAACAGAGATAAACATCTGCTTTATACAGAGTTCATGGAATTGTACACTAAAAATCATAGCCGACTGGCAGGGTTGGGGACCTGGCATCTGTTTTTTGCTAAACGCAAGGGAGTCGACACCCAGTGCGATCTGCTCCTGACCAAACAGAAAACGTATGTCAGCCCTACCCAACCAACATAAAAACAGCCAACCGTTTCGTGTCAGTTCAATGTGATAGTCTTACCAATTCCTAAGGACTCAAAAGACAGTCATGGAAATAAATCAGGATTCAAGAATAACAAATTAAATAAATCTATATTATAAAAAGAGAAATATTCTCTATTCGTCACACACTACGTGCGAATGTTTTCATGCGTATAGGTAAACTATATACATATATCTATGTTGTATGTGAGTGACTTATGCAAAGAGGCAGAGGTAGACTGGCCAGGGCGTCAGCTTACCCGATGACAAATGGGCCCCTGATGGATTGGGTCTTCCATATATAAAAAAAAAAATGCAATATAGAAACAAACACAGACAACTGTTTTAGAAATATAAATGAATAAGAACTTTATAAAGTAATCAGTCAGTCAGTTTTGTGCCATGCGTGATACACGCTTAGGCGATCATGTAGCTTTCGATACATAACTAACGAGTCAGATTTTTTTTCCCGCAGTAGGCTGCTATTTCTTTTTGCGGTAGACAAGTTGCCATCTCGGACTGTCCTGCTATTTACTGGGGAGAGAAGGGTATTAGCATGTAAATAAATGTAATATATTCGACTGGAATTCGAACTCTGATCTCCGGTTCCTCAATTCGAGCCGCTATCCATTACTCCACCGTGCCTCTAATATAAAATAATACAATTTTATAAAACCGTCTGCACACTATCAATTATTCATGGCCAATGTGAGAATACATTTTCAAAGCTAAAGATATTCGTTATCTGTGGAAAATTTGGAATCATACATGGTGCTTTCCATTGAAAAGACATTGTTAGATGAATTGGACGCAGAAGCAACTATTAGCATACAATCATCTAGTCAACACAAACGATTGTTCTTAATATAGTGGACTGTACACAACAATCTATCGTGCATTTAAATTATCTGTTAATGTGTAAATTGTGCAGTAGACTACTTAAAATATAAAATAAAATCATTTATAATATTCTGTTGTATTTATATTTTATATCTACTGCCAGTAATAATATGTACAGTACATTGTAATTAGTGAGAAAGATAGCATTGTAGTTGTAGGTGGGACCCTTTATCTTCAGGCAACTAATATTTTTAGACTCAGTTTGCCACTGCAAATGGGTTAACGTCAAATGTAAAATTTAAACTATTTTTCGCGAATTTTGATTTTTTCCTGCTGACCAGGGTTTCTAAACCAAAACCCTTATTTTTTTTAAATTAGAAATATGAAAATTTTATCTTAATCTTCCTTTTATGTTTAAGTACAAAAAGGGCCGGTGTAAGGGTTTATTGTTCTTCCTCCTGAATCTGACACAGGGTCCCCCCCCCCCACTCTACTACATCTCAATTAAAAGGTAGTATTCATATAAAATACAAATTTTTATTGTAACCTAATTATATACAATAATGGATCATATGCAATATAAGTGGGCAGTTCAACTAGAAAAAGTGAAAATAAATACAATGTAGCTATATGCAAATTAGAGACATGCCATAATATATCATTCTGTCTATATATTAAATGCGAATATGTCAGAGTGTCACTCTTTTCCAATTTTACTCCTAGAGGCCGTAGACCAACATTTTGGAATCAGGACGATTCCGTGAGCAAATTAAAAACTTACCCGGGACGGATCCAGACCCCCAACCCTGAAATTTTGGATTCCCAAGTTTTCATTACTGCAATTTCTTTCGGCGATTTTTTTTACGTAAGTTTTTGCGACGAACTTTTTATATGATAACAATATTTATAACTTGAAAATAAATTTGGGAATAATCGAAATTGCGAAATCCAGCTAAAGTCACCCACGAAATAAAAATAAGTGTTTGTACGGAAAGTAAGGACCTACATATATCAAATTGTCTTTAAATTAAATGGCAGCAGAAGAATTATCGTTTAACTTTTAAAAGGTAAGCTTAAATATTAATTCAATACTTAAATGCAGCGATCAATTTTGAATTCTGTAGTTTATCGCATCTAATCCTACCTACCTATTGTGATGAAGGCCTAATCAAGAGCTCTTTGTAGGATCTAGCTTAAATGCTGCCCGATAGGGTGGCTTTTAAGCAATTCTTAAATAAATCAACAATGTTCTGCCGCAATTTGTAACATCAACTTGAGATTTTTCTTGTAAAAACTTTGAACATTTTTAAAGCATATTCGACATCATGGACAAAAATAGGGAATTTTATATAATGTTTTTTCGAGACTTAACATGAGTAAAACAAATTCACGGAATTGGACGGAAAAGAAAAAAAAAGATACCCCAGAAAGACATCGAAATCTGATTTGTCATCCTTTAATAGTAGGGATCTCCACTATTTCGCTAAAAATGAGCATACGTGTTAAAAAAAGTTAAAAAAAAAAAAAAAAAAAGTCTTAAACTTGATGAAAACAATTTTTTATCGTCTAAATGTTTATATTATTATTAAGAGTAAAGACCAAAATATTTTTTCATTATTTTTTAAATTTTTACTCCTTCCTAGCACGTCCAAAATTTTAGTTAAAAATCTTGTTTTTCTGAGTCAGTGAAATACTATAAAATCGATGATGTCCGGCATTTTGGAACTTTTGTATACAAATGTTAAATTCTCCGTTTAAAAATCTTTTTTTCAAAGTTATTTGAGGAACATTAGAAGATTTTAAGTTTTGGAAACAAATATTACTAACTTTTTTAGAAGAAAAAAATTAATTGAAAATAATAGAAGGAAGTCTTAACGTTAACCGTAGTGACTTGTTTTGGGGGTCGGAGTGAATTGATGGTTACATCAATTATTGATGGCTAAGGTCAAGGAAATTTAGTGGACGGAAGAACAGAAATGACAATTTTTTTCGAATTTTAAGTGAACTTATTTAACTACCCAATAATTTTTAAAAATAAATACTTTCAAGAATCTAGTATTTTATTGATTTTTTTTTAGATACTTTAACTTTACGTTTGATGAGGATTTATGGAAAAATAAAATTTAAAATACTAACAATGAAATAAATTTAAAATTTCATAAGTGAGAGCGTACACTTCTTATGGAAGTTTATGGTATCATTTTTATCTATTATTAATTTTTATATCTCGGATATGAAATAATTTCACAACTGAAATAATATAAAAATTAAAAATAATACCATAAAATTTAATAAATAAGATAGGTACCAATAGGTACCTCTCTCATTTTTATGAAATGTTATTTTTTTAATGTGTTAATTTTCCTTATTTTTGATATTTATTGTTTTGTTTCTGTCCCTAAAATTGAAATTAAAAAAAGAAAATAATTAATAATTGCATTATGTCTCTCACTGTAAAACAATAAATTAATCATATTTAAAAAATTGAATTAAAATATTTATTGAAATAGGACGTAAGAAAAATAAAACTTTTGAAAATGCGACGATACGTCAGTCAAAGAATTCAACACATGTTCGCAGTATGAAAAATAACTAACATTTTCTAAGGTCGATTTATTGCCATCAGGAGAAACAACTAAAACATGACATTAACGTCACTTACGATCATCCATATATTTGGAATAAAAGTCTCATAAACAGTGTAAAGTTCTTTTTAAAATAGCCGTGTGTTGCAGATTGCAATAAGCTTTAAATTTTATAATCTGTTTAAATAGATCTATTTGATAACAGTATTTCGTAAAGGGGTCGGATTGAAAATTAATTTTAAAATATTTAACACATTTATCACATTTTGTATTTAAAATGGAAAAAAAAACAAAAAAAAAAAAAAAAAAAACAGGAAACAATTCTTGTAAAAATTCATTTATCATCGGAAAAATAATTTGGCTTCAGACAATATTGTCCTTAACATATATTATTCAAAAAAGCCATTAAAAGCTTTTCTAATTAAGTAATGTCTTAGTTTTATTGGGCTTTATATTTTACAATGCAAAGCTTACTTTACGATAGCTGCGTATTTCGATTTTTCAAAAAAAAATCAAAAAAAATCGATCACTTATATTCTTCAAGGCCTTCGGCTTTTAAACAATATAATCACTAAAAGCCACGCTGTCGAATTTCTCAAGTTTTCATAAAATAAGTGTGTGTGTGTGTGTGTGGGGGGGGGGTAACAGATATAAAAAAAAATTATCATGAATTTCTAAAAAAAAAAAAGTCTAAAATAATTTCATTCATTTATGAATAAATTCTGAAAATTTCATTAAAATCCGACAATTATATGAGTTTTGCAAGAATTTCCAAATTAATGTTTTTCGCCTGAAAAAGGGCGCTAAAAACTAATAGTAAATATTACGTTGAACGCTGACGTTATATATATATATATATATATATATATATATATATATATATATATATATATACCTAAAGAGCCAGGTAAACCTACCTAGGTTTCACCTATATGGATCAGATCTATCAGTAGGTTTACCTGGCTCTTTAGGTTCATATTTAGGTTTGCTCTACTTAGTGTATTGAGCACTTTGCGTAGTTACTTTTGCTTTACTCGTTTTGGAGGTTTCTTTTCTTTGAACTCTGAGCTTGAATTCTGGACGATTATTTTCTCCTCAATTTCATGGTCTTCTTTCCTTTTTTTTATCCCTTATTTTCCCTTGGGCATTGGTTTGTTCAATTACAAGCCAAAATACCTAAGGTTTTTCCAAACAAGTATATATTTAACCAAAATTTCGAACGTGCTGGAAAGGATGAAAAAATTAAATAAAATTCTTTGGTCTTAATATTAACATAAGTATTTTGACGATAACATTTTTTTTTATTAAGTTTGGGACCTTTTTTTCATCATGCTATGTTGTTTTTTCGGCGAATTGTTGGAGATACCAACTTTAATAGTTGTACTTAGCTTAATTTGTAAGGTATATACTTAAGTAGAAAAAGCAAATATCAAGAAGATAACTAAGGTATAAAAACACTGCTCAGGAACCCCAAT
>OZ010607.1:13377990-13402990 GCA_963932145.1 Acanthosepion lycidas | reverse complement strand
TTAAAAATTATTCTTAATATTAAAAAAAATGAAAACAATTCTCATAAAAATTCATTTTATTGTTTTAGTTTTATTGCCTCTTATTTTACGATTCAGTGTGGATTTTCGGTAAGTGGAGGTCCTGTTTAACAAAAAAAAAAAAAAAAAAAAAAAAAAATGATGATTTAAATTTTACAAGGAGTTCTGCGTATGACTAATATAAATAATACGCAGTACAAATTTTTTCGAAATTTCTTCAAATTAAATAAGCGTAGGGGGTAACAGATGTAAAAAAAAAAAAAAAAAAAAATGTTGCTGCCAACATTTTCTAAAAAAAGAAAAAAAAAAAAAAAAAAAAGAAACGTTTCTAAAATAATTTAATTAATTTGCGAATAAGACCTGAAAGTTTCATTAAAATCCGACAATTGTTTGATTTTTTTTGCAAGAATTTCCACATCAGCGCTAAAATTGCCCAAACTAATTTATGGTGACCTGCTGACGCAAGAAAAACAATTAACTAAAACTTTGAAGGTTTGAAAACGGATTAAGAAAATGATAATTTAATAATAAAAAAATAAATCCTTTGTTCTTTTCTCTTAATAATGAAGATTTTGAGGATAAAACTTTGTTTTTATTAAGTTTGGGACATTTTTTCATCACGTAAGTTCTGTTTTTAGAAAATCTTTGTCGTTATATATCTTGATGTAAAATTTCCAGGCCATATAGGTGATACGCATGATCCCACTTGTCATGTTTGTGCCACGGTTAGCCCGAGAGTAAAACAAAAAAAAAAAAAAAATAAGTGAAAATACAGTCATCGTACAAGAACAACAACCAACTACAAAGTGATATTAAGCACTGAGAATTCATGTCACTTTTGCGGAAATGTTTGTAAGTCAGCTTGTGGATTGAAAGGACATGAAACAGTCACAAAAATAGACCTAATGACAACAAAATAAATATGTTTCTCATGTCTGCCAACTTTGTGACATAGATTCTAAAAGTTTATCCGGTTTAAAGAGTCATATCCGTTCAAAGCACAACTAAGTCTTCTAACGATATTGTGTGATGGGCCTACACTACAATGAGGTTGCAGCCATCATGTACAGTAGACTGATGAAAGAAATTACAAAAAGCCGTAATAATTATTGCATATTATTAGTCCATTGGACAAAATATTAGCATGGTTAAATTTTGTTAAAAATCGGAATTTTCGGATACACCCAGTGGTGGAATCCTAGTGGTTCGCGCAAACCGATTCCTAAAATTATAAAAGCTTAGTGAATCAGTTGTTGGATTATCCGAAAATAATCTTATATATTAATAGCCGATATATAATAGCTAAAAATATATAATTAATACCATTGATGCAAGCTCTGCAGAGGCTGAAAGAGGGTTTGTTGTGATGAATACAATTTATTCTGACAAAAGAAATTATCATGAAGTTAAAAATGTGACAAATGTTTTAGTCAAATTCTTCCATTGAATTCTTTAGGACTGAAGTGAATTTAGTTCGAATGTGGCTAAGAAAACATGATACAGCTGATGACTCTAGCGTCAAAAAGCATGATACATCTGAACAGAAATATGATGAGAACGGAATTTTAATCTGGAAATACCTTAATAAATAAATGTTTTCTAATAAATTATCAAAATGTTTTAATTCTTTTTGAAATTAAAAAGTAATTTGTTTCCATTCTCAGATTGAACAGAAAATTAGCAGAATAGGTTCTTAAAGATTCAGTCTGTTATGTGCCATGCGTGATACACGCCCAGGTGATCATATATCTTTCGATACATGACTGACGAGGCAGATTTTTTTCCCGCAGTATGTTTCCATTACTTTCCAAGGCTATAGAACCCGGTCTGTCCTGCTATTTACCCATAACTCGGCGGGGGGGGGGGGAGAAGAGGATTCATACCTTTCTCAAGGTTATTAGCACGTAAGTGAATGTAAGAGATTCGACTGGAATTCGAACTCGGCTCTCTGATTACTCAATCCGAGCCGCTATCCGCTACGGAGGGACGGTAGAGTAAAGGATATGAAAGATATGAACCCTCTTCTTCACTCCCCAGGCTACTTGGGTGAATATATTTCATTTTGATCAAAGCGGGTGCCTACCAGGCACCCGCTTTGATCAAAATGTCATTGTTCACAGAATTGATCTGGGAATTTAACTATATTGTCGACATGGAAAAAAATCCCTTACTATAAAGGTAATTTACATTAACCAGAAAAAAAAGCTTAGACAGAAGCGTCTATCTTTTTAAATTTTTGATTTTTTAATGTAACTATAAAAACAAAAACATTTCGATTCATTTTTGCCTTGAAAAAGTCGGAATACGAAACGCGTTGGCAAAATGTAAGATTTTTTTCCAATTTTCATTATATATATATATATATATATATATATATATATATATAACCGAATAGAAAAGGAAACCGAGGATAGATGATACAAGAAGCGGTCAAAGAAGGAGAGTGAAAGAAAGTGAGATGGAAGGAGGAAAACGGAAAAGGTGTGTGAGAGAGTGGGTGAGTGATGCAGAAAGAAAGAAGAAAGAAAATGGAAATTAACAGTTCTGACAGAATATAATTTACAAACATTATTAATGAACGAGGAAATCTTTAGAAAAATAGGAACAGCAAAGAAATGTATACTTACAATCAGAAAGAGACAGGGGAAATCCAGAGATACATAAGAACTCAATATACATGTAAAAACTAATCAAAGTATTAAGAGATGTCCTTGGAGGAGAAAAAGACTAGAGTGCTCAACTTCTATATAATATCAATCCGCCCATGTGGCAGTGAACGAAGGACAATTCCTTTAGGGATGAAGACACTTAAATCAAGAGGAATTCTGAGAATATAACAGGCAGAACATATGAGCAACAAGGAAAATAGGAATAAAAAGGAAATATACTTACATTGATAAGGAGACAGTTGACACTTCTGGGATACATAATGAGGAAAGTAAGCCTAGAGAACTTAACACCCACAGGATATATTTAAGACAGAAGAAAGAAACCGCAAGGAAATGATATTGTGTGAATTGATGACAGAACAGGGACAAAAAGGGATGGCGAAGAATAAAATATTACTGGGAGCAACAAGTTGTGGTGAGCCGTGAACATTTAAAGCTTGAAAGGACTTTTTAATCCTGGGTGAATTTGGTTTACCTTGCAAGGTTTGAAACAGGCAGGACCAACATGAACATTCAAGTTGACTCATCACAAAATTGAAAAAAAAAAAAAACTTGCCCTCTGTCACAAGAGATATTAAAGGGCTTTTCAGTTTATTATTTCTTTATCTAATTTAATGATAATAGCAGACTTAACTGATCGGCTCCTAGATAAAAGAGTTTATCCCCAGCCAATTTATCTCTTTGCTTGCTTAACCTGTAAAGGAAATTTACTAACAATTCCTGAAATATATTATAACAGCTGATAAAAAATGGCTTATATATATATATATGTATATTTATGTATATTTATATATATATATATATTTATTTATTTATCTGCCTTTATATATATATATATATATATATATATATATATATATTACGGCGTTAAAAACATGAATATTTTTACATTGGACCATGATGTTATTAAAATAAAATACCAGCCGATATATATATGTATATGTATATATATATATATATATATTTATGTATATTTATATATATATATATTTATGTATATATATATATATATATATATTTATGTATATATATATATATATATATATATATATGTATATTTATATATATATATATATATATATATATATATATATATATATATATATATGTATATTTATATATATATATATATATATATATATATATATATATATATATATGTATGTATATATATATATATATTTATTTATCTGCCTTTATATATATATATATATATATATTTATTTATCTGCCTTTATATATATATATATATATATATATATATATATATATATATTTATTTATCTGCCTTTATATATATATATATATATATATATATATATATATTTATTTATCTGCCTTTATATATATATATATATATATATATATGTATATATATATATATATTTATTTATCTGCCTTTATATATATATATATATATGTGTGTGTGTGTGTGTGTGTGTGTATATTAATAAAAAGAAAGAACAGTAAGATATATAATCCGGTGTTCTTATAGATATTTTTTATTTTTACAAAATAGTGCTCAATGTAAATTCACAGAGCATTAATATTATAAGTTAATAGACTTAAAATATGGTTTTCGCTACACAGTTCAAACCATGTTTTTAGCTTCCATTTTTGAAACATGGTTGGAACTGTGTAGCGAAAACCATATTTTAAGTCTATTAACTTATAATATATAAAAATCTGCCTCGTCAGTCATGTATCGAAAGATATATGATCACCTGGGCGTGTATCACGCATGGCACATAACAGACTGAATCTTTAAGAACCTATTCTGCTAATTTTCTGTTCAATCTGAGAATGGAAACAAATTACTTTTTAATTTCAAAAAGCATGCATGCAAAAAAAAAAAAAAATTGATAGCTGCATTTGCCACAAGTGGGAAAAATTTAAATCTGCATGGCACTTTACTCCAATTGGCTCATTCGCTTGCTTAAACTCAACGTTGATTCTGATTCCGCAGAACTGGTTTGAAAAAGTATTTGTTGTTAACATTCTTTTTTCATTCGGTTTTTGCAGTTACGAGTCCTTTTGAATGGCTGCAATAGAAATTGAGAGTCATCAGACCGGGTAACATATTTCCAATCTTCTATTTTTGTGGTCCTTACTGAATTGTAACCTTGGCTTCTTGTTTTTTTGTTTGTTTTTGTAACAAGTGTGGCACCTAATTTGGTATTCTGCTTTAAAGTTCAATGAGTTATGCATTCAGAGATGTTCTTTTGCATACATTTATCGTTTTTATTCGTGCTATTGTCGTCATTCTCCCCCAACCACTTTCATCAACATGGGGTTTCTGTTCACAGAATTGTCGATCATTGGAATTTTTATTTTTCTGAACATTCTCGGGAAAGGCTAAAAATTCTCGTGCATTAATTTTCGTAATTTTTTCTAGTAAAGTAAAATATTTTATAGAAATTAATTTTTCTAGTAAATCAGTTTTCGAAATATTCAAACCTGTTTTGCTCCAATGACCATGCTATATTCAAAATCCCTTAAATCACCTTTCTTTTCCATACTGAAGCATGAAATGAAATTCAGCAGGTTACCAGTTATTAAATTGCTGCCATTTCATTGGCTGATTAGAAATTTGTATTTGTTCATATTTATTAAATTATGTGACCAATGAACGTATACCATGTGCATTTCAACTTATAATATCTACCTTTCTTCTTCTATATCCCATTTTCCCTTCAGGACATTGGCGCTTCTGGCTCTCCACATCTCCCCACCCCTTGTAGCTCTTAATAAATTTTGTCTTTTTTTTTTTTATCTTTCCTAAACCCTGTTCTGCCATCCATTAACACAAGCTTGCTAGGAAAGTTATGCAATGTTTTCCTCTGTACCTGTTACCTTCAATCTGCCCTGTGAGTATCAGATTCTCCAAGCCCTCTTTCCTCATTATGTGTCCTAGAAGTTTTAACTTTCTCATTCTGATCTTAATTATAAGTGTTCTTTTTCATTTCAATTTTATTTAAAACTTCGTTATTGCTCACATGTTCATTCCATGGTATTCTCAGCATCCTTCTGTAGGGACATTTCTGTTGCTTCAAGCCTCTTCGTCTGTGAGGAGATTCTCCTGTATTCACTAGCATATAGGAGAACTGATATTACATTGCAATTTCACACTATTTTTGGTTCTAACAAAGCTTTCTTGTTTCTTAATACTTTGTTTAGATTCTGGAAGGCATTTTTCATTATTCCAGTGTCACATTCTCTGTCCTCTGTTGAAATACTTTAAATATTTAAAGTTATCTTTCATTGGTTTGATTTGTTTTATGGCATATCAGTTTCAATAGGTTATTTAATGCCAACAGAATTTTATTGCTGGTAATATTTTTTTAAAAAAATGTCTTGCTGGTAATAATGTATTGCTGGTAATAATTTTTCCTCAAAAAATTTATTGCTGGTATTAAAACCTATTTTAGCACTTAGTGTTTTGACCCCAGCTTGGGGTTTAACTATTTGTCCAGAGTTGGGACTCTAACAGGTGCTACTACCTGGGAATACCAGCAAATAAGAGGTGGTTCCATGCTCCTCAAAACCTCCTTATAAGAGGTCTTGCTGGTGGATGTAGTTTATCATCTTACCCAGGACGTGGATGTAGTTTATAGTCTTATCTAGGACACTATCTTTCATTGTTACAATCTGAATTTTGTTGAATATTACAAGTGACAGGTTTAACTTGACACTATTTTAAAAAATTAACTTAAAGAAAAAGGATTTGAAACATAAAATTCAGTCAATTCAACACAATATTTTGCCATATTTTACCTGCTTTTTTGTCTCTGAATCTCATCAAATTTCAATAACGCTAACAATAATTTAAGATAAAATGTTTTCTCCTTTTTAATGTAATTTCTTAAATATTAAAACAATTTAAATCTGTGTAAGTTTTGGTAAGAGAATATTTGTTCAATATTTGTTTCAGATGAAGAAACATGCCCTATTGGAAAAGAATGTTTCTTTCAGCTTTTCCATTATTAAAGAAACAAAAACAAAAAAGAAAAGAAAGTTTTGGCTTACCAGTGTCTTCATAAGCATTTTTATAAGGAAATGTTTTACTTACCTAAAAAGAAAAAAAAAAAGAAAGAAAAGTATTATTACAAAACTACTACATCTTTTTATTTAATCAGAAATAATTCACATAAAACTACATTGGCTAAAAAATATTGTAACAAAAGATGAAGAAATTCATCAAATCTAATCATATCAAATAATGTCAGGTTACTCTATGAATACAATTGGTACAAACTCTCAAAAACTTCCTGTAGGCCACTTAGCACGGAGCAGGTGGAGGTGGACTTTGATATGTAGGCAGCCAGACATATCTGGAGGGCTTTGTAGAATTAAGTCAATGGCCAGAGTAGAGGTGTTTACTGATACAAACAACAGCTATGTATTGATGCCCAAGTGAAGCCTTCAATTTAGGGACATCGGTTGTGGGTGGGCCTAGAAATTTACAAGCTCTGCTATGTTTGCCAAATATTTTGCTTGTCAACCTCTGCCTTCAAGTGGAGAGACAGAGTCTTGTCTGGGGCGGTTGACAGTAACCTGACCCCAAAAATTAAGAATTACATTAATATTTAAGCTTACTTTTTAAAAGTTCAAAGATAATTCTTCTGCTGCCACTTAAGTTGATGTATGTAGGTACTTACTTTCCATGCAAATAATTATTTTTGTATCATAGGTGACATTCGTTTGATTTTTCAATTTTGATTATTCCCAAATTTATTTCCCAGTTATAAAAATTGTTATTGTACAAAACGTTTGTTGCAAAAAAATCACGTTAAAAAAAAAAATAAATAAAATAAAAAAATAAAAATTGCTGAAAAGAGTCGCAGTAATGAAAACTTGTGAATCCAAAATTTCAGAATTTCTGGTTCAGATCCAGCCCAGAATGTTTTAATTTGCCCATGGAGTTGGCCTGATTTCAAAATAGTATGAAATATTGCACTATGGCCTCTAGGAGTTAAGTAGAAAAAGTGTGACAGGTGACACACTGACATTTGCATTTATTATATAGAAGGAGATGGGCTATTGAGAGTTGTGTCCCTTTAACTGAAAAAACTGTGACACTGACATTGGCTTTTATTATATATATTCATATATATATATATATATATATATATATAAAAAACAAGAGGATGGAATGCATTTATATATATATGTGTGTGTGTGTGTGTGTGTGTGTATACATGTTTGTGTCTACAGGGTGTGATGAGTAAATGATTGCCATTTCCTGATTTTGTTTTGTGAATTGTTTATTTTTGATTTTGTCAACCGCATATAGTAGGGTCAGTTGGGCAGCATCTGTTAGAAAAAATAGCACCATGACACAATTCACTGTCAGAAATTTGGAAATGGCATGCTGTGTTACTTGGTATTTGTGCCAGTAGCTCCAATATGAACATTTCATAGTGTTTGGATGTCAATCTGAGGACAGTGCAGAGGATTTGGACAGAGTTGGAGGAGTTTAATGGTGATTATGAAAGTTCAGTAGATATAGTTTTTTTTTTTAAGCGTTTCACCCCAAGCAAGGCAAGAAGCCACTAGCACACAAGGGGTTACAGAGAGTTGGAGTGAGAGCAAAGAGGAGTGATAGAGGAAAGGATGCAGAGAAGGTTAGGGGATCAGGAGATGTTGATTGATGTTATATTTGAATAGTTGGAGATTATAGCTATCAGGGAAACAAGAAAAGGGGAGGGAGTTCCACAGGCGAGAAGTGCGAAACATGAAACTATTGGAGTAGAAGAGATAACTACATTTAATAGTTTGACAGTGAAAGGGTGAGAGCGAGACACCAGCCTAGTTGAACGCTTAAATTCATGAAGTCTGGGAACCAGCGAAAGCAGCTCATCGGAGCAGTTGCTGCCCTGTGCCAAGAGGGTAGCTGCTACAAGACCCAACGTCTGGCAGCTGGGCTCTGCACCATGCCACACAAATAGGAGAACCCAGTCATGGCTGTCAGACAATTTCTGTGACCAAATCACCCTTACATCTGTCCACCTAACTCCCCAGACTGCAAAACTCATGATTATTATGTGTGGGGTGCAGTTGAGCAAGAGAAGAACAAAATTCTTTGTAACACTAAAAATGAACTGAAAGCAAGGATTATGGAAGTATTCATTAACTTAAACAAGGAGACCGTCCAGAAGGATTTCAGATTCTGAAGGTATTTGGAGGCTGAGGCACTTCTACTGAAAAAATTTACACTTTAGAATTTCAAGATATCTTTGGGCGATTTTGGTAAATATATCTGTTAAAATGAGATTATATATATATATATATATATATATATATATATATATATATATATATATATACCGGGTGTAACAGCAAAATTGTCCAAACCGTGTTACAGCATAATTGCCTATCCCAAAAAATATCTATTTAATATCTAAAGAAAAAAAAAACACTAATTTAATTGAGTTTCTTTATGCAGGTTTTCAGATAAGATGTTTAGCCATCTTGACACTATTTTTTGTAAGAATCACTGAAAAACCCTTTGAGTTATTCAGCTAAAGAAAGAGAGGATTAAAATTGTTTTGTGTCAGACCCACTGTCTTCCCAACTGAGCAATGGTGAGAGGAAAAAGATCATTCAGGCATTCAGTAATAGTTACCAACATTCATATTCTGGCTTCCATCTTTAAAGTCCATTCAAGAACCATCAAGAGTGCGGAGAATAAGTTTTAAAAAAGGGAGCAATAGAGAGGAAAATTGAATCAGGAGGTTACAACGGGAAGAGGGATCATCATTTCAACTTAGGGCTAAAGAGATCAATTAGAAAAGATCCAACTCAAATCATAAGACATTTGGCATGTGAGAGAGGAGTTTCAGCAATGACAGCCCAAAGATCAGTGAAAGAAAAGACTTGAAAATGAAATCATACGTGAAACCTATAAGGCAACTTGTTACTCCAGGACAGAAAATTCGAAGGTTAGAGAGGGTGAAGATCATCTTGAATATGTCGGAAAATGATCCTGGAATAATATATATATAATTTGAACTTTATTTCAATCCTTCATGAGCTTCTGATCATTAGCTATTATTAATTAGTGATGAACATGTCATTTTGATTAATGAGTGATTTCATCATGATTCTTCTGTTAAGCTTGGAGAGTAATTATACATATATACAGTCCAATAGTGTTATAAAAACATTGGAGAATTCCAGTAAGATATCTTTAATCATTTCCAAGATACAACAGTTCAGAGCTTAATCTAACAATTGAACAATTTTGCTGTTACACCTAGTATATATATAAAAAAATAAATAAATATATAAATTTATATTTACATACACTATCTCTGATATGGAGCACTTTATCCCATAAGTATAGCATACCGTAAAACTATATATATATATATATATATATATATATA
Source organism: Acanthosepion lycidas (assembly GCA_963932145.1). Taxonomy (NCBI): domain Eukaryota; kingdom Metazoa; phylum Mollusca; class Cephalopoda; order Sepiida; family Sepiidae; genus Acanthosepion; species Acanthosepion lycidas. Next base: position 13,392,915 of record OZ010607.1, on the reverse strand, counting down.
TATATATATATATATATACAAACACAAAGGTAGTAATTCATTATTATAATCCAGGTGAGTCCTATTAACACAACAGAATTTGAAATATGTTAAAACTGACTCACAAAAGCGCACTCAATGTTTATTTTCATTAAACAGGGCAAATTTTCTTTACAATTGGAATTAAGATACCTTTAGTTCATGACCATTATTTATATATATATATATATATATATATATATATATAAATTCATGTAATTTGTATATCTGAAGTAGGTAATTGACAAAATGGTAATATTCTGTGTAATGCATTGTCATCTAGAAGGATTTCATTAGACCAAAGAGGATGAAATGTGCTCTACATACACACATACATACATACATATATATATATATTTCACTTTGAGTTTGTTGGTATATAGAGATGTGGCTTTCTTTTAAGTTCAACTGAGGGCACATAATCACAAACACATGTAAAGTTGGTAGCTTATATGCCAGATGTCTTAAGCAAATGCAACTGAATCTTTTGAATATGCCAAATGTGTAATTCACTGAGTCAAATCATACTGTTAATGCATGATGAGAAATGACTACACATGTACGTGTGTATGTGTGTGTGTGTGTTCCCATAAAGTTCTAGGAATCTATCCAGTATGCAAGAAGTGAATATGTGAGAGTTGGCTGCAAAGTTCATAGGCTGACGGCTATATTAATGTCAGTAGACCCACCAGTTGGTCAGCTACAGGACAGTAAGTTTACCAGAATACAACAGCTGGCCAACCTGCTGTTGTGTTCTTGTATATTTATGTTTTGGTCAGTCTATGAACTTTTCAGCTGACCCTCGTAATATTGTTATCTTCTTATTAGGTTCGTGCAAAAATAATGACGTAATAATGTCGTTTTTTGATGTATTTTTTTAACGTAAAAAAAAACGACATTATTACGTCATTATTTTTGCACCAACCTAATAATTCTTGTTCTTTTATTGTTCTCTTTCTTTAATGATTTTTGTTTCTCTTATATCATTTCATTATATATTACATATAATTATATATAATTATATTATTATATTTATATTACTTCACACTTAGTAACCCCTTGTATTTTAGTGGCTTTATTGCATTGGCTTTTTAAAAAAAAGCCGTGAGATGAAGATCTATGCTGACTGTCCAGCTGTTGTATTCTGGTACACTTGCATGTCTTTTAGCCTACTATCTGGTGTGTCTACTTACATTCATATCTTGATCAGCTTATGAACTTTTCAGATGGCCCTTGTAATATGGACTTCTGCATGCATCATTTATAATTTAGTGTATACATGTCTATGAGAACTACTTTGATGGAGACGGTGGAAACTAGTTATTAGTGTATCTTTTTTTTGACATCCAATTTCACAACATTTTAGATAAAATGTGTGTGTATATATATATCATTATCATCAACCATTTCAATAAAGCCATTTGCCAAATTCTTTAATGATGACCATGACTACTGTATAGCAGATTCGATATTACATAGCAGTTCAGCACTCTTTGTAGTGAAATTTTCCAATCTCTTATACTTAGTTTCTGAAAGATATCTTTTGCTATTTCTATGTACCTTTGGACTTCTGGGATAAATTTTCTGTCATTTACTATAAAATTTTGAGATAATCAAATTTCTGTACTTGCTCAATTTTGACATCCTCGATTTATAGCTCATACCATGGCTGCCTCGTTTACTGACAATGAAACATTCTGTCATATGGTAATGGTAATATTAGCCATTTCCCTGTAAGGAAACATTTCGAATTCATTGAATGAGCAGCTATAACTGCATTCATTTCCTAATTTATAAAATCTTTCTCTTAAAACACTTTCTCAGGAAAACAGTTTTGCAAGTCTAGTGGCTGTTATCACTCATTCCAGTATTGATGGGGGTTTCCTTCCAAGCCATCTATTTGAAGTGGTGTGGAATGCTAATATGGTCAAAAGAAAAAAGTGACTGTAGGACGAAATTTCAAATTGGGCGTTTCTCCCCTCTACACCGGTTTGTCTGTATTTATCATGGTTCTCTTCCTTGTATCTGCTTTGTCATTCGTTAATTTGGTTGTTCGTTCCATCACAACTGCATATATCATACGATGTTCCCCAATGGAAGACCCTTCTCATCTCCATGATGGTTTGCTTATAATTGCAAGTTACCAATCACTGGCCTGGATGATAAACATACTAGATATACGGGTACCTCAGAATGGAGCACTAACACCACCTGGATGACCCTCCTCGATTCCGGCCCACTACACTAATATTATGTAAAGTTGCTAATGACCCAATTCTTTGTGATAACAAAGAAGGGTCTCTTTTGACAGAACAACACATGCATCTCTCTTTTTCATTGAGAATAAGGCAAGTCTTGGTCACCATTTCTGCCATTTGACAGTTTCTGGTTCACTGTGTCTGCTACAGTTAACATCTTGATTATTTCATTATTTTCTCTTTGAGTTCCATGTGCTATCCATTTTAGTTGTTGCTGCTGTTGGTAGTCATCAAGTGATATAGTTTTTATTATTTGGTACAGTTCTTTGTGACTCTGTAGTTCCAGTCCAAATTGCTCAAAGAGAAATGATCTTTGCTAAGACCCTCAGATTTCACTTATTCAAAGCCCTTTTTTCACTATTGATCTTAGGAAGAGACCATTTATAGTCTAGCTGGCAAAGAAATGGTACTTGTCAGCCTGGCAAAGAACCCAGAGGAAGAATCCTCAAGATATGAAATGGAGATTAATTTAAAAAAACAAATAAACTCACAATGAACAATGAGAAAATGCTTTCAAGCAAGATAAAAGTTGGTGGTTATGAACTTAAAGTAATGAGACAATTCAAATATCTTGGCTTGATTATCAGTGAAGTGGGCTCCAGGATAAAAATAACTTCAAGAGCAGCACAAACAATGGCAGCTGTTGCAAAAGTAAGAGCCATCTTAAAAGACAAGAACATCTGCCTGAAAACAAAAACCAGACAGCTGCATGCACTGGTCTCAATCTTTCTGTAGGCTTGCAGATCTTTGACATTAAGAGCAGAATTACAGCAAAGAATTCAAATATTAAAAGAAAAATGTTACAGAACCATCTGAGGCATCAGCTACACAGACGACCTCACAAATAACAAATTATGAAATACAAATGAGAAACAAAACCTGTTTGAAGACCTCATAATCAGTTAAAAAGAGAAAATTGAATAGTATGGACAAATCATGAGAGCTAACACTTATCACTGGGGTGGCAAAAGGGCCTATACTAAGAAATGTGAGAAAGGAAAAAAAAAAATATATATATATATATATATATATATATATATATGAGTGTGCAGCTTATATTTTATATCAAAGAAACAATTTATACAAAGAATTAAATAGCAATGTTAATGTGACAATTTGAAATTGTTGAAAGTACTTGGCATGTGTCTTCTATCTGACAACAACTTGAATAAAAAGAATCTTATTCAAGGAATTGATAGTAAGTTAATGTTTCATTAAGTCTTGTTAGTGAAGCGATTTCACCATTAATCACATTAACATTGCTATTTAATTCTTTGTATAATTTTTTCTTTATGAGATATATATATATATATATATATATATATATATTAATTGATTCATCGAGTCTGATAGAAACCTCGATGAATCAATTAATATAATTATCAAATCCTCCTCATTACTATGTGTGTTTATCATCGCTTGAACCAGCTTCTAATGCTCCAGTTGGAGCAGCTTGGTGAGAGTAGTCGTGGCTCCAGGAGGCTCAGTCCTATGGTCAGAGAGAATCTCAGTTGAGTTCCACCACGGAATGTGGGAGTGAACGGCGCTTCTTAGAGTCTGATTTGCAATCTCTTCATCACCGAGGCCCGGCGGAGCAGTTGGTATAGTGTTCGCTTGCCAACCTAACTGTCGGGGTTTCGATTCCCTCGGTAGTGGATGCGCACTGCTGATGAGTCCCAAATATAGGACGAAACGGCCGTCCAGTGCTTCCTTAGGTTTCTATCAGACTCGATGAATCAATTAATATAATTATCAAATCCTTCTCATTACTATATATATATATATATATATATATATATATAAAACATTAAATTTAATTAAAGTGGACACTTGTTATTTGAAATAGATTCCCCATTCTTATTTATTAAACAATGTATATTATGTCTATCAGTCTGCACTTTTGAGAAATCTTACAAAAATGATTGATGATGCAGTGATTGAACCTGCATTCCCCTTGGTAGGAGAAACCACTATTTGATCCAGTGTGCTTTACCACTCAGCCATGAAGGACTTCACAGTAAGCAAGTTTTGTATTATCTTCTTTACAAAAGCACCTCCCCTTCAACCAGATTAATTTTCTCGAGAGTTCATATCTCTTTTTGTGCATGAAACAAAGCAATTTCTAAAAAAATTAATAGATTTTTCATCCATTGTTATTATTGTGGATATTTCTTATTCAAAATTGATGCCATACATGAGATTGGTTAGTAGGATCCTTTCATATTCATGGAGAAGCTTTTTTTGTCATTATTGAAAGATGAGAAGAAATCACCAAGTTGATACATATTATATTTATTTCTGAGTACTTTTGACATAAAACAATGTCATCATCAGGGTATTGTTTATTACAGGATAAATATTGCAGTGTTCATTGTTGCAAAAGACAAAAGTTGTTGTGATCATCTGAAAATTAAATTTCTTATATGTAGAGTGAGTAGTGCTGAGTTAGGCATGACTACAGGCACAGTTTAAGGGGAGGTAACTAGGTATGTTACAAGATGATTAGTAGAAAAAAAATAAATGAAAGAGCTACTAATACAAACCTTGGCATTTCAAACTATCTACTGTACACATTTTAAAACAATTGTGGAATATTCATAAATTTTATTAAGGTTTGGTTTCAATTTGTTAATATAAACAGCTTCAAGAATTTTTGTGATAAAGTATGGAGGTATTTTCGACAAGGATTATGCTGAATTGTGAATGTGGACAGCTAAGTTGTTGTAAATGTTGAGCATATTTTTCAAATGAAAACTTAGCCACATAGAAAAGCTTATCCATGAATATGAAAGGACCCAAGTGAAAATAAGTAGATAGAACATGTATAAATTATTCAATGAAACATGTCTCCATGAAAACATGCTGACAAAATATACACATATATATGTGTTTGTGTGTGTGGTGACTTCAACATGTTTTTATTATATATATATATATATATATATATATATACACACACACACGCACACAAAGAGAGAAAGTTAGCTAGGAAATATTGAGATTCCAGACCATTGTAATAAAGCAAATATTACAAAGTGAGTCATATTAGTTTTTGTGTTTCCAAGTGCATAAAACTGTATGCTTGAAACACTAACGTGTCATGGAGAAATGTGTTTGATACTATTCTTTGAAACTGTGTTGTTATAATTTTATAATTTGTAAAGGATAAACAGATTCATTACAATGTATAAAAGATTAAGTGTCCCAAATGCTTCAAATCTGAGTGATTTTTCAATAAGCAAAACCTTCAAAAGGTCCAGTTTCTAAATAAGGAACACAATGGTACAGCTTATATAAGGAAATACAGTATCTGCAAAGTAGAATGACCTATACCAACAATTGAAAAAAATAAATTTAAAATGCTTTGATCTTGTTGATAAAACTAGTGTGTGTATATATTTTTCCTTTCATTTCATTGTTGGAAGTGTTACCTGATGATCCAGAGTCCTTTAAAAGGATTTTGGTGAAATAAATTATTGTAATGGTACCTTAAAGTGGTCTGTTTTTCATTATATATATATATATATATATATATATATATATATATATATATATGTATGTATGTATGTATGTATGTATATATATATATATATACACACACACACACACCATTCCTCACCACCCTCTATGTCAACTTATATAAACTTATTACTGCCCATCAAAAGTGTAAATTTTAAATTCATTTTTCGTTTCACCTTTTGAAAGTGAAGTCTGAAGATCCAGAAAAAACTAAAATTCTCTGGTGAAATAAATTATTACAAATGGTGCCTTAAAGTGGTCTGTTTTTCTTTAAATTATTCGCTCTGACTTAACATTGAGCTCTCAGGATCTCATCCTCTTGGAATTATCCATATGGATTACTAAGATTTTCATTAGTTTATATTTATAAAGAAAAGTTGGCTCCCTGTGCCGTGCCAGGAAATTTTTCTCGCCAGAATCAATCCTTCAAATCTACAAATCAGCCATTCATCCCTGCATGGAGTATTGCTGCCATATATGGTCTGGAGCCCCTTCTGTTTGTCTCAAGGTTCTTGATAAGATCCAGAGACGGATATGCAATGTAATTGGCCCTGATCTGGTATCTCATCTGCAGTCGCTTTCTCACAGATGTGCTGTTGCCGCCCCCTGTCTTTTTTTACAGATACTTTCACGGTAACTGCTTTGATGATCTGCTTTTGCTGGTTCCCAGGCTTCATGAATTTAAGCATGCAATTAGGCTGGCATCTTGCTCTCACCCTTTCACTGTCAAAACTGTTAAATGTAGCCATCTCTTCTACTCCAATAGCATCATGTCTCGCACTTCTCAACTGTGGAACTCCCTCCCCATTTCTTGTTTTCCTGATAACTATAATCTCCAACTATTCAAATGTAATGTCAATTGACGTCTCCAGATGCCCTGATCTATGCCCTATCCTTCTCTTGATCCTTTCCTCTATCACTCCTATTTGCTCTCGCCCCAACTCTCTGTAACCTCTTGTGTGCTAGTGGCTTCCTGTCTTGCTTGGGGTAAAATGCTTAGAAATATATATATATATATATATATATATATATATATGCACAATACATACAGAGTATATCTTCATTCAAACATGTTTCATTGAATAATATAGATTTTTGCAGATTTTATCACAGTTACAATAAGTTTGTCTTTGTAATTTATCCTGAGGATGATCTTGGAGGAGATTGAAAGTACTTGGGTAGGAAAAAACTATGGTGTCTTACTTGATGAATTTCATCTTAACATCAAGAAGCTGATTAGAGAACAGGGAAGGATAAGTATAAAAATAAAGACATATTATTTAATGAAACATGTTTGATATATATGGCTGAGTGGTTAGAACATTTGCTTTCTGACCATGAGGCCCATGTTTGAATCTCATCATGGTTGATTTGTCAGGAAGAAGACTTTTTGATGTTATCGTCGATCCCAGCATGTGGCACCTTTGGAAAGTGCCTAAAAACCATACCATGGGTTGACCCAAACCTTGTGAGTGAAATTGGGTAGCTGGAACTCTTGGAAGCCATCGATAGCTGTGCTAGCATGAAGCCCCAAGTTATTGTGGCCGAGCGCTTGAGCATGTTGGCCTTGTCCAAATTGTTGATCACACTAGATAATATGGTCTCTCCCAGAAACTGTAACTAAGGTCTGCTCAGCATAGTTGCATTATAAACCACATCTGGCTGGCTCTGTGGGTGTTGAGCAAACACAAATGTGCCTGAGTGAGCATCTGCAACACTGATTGGCTAGCTGCCCTAGTAGATGGGTATCCTCAAATACAAGTGGCCAGCTATCTGTATATATCTATGTCAATATATATATATATATGGCAAAACAATATATAAATTTTTATATATCAAGAATTTCAGGGAAATCTATGCCCATCAACTATCACAACTACAACTGAAAATATATTATCTAAGTTTAACATAAAATTTGTTAAAACTGTGAACAATAAAAGACTTAATACAAAACAAAATAAGTTAAAACTTGAAAGAGGAATTTACTTTATTACCTGTAATGATTACCCCAAGGAATACATAGAAGAAACCTCAACAAATTTTAATGAAAGATTCTATGAACTCAAAAGAGATATTTTACAAAAAAACACCCAATCCATTATGTGCTCACTGTAATGAATCTGACTGTAATGTTGGTTTTAAAAATTAATTAAAAAAAGCAATTTACTAAGACAAAAATGTATAGAAAGTTCTTTAATTACTAGATCATCCACAGTAAATTTACATGCAGATTCTTACAGTAATAAGGAGTGTCAGAGAAAAGCAATGATAACAAAGTTGCAATATGAGCTCTCGTAAAACATGCAATGATAACAGCAAAAATTGCAATATGAGCACTGATAAAAAAATGATTGCTGAAAACATTAGGTTTATAATACCCAGAACTCCATACCCAGATGTCGTCAAGAACACATGGCACAGTGGATAAAGGCGTTGGTTAGATCCAGTCACAGGACCCAAAGAGTGTGAGTTCAGAGGGAAAATTAGCAGGAGATAATTGATAACTGATATCCATCAAACATGGCACGTGGAACTAGAACAGTCTACCCCAGTGATTGAAATAAAAGGTTCAGTTTGAAATTCCAACCACCTGAAGAAGGCCGGAGCATACAACGGTCGAAAAGTTGTGACAAATATGGCGACAAAGATGAGGACAATAGTCCGAGTAATGTAAATAATGTACATAATACCTCATCTCAGAAATATAGACAGACTCAGATTCTTGCATCTCCATTGGCAGATCTTCTGTTATTACACTGGGATATTTAACAACAAAAATGATGGAAACATGAACAAATAGAAAGTAACTGAAACTGGCTAGCCTATTTAACCTAAAAGTAACATATATTGAAAAAAAATTAACTTAAACTTCTCAGTGTCCCTTCTACTTGATGTACATATGTAATCACATTAACATAAACCTCACTTTAGTCCAATGAAGTCCTAAAAGACAAAGTACATTGCACAAACTTTTTCCTCTTTGTCATAGATTTTCCTTATATATATATATATATATATATATATATATATCTCAGGTGCTGAAAAGTTCTGACTAAATAATGAATTATGAGATTTTCATTTGAAAAGGGTTCTTGGTTGGGCCAAGACCTTTTTAGCACCCCTACTTTATTATATAAATATATATATCCGGAGATATATATAATGAATAATTATAAAAAGGTAGACAGAGAAACATTGGCCCACACAGATAACCACATGTGGAGATGGGAAAAAACAGATGTCAAAATCCGGAAACATGAGATGCTTGATACAGAGTTCCATTTGGAAAACAAATGTTCTCACATCTTGATTTCCATTTCCGGAAATAAGTCAGAGCTCATCCGGTAAAGATGCTTCTCACTTGATCAATTTCATATTGGGCCTTTCATCTAGGATATTTCACAACACTTTCAAGTTAAGGTCTACCAAATTTATCTGCATGAGAAGAAATCCTTAAAAAAAAATTATTCAATACAGGCACATAAACCATCTTCTGGATATATGTGCACAAAGGTGGCTTTCTTGTAATTCCATTTTTGTAGGGGTATAAAATTTTATTAGAGCGAGAAAAGCAGACATTTTACATAGGTGTGTTGATATATCGGGTTCAGTGACTGCTGAACATTTGTTTAAAACAAGAACTGTGCCTGGTCTTATAGCCTGGGGATGTTCTCAGTGTTGAATAGGGCTAATTCCAATTATCAGTTAAAAATGTTGGAATAAGTATATATTAAGTTCTACCAGCCATCTCTCTGTAATCAGAAGTTTGTTGGTGGGCTTAAAAGTAATTAGTATTTAATTTTATATTTTCTTGCATAACATTAATCTGAGGTTATATGTATATATAATTTTTTTTTTAAGTCACTGCACATTTTTTGTCTTTGATTTTTGCTCTGACAAGAGAGGACTGATAAATTGGTTTAGCTGTTTTTTTTTAATCATTTTTGTATTTTGGTTTTACCATTTTACAGTAGTATATATATTTTTGTTAACCCCTCTTTTTAGTTATGAACTGTTTCTTTTGTGTTATAAATTGATTTTTTTCATCTGTCTGCTTTTATTGCTCTAATAATTCTATTTTGTAAAGTCTGGGATCATTTTAATCATACATTGGTTACATTTTGCAATGTCAAAGATAAGCTTGTTCCATGCAATTCTCTGACCTTAACATTAAAATTTGAGCAACCTTCATAAAGTATGAATTATCTGTTCTTAAAGCAAATTAAATTCTGAAATTGAGTTTATCATGAATGTTTTAGTCGAAGATGACTACCCTCAGCTAAAATTGAACAACTTGTTAAAACCAAATAATACAGTCCAGAAAAGTGTCCCATCTAACTGTAATTACTGAGAATTCGTGAGCTCAGAACTAGGTTTGCATGGCAAATCTCTCGAAATGTAGAGCTTTGTTATTTTTCCACTTATCCATACCCTGTTTTCACTCTCCAGCCTATGCTGAAATCCAGTCTTAAAGATGTTCTGCACCCTTCACCATCATGTTAATCCAGTGATGTATAATTAAAAATGTCAGAAATAATCAGGGTCAGGTCAGAGGCTAGGATTGATCGGCATATATCAATTAAGGGTTGTATGAAAATTTACATATACTTGTTAATGCATCTAGTTAGGCAATTGCAGAACACTTAATAATCTTACTTGTGCTTCATCTTTTCAGAGATTTATTTTTTTACTGTAATCATCAAAGCACATTCTGATAGTGCTCGAGTCTATTTACATTAAGTCCAAGCAGCCTTTCCTTTGTAAGTATATGGCATAGCTGCTGGGTTTAAATGTTGGTAGGCTGTTTTTGTTAATGGTATATCAACCACTATGGTTTATTTAATTCTGGAATCTAAATATTTTGTACTCAGTTTTATTCTTTTTTTGGAGATAATGGTTTTAATAATACAAATTTTACTAATTAACCCATAGTTAAGAGAAGAGGTGGATCCATACCTTTCCCTAGGTTATTTTCATGTAAGTGAATCTAACAAACCCAACTGGAATTGAAACTTGGCTGTCTGATTAACAGTTCTGAGCCATTATCCATTACACCATCTGCACACCTAAGCTTACAGTTCTTGGCATTCCGAAGTGGTCACCCAACTAGCTACTGACCAAACTTACCATATGTAATCCTATAGGAAGTGGTGTTTCAATGAGATGTGACTAAGACTTGGGATAAAATGTAATCTGTTTGTGATGTATATGGCCAATTTTCGAGCAGTAAATTTCTTCCTTTTTTTTTTTTTTTTTTTTTTTTTTAAAAGTTGTTGCACACATACAGAGTTATTCAAAAAGAATAAGCGATTTTGAAAAATTAATAAAAAAAAAAAAAATTCTAAAAGACAGAAACACATTCAACACATTACTGGACAGGAAAAGGTTCAAAGTTTATTATTTTGGATGCACCCAACATGAGCACCATGTGTTATGTGATCAACATCAATATGTTATTCTACTTCTTGCCACATGCAAATCAATTGATTTATGGATATTGACTTCAGTCTCCACAATTTGATGCTTCAAAACTTCAAGAGTAGCAGGCATAGGTGGAACACTCTTTCTTTTATATACCCCATGGTTAAAAAATTGCAGTGGGTAAGATCTGGTGATCTCAGAGGCCACAGATGATGATTCTCTTTTTCATAAATTATAACAATTTAAATTAAAACAAAAAAAAGAAAGCAAAAAAAAAAAAAAAGAAGTATTTAAACAAGATTGAAAATTTTTTTTCACTTATTTAATAGCTTTAAACCTTTTCCTATCAAATAAGGTGGTGAATGTGTTTCTATCTTTGTGGATATTTTTATTAAATTTTCAAAAATTGCCGTTTTTCAATAACCCTGTATTTTGTTCTTGACTGACTCTGGAGAGCATGAAGTGATAATTGGCTAGTCTTTATTTTTTTTTTTTGATAAACCTTGAGCAAGAATTGTTTATTTTGCTTGCAATTTATTTTCCATTCTCCAATTTGAAGAACACATAGCTCCAATTTAAAAAAACAAAAAGATTCAATTATACCTTGTCAATGTGATGTTAAAAGGAGGAGTGTTTTTTTTTTTGTAAAAGGATGAAAAATAATTTGAAAAACGTTTAACATAAAAACATTTTAAATAAAAAGATGTTTTAAAAATTGGTGCTGAACTTCACAAAATCTTTGTATCAGAATATTGTCCATTGCATTCTTTTAGAGATCAGTTTGCTTATTTAAAAAAAAAAATGGAAAAAAAAAACATGCAAAAAGTGGGTATACAAACTTTTTTTTAGTTTAGCAAAAATCTTTGATTGAATCTCAAAGCATCCTTTTCTGTAATCAGTAAACTTTTTTTTGTTTGTTATTTAGCATTTTCATTTTTCATGCATTTCTGTAATGTCTGTTTCTACCCGAAACACAGCAGCTTCAGATATATACCTCTAATGACAGTGTGGAACCATAATCAGAGCATTTGAAATGCATATAATTTCCAAAGAAAAATTTGGAATGTTATTTACTCTTTCACAGGTTATACTGACTGAGAAGTTTGAAGTAGATTACATACAACTTGTCCTGAATTCATTTAATATCATCAGAAATTTTATCACGTCCCCAGATCATCTAATATAGTCGAAAATTTTGACATGTCCAGAATTCATTTAATATTCTCAAAAATTTTGTCATGTCCTCAAATCATTTAATATAGTCAGAAATTTTACCGCATCCTCAAATCATTTAATATCATTAGAAATTTTGACATTGGCATTATTCCCCAAGTATTGTCATCCTTAGTTTTCATCATAATGTTTTGACCAGTGTGTTTTTCATCTTTCCTCATGTGTATATTTCATATATTTTAATCTAGTGGTATCTAGACAAGAGAGAAAGGTACCATTGAAGAAAGTTCATCCAAACAATTACCATCAAAGTATTAGGTTGGTGCAAAAATAATGACATAATAATGTTGTTTTTTGTCGTTAAAAAATACGTCAAAAAACAACATTATTACGTCATTATTTCTGCACCAACCTAATATTTATAGAAAAAGCACAGGGAAGCTACATTATGGTGTCGGGAAAGGAACTGAAGCCACGAGGCCAGGTCACAACCAATAACATTGCAGATTGGATTTTATCAAGAATCTCTAAATATATAGCAGGAGTTAAGGTTAACTCTGCACCCACCCCTCCACTTAACAGGAGAAAGGGTCATTAGATCCAGTGTGCTTTAGATAGACTCGTCAATGGCGTGTGTCATTGATCAAACAAAGGTTTGTATTCTACTAAAGAGTGCATATTTTTCTTTCATAAAGTTTCTCTAATATTCAGGCCAGTAAGTGAAAATAAATAAATGTACTGTTTAATATATAAAGATGGGTGTTCACTAAAAAGAATGTCTAAGTAATTGTTGGATTATTATTATATATATATATATTACTATTATATATATATATATATATATATATATATAGACCTAATATTATATATATATATATATATATATAGACCTAATATTATATATATATATATATAGACCTAATATTATATATATATATATATATATATAGACCTAATATTATATATATATATATATATATATAGACCTAATATTATATATATATATATATATATATAGACCTAATATTATATATATATATATATATATATATATAGACCTAATATTATATATATATATATATATATATATATAGACCTAATATTATATATATATATATATATATATATATAGACCTAATATTATATATATATATATAGACCTAATATTATATATATATATATATATATATAGACCTAATATTATATATATATATATATATATATATAGACCTAATATTATATATATATATATATATATATAGACCTAATATTATATATATATATATATATATATAGACCTAATATTATATATATATAGACCTAATATTATATATATATATAGACCTAATATTATATATATATATATATATATAGACCTAATATTATATATATATATAGACCTAATATTATATATATATATATATATATATATAGACCTAATATTATATATATATATAGACCTAATATTATATATATATAGACCTAATATTATATATATATATATATATAGACCTAATATTATATATATATATATATATATATATATAGACCTAATATTATATATATATATATATATATAGACCTAATATTATATATATATATATATATATAGACCTAATATTATATATATATATATATATATAGACCTAATATTATATATATATATATATAGACCTAATATTATATATATATATATATAGACCTAATATTATATATATATATATATAGACCTAATATTATATATATATATATATATATAGACCTAATATTATATATATATATATAGACCTAATATTATATATATATATATATATATAGACCTAATATTATATATATATATATATATATAGACCTAATATTATATATATATATATATATATAGACCTAATATTATATATATATATATATATATAGACCTAATATTATATATATATATATATATATAGACCTAATATTATATATATATATATATATATATATATAGACCTAATATTATATATATATATATATATATATATAGACCTAATATTATATATATATATATATATATATATAGACCTAATATTATATATATATATATATATATATATAGACCTAATATTATATATATATATATATATATATATAGACCTAATATTATATATATATATATATATATATATAGACCTAATATTATATATATATATATATATATATATATAGACCTAATATTATATATATATATATATATATATATAGACCTAATATTATATATATATATATATAGACCTAATATTATATATATATATATATATATATATATAGAGCTAATATTATTTATATATATATATATATATATAGACCTAATATTATATATATATATATATATATATAGACCTAATATTATATATATATATATATATATATATAGACCTAATATTATATATATATATATATATATATAGACCTAATATTATATATATATATATATATATAGACCTAATATTATATATATATATATATATATAGACCTAATATTATATATATATATATATAT
>OZ010607.1:13207990-13375490 GCA_963932145.1 Acanthosepion lycidas | reverse complement strand
ATCTCCTGTTTTATATAATGTCCACTGGCATGATTAATAAGTTTTCCTCTCTGGTGCCTCAATTGTATGAATTTATGAGCATTACTTGGTTGGCAACTAGGTCTCACCATTTTAATGTTGAACTGGCCACATGCAACCATTTCTTTTAATAGTTTCTTTCCTTGCACTTATCACTTGTGGAATTACCTGGCACCTACTATCTTCAAAATCTTAAAACATCAATCACCATTTTCCGTTTTCCTGAAATCTGTTCTTTTATTGTCCTTTCCTCTCACTAAAGTCTTCCCTTTCTCTTTCACTCTTAATAACCCCCTGCATCTTAGTGACCTTATCACCTTACTTGGGGTGAAATGGTGATTTTCTACACATAAATTAGATGTGGCGCAAGGCTGAAAATATTAGGCACTCCGTGAGGATCAAACACACTAGTCATAAATGATTTAGACAGACAAGCTTGTTAATCATTACACAATTTTGAAATGACCCTTACTTGAGGGGAAATGATAACAATGCAAGTACAAACCAAACAAAAGAAAAAAGAAAAAAGAAAAAAGAAAGGTACTTTTTATTATTATTAATGCTTGGGTGGGTTAAGGTAGTTAGGGGAGAGGGGTTTGCCAAAGTTGTCACTCATTCATTCTTTTCTTTATCAATCATTGCTGCGTGCCAGTGACAAGGCATTTATGTTGGTACTTAGCAAAAGGAACAGAGTGCAGGGAGAAGTTGATTCATGCCTCTCCTAAGTAGAATAGACTTAAATTTGCTGAAACTTTTTAATATCCTGATAACTTAAGTGCAGTACTAGATTGGCGTTGGGATCCCATCAATTTATAGTTGAGCTGGCTAGATATAACCATAAGTTCTATGCAAACAATTTCTTTTCTTGCACTTCTTGCTTGTGGAACTCTCTTCCAGCTATATACTTTCCAGCCAACTTTAATCTGCAAAAAATTTAAATGCGGTGTCAATCGCTATCTACTGTCTTCTTGATTACTCTTTTCTAATGCTTCTTCCACGCCCTGTAATCCATTGTGTCTTAGTGGCTTTATTGCCTTTTATTGGGTGATGAGACTCGAAGCAGCAGAAATGTGGTTCTACTGAAGGATACTAAGGATACCACGGGCAAAACATGTAAGTAATGATGAGGTTTTAGGGAGAATGGAAACAGAGGAAACTTATAATTAGCATCAGGGAGAGGCAGTTGAAATTTCTAGGACACATAAGAAGGAAGGTGGCTTAGAAAATCTGATACTCACAGGACGGATAGATGAACCGGAGAAAGCAACTCGTGACATACTTAATAGGCTTGAGCAAATGGATGACAGAACAGGATTTGGGAGGAATAACAAAAAGATAAAACATTAAACTTTTGAGCTCTGACCACCGCTTTATCGGTGGTAGAGAAAAATGATGTAATACCCAGCCACCGGTTGAACGATGGTAAAGAAAAATGACTTAATACCTAGCAACCGGTTAAACGGTGGGCAAACACTTGTGTCGTGTTTTGCTATTGGTTGTCTTATTTTGAAGAGCCAATCAGAAAAGCGGTAATATTCTGATGTCATCGAAAGTTATACCAACATGTCCGTGCCTTTTCATTGTTTTGTTTATGCATTTTGGATTAAAAAAATAAAGATCGTTTTTACCATGGAGCATGCGGAGTCTCAACCTGTACCGTCACGGAAGCAATCAAGGACAAAACGGGCAAGAAAAGAACTCTACACAGTGTAGCAAGAAATTGATATGCTTTCTTTTTGACTCAGTAGCTGAGGCAGAAGGGTTAAGATCTACAAGGGACAGGAAGGTGGGGAGGGCAAGATCGCCTACGTCCTGAAGGGACACGGCACATAAAAGATGGGGTGATTATATTTTTTTAAAAAAAAGAAAGTTTGGTGGACCACTTTAATACGCTATACACATCAACAGTATACACCGCTTGTAATTCGTTCCGATTCATAAGGATCAATGAATGGCTGATAGTGTTATAGAAAGAAAAAAAAATAACGCCAAGGTGACCTTCACCTAAATTAGGCAGGTGGTGTGGGTGCACTGATAAAGATATCGGTACTTGACTGAGCAGGTTTTATGCCTGGAAGGAAAAAAAACGTCAAAGGTTGAAGCCATGTCTTTTGTTGGTGTTTCTACTAGGTACGGGTGAATTGTCGTTTCTAAAATATCTAACAAAGATCTGTCCTCTTTATCAGTTTTACTCTAAAAGGAAGATCGTCTCTTATTTTATTAATGTTGTCCCCACTCCCGTCACCGATGTTGTAGTATGATAAGAGATGTTTAACTTCCCCACCTACAAAATTTCTTTTTCCGTTACAGATAGAAGTCTAGTAAACTAACGTCTAATATGAAAGTATGCATGAAGAAAAAGTGTGTCATTTAATCCCACTCCCCCACTGGAGTCGTTTGAACGCACCCACAAAATATTTTCTTTCACATTTAGCAAGTGGCATGTCAAATTTGCATGATTAATTTAAGTCACTTTCTGATTAGCTTTACAAAGTCACTAAAAAGAATTTCTTGTTGTGGTCATAGCGTAGAGGACCGTGTGTGTGTTTTTGAGTGTTGTATTAGAAACACGTGCTATTCATTTCACTCCTGCTAGAAGAAGGCCCAACTACAAGAACATGGCGGACTTAAGTTGTCCAACCGAAGATGTAAAGAAAACAAACACAACCAATATATATATATATATATATATATATATATATATATATATATGCTATACAACACAATTTTACAATGGACATAGACATGAACATTTGTGTTTGTTCTTTGGTGAATGTTCGTACGTACGTGTATGTGTGTATAATGTTCACGGTGTCTCCCACAAATGGGAAAACGCTATCTTTACGTGAGGTCACATTATAGAGGTGTTTGTTGGAACGAAGAAATGAAAAAGAGAACGAGGCGAGAAGTCGTCCAGTATTTATAATGTAGGTAGAGCGCCCCCTAGTGACAATTAGGGAATTAAGGAGGGGCTAACTCCGACAATAGTATAATATTTGTGGGAATTACAATTGATTGTTTTTGTGGGTTATTTAAAGTTGAAACATTTCAACGGGTTGCTTACAATACCTGAGGTTCCCAAGGATTGTTTCAAATGTTTGAATCTCAAATAGTTTAGATATTTTTTCAGTCATTTTTAAGTTTAAAAAATATGTGAGTCTCCATTGTTATCAAACTTGACCGGAACAATTTCATCCTGGTCAACTATCGTTTCATTTTTGTTA
Organism: Acanthosepion lycidas; assembly: GCA_963932145.1. NCBI lineage: Eukaryota > Metazoa > Mollusca > Cephalopoda > Sepiida > Sepiidae > Acanthosepion > Acanthosepion lycidas. The sequence continues at coordinate 13,372,248 of OZ010607.1, read as the reverse complement.
TTTGCATCTGTAGATATCTGTGTGTGTTTGTTTTCTATCAATGTAAGTGTTTCCTATGATATAATTTTACACAGGTATTTTCTTTTTATATCAGGGCAATTTTCTTTAATTAAAAAAGTCACCTGTATTTTAATGAATATAGGAACATAATTTATAGGCATTAGGTTGGTGCAAAAATAATGACGTAATAATGTCGTTTTTTGACGTTAAAAAATACGTCAAAAAACGACATTATTACATCATTATTTTTGCACCAACCTAATATTTACCTTGTTCGGACTTCTGTCCTCATCTTTATTGGCATATTCAGGACGTTTTGGACATTTCACACTCCGGCCTTCGTCAGGAAATATATACTTTGGAATTTTGAAATGAAAATAGATTGTTCTAATGTCATGTGCCTTGCTTTATATTGAAGTAATATTATACAGAGGAGGTGCTGAAAATTTTTTGGTCTAACCCTGTTTATGAAAAAATTCCAGTATTTAAATGACCGCAAACATTGGCAAAACGGATTTAGGGAAGTGGTTCAGGTTGAGAACTTTTAACCCCTCCCTTAGTACTGTGGGGTGTCTGAATGCACCACAAAATGTTTTACTAATATTTAGCAAGTGGCAAATTTTCATAATTACTGAAGTTGCTTTTTTGATACCCCTGTCAAGTAACTGCAGGGCATTTCTGGTTTTAAGCCATAATATTTTTTATAAATTACAAGTAGTTTTATATGCACATGATAGCAGATCTTTGGAAAAGGCCTAAAATATATATGTCTGAGGAAATATCCAAGGCAGGTAATAAAAGAAAAAAAAAATGCCTTGTACAAATGTACAAACTGTAACAACTTCAAATCTAAGTCGTTTTCTAAGCAGAACGTCAAAGAAGTGTGATATGTGCAGTAGATCATGTAACTGTAAAGTAATAATTTCTTTATAATTGTAGTAGAAAGACATGCAAAGATCGCAGTAGTAGATAGGTTCACCTATCGTCCAGTTCACACTCCTCCCCGGTCTATTGAACAGGAGTAGAGGTTTATCCCTTGTTTTCTGTTTAGAATTGGGTTTCTGGTTCATTCTAAGTTCTGTTTCAGCTCCGTATTTTTAACGTCTTTTTATTCATTATATATTTCTGTTGTAGTGTTTTCCCTCTAATGAGGCTATTGTGGACTCTTCCACTTACTATAAAGTTGGTAGAAAAGTAAGCCTCGGGGGAACGGTGCTATAGCCCGTTCGACTGTCGAACCTTCTGCTTCGGCAGAGAGGGACCCGGACGAGGCTTTGCCGAAGTGCAAAGTTTCGTCCGGGGAGGTAGACAGACCCTGAACCCGTTTATACAAGTTCTATGGGAATATTTTTGGCCGAGCCTACGGGCTCGGAGAACCCACGATAAAATCGGCTTTGTGCCACATACGACCCACGTTCATTAAATATAACAGTACTATAGCTCGTTCGACTGTCGAACCTTGTGCTTCAGCAGAGAGGAACCCGGACGAGGCTTTGCGAAGGGCAAAGTTTCGTCCGGGGAGGTAGACAGACCTTGAACCAGTTTATACGGGTTCTATGAGAATATTTTGGGCCGAGCCTACGAGCTCGGAAAACCCACGGTAAACTCAGCTTTCTGCCACATACATTCCTCGTGGGGGCGGACTGTTAAATATAACGGTGATATAGACTGAACGCTGGTCAACTGACACACACTCCCAAGTCGTGTAACTCACTTCGGTTGTATTTACTGTTCAATACACGATTTATCTGCAACCTCTTGTTTTGTTATTCCTTAACCAAGTACTTGGTCAAAACAAATTCATTTTATTATTATTTCCTCCACAAACAGGAGTAGACAGGTTCACCTGTCGTCCAGTTCACGCTTCTCTGCAGCTATTTAAACGGGAGTAGATTTTCCGATTCCTTCTGATGCTCTATACTCCTAACGCTTGTTCTTTCTTATGCTAATATAAGTCCACACAGTAACCCTCTATCTCGAGCGGCTCTTGGGCTTTGTATCGGGTGAACATTAGTAAAAAAAAAAAAAAAAGGTCTTGCTAATTGACTGCAATGTGAACCAAAAGCAGTTTAAGAGGAGTCAGGTTGATCAGAAACCGTTTTAAAAGATCACGCTGAAAATTAAATGAAACCTATTTTTGCCGATCTGAATTTTCAAAGCTTGCAAATTCAGTTTTAATATGAAGATTTCATTCTGATTATTCAAAATTAGATTTCAAATGTTTTTTCATTTTTATTTATCCTATAAAAACCAGAAAGAAGGCTTAAGACAATATATAACAAGAAAATTAAGAACTAAATAATATATCCATAATATTTGGGGTGTTTTAAAATGCCCACAAGTACTAACAGAGTGACAATGCCCATCAGGACCGGTGTGTACTACCTTCCCCACATCCCCTGGCTGAGAACTTTTCAACCATATTCACAAGATGGGTCACATTTGAATTACGATTTATTGTGGAATGAACAGAATTCTGTTTACCCTCCATTAGCACCATGGGACGCTTGAATGTTTAGCAAAATGTTTTCCTAAACACTTAGCAAGTGGTAAATCAAATTTTCATTAGTCAAGTTCTCTTTCTTGATATTTCTGTCAAGTGTTTACAAGCAATTTCTGATTTTAGTCTGAACATTCCTAAGATCTTTCGAAAAGAAGACCTCAAAATATATGTCCGAGGAAAGATCCAAGGCAAGGAACTGCAATTATGTGACCACAAATTAATAAGTTTTTTATAATTTTAGTAGAAACATATGCAAAGATAACAGTAACCTTCTTGTTCATTGGTTTGGTTTATTTTGTTTTACAGCATATCAATCTCAATGGGTTATTTAATGCCGACAACATTTTTAGGACAGATTCGTATAAATACAATATGTATTCTTTGGTTTAGATTGGTTTGGTTTATTTTCTTTTACGGCATATCAACCTGAATGGGTTATTTAATGCCGACAACATTTTTAGGATAGATTCGTATGAATAGAATATGTATTCTTTGGTTTAGATTGGTTTGGTTTATTTTGTTTTACGGCATATCAACCTGAATGGGTTATTTAATGCCGACAACATTTTTAGGATAGATTCGTATGAATAGAATATGTATTCTTTGGTTTAGATTGGTTTGGTTTATTTTCTTTTACGGCATATCAACCTGAATGGGTTATTTAATGCCGACAACATTTTTAGGATAGATTCGTATGAATAGAATATGTATTCTTTGGTTTAGATTGGTTTGGTTTATTTTGTTTTACGGCATATCAACCTGAATGGGTTATTTAATGCCGACAACATTTTTAGGATAGATTCGTATGAATAGAATATGTATTCTTTGGTTTAGATTGGTTTGGTTTATTTTCTTTTACGGCATATCAACCTGAATGGGTTATTTAATGCCGACAACATTTTTAGGATAGATTCGTATGAATAGAATATGTATTCTTTGGTTTAGATTGGTTTGGTTTATTTTCTTTTACGGCATATCAACCTGAATGGGTTATTTAATGCCGACAACATTTTTAGGATAGATTCGTATGAATAGAATATGTATTCTTTGGTTTAGATTGGTTTGGTTTATTTTGTTTTACGGCATATCAACCTCAATAGGTTACTTAATGCTGACAAAATTTTTTATTGCTGGTAATATTTTGTTTTGTCAAAAATCTGTTTCTGGTAATACTTTTCTTTCAAAATTGTATTGCTGGTAATAGTTAACTATTTGTCCATAGCAGGGACCCTAACAGGTGCTACCATCCCGGGTCAGGGTGGACCTGTGAACATCAGCAATTAAGAGGTCGTTCTATGCTACTCAAAACCCTCTGATCAGAGGCCTTGCTGCTGGATGTAGTTTATCGTCTTATCCAGGACGTGGACGTAGTTTAACGCCTTACCCAGGACGTCTTGTTCATTGATCAGAATGTGTACAAAAAACAGTCAAAGAGTAGTCGACTGATCACAAATTATTTTTAAAAGATCGTAGTGAAATAAAATGAAACCTATTGGTGACGATCTGAAATTTCAAAACTTATACAGTGTAACCCAGAGATAAGAGGAACCCGGATATAAGATACTTCTTCTCCGGTCCCGACAACTCTCTTATATCCGGGTTACATTGTAATATTAATACAGTGACAATGTCCACCCACAGTACTAACAGAATGTTAAACAAACCCAATATTGTTTAAACTGAACTGCTTTTTTGTACTGAATTTAAAAAAGGTAGGCATGTCTGTTTTGTATGAAAGTTAAAAATGGTTGACATGCTTTGTTTGCACAGGTTTCAAAAAGTTAGACATTGGTCAGGTTCATATCTGAGTCTGTAAATATCCCCACTCAGTATGTAGTTCCCCTTTTGTTGGCTAGGGTCTTCAAATCAAAGTCACCCTCTAAGTAGAATGTCAAAAAAGATGCTCCATGTGTAACAGATAAAGTGACTGTAAAGTAACAACTGTAAGAATTGTAGTAGAAACCTATGCCATAGAAAAAAATCAGTTGTAGTGTTGGTTGGTTGTTTTAGTTTAGTGCCATATCAACACCTCCATGGGTTATAGCAAAAACTAAATATTTTGAACACAATAGCATGGCATCAACTAAATATATTTTTAAACGCAATATAATCCGTCTATATTTCTGAGATGAGGTATCATGTACACTATTTACATTATTCGGAATATTGTCCTCATCTTTGTTGTCATATTTATCACAACGTTTCGGCCGTTGTACGCTCCGGCCTTCTTCAGACATGGCACGTGGAACTAGAACAGTCTACTTCAGTGAGCGAAATAAAGGGTTCAGTTCGACATTCCAACCACCTGAAGAAGGCCGGAGCGTACAACGGCCGAAACGTTGTGATAAATATGGCGACAAAGATGCGAACAATAGTCCAAATAATGTAAATAGTGCAATTATATCCGTTCAGCTACAGATAAAATGTATTGTTGGTATTTTTTTTTTGTATAAAAATGTATTCCTGCTATTTTTACTATAAAAATTTGTTTTTGTTTGGGGGGGGGGTCACTATTTTCCCATAGCCGGGACCCTAACAGGTGCTACTACCCAGCAGTTGAAGAATAGTCAGACTGCTCACAAATTATTTTTAAATGATCGTAGTGAAAATAAAATGAAACCTATTTTTACATATTTGAATTTTCGAGGATTACAATTCAAGAAAATAATAACAATCAAAATGTTTTCATTCCACATGACTTCAAACTAAACGTTAGAAAGGAAACCCCCATCAGTACTGGAAAGAGCGATAAGAGCTACTGGACTTGAGAAACCTATTTTCCTGAAAAATTGTTTTAAGAGAAAGATTTTATTAATTTCAACTGACAACAGTATCGGCTGCTCAGTCAATAAATGCTGAATGTTTCTTTATAAAGGAACCGGCTAATTCCAGCATTATCATAGGGCATTAAGGTGTTTGAATTCTGGGATTGGATATTTTATGGGGGTACCTGAAGCCTTAAATACTACACTCATGGATTTTTATTTTATTATTTTTTTTTTAAAACAAAAAGTCAAATTTTATGAAGGTGATAAAAATGTCCCAACGGTATTATGTAGCAAATAACTTGCATTATTTATCTGTTTCTGAGATTTGGTATTGTAACTATTTACATTATTTACATTGTTCGGACATCTCTTGTTATCTTTATTGCCATATTCACCACGTGAATATGGCAATAAAGATGACGACAACAGCCCGAACAATGTAAATGATATAAATAATTGCATTATTTATTGTGAAATTAATAACCAATGTTTGGGTATATATATATATATATATATATATTGCAGGTAATAAATCCGTTGGTATATAATCCAAATGGATCCTAGTAATATCAAATATTAAACCTGATTGACAAAAAGAGCTCAATGTGTTCATTATAACAGAGCATATAAATTCACAACAAAATCCCAAATTAACTCATATAGATCTCAACTAACGAGAAGTATGTTTTATTGAACCCCGGTGTACTATAAACTGTGTTCATGTCGGAATTAGAAATTTAAAATTTAACTTTGACAACAGTTAAATTTTAAATTTAAGGAGAGAGAGAGAGAGAGAGAGAGCGAAAGAGAGAGAGAGAGAGCGAAAGAGAGAGAGAGAGCGAAAGAGAGGGAACAAAAGAGAGGGAGCAAAAGAGAGAATTTGTTTTCTTTTTATACTGTTTATTAGCATGCCATCTAGCGGGCATTAAGCAAAGTTACCTGGCAGATAAGGTGGGGTAATCCTTTATATCCTATTAAGCTCAAACGAGTTAATTTGATTTTAAACATGTTCTTATTGGAACTCAAAAAAAGACTCCCTGACAAGTCGACCAATATGATATACGAACCCGGGTCTCATGATCGTAAAGTTAACGCGAGAGAATGATTCAGATTAATTGATTGATTTGTTTTTTACGGATTATCAACCTTTTGCAAGTTATTTAAAGCCAGAAAATATTTTTGGATTGTATGAATCTTTGGAGATTCAAATGTCTTACAGGCACAAGTCCTACTTATTAATCCACAGCTGGGGGTGGGTGGAAGAAGTGGATTCATACCTTTCTCAGTCAAGGGTATTTGTGCGTAAGTGAATATAACAAACCCGACTGGAATTGGAACACGGCTCACCGATTTCCAATCCTTAGCCGATATCCACTTACACATCCACGCTTACAGCACTTGGTATTTCCAAGCGATCACCCATCTACGTACTGACCAGTCTCGATGTTGCTTAACTTCGGTGATAGGACGAGAAGCGGTGTTTTAACGTGCTATGGCCGTAAGCCCCGAAGCAGGTAGGAGTGCACAACGGTCGAAACGTTGTGATAATTACAATAAAGATGAGGGCCATAGTACGAATGTTAAATAGTAACACCTCATGACAGACATTTTAGACAGCAAGTACCGTATTTGATGGTGTATAAGACGCACCCCAATTTCAGCAAAACAAATCAAGAAAAAAAAATTAGTAATTAGTAAAATTAGTAAACCTACATATGGCATATAAGACGCAGGGGAATTTTAAAAGATATTTTTAGTAAAAAAAAGTGCACCTTACATGTCGTTAAATACGATATTTCTTTTTCAGTGCACCTCCCCCTCGTCGCTACCAAATGTGACACAAGGCCGAAGTTTAAAGTGGGGCTAACGGCAATACCGTGGAAAAATTACCCAAGCTCCCTCGGTACTTCCCTTTTTTTGAAACGCGTCAGACGCCGGGCAATAAATCTAGACCCCTCCCGAAGGAGAAGTACTGTCTTTGGGGAGCCACCCCCTCTGAGGCTTGGGCTTATTTTTTATACTTACGACAGAATGTAACAGACACTGTCAGAATTTGAACTCGGCTCTCCGATTCAGCTCTCTACGCCTAAAATCATGATGTTCACAAATGCAGGTATTATTAAGAAAATAAATAAGTATGCTTAATTTAAGCACAATTACTATTCGGGACAGATTTTCAGGAAATCAGTAACTGTTTGTAAAAAAACAATGGATGATTTAATTCTCCAAGGAGTCCTGCTATTTTTTTTTAACTATATAAAACGAAACAAAAACAAAAAAAAAAAACGAAACAAAAAAAGAAATACCCCCCCACAAAAAAAAGCCAAAAAACTTTGCGATCAGAATTTAATTTCTTGAAATTTCATGAAATTTAATTAAGTAAGTGGTGGTGGGAGGGGTGACAGTTGTAAAAAGAAAATATTGTGACCAAGATTTTCTGAAAAAAATAAATTAATTCGTTTGTAAATAAGTCCTAAAAATTTTATTAAAATCCGACATTTTGCAAATTATTCTGTTATTGGGAAACGGACACTAAAATATCCATGGTTTTTGGTTCACCACTGACGAGAGAGAAAAAAAAAAAGATTTTTTTAACCAAAATTTTGAACATGCTAGAAATGATTAAAAAAATTAATAAAATAATCAAAAAATACTTTGGTCTTTCCTCTTAATAATAACAAATATTTTTTGACGATAAAACTGTTTTTAAGTTTGGTGGTCTTCTTCATCATGGTATGCTTTTTTTTTTTTTTTTTTTTTTAGCGAAAAAGTGGAGGCACCTAAAAAGTAGAATCGACAGGATTGAATACTATGAATAGCAAGAGAATAAAAACGTGGTTTAAAAAATAATCCTTAAAAAAAAAAAAAAAAAAAAAAAAAATTAGGGATTTACACATTATTTATCTTTTAACATCTTTCTGATAATTGCTACACACTTTTACACGCCTAGAGATGTTACGAGTCTTTAATCAAAAGTTTGAAGGGAAATTATTTGTTCCTGGGCCATGGTGTACAAAGACATTCTTAAACGATGTCGAAATCATCGGTGAAGCCAACCCAATTACTTGCCGATAGTACTTGAATTTTCCCTGTAAACTGAAGTGGGCAATCCAAACGTATTTCGTGCTGGTTCCACATTAACTTTAGGTCTCCTCTTCTCTGTTAGTGAAAAACGGAATGTATACTTAACACAACTAGAGAGCGTCGGGGGGGTAGAGTGACTCACACACAGTTAATCAGAGAAGAGAAAAGGCGACGTGTAGTCATGTGTGGGGTTTTCTGTTTCAGGCTGGCTTACGTGGGTGAGGTTCCCTCCCCATATTCACACAATACTCTCTCTTATCATATAATCAATAACACTGAACCCGGTATATCACAAGTGAATAATTCAGAACGAGAGAGACGAGTCGAATGAAATGGCGGCTGGCATAATTCATCAGCTTTATTGATTTAATTTTGTCATAAAATCCCTAGTTTACTTTTTTTTTTTTTTTTTCATTTTTAAGCTTGTCTTTATTTCATTCGTAAGTATAGAAGAAGATCTATTTGTCTTGTTTCGATAAAACATGTGACAATGAATTGAAAAACTGTATCCGCTTGATTAAAAAAAAAAAATCTGTTTTTGAAAAAAAAAAAAAATGAGAAAGAAAGGATGTTAATAAATGGCAACTACAAGAAGAGTTATGTCATGTAAGAATAGATAAATAAGTGCTGAAAAGTTCTCGATTTGATGCACGCTACAGCGAACCACCTTCATTCCCTTCGTATCCCGTGGATGATTGTTTTGGTTAGGTTGTTTTTGATTAGCTGCATATCAAGCCGTATGGATTACATTGGATTGGTGAGATGCAAGTTCCACTCGAACAGCTTCTTCCCACGAACCGCTACTTAGTGGAACCGACTCCCAAGAATATTCTCCCTATTCTCATAACCTATTTAAGTCTAACTGTTATCTTCTCCGAATATCCGCATATAAACTGTGCCTCTTACATGAGTGGCTCTTGGGCCTTGTACAATGTGAACGTTATTGTAAAAAACAAAGAACAAACAAAAAAAAAAACTTCCCAAATCTGATTGTAGTTATGAAATCAGATATTTAATTTCTTTTCACGCAACCGAATATTTTTCAGCACCCTCTCGCAGTATTGATAATAACTCAGCCAAAATATTGTAAATGAACAAGCATATGGTGCTACAAAATTAAAAAAAAAGTCGAGGGGAAGAGAAATCAAATGTTGAAAGTTGTGCGTTTGTTTATGCTATATTTATAGACACAAGTGCACAATATCAGGGATAGATCGTATGTAAATATAGTCGAGCCAATGCACAGCACACATGGCCTGAAGATTGCCTTCACACATAAAACAGACAGTCGCTACTCGGTGTTTACCTTAATGTCCACTTTATATATATATATTATACTATACTCTCATTTGGCGATTGAACACTATAGAGAAAAAGAAATCTAAAAACAGTGGCTGATGCTGCTATTAACGCATCGCTCTTCAGTTATGAATTGAGTGCTCTTTGCTACTGATTTGACTTTGGATACATCACGTATATAATACGTTAAAAGATTTCATTTCTCTGTCGTGTGCCGATAGCTTAGGGGTAGAATCTCTGATGCCAAATCAGTCGAGTTTCGATCCCGGCTTGAAGCAATCGGATGTCTAGCCACAGTGATGAGCTGTGATACAGTGAAACAAGCTTTTTATATATATATATATATATATATATATATATATATATATGCTTATATTAGGTTCGTGCAAAAATAATGAAGTAATAATGTCGTTTTTTGACGTATTTTTAAAGGTCAAAAAACGACATTATTACGTCATTATTTTTGCACCAACCTAATACGTTATTTTTAATGGATACCCATGTTTGAGTAGATGCTCTGTTTTTATTTATTTATTTATTTATTTATTTCCATCTACCGGTCTTTTGTAAGATTTCTCGGTCGAAGGTTGAAGGAAATAAATAAATCAGAGCGTCTAGTCAAATATGGGTAACCATTAAAAATAACGTTTACGCATTAAAATAGGTCGGATTAATAAATGAAAAAGCCATTGCTATATATATGGTGCGATGGGTAAATTGTCGTCTAAATTAGGGAAAAATCAAAATAACACTGACATCTCATTTTAACAGATCTATTTACCAAAATTACACACAAAAATCTTGAGTTTCATGGTTTCAACCGCGGCCTCCAGATGACTTCGGAATTTCCTGGATCTCTTCTGGGCGGTCTCCTTGTTTAACCCTTTGCATGTCCAGGGCATTTTCGTCTCTACTATCCAAACGTTCATGCTTGTTTTCAGATTTATAACTATTGTAAAGCAACTCAGCTTATTTGGCAAATGGAATGTGCCGATAGTGTTTCACATAATAAAAAACTGTGCAAAACATGTGACGCACAGGACATGTGATTTCCACGTCCATGTATCATATGTGGGGCACACGAGCCATTGTTTTAAAAGAGGGGTATCCCCCAAGTATGCTTAAGAAAAGAGTCTGATATTGAACAGGACATCTGAGAAAAGGCCTAATCTAATATTTTGTACATCATATATAATCACAGGACGTCTGCTTTTTTTTCAGATTTATAACTAATGCAAGGCGACTCAGTTTATTTGGCAAATAGAATCTGCTGATATATAGTGTTTCGCATAATAAAAACCAGTGTATCACATTTGATGCACAGAATGTACAAATCGTAAATTACACTAATTTCTGTGCATCACATGTGATGAAAAGATTATAATCATTTCAATAAAGTGGAAAAATAGATGTCTTTCATTTGAGCCCTTACATTATCAGTCAAGCATCCTGGGGTCATATATGATGCACAAAATATTAGATTCGGCCTTTCCTCGGATGTTCTGTTCAATAGTAGACTCTTTTTTTCAGCGTCCTTAGTTTTACCAATCTTTTAAAATCATGGCTCGTGTCTACCACATATGATGCATAGACGTTGGAAATCACATGCCCTGTGCATCACATATGATGCCCAGGACAGGCAAAGTGTTAAATTGGTGAGTCCTGTCATAATCCTTTAGTACATCTTTGGTGTTACAAGGAGTTTTCTTGGTCTCTAGCTTAACTGCACCTCACACATAATAATCAAGAGGGTTGCAGTCTGGGGAGTTAGATGGCCAGATGTAAGGGGGTGATGTGGTCGCAGAAATTGTCCGACAAAAATGACTGGGTTCTCCTGCTTGTGTGGCAAAGTCGTGTTCCAAGACATAGCGTCTTCCAGCAGACATCCTCTTGATCAAGGATATCACTACCTCCTCAAGGAACATGATGTAGGTCTCAGTGTTGAGTCTGAGGCCCTTACCAACAAATTCGGGAGTTCATTTTTTAACAGAAAAGATCAGAGTGAGTTTTCCGAGCTGCTGTACCTTCGTAATCACCATTAGGTTCATCCACCTCTTTCCGAATCCTCTGCACTATCCTTAGATTGACACCCAAACACTCTGAAATGTTTGTATCGGAGCTTTCTGTGCGAATGTCAAGCAGTACGGCATGCTGTTTCTGGCGGAGTGAATTGCGTCATGGTGGTCTTTTTCTCACAGACGGTGCCCAACCGATACTCCAAAACTGTGCAGCCGATAAACTAAAAACAAACAACGCGCATGCGCGAAAAAAAAAAAAATAAATAAATAAAAAAAATGAAATAAATAAATAAAAAAAATGAAATAAATAAATAAAAAAAATGAAATAAATAAATAAAAAAAATGAAATAAATAAATAAAAAAAATGAAATGGCGACAATTTACCCATCGCTATATTATATATATTTTGAAAGATAAAAAATATTAAAAAAATAAATCTTCAGACACACTGGGTTGTATATTCCTTCGTTTTTATTATTTCATTTAGATTCCTTGACTAGTTTCGGCCAACATGGCCATCATCAGGAGAAAAATAATTTTCTGCTTGCTGGTAGCAGTGAACTACAGAAATGAATGCCTTGTTGGAGAAAATGAACTTTTGTCTGTAGCTTTCATTTCAATGTTCACTATATATATATATATATATATATATATATATATATATATATATATATATATATATATAGAGAGAGAGAGAGAGAGAGAGAGAGCGCATTGAAGTCAACACTTAGAGGCGACAGGCCGTTTCATGCTAGACGCAATTGTCAGGCCACCGATTGCGTCTAACATAAAACAGCCTGTCGCCTCTAAGTGTTGACTTTTATATTTACACACGCTCTATCCATGATAATGAGCACTTTATCCAATAAATATACCACACCTTAAGAGTATATATATATATATATATATATATATATATATATATATATATATATCATCGTACTTATTTTCGGGAATGAGACCAATTTCAATTATATCGGTCATATATTTTTTTCGTTACACTACAAAGAACAGGATACATTCTTACATATTGTAAAAATATCTTTTTCCAGTCTGCCGACAAAATATATCCCTCACCTTATCTGCCAAGACGCACACTAGTTGGCACAGTTTTAGAACTAAAAACGAAGAACGGGATAATAGATGCTCATTTTTGTTCCGGAATGTAATAATGAAAAAAACAGGACCACTCTCCACCGGGTGAGGGTTCTTCAGCCGTCTTTATTTCAACCAGACACGTGGCGCAATATGCAAACATACATTTTCTAACATCAAAGCCTATAAATATTTTTCTTCCTTTTTCAGTAGGGCACACAAATATATTCTCTGAATTCTTGAATTACATTATTTTTTTTATGTAAAAGTAATATGTAAATTAATCCACGCGTTGAATGTTATTCCTTCTGAAAATGATTAAATCAATTTCTTTGGAAGTTCTCAACCTCGGTCTCGTCCTTTCAAACCTGTAGCTGAACGCTAACATAAGGACAACAGATTGAATAAACCAGTGTATAATAATGATAATTTCTCATGTCAGAAATACTCGAATGATTGTGACTATAACAATAAAGATACAAAAAAAAAAAACAGGTCGTATAAAAATCAATGTAGAATAATGCAAATTTCTACACTATTTACATTATTCGAATTATTGTCCTCATCTTTGTCGCTTCGGTCGTTGTACGCTCCGGCCTTCTTCATGTGGTTGGAATGTCGAACTGAACCCTTTATTTCGCTCTCTGAGGTAGACTGTTCTAGTTCCACGTGCCATGTTTAATGGATGTCAGTTATCTCCTGTTAATTCCCCTCTCTAAGTTCTCCACCGCCTTAACCAGGTATTGAACTCACACTCTTTGGGTCCTGTCACTGGATCTAACGCCATTATACACTGTGCATTGTATCCCCAAGTACACATGGCACAGTGGATAAAGGCTGGATAAAAACTTATATCCATTAGACATGGCACGTGGAACTAGAGCAGGCCGGAGCTTACAATGGCCGAAACGTTGTAATAAATATGGCAACAAAGATGAAGACAATAGTCCGAATAATGTAAATAGTGTATATAATACCTCATCTCAGATATATAGACAGATGCTAATTTCTAATCTCAGATATAACCGAATGTTTGTAAGTATAACAATCAACATGAGGACAACAGATTGAATAAACCGGTGTATAATAATGATAATTCCTCATCTCAGTAATAGTCAAAACAGTGTGACGATGGGAAAACTAGTTCAGGTAAATAATTGTATAATAATGATAATTTCTAACTACGGATATAGCCAAGGTTTTGTGACTATAACAGTCAGGATACAGAAAACACTGCAAATAAATCACTGTAAATTAATGACAATGACTCTCTGAAGGTTGAAAATTGATGACTGATCACCTTCAGCGCAAATATGACAGTAATAAGTTTCTGGTCTAGAAAAAGTAAAATGGAAACGGTAAACAAACGAAATCTTTTCAACACAAGATGAAACAGTCCCCCTGACTCGGCAGACGGAAAAGAAATCACTGTATATAAATGACAAGTTCTAATTTAAAAAAATATCCGCATGGCAGTGGTTATAACAATCAAGATAAGGATACCAGTAGAAAATCTTTTCCAAATCTAAGCATTTTCATCACGAAAAAGTCTTCAGGGAATTCCATTTCTTTAGGAATTCTGAATTTTAAAAAGGTGTAAAAAGGATTGGAGTAAATTAATATTTGAATTTAACTCGATTTAATATTTAAATTGAATCAAAATTTACAACATTGGCTTTTATTTTTTCGTTACTTGCATCTCCAAAATGACAGTAAATTCTGGTGTTCTTAAAATTCGACAGAATGAGCCGACCATTTTACCAGCACCATTAGCAATGGATCGTATAGTGATTTTCCAAGCGTAGCTTAGATGTGGCACAATGCCGAAAGTATGGGGCACCCAGTGAAGATCGAACTCACTACTCAGTCGTAATTGTTCTAGCTTGATAACCATTACACCACCTCGAGGTGAGCAAAGCAATAGATTGTGTATATGATTTCCATTTGCGGTCGGCAGTCAACTTGAGACCCAATTGACAATCAAAACATGGAGAGTTTAAACGTTCGTAATCATAGGAGAAAATTTCAGGGACTGATCAGTGACGATAGGATGATATGAGCTTGGTTTTCCTGGAATGACATAGAAAACCAACATTCCTTGTAGTAGACGTAGCAATTGATTCAATCTAGTCGCTTCACTTCATGCCAGTGGGAAACGCGAGGCCAAAAAGGCGTAGAGTTTTGCTCTCCTGGATTTTAGCATCAGCCATGCTGATGGCAGGCAGAAGAGCGATAGATTTAGCAATGTTATATTTGTGGGAAGAAGTGGCAGAATGGAAAAGAAGTTTTCCAGCATAAAACAGCGTAAAAGATTTTGAACTTTGAACAAGAATGAGCTAACCATTATTTTTCCAGCATCTTTAACAATACATCGTATGAGTTCCACTTGAATTTTGGAATTGAACTTGAAACCCAATAGAAAATCAAAATATGGAATCTCTTTTGAGAGTGTAACCGTTCATCATGACTGAAGGAAATTCAGGGTCTGATCAGTGACGGTGAAACGATATGAGCTTGGTTTTTGACTTAGTGAAAGTTACAAGCCAATTTTCCACCATTGAACTGCTAAGAGTAAGGTCAAAAGAAAGATCAGTTGCCAGGCTCCGAATATCTTGAGTGCCCTCATTAACTGGGGTATAATCTATGGATGCTTACTAATAATCTATTAATAAATATAAAACTTTTGTCCCCCCCCTTCCGCCAAATGGCTAAAATATCTCTCTGGTTTAATATGCAAAACTGAGTTATCTAGTTGGCTAATGTTTCCCGAGACTTTGTAGTACTTGTGCCCAGCTTAACACTCCCTGAGTGAGTGTTAATGGCGGCGAGATCCTTAAATGCTGTCAAATGCAGAATAAAAATATAAATCAAATACAGGATGTGAGATTCAATAAATTAAAGTAGGTTATATTTGCCATCTGGGTAAACAGGGGATGTTGCCTAAAATATATATCTTGTGTTGGTGTCTGAAGGGCTTAGTACGACACCGTGAGAAATGAAATTCGATATTATTATTTGCCGCGTAAATAAACTGGGATTATGCGATTTGGGTGTATTTTAATAACGGTGAAAAATATGAAGAAATGTAAACAAAAAAGAGAATTATTTCTTTTCGCGATTTTTCGATAATCGTTAAAAAAAAAAAAAAATAAACAAAAAAAAATATCAGATATAAAAGAAAGGTCACAAGAAAAAAATTATCGCTTGGGTTTCCGATATGAAATATACAGCCAAATATTTTTACATTATGCTTTTTTTTTTCTTTTTTTTTTTTTTTTTTTAATCAATTCATCTCAAGCAAGGCGACAATGCCACAAAAACGCAAGGGAGCTATTGGGAGTGAAAGGAAACGAGAAGAACCAAAGGAACCAGAAACCCAATTCTAAATAGGAAAACAAAGGAACCAGAAACCCAATTCTAAATAGGAAACAAGTGATAAACCTCAACCCCTGTTCAAAATAGCGGGGAAGAGTGTGAACCGGACGATAGTCAAACCTATCTACTACTTTGATCTTTGCTTTTGTTTCTACTCCAATTATAAAAGAATTATTACTTTACGGTCACATGATCTGTTGCCAATGTTATACTTTGACGTTCTACAGACATTTTTAGTGGATATCAGTATTTGAAATAAACGCCTCGTCTTCTTATTTGTATTTTTAAACAGTGAGTATTACGTCTATCGGCCTGTGCACTCAAGAAAACATAAGGAAAATGTGTTCTCTTAATAAAGAAAATATGTATCTTATTTATAAAGTTTTCTTGAGTGCACAGACTGATAAACGTAATGGGCGTCTATACAGGTAAACTAAAAGATAATGACTGAGTAGCTCAGGTGAAAGAAATGAGTAGTTCAACATTATGATTATATTGTAAATCAAACCTTAATTAAAAACTTGAAATATTTTGTATTTTTTAAAAAAAATTTGTTAAAATAAAACTCCTGAGCCCCATTAGCACCCACAGAAATTTAAAACAAAATATTAAATTTAAATATTAAAAATTTGATAGCCATTAAACAAAATATTAAGAAACAGGAAAATTTTGTATCTGTATATTTCTGAGATGTACACTATTTACATTATTCAGACTATTGTCATCTTTGTTGCCATATTTATTACAACGTTTCGGCTGTTGTATGCTCCGGCCTTCTTCAGGTGGTTGGAATGTCAAACTTAACTCTTTATTTCACTCACTGGGGTAGACTGTTCTAGCTCCATGTGCCATGTTTAGTTGGATGTCAGTTATCAATTATCTCCTCTTAATTCTCCTCTCCAAGTTCTCCACTGCCTTAACTATTGGTTAGATCCAGTGACAAGACCCAAAGAGTGTGAGTTCAATACTTGGTTAAGGCAGTGGAGAAATTGGAGAGGGGAATTAACAGGAGATAACTGATAACTGACATCCATTAAACATGGCACGTGGAACTAGAACAGTCTACCCCAGTGAGCAAAATAAAGAGTTCAGTTCGACATTGCAACCACCTGAACACGGCCAGAGTGTACAACAGCCACAATGTTGTAATAAATATGGTGCCAAAGATGAGGACAATAGTTCAAATAATGTAAATAGAGGAAAATTTTGTTATATACAGAGTAAAAAGTGTTTAGCAGTGATCTAATATCGATCTTTTTGTAAGAGAGTGAATGAAGTCCTTAACTTTTGTTGTTATTGTCACAACATTTCGGCTGTTGTATTCTTCAGCCTTCATCAGGTGACTATTGATCTGCATAATCTTCAGGTAATTTCCAAGTGAAACTATAGTAGTATGAAAAGTTTAATAAATAAATGAAAATATTTCTTAAATCTGTTGAAAAGTACAATCATTAACATTAATGTCTTCATTGTTCCTTCTTAAGTTAATTTGTTTCTGAAATCAGATACTTGGATAAGTGAAAACAAAAGATCAAAGACCCAGTACCAAAGCAAAGGACAATACCACATGCACTCACCAACCTGAATATAAACCTAGGAAGAACAAGGCTTACATTTCAGTCTTCTCCACCTTTTTATCATAAAGTGAGGTAGGCTGGCCCACTTCACTCTATTCTAAAGAACTAATCAGTATGTTACAAAGAAGGTTGGGGCATCTCACTGTTCCAATGTACCATGCATTTGTCAACTGTTCATTCTTTTTGAATATAAAAAAGCAAAAACAATATTTTGCACCAACCTTGACAAACACATTATTCAATTTATTGGGATAACATGTTCTCATCCTGCTATTCATGTTTAGGGATATTTCATCTGAGTTAATTGCTAAGTTATTGCTCGTCTTTTATTCCCCGAGTCTAGGATTGGGGTTTCTTGCTCTTTCTGTACTAACATACTGCAAGCTCTCTATTACCAAGGATACAAGTTTTGTTAAAATTGAAAAATACTGGATTCTTTTTTAATACAAACATGATGCATAGAGGGAGGTCAAATGAATGATTATATACAAACATTATCTTATCTCACTACCAAATTTTCCCTATTATCGGAGGATAAGTTTGCAAGGAAGTTAATCTCACCTCACTAGGAAGACTGAAACAGCACAATCTTCAATCTTGCCTTTACTACAACTGTTCTCAAACAGCATGCTTTAGAATATGTTAAATTATTTTAATGCATGTCGTACATTATACTGCCAACTACAAAACTGTGGACTTGTTATGCACTGCGGACACTCAGATATTGCAGACATCACATGTATTTAGCTATGACTATATGACATCTGTGTAAAACTACCTTCACAGGTATGATGACAAACTAACGGGTGGTCCGAATGTCTTGTCACCCCTACATAACAATTTTCTATTTCCGACGGCTGAAACGAGCTGCTACAATTTGGAAGCAAGACTGCTTGCAAGTGTATGAACAACTAATTGTGTGCATTCTGGCAAGAGCATGGAAGGATGTGTGATATGACTTCATTAATATTTCTATTGTCCTCATTACTTTTTGGCACGGGGGGATAAGACTTTCGGGCCACCCTTCACATTAGGCAGCAAGTTCTTTGATTGGGAGTTTCGAGGTTTTGAAGAGTGTGGAAACCCCTTTTTAATTACTGTTGTTACCAGGTCTACCCTGACCCAGGATGATAGCACCTGGTAGGATTCCATATATGGCCAATATTGAACTTACAGACAAAAAACCAAAGACTATGAAAGTATAAAAATTGATTTTTTATATAAAATAAATTTAACAACAATACCTATTCATAGTAAAATTACCATCAATACCTATTCATAGTAAAATTACCAACAATACCTATTCATAGTAAAATTACCAACAATACCTATTCATAGTAAAATTACCAACAATACCTATTCATAGTAAAATTACCATCAATACCTATTCATAGTAAAATTACCAACAATACCTATTTATAGCAGAATGACCAATAATACAATTTTATCTGCAGTTGGACACATACAATAGTGCTCAAAATATATTTAGTTGAAGCCAGAAAATTGTCTAAAATATTTACATTTCAGAATTAAATAACCCATAGAGGTGTTGATATACCACTAAACAAAATGAACCAACCAACGGCTTTCACAATTAGTCGATAGGACCTGTATGTGATGGATTCGTGACTTACTTGAGTACAGGACAAGTGTCCATATATTATGTTTACCATATGAGCTACAATAAAACATATAAAAGACAGCTGCTAATAATGGTATATGAGGATTTTTATATAGGGATTTTCTGAGACAATCAAAACTATTTCAAGGGTTTCATAAGAGTAAAAGGTAAAGAAATGCTGGAATAAACAGACATCACAAAGGAACACCTGTTGTTCTAGTCATGAGTCCTAACTTTATGGGCGGATAGAAGCTCTTTAACCTTGGTTGGCAATCTATCTAAAAGATAGTGCCCCAATAAAAAAAAACATTCATCCCCTTTCTGTCTGGTCAACTGTGGGGAGGTATTGACATGAAAAACTCAAAATGAGTTAAATTCTTTAAAAATTCATGTGAGTTAGCAATCTACTATAGGGGGGATAAAAGCTTAAAATTTAATCAGTTAAAATGACCAAATTATCACAAAGACTGTATGGCACCATTTGATAACCAAGAAATTAGTTTCACCAACCAATTATCATAAGTGGGTTAATATTTACCGAGTGCTCAATTACGATGTCCTTGTGCCAGACTAAGCTCTGTTTAAGAATTATAATTTAAACAAGTTTACTTTTTACTTTTCCTTGGTTTTATCTGAAACGAAATTAGAATAAATAGGGTAAAAAAAATTTCCTTCCATCAAAAACAGTTCTTAAAATATTCCTGAACAATTTCCTCTTCCTAATTGGGTACAAGTGTCATGTTCTTAACCATTTCCTCTTCGTTACTTTTTATAGGACATCTCCCGCCTTTGCAGGGGTTGAAGTGTCTCATATTTAAAAAGAACACGCTTGCAAATATTGCCTAAAAGTGAAATAATGCCTTGATTTTCAAAACACCAATTATGTTTTAGCAAACGTTTAACAACAACTATTTATATGCATGTTTTGTAGCCAAGATTTATCAAGGGGACTATTTTTATCTTTTTAAAATCTATACAACACTGTGGCTATTTTTCACTATCAATTAGTATTAATTAAAAACTTCCTGTCTAGACTGCCTCTAAACTCTCTAACACTTAATATAGCTTGAACGTAATCAAAATCTAATGTTATTAATTTTTATGTTATTGTTACATGTTCAGACCTTTTCTTTTTTGTTACTAGTTGTCACTCATGAAATTATGAGATGAGTCATTGTCATTACTCCACAAGATATTCAAACTAATATCCTCATCTTTATTGTTTTTATCACTACAATTTGATCAGTGGATTCTTTAGTCTTCCAAGTTGTCTTAAGAATCCATTTTTGAAAAAAACAATCACAGGTGATCTAAAATGAATTCTTTACAACAATGTGGAGTGAAAATTGTCAACAGGAAAATGAAATGAATCGTATTCAATCCAAAGCCTAGTCTGCATTTGAAGAAAGTGATGTATCTGGTGTAATTTTCTTTTTTTAATCATTTTACCCCCAAGAAAGGCAATAAAGCCACTAAGTTACAAGGGGTTGCTGAGTTAGAGAATATGGAAAAAAAAAAAAAGCTCAAGAAAGAGAGAGGACAATAAAAAAAAACCCAGAAATTAAGAAGATAGAAGGTAATTGATTGACATTGCATTTAAACTTTTGAAAATCAAAGTTGGCTGGAAACCAAGTGGCCGGAAGAGAGTTCCACAGGTAATAAGTATGAGAGAAGAAACTGTTAAAACAGAACTTACAGATACATTGAGCCATTTCAACTCTAAAATGATGAGACCTTGCTGTCAATCTAGTACTATGCTTAAATTCATGAAGTCTAGGTACCATAGAGGAAAGTTCATTAGAACAATTACCATGAAAATATTTATAGAAAAGGAACAGGGAAGATACATTACAGCAGTGGGGAATTGAGTGAAGCCAAAATGCCAGGTCAATACTAATAACCTTGCAGATGCTTCTTTGGATTTTATGAAGAATCACTAAATATATAGCAGGTTCACAAGACCAGATGTACCCACAATATTCTAAGCATGAATGTTAGACTTATAAATATGTAAGACTGGTTCCGATGAGAAAAAATGTCTAGCATGAGACAGTGAACAGCTTTCCTTGAATTGTATTTTATGAGCTCATTCTGCAAAATTTGACAATGAATTCTGGTAAAGAACTGTTGTCAATTGGTCAAGACAGTAATCAATGAAAAATGTCCAGAATTGCCTAATCAGAAAGATGTCATCTTCCATCAGAACAATGCCAGACTTCATGTCTCTTTGCAGACCTGGCAGAAATTGGTCTAGCTGGGCGAGGATGTCCTCTTTAACTTGTTATACTCATCTGAGCTTGCAACTTCAGATTACCACTTATTTTGGTCCCAACAAAATTCTATTAAATCCTTTTTGTTGCCTTGTTCCAATTTTAGCAATTATCATGACTTTTAAGACAAAACAGAAATTATGATTTATAATGGGAATTAAAACAGGGATGGCACCTACCCTGAATGCATCATAAAAATTCAATATGCAAAATTAGTAAATACTAAACAATTCAAATACCTTGGTGTATGGATCAGTTATAACAAGTTTAGTAGAGTAGATAAGGCAACTGAATATAGGATAAGCTGCACTAAGGATAGTTTTGCACAACACCATAAGTTGCTACAAAACCAAAATGTTAATCTAAAGACTATAGTCATGTTCTTAAATAGACTTGTCAAATCAAAAGTTTCATATGGTTGTCATGCATCAGCTGTGTACAACCACTTCATTAGCTCAATGATTAAGGATACTTTTGAGCAAATGAATCATGTAGGTTGTAGTGGGGACTATCCTTCTTCAAACATCATGGACTGGTACTAAAGAATCTGTACTGAATCAGAGAAACTGCATCACTTGTGAACTTTCAGCAGCAGCAACAACTGAAATGGATGTCATATGTACCTTGAAGAGAAAATAATGACATAATAAAGATGTTGACATTCCACACTGCTTCAAATAAAAGGTTAGGAAGGAAACTCCCATCAATACTGGAAAGAGCAATAACAGCTACTGGACTTGAAAAATCTATTTTCCTGAAGAAATATTTTAAGAGAAAGACCTTATGAATTTCAACTGGAAATAGCATTCTCTACTAGGGTAAGAAAGGAATGTTTTATATATCTTATCACATAGGGTACATAAATCATCAAATAGGGTAAATACAGAAAGGGTTTCATATATCGTCAAATAGGGTAAATACAGAAAGGGTTTTGTATATTGTCAAATAGGATAAATATAGAAAGGGTCTTATGCATCACCAAATATGGTAGCATAAAGGTCTTATATTTCATCAAATATTGGCGTGCAAGAATAGTATGCCATCAACTAGGTTAAGATATAATATTGGTAAAAAAAGATGAAGAAAGAAAAGAAAAAAATAGACTAACTTTTTATTTTGCATTTTTCTTGGACCCGAATCATTTTACCAATAGTTTTGGTCAATCTCTTGAAATTTCCAAATTGTTTATAAGAATTGCTTACACTTCCCAAATATAAAGATCTTATTAATATTAAACTCTCTTGATTTAATTTTTATCATGTGACCTACTTTCTTCAGAGACTTTGATTTGAAAAATATCCCCCTCCACCTCAGAAAAATTTCAAGACAAATTTAATGAACTGCAAATACTTGTTAGGTCACTCAAGGCGCGTTGGTGACCTTTGTTTAAAAGCCTTACATAATTTGATTTATTCACAGATCAAGAAAATTCTTCGACTGAATAAAAAGAGAAAAAAAATTAATGATCAATTAAATTTTCTTTAAAATTAGCTCCAATTGAAAGGGAAAAATCTCTGTGAAATCAGACAGAGATCATTGAAGTGGGTGCTGAGAATACGATAAAACCAAGAAACGAGTTCTAAAGACAGAGTCATTTTTCAATCAACGGTAGCGAAAAAGAAATATAAAAAGAAACGATTCTGAGATAGAAAGCCCAAAAATTCACTAAGATCAATGGTGAAATTTTTATTTTTCTCATTTTATTATTTGCTTTGAGGCAGATTATTCATTTACATTTTTTATTCATTTGCAGTAAAATTCGTTTCAGATCTCCAAACTTTTTTTTCCACCCTTCCTCTTTTCCCAACTAAGCTGAATAACCTTTGAACTATTTATTTTTGTTGAAATTTTCTTTCACTTATTTCTGTCTGAACCATCAGATGGTCATTCTCTGATTGTTAAATAAAACTGTAGATCAGAATTAAATAATCAGTGTCTGGTGAGATTTAAATTCTTATCTCTATAAATGTTTTATTGCAAGAGTAGTCCAAAGACACATAACAGTAGCGAAAGTTGCCTTCCAGAAACTAAGCAAAGTATTAAGACACAAGAAAATATCATTAGAATTAAAAAAGATAACTTAACTATTATGCAATATGCATGTTATATATGAATGCTAGATGATCCTCTTACAGATGAAGAGGAGACTTGAAGCTATAGAGACGTGGTTCTATCGATTAATTGAATGCTAAGAATACCAGGGACTAAAGATGTGAGCAATAAGGAAGTCTTAAAGGAGAGAGGAACTACAAGGAATCTTATACTTACAATCAGAAAGAGACAGTAATCTACACTGCATGCCAAATTATTATCGAGATAACTTTTTTATAATATTTCAAAAACCGTCCAATCAGTTCACACAAAATTCTCACACAATGTTGGTACCACTGACCTCCGCAATCACTGAAATGTTCGACCTGATCTGTGCAATGTAAACAAACTGGCGCCATATTTGTTATCAGTATGGTGATTTGAGTGTGCCAAATTATTAGAAAGGTTTAGTAAAAATCCCAGAATTGTGCAAAAAAAACGTTTATTAATGTTGCACGTGAATGTTTATGATCAAAAGAAGCTAATAAATAAGACAATCAAACAAATAATAACAGATACAAACAAAGGCACAGTTTTAAACAAATTAATAGGGAATGTGCTTTCCCTGTTTTGAAATTACTTGAAGTCGACGATCCATAGAATTTGTTAATTGTAGGATATCTTCTGCTGTAATGCCATGAGATCAGCGTTGCTCCTGAATTGTCGTCTGTTGGCATACAGTCTTCGCTTCATGATGATCCAAAGGTTTTTGATTGGGTTCAAATCCGGAGAATTTGCTGGCCACTTCACTTTTTGAGGTCCATCGAAGCCTGACTGTTTCAAATATTCAGTAGTTTTGTGAGCAGCATCTGAGGGAGCATTATCTTGCATAAAAACAATGACCCTTCTGAAGGCAACTCTCTGCCTTTTCATCCACGGTTCAAGATGCTCCTTCCTAAATGCTGTGTATGCATCAGTAGTCATTTTGACGTCATCTGGTACTCTCCATGGGCCCACTAATGTTTTTCCAATAATACCACCCCAAATCATTATGCCTCCATCGCCTTGTTGGTGTCTCAAACACTGATGGCGATTCTGTCCGTTCATTACCCAGCCTTTGCACCATCTATCTGGCCCATCAAGTGTTGCTCGAGTTTCGTCTGTGAACAAAACTTTAGAGAAGTCAATCTTCATATTGTACTTGGCCCATTTCAATCAATTTTGAATGTGATTTCTCGTCAATGGAGGCTTCCATACAGGTTTCACTGTTGTTGATATTTCCCTCAGATACCAACACCGAGTACTTTTAGACAGTAGGATCCCCAATGCGACTGAAAAGCTCTTGGCTGGTAAGTCCAGGGTTCTTTGTGGCCCCTCGTTTAAGACGACATGAAATAACCCTTGGCTTGCCTTTATCTGCCCTTTTGTGTACTTGTGTAGGGTTGGGGGTGAACTTTTTTGCTGTTTGATGATACCTCCCTATCATTTTAGAAATTTCTAGGGTAGATTTACCTTTTGAGAGTTCTGGGAGGTGATAGTTTTCTTTTTAGCATTACTTAAACTGCTTTTATGGCCCATCTTTTTACTTAATTCTTACACTTTTCTAATAATTTGGCATGCTCAAATCACCGTGCTGATAACAAATATGGTGCCAGTTTGTTTACATTGTGCAGATCAGGTCAAAAATTTCAGTGATTGTGCAGGTCAGTGTTACCAACATTGTGTGAAAATTTTGTGTGAATTGATTGGACAGTTTTTGAAATATTAGAAAAAAGTTATCTCGATAATAATTTGGCACGCAGTGTAGTTTTACTATGGAATGCAGAGAATAACATGGAATTAACATGTGAGCAATAAGGAAGATTTAAGAAAAATAGGAATTATGAGGGAACTCATAATTGCAATCAGAAAAAAGGAGGAACCGCAAATCATGTCTTCCAAAAATTAGGCAAAATATGAAGACAGAAATTCTTTATACTAGTGTTCTACTAATGCAAGGCCCAAGATCCACTCAAGGTAGAGGGTTACTAAATGAGGTTGTTGCAATGGTGTACATGGAGTGAATAAATGATGAAGATTATGAAGATGTGTGGGATAGATCTTGGTTGATCCTAAATTGAAGAGGTTAAAATTGTAGTGATTGGTGAAGCATCCTCTTGGAAGTCTTCCTGGAATTTATTATTGGTGGATATATCCTTAACCACATATGTGGATGAGAATCAACTGAAAACTAAAGGAACTCTTAGATAAAAGAAAAGGAAAAAAGGAATTCTTAGTAAAGAGAAAAGAAGAAGAAAGTTAAGATTATTCTTATTAAAGAAGTCAATTCTTGAATAGCTCAAGTTATTACAATCTCGCTTGTTATAGATTAAACCCATAATGGAGTATTGCTGCCATATATGGTCTGGAGCTCCTTCTGTTTCCCTCAGGGTTCTTGATAAGATCCAGAGATGGATATGCAATGCAACTGGCCCTGATCTGGCTTCTTGTCTGCAGTCGTTCTCTCACAGGCATGCTGTCGCCTCTCTGTCTTTTTTTTTACAAATACTTTCATGGAAATTGCTCCGATGAGCTGCTTGCACTGGTTCCTAGACTTCATGAATTCAAGCATCCTACAAGGCTGGCATCCCCCTCTCACCCTTTCACTGTCAAAACTATTAAATGTAGCCATCTCTTCTACTCCAATAGCTTCATATCTCGCACATCTTGCCTGTGGAACTCCCTTCCCTATTCCTGTTTCCCTGACAGCTATAATCTCCAACTATTCAAATGTAATGTCAATCGACATCTCCAGTTGCCTTGATCTATTCACTATCCTTCCCCTCATTCTTTCCTCTATCACTCCTATCTGCTCTCACTCCAAATCTGTAACCCCTTGCATACTAGTGGCTTCCCACCTTGCTTGGGGTGAATCAATTAAAAAAAAAAAAAAGTCCCAGCCTGAACTGTATCTGCCCTTCAAGCAAAGAGGCTGCCCTATAATATTTACAAAAAATCTCACAAGCTGATGTGAATATGGATCTGTGTTTTGCAAAACAAGACTGGAGTTTTAGGGATATACAATCAAGGAGTTGGTCTTGGGCATCAAACCTCTGCATGTCACCATCTGTTTTGTAAACCTAAATTGCTAAAACTATACCACCCCTCTTCTTCCTCCGTAAACCCTAAATACATCTTCTTTCTCTTTACTTCCCCCTTCTTTCTTTTTTTCTTTTTTCTTTCCTTCCTTTTCAACATATCATTTCCATTAAGTTAACCGATTAAATTGGTCAATGTTTGGTCCCTCCTTCCTCAATACTAAGTATGATAGAAAGAAATATTAAAGTAAACCTTCTCTAAACTCAACTATGTCTCTCACACCGCACCTCGCTACCCTCTCTGTTAAATTACATAAACTTAATACTACCCATCAAAAGTGTAAATTTTCATTTCATTTTTCGTTTCATCTTTTGGAAGTAATGTCTGATGATCCAGCATCCTTTAAAAGGTCTCTGGTGAAATAAACTATTACAATGGAGCCATAAAGAGGTCTGTTTTTCTTACATATATATATATAATATATATTATATATATATAATATATATATATATAATATATATATTATATATATAAATAAATATAATATATATATTATATATAATATATATATTATATTATATATATATATATATATATATATATATATAATATATATAGTGATTTTCCAAGTGTAGCTTAAATGTTGCACAAGGTCAAAAGTAAGAGGCACCCAGTGAGGATTGAACTCCCTACTCAGTCATAATTGTTCTAGCGAGACAAGCTTGCTAACCATTACACCATCTCCAGGTGCTCTCTCTCATATATATATATATCTTTGTGAAGCAAACATAGAAATACATTTTAAGTCTAAATTTTGGGCAAATAATTTACAATGATTGATTAGTTCATATCTGATACATGTTATTAATTTTGGTAGTAATTGACATAATGCAATTATTATTATTATTATTATTATTATTATTGCATACATTTTGCCCATTCAATCTAAACTATTTCCACAATCTGAATGATAATTTGATAAAAAGAATTGTCTGATATAATGGAAAATGTCTGGAGACTTTTTTTTTAAAATTCAAATATAACTTTCTTTGTAATTTTCTTTTAAAACTCTTTTTGGAAAGAAGATAAATTTACAGTTGAGGAAAAGACAAAAAATTCTGTAGAATTCCGACAATCTTATATTTTCTTTCCTGTGTTGGGTTGAAAAATACAATGCAGAGAAATACATCATTTTCAGCAGAGAAAAACAGCAATGAAGAAGCAACATGGACAAATTTTCTTGGCATATATTTTCAAAATTAGATAGAAATCAATGAATTTAGATTCACTAATACATTACAATGCAGTTTTAATAAAGTTAGTCAAATTTTGACAGTAAATTCTTTGATCACTAAGAACCAATTTGCACATAATAAAAACTTCCATAAAAGATTCAGGATTTTTATAACTACTATTACTATTAACATTATTACTACTTGTGTTATTTCTACTATTAATATTACTACTACCGTTATATTACTAATATTACTAATTATGTTATATTATTAATACTACTACTATTATTACTATTAGGCTGGTGCAAAAATAATATTGTTTTTTGACGTAGTTTTTAATGTAAAAAACGATATTATTTTTGCACCAACCTAATAATAGTGTTATATTACTAATAGTACTACTATTATTAGTAATAATATTATATTATTACTACCACTATCATTACTACTACTAGTAATGTTTTTTTTACAACTAATATTACTACTACTAGTAATGTTTTTTTTACAACTAATATTACTACTACTGGTAATGTTTTTTTTACAACTAATATTACTACTACTAGTAATGTTTTTTTTACAACTAATATTACTACTACTGGTAATGTTTTTTTTACAACTAATATTACTACTAATAGTGCTATTTTTACAACTAATATTACTACTACCACTAATAGTGCTATTTTTACAACTAATATTACTACTACTACTAATAGTAGTATTTTTACAACTAATATTACTACTACTAATAGTGCTATTTTTACAAATATTGCTACGACTGCTATTATTTTTACTACTGCTATTATTATTACAGTTACTACTAATATTACCACTACTACTATTATTTCTACTATTGTTTTTTTTACTACTAGTATTACTATTATTGGTACTGTTATTATTATTATAATTATCCTCATCATCTTGCATTTCAGTTGCATTTTATTCATGCAGGCTGCATTTTGTCATATTGATTACCAGAAAAACAGTTTTTTTCAAGACAAGTGATTTTGGTACAAAGATTTTTTTTTTTAATCTTTACACTTGTATGCAATCTTTAAACATAATTTGAAAAATTTATACTGTTTAAAATTTGTTAAACACTACATCTTTTCTTTTCCTTAAATTGCACACTTCTGTATGTGTTGCAAAATATTGAAAGAATTACATCAGTTATTATTATTATTATTATTATTTTTATTATTATTATAATAATACTATAATAATATTTTGCATGTTTGTTGGTTGGTTGATTTTGTTTAGCAGCATATCAACACCTCTATGGGTTATTCAATGTTGAAATCTAAATATTTTGAACACAATTTTATGGCTTCAGCTTAATATATTTTGAATGAAATTGTATGCCATCAATTACAGATAAAATGTATTGCGTGTCATTTTGTTATAAAATGTATTATTGGTCATTCTACTATAAAATGTATTGTTGGTCATTCTACTATAAAATGTATTGTTGGGCATTTTATTTAAAAATGTATTTTTATACTTTCATAGTGTTTGGGCGGTTCACCATTTTCCCATAGCTGGGACTCTAACAAGTACTACCACCCTTGGTCAGGGTGTATCTGTGTAAAATAGCAATTGAGAGGTGGTTCCATGCACCTCAAAACCTCCAATTTCACAATCAGAAGTGTTACTGCCAGATGTAGTTTTTTGTCATACCCAGGACTATGCATGTTTTTACCAGGATTCCTTTTCAGCTTGGCTGAAATTATTTATGTTGTCAAGAAAGAACCATACCAAGAGTTAATAGCAAGTGAAGTGTGCTCAGGTCACAACGAGCTGTCTCTCTATAGGTTATATGTTCTCTTCAACATTATAAAATTTTATGATTTCTAAATCTATAAAGAGTGGAACAAGAGAAAAACTTTAAAATAATTTAAAGAGATAAAGGTATATTTGGTGGTTGAGATCTAAGGAAACAACTGATGCTTAAGGCCAGGTAAAAAAAAGAAAGTAGACTATCAAATACTGATTTCTAACGATTAACTGGCCCAACCCACTGAAAAGACTGATGCAGCACAATTGTTTTAAACATCATTTTTTTCTCTTATTTGGCCTTGTGCCTGTCTAAGCTAAGCTTAGTAAATATCAAAGACACCCAAACTTGGAACCTGACTGCCAGGCCAAATATAATTGCAAGACTGGGTAGAGGAAAGAAAAAAAAAACAAAAAAACAAACCCTGATCTGATCTTTTCAGTCCAAATGTTATGGTTGATACACAATTTAGACACACAGAAAAAGTGTTGACATTATGCCAATAGTGAAAGGATAATCTTGTAAGCTAATTTTCTAATGATAGCCAATCAGCGACCATGTTCCCTACAGAAACAACAAAGCCAAGCTGATCGATATGGCTGCATGGATCAATATGGCTAATACAAACACCCACAAAAATAACAATTGAAATTAAGAGGGTGGGAGCAGTTTTCGGTCAATGAAGAAAATGACAACTGCCAGGCAATTCAGTAAATTATCATCTCATGTCCATTTAATTTTCTGTTTATTTAATAACAACAATTGTCAATTGTTTACTCAATTACCAATCCCATTGCAATATAAATAAGAAGGTAAAACTTATGATAGCGTCTGTCTATTGAACAATTACAAATTCAAAGCATGAATCTAACTCCCAAACTAGGCTTATAGATATAATTATACACTATTTACATTATTCAGGCTATTGTCCTCATCTTTGTCACCATATTTATTACAGCGTTTCAGTTGTTTTATGCTCTGGCCTTCTTCAGGTGGTTGGAATGTCAAACTAAACCCTTTATTTCACTCACTGGGGTAAACTGTTTTAGTTCCACGTGGATGTCAGTTATCAGTTATCTCCTGTTAATTTCCCTCTGAAAGTTCTCCACTGCCTTAACCGGGTATTGAACTCACACTCTTTGGGGCCTGTCACTGGATCTAACTAATGCCTTTATCCACTGTGCCATGTGTCCCCAAGGACACATAGCACAGTGGATAAAGGCTGGATAAAAGCTGATATCCATTAGACATGGATTGTGGATAAAGGTGTTAGATCCAGTGACAGGACCCAAAGAGTGTAATCAATCCTGAACTGGCATTTCAACTTCAGTCAATTTCTCACAGACTTGATGTGGCTTCCCTCTGTCTTTTCTACAAATATGGCAACTGCTCTGACAAGCTTTTTTCCATGATGCCCCAATTACATTAATTTAAGCATGCAACTTGATTGTCATCTATGTCCCACCCTTTTACTGTTGAAATAGTTAAGTGTAACTGCCACTTCTGCTGCAACAGTTTTTCTTGCATTTCCTGACAGTGAAACTCCCTTCTACTTCTTACTTCTTTGATAAATGGAATCTTCAAAAATTTCAAAGCCTTACCAATTGCTATTATATATATATATATATATATATATATATATATATATATATATATATGTGTGTGTGTGTGTGTGAAAATATATAAAAAATAGGAAAGAACTGGTTAGGTAAATAATCCAAAGTTCTTTAGTATTTTTGCTGTTATTTTAAAAAAAATAGTGCTCGATACAAAAGTAGAGCATAAATATAATTATTTATTTAAAAATATGATTCCAACACGCTACATAAGAGTTCTCATGTTTCAAAACAGGAGCCGAAAACTTCAATATAATTATTTGAATTAAATTGAATTAAAGTAAGCTCTGTTCCATCTTCAAGCGAAATTTTTTTTTTTTGAATAACTTATTTTTTAAATTTACGCGTTTTAATAGCAGATTCATTATTGAAATCAAAATTTCCATGGTAACGGCCAGTGCGATTGTTCATATAAAGAGGGGGTGCAGGGTGTTAATAATTTGTATCAGTATAGAGTTACATTCATAAGTGTCAAGTCAGGGTAAGTTTGGGGTGTCTAAATTTAAAACAGAAGATGATTTTCGTCTATACAAACACACACTATATATTTGTCAGCTGTCAATATACCTCATAACACCCTCAAGCACTTAGCCTTGGGGTGAGTAGAATGAAGATCAACGTGTTTTAGTGGACTCAGCAGTTTTCAATCAGTTTGTCTGAATCATCTTCAAGAAGCAAGAGCAAGATCTAAAAGGTCAGCCAATCTAACAGTGATCTCATCCCACAATCCATACTCTTGCTCCATATGCTGCCTCCTCTGTAAATTACTAGCGTGTTTTAAGTGCCACTTAAGATTATTGCACAAAATTAACTGAATCAATTAAGTTGTCAGATTCTCATATGTCGAAACCAACTGGAGAGTCCAATATATATAAGGTTAACGGTCAGATTTGAATTAGACCAGAAAACAATAATATTAAATGTGCTCAATACATGCATGAAAAAAATAAACTAAAATTAAAAATAGTATGTAAAGCTTTTAACTTTAAAATCCAGAGGTCAGTTGAATCCACTACCTTGGTTTCAACCTTTTGTGATGTCAACAAACACTCATTTCCACTTTTGTAATGCCAACGAATACTTATTGTTACTTTTGTAATGCTTGTTATAGTAGAGACTTTGTAATTGCAAATACAACTATAGTACAGCATTGAACAATGCTGGTGTCAGATGCATTCGAATATCACTTGCTCAATAATACTTGCTTGACAAGTAACCACTGTATTGATCCAAATAGAGAAATAGTATAGTGAATAGAGTAGAGAATAGCGGTTCATATAGTAATAGAGGAGAAATGGTGATTCAAATAGTAACAGAAGATAGAATAGAAATAATGACCCATTAGACACATGCTAAACTCTCATAAATGCGTTTCCTCTGTGGTCTACTTAATTCAATAATGGGATCGCCTGTGTTTGCTCACTGACAATCTATGTTCAAACTAAAGTGTCAGCAGTGATACTTTATTCCTATATAACACACCTTATGGTATCCTCAGGTGATTTTTATCAAAAAAATAATTTGATAAAAATTGCCTGAGGATATTGTAAGGTTGAAACCAAAGTAGTAGATTCACTTGACCTCTCTATTTATATATATATATATATATATATATATATATATATATATATATATATATATATTAATATATATGCACACAAATAAGGGGACATTTAAGTCAAAACAGCAGTATCAAACTTTATTCTCAATTCCACACCTGAAGATTGTATTGTGCATGAAACTCTTGAGTTGTGCTACCGGTGAGGATAAAAATATATATTTATTAATATATAATTTATAGTTCTGTTATATTACATCAAGCACTATTTCATTAATACCAGCACTATATATATATATATATATATATAATATATATATATAATATATATATATATATATATAATATATATATATATATATATAATATATATATATATATATATATATAAAATATATATATATATATATATATATATATATATATATATATATATATATATATATATATATGAATTTTAAATGAGTGTTATTGCTGAATTAATCATATTATTGCTTCAAAGCACTTAATCTCTTTAAGTGGCAATTATTTTTCTTTTCATTGGTTCTTTTGAATAAACTGAGAGTTAAGCTTCGATATTGTCCCTGCTGCAACCTTTAAATAATCTCTCTTTAAACCGCAATACGTCACACCAGTTCTAGTTCTATATACCTGTTGGTGGGAAGTGTTAAAGCCATTAATGTGGTTATTAAGCATTATGTACTTTTAGCTAATTAATCGACAATTTTAATTAGCTATAAAAATATGGCTTATAATCATTAATATTTAAATTTCTATAAAACACTGCAGAAATATTACAAAACCATGAATAGTAACAAATTCTATATATAATAATTTTTTTCTATCAATACAAGCCTCCAATAAACCTTTATTTATAAATTAGACAATAAGAGATTAATGGCAGTAACAAATAATGAAATAATAAAATTATGTTATATGTTGCTCCAAATTAGATCTCTTTATGATTCATGCTACATCCTCTCCTGGGTATGATGATAAACTATGTCCAGCAGCAAGGCCTCTGATCAGGAGGTTTTGTGGAGTGTGGAACCACCTCTTAATTGCTGATGTTCCTAGGTCCACCCTGACCCAGGGTCATAGCACCTGTTAGAGTCCCAGCTATGGGCAAATAGTTAACTCCCAAACTGAGTTAAAAAGCATTATGAAGGTGTAAAAATAGGTTTTAATACCAGACATACTTTGTAAAAAAATTATTACCAGAGATAAATTTTTGACGAAAAAAAAACTATTACCAGCAACATATTTTTGAAAAAAAAAAAAATATTACCAGCAATACATTTTAAAAAATAATATTACCAGAAATAAAAATTGTTGGCATTAAATGACCTGAGGTTGATAAGCCATAAAACAAAATAACCCAACTCATGCTACATCAAAAAATATTGACTAGACGTGAACGCTAATAGTATCCCCCCCACAAAAAAAAAAAAAATCACCCTCTGCATGAGTTCCAAGCATCACATTTAGCTCACAAAACAAAACAAAAAAAAGATACAATATAAAATACAATATACAAGGATCAAATCACAGACATTGCCACTAAACAAAAACATGACAAAAAAAAAAAAGAATGAGTTATGATCCACCCTATTGGCTTTTAAGATTGGTCACTCACAACACTGTAAGCAGTTGTGGTGAACAGGCAAACTAAAAGCATCACCACCTGTAAACTATGCAACCAACCAGGCACACATATCAGGCCCTACTGACTCTCCACATCCTCCAGGTCACTTCCCTCAGACAAAGAGAGACATTCTGACTTGATCCTCTGTATTAGCAATATGAAGAATAATATCTTAACAATTCTTGTCTTTTTTTTTTCCCTCACCAGTGCTACTTCGTTATCTCATGTTACCAGACATATGTGTATATAACAACTATGTCAACAGACTACAATAAAAATTAAGTGATATATAACATTTTTACTTCTGTGTATAAATCCTTGTAAAATAAAATCCTTATATTTGCCTTGATAAAGTACATTCGAGCTAAGGTAAATTTTCCTTTTGTCTTTTCATATATAGAGTGCAAACTCAGTTCTCAAACATCTCACATCTTGAACAAATCAGTTTCTGAACAGAAAATACGAGGTGAAAATGCCTCGGTTATCAAACAAAATTTCAGTTCTCAAACAACATTGCCAAACTGAGCTGAACCGAGTTAACCTGAATGGAATAATTTCTAAGCCGATTGCTATGTTGTATACATTCATGTGTTATGGCGTGCTTTTCTTTTCTAATTTTATTGTAATGTTATTTTTTCCCCTACATTGATTCCTACTGGAAAAATAGTTTGGGTTTTACAAACATTTCAGCCTTCAGTAATTAATTAAGTTCATGGGCCAAGATTCCACTGTGTGTGTGTGTGTGTGTGCATATATATATATATATATATAATTTTTGAAATTTTTATAGAAGTTCAGTTTGCTATGTAAATTCATTGGAAACTGATCCCTATTACACAAGCAAAAAAAATGAATAAATAAAATAAAGGTAAATAGTGATGATAATAATAATAAGAGAAAGGTAAGTAATTATGTGCCTTATTGGATTGTTTTTACATATCAGCATTAAGTAGAGAATAGCAGTCCATATACTAATAGAACAGGAAAAAGGTAAGTGAGAATATACTTGAAATATTAACTATAAAAATATTTAACTTAAGATTTTGTAAAGTAAGAATATTTTTATCATGTGGTATGATCATTCCTCTCACTCTTTCTTTCAAATATAAGTGGACACTGAGATCAACATCAAGCAGTGACAGTCTGTTTTATTCTTGAACCACAAACTTCATGTGTGCTGTGTTTTCGTGCGGCTATTTATATATGCTGGTCAATGGTGCATTATGGGTAGTAAGGTCTGTTGTTTTAACTTAACAGTTAGTCGGGTGGTAATGATTAGGTTTCAAATTATTCTAAAAGCTGTTGGATAGAAATTGTGGATTTGAATGCAGTCATTTGTCACTCTTTTATGGTGTTGTTTAACTTTTTTATTCATTATTTATTATTGACTAACAGTAGAGCCCGGCGTTGCCCAGGTATGTAACAGTAAGAGATAGATCAAGTATCAACCATTATAAAGACTGAAAAATAAAATTGACAAAGATTATTGTTTAAGGTTGACGGACACGCATGTCTTAATTAGTTTTTTTTTTTTTTTACGAATTGGCCAAACCCAAACAAAAACATTATTTTCAATTGTTATGAGTCTACTGATTGAATAGAATTTTATTATAAACAATTGTCTTGTAAATGGAATTTTTAAATCATTCTGAATGTAAAAATAAAGAAAAAAGTGTGCAAGTGAAATTTTGTTGAAATTGTTTGAAAAATGTAGGAAATCTGATCCCATATATAAACGAACACACACAACCTGGGTTTTATAATAAGTAAAACTCAATATGAGTTGTCCCCCTTTCATTCTCATGATGCTTCTTAATCGTCTTTTCAAATTGATTTTGTGCAAAAACAATTGTGTTTTTCCAATTTTTGGTGCTGTCAGAACCACCGCAAGGTAATTTGACAGTCCTGTGAAGTTTTGTTGAAATCGGTTGAAAAATGTAGGAAATCCGATCCAATATATAAACGTACAGACACACACACAACCTGGGTTTTATAATAAGTATGATTACTTAGTTATTTGTTGTTGATTATTTTTTTTATTTCATTTACTTGTGTTTATGTGTGAATGTTTTGTCTTAATTTTTTTTATTATTTACATAATTATTTAGATTTTTAAAAATTAAAGACTATCACTGCTTGGTGCTGATCTCAGTGTTCCTTTTCATATTTACATACAAGGTCTGATCAAAAAGTATTGGGAGTGTTATGCTAATGACGCTAAAGTACACAGTAAGAAGCTGCTTGGCACAGATAGACCTTGAACTCTGTTGCATGTGTGCAATAAGTTATGACATTCTTTCTCACTTCTGTTGTTTATAGCAGTGCTTGGAAATAAAGTGTGTAGAGTGTGGTCGTATCACTGGTACTTGGAAGGAAAGTGTGTAGAGTGTGGTCATGTCACCGGTACTTGGAAGGAAAGTGTGCAGAGTGTGGTCGTCTCACTGGTACTTGGAAGGAAAGTGTGCAGAGTGTGGTCGTCTCAATACACCACATAGCTTTTATCAGTAACTGTGGCAGAGAAAATTAAGCAGAAAATCTGCATCAACTTTTGCCAAAAGCTTGGTGATACTTGCACAGAGAGCTACGCAATGTTGTAGAAAATGTACGGTGAAGTGTGTATAAGCTGGACATGAGTGTACGAGTCATTCAAATGTTTCCGAGATAGTTGAAAAAATGACACACATTCTAGGAGACCTGTGGAACTGATGAAAACATTGCAGATATATGTATAGCTATTTGGAAAGACTATTGAGTCACAATGTGTTAGTTGTTGGCAGATGGGGACATTTGTTACAGTTCAATTCATTCTTACTGAAGATTTGGGAAGGAGATGGTTATCTTCCAAGTTTGTGCTTTCAGCTGACCAAAAAGAAAATTGGGTTTCAGCTGTTCAGGGTCTCCATGATTGTGTCAAGGAAGATGTAAACTTTTAGAAATCGGTCATAACAGGTGATGAATCATGCATCTATAGCTATGACCCCAAAATTAAGGCTTAGTCTTTGCAGTGGAAGACCCCCAAATCTCTGAGGCTTAAGAAAGCATGTGAAGACACTGTTGACAGTTTTCTTCAGCTAAATGGGCATTGTTCATCATGAGTATGATCTACAAGCCTGTAAAGGCTGTTCATTGGAAGAAGACAGAATTGCGTGCATCTAATGAGTGAAAACCTCATCATGACAACACACCTGTTCATTCAGTACAGTACAACTTGTGCAGTTGTTTTTGGCCAAGTACAACAATCCCCAGGCAACTTTTTCCTCTTTCCAAAAATCAAATCCCACTTGAAAGGAAGAAGATTTCAAGACATCAACAAATTCCAGGAGAATGTGATGAAGCAGCTGCTCATTATCTCAAAAAAAAAAAAAAAAAAAAAAAAAAAAAAAAAAAAGGTGATTCAGTAATGCTTCCATCAATGGAAATAATAGTGGATAAATTGTGTGACTTCAGAAGTGGACTACTTCAAAGGAGATTAAATGCTGGATTGATATGTGTTGTATATTTCTTTTTATAGCACCAGTTCCAATATTTTTTGATCAGACCTTGTAAGCCCTATTTCTGATATTTTACCCATAGCATACCTTAAAACTATATTTTTATCATGTCAGATCATTGCAAAAATTTTGTATTAAACTTTTGTAGTGAAAAAGAGAATCACCTACCTTGAAAAAGAGTTTTGTGTTTTATGTGTGATCTGCCAAAAGAGGATTGAAGAAAAAGCAGTTAACAAAAATCTGCTACTTTAACAATCAGAATCTATGCTAATGTTCTTTACTCCCCTGAAAAATCACTCGGTGAATAGAAGCCATTGTTTTTTGCTTCTTGGCAGTACAATTTTTTCTGAGCTTGGTGGATGCGGTTTTGCTGGTGAGAAGTGAAGGTTGGATTTGTGACCTCATTTTGTCGTTTCTACATTGCCTGTTGGACTGTTATGACAGATTATCGTTTGAACTGTGATTTGGCTTCAGGTGTTGCAGTCAAGAAACAGAAGAAACCTATTGCAGGCATTTATTGTTACTATAAGTTTACAGATTTTTTTTCTTTGCAACACATTTGAGAGAAGATGGTGATTAGCATCACATTTTGTAGTGAAAGGATGATTAAAGAAAAAGTATTTAGCAAGAATCTGCTACTTTAACAATCAGAATCTATGCTAATGTCCTTTCCTTCCCTGAATGGCGTAGCCAATTAGAAAAATCACTTGGTTAATAGAAGCCGTTGTTTTTTGCTTATTGGCAACACAATATTTTCCAACCTTGTGGACAGACGTGCGTTTCTGCTGGTGAGAAGGTTGGATTTGTGATCCTATCGTGTTGTTATTACGTTGCCTGTTCGACTGTTATGATGGACTCTTGTTTAAACTGTGAATTTGCTACAAGTGTTGTGGACCTATTGCAGGCATTTATTGCTACAATAAGTTTACAGTTTGTTTTTCTTTACAACAACTTTTGAAATTTTCTAATTGGGCACAAATTTTGCAATGATCTGATATGATAAAAAAAATATAGTTTTTAGTGGAGGGCTTGTGTAGGTAAAAGTCAATTTATGATGAATTTACATAAACTGAAGCCACATCTTTAAGTGTAGGAAATTTAAACAAAAATCATTCTGGAGTGCTTATCAGATATACGAGGGAAAAAAAATTGCAAAAAGTGATGATTTCATGGAGAGATGCATTTCTGTAGAAAAGTCCAAATGTCTATGCAGATTTATGGAAGAAAGACCCTAACCCCCCACCAAAAAAAAAAAAGAAACAACAATGCTATCCCAGAATTCTAAGCAGAGCTGGTGAATATCTAAAAGACTCATAACAAATAGGATCTCAGATTTTCTAAAAGAACTTCAGCTCATCATCCATATTAATCGACTGGAAATGCCGAACAATGGTCAGTCGAGAGGACAATTTTGCAGGCATTTGATTGGTTAGATTCTGTCATTCAACAACAAAATGCTTTTTGGCCTGGCTAAATGAATCGATTCAATAACAAAAAGAAATGGATATGCTTTGCACACTTGGTGGTGCCTCTGTTGACCAACAGAGTGGAACAAATCCAAGATGACACTCAGACCAGATGGCACCATGGAACAGCCATAGTGTTCAAGCAATGCATTCAAGTCTACCATTTTAATAGTTATCACACAGCCCATTTGCTTGTCTAGAAAGTTTAATCCTCATTGGGAACTCTAGTCCTGTGTCCTTGTGCCAGTTTAAGCTGAGCCATGTAAAACTTTCATGTGCAGATGCAAGTTTGTGTAATGATTTATCATGGCGATTAATGATAAAATGAAACTTATTCATACATTTTATTCAACACCTGACTTCACCAATTATTGCCAGCCCATCGAGGATTGTAATTCTGGGCTTCTCATCTGAAACATCTTCAATCACTGAGTGAAAAGATGCTTTCCAAAAGGTAAGCAAAGTATTAAGTAACAGAAAAATATTGTTAGAAACAAAGAAAAGAGTACTAAACTTATGTAATATCAGTCCTCCTATATGGCAGTAAATGGGGGACAATCTCTTCATGGATGAAGACACTTGAAACAGAAATGTGGTTCTACAGAAGGATGCTGGGAATACCATGGACCGAACATGTGAGCAATGATGAAGTTTTAAATAAAATGGAAACAAAAAAGACCCTTAAGATCAGAAAGTGACAGATGGAATTTCTGGAGTACATAATGAGAAAAGAAGGCTTGGAAAATCAATACTCACACGACAGATTGCAATGCACAACCTACCTTATGAACTTGAGTGAATGGATGGAGTAGAGTTTGGGGGAGATGGCAAAAATATAAAAGTTATGTGCTATAAAGGACAGGAAATTGTGGAGAGCCATGATCACCTAGATCCTGAATGGACGTAACACATAGAAGAATACAGCTCTTTTCCATATTTGGATTCTTTTTTGTATCTAGAGACTTGACTGCAAAGCTGACCAATGTTTGCCTATAGGCTCAAGTATAAACATGACCAATAACTTGAGTATAAACATGACCAGTAATTGTTTATAGACTCGAGTATAGACATGACCACTATTTACTTATAGACTTTAGTATAAACACCATCCATGTTTACTTATGCATAATCAAAAACAGATTTTAACATTAAATAACTCTACAAGAGTTGATAGGATATAAAATTCCCCAACTCGAATCCTTTTTATTGTAGATCTTAACAACCTCAGCATAGGATTTTTCTTTCCTCACTAAATTAAAATTTTTCACCTTTTAAAGGGAAATACTTCAAAGCTGTTTGCCTTCCTTGAATTGCCAGTATTATTGGGATCATTGCCGAGTAAAATTTGGCAGTTGTGTTTTTTTTTTTTTTTTTTTTAATTATTTCATCCCAAGCAAGGCAATAAAGCCACTAAGATGTGAGGAGTTACTGGGAGTGAAAGAAAAAGAGAAGATTTTAGTGAGGAGAAAAGACAATAAGGGAACGGGTTTTGAGAAGACAGAATATGGCAATTGCCATTACATTTAAATTTTTGAAGATTGTAGGTGGCAAGAATCCAGAAGAGTGTTCCATGGGTGAGAAGTGTGAGAAAAAATACTATTAGAATAGAACTTATTGTTACATCTAGCTAGTTCAACAGTAAAATGGTGAAACCTAACTGCCAATCTAGTAGCATGTTTAAATTCATGTGGTCAAGTTACCAAGGAGGAGAGCTATCAAACAACTCATGAAAATATTTATAGCAAAGATAGAGGAAAGTCACATCATGGCAGTGGGAAAGTTACTCAAGTCGAGATGCCAGGTCAGGATTGATTATATTACAGACCCTTCTTTGGGTTTTGTCAAGAATATCTATCTCTCTCATATTTTTGTAATGCCCATTGTAGGAAAGACTTTGTAAATCACAGATACAAGAATAGTAACGCACAATACTTGGTCAGCCGATTCTAATTCCTATATACATATATTCTTCCTTTATCCGTTGACTGTGCTTGCTCTCTTGTGATAAAACCCAAGTGTCAGCAGTGACACTTTATTCATATATATATATATATATATATATATATATATATATATATATATGTATACACACACACACTGGTCTCTCCTGTTGATTTTGACATATGAAGGTCAATCAAATCAGTTCCTAGAAAATGACAACCAGACCATCCGCACATATGATTTGATTATAATGGTGAAGGCTTTGTGCAGAACCAACCACCCTTTTTGAAGAGCTGAATACGGAGACCTGGTGCACCATATATACAACGTCCCCAAACAACCCTCCACAGGTTTTGAATTCAGTGTTGTCCTTCTAGACCAGTTGCTATCCAAGGCTATAGAACCCAGTCTGTCATGCTATTTACCCATAGCTGGAGGGGAGAAGAGGAGGATTCATACCTATCCCAAGGGTATTAGCATGTCAGTGAATGTAATGGATTCAAATGGAATTCGAACTTAGCTCTCAAATTCGTTAATCTGAGCTGCTACTCATTACACCACATATATATATGGCAAGAGCACCACACTAGATATGGTAGCATTATTGCAAGATAGATTCTGGCACATCACAAGGAACTGACCTTCCTACTAGTAGACCTAGCAGTTGATTCAATATAATTGCTCCACTTCATCTCAGAAGAAAATGTGAGACAAAAAAGTCATGAATTTAATTGGTATTTCTGTCTGTCATCAGCATGGCTGATGGCAGGCAGAAAAGATTCTTAATGGTAATTAAATAAAATTTTTTTTTAAGGCATTAAAATTTACAAGCCATTTCTTGCCCCAGTTAACAACTGATTTGAGGTCCTTTTCAAGAGCAGTTCCCATATTTACTTTGTTGCTAAGTGTAAGAAAAGAAATTATTAGAGTAGAGCTAATAGTTTCATCTAGCTAGTTCAACAGTAAATTGGTGAGACCTAATTGCCAGTCTAGTAGCATGCTTAAATTCATGCTGTCAGGGCACCAAGGACAAAAGCCCATCAGAACAAATGTCGTGAAAATATGTGTAAATTCTGTATTTGAACATGAGTAACTGAAACCCCCCTCCCCCAGAAAATTAAAATAACTATTGTATAGTAATTTGTATATATCAAAGTAATTTGTTTTTAGTTCTTGGTGTTGAAAGATTAACAATAGAACTCAAGATTGTACTTGTTTGCTTGGAAAAAAAATCTGTCAGGCATCATGAGACAACTGATAATTGTATGCAGGGTTCATATTGGCTTCTTGTCTAACCAGAACAAATCAAGGCCACTTTTAATGGGTGATTGACAGATGTCATTCTGTTGCTATTAATCCTGAAGGCAATTTAGCTTAAGTTTTTTTATGATCTCTAATTAGAAGACTATCAATAAAATAAAAGCTTTTAAATTTATTCAATTAATTTTTTTTTTTTTTTTTTTTTTAAATTCTTTTTTTATTGTCCTCAAGTTGGAAAATTAGTTAACTTAATATTTCTTAAATGTTTCCCTTTAAACTTTGGGATACAAACTACTTTTCAAGGTCATGCACTTGATTTCTTGGATTAAATAAAGTCAACAAAATAAGCATATTTTATTTTTTTTTATATTAAGCTGGTGCTCCTGTTATATATTTAGAAATTGTTAATAAAATCCAAAGAAGAATCTGCAATGTTATTGGTTCTGACCTGGCATCTAGGCTTCAGTCACTTTCCCACTTCCATACTGCATTATTTTCATGGTAATTGTTCTGATGAGCTTTATGGTAGCTAGACTTTATGAATTCAAGTGTAGTACTAGATTGTCAGACAGGTCTCATCATTTTAAAGTGAAGATGGCTCGATGTAACCTTAACTTCTATGCTAACAGTTTCTTTTCTTGCACCTCTTGTTTGTAGAACTATCTTCCAGCTTCTTACTTTTCAGTCATGTTTGATTTTCAAAAATTTTGATGCAGTGTCACTTATTATCTTATCTCTTAATAGCTTTGCTTTTCATCCTGGGTATGACGGTAAACTACATCCGCGTCCTGGGTATGACGGTAAACTACATCCGCGTCCTGGGTATGACGGTAAACTACATCCGCGTCCTGGGTATGACGGTAAACTACATCCGCGTCCTGGGTATGACGGTAAACTACATCCGCATCCTGGGTATGACGGTAAACTGCATCCAACAGCAAGGTCTCAGATAATGTTTTCAGAAAAATAATGTTGCCAGCTCTAAGTTTTTGAAACAATAATGTTGCCAGTTCTAAGTTTTTTTGTAAAAGATGTTGCCAGCTATACATTTTTTTGTAGAAAGAAGTAATGTTGTCAGCTATACGTTTTTTTGTAGAAAGAAGTAATGTTGTCAGCTATATGTTTTTTATTCCATACAAAATAGGCATTTAAAATTCATATAAACTGGATTTGGCATTAAATAACCCACAGTGGTTGATATGCCATAAAACCCAAACAAACAAACAAACATGCTTTTCTTTTATTGTTCTCACTCCTTAATAATGTTTTTCATATATACTTTCACACTATTTAATTCCCTGTGTATTAATGGCTTTATTGCTTTGGTTGGGATGATTAAAGCTTAGACTCTGCCAATATGGTTATCCTCTATCTCTTTGCAATCTGCCTGACTTCCTCTTTTACATTAACTACACATCCATAGGAATATTAACAACCATAAAAATCACAACTTTTACCCACAATCCATCAGTGCTGTCCATTTATTGTTGTCATTATCAGTATTTAATAACACTTCCTATTTATTTAACTTATCTCTTGGTTCTCAATAGGTAAATTATTTTTTTTTAAATTGTGCAGTGAATAGCCATGCAAAATAACTGAACTGTCCAACAAACAGAATAGAAAAAGTATGTAATGAGCAAATAATAATAAAAAAAGAAAAGAACAGGACCAAAAATAATATAAAGCAAGCAAACAATATACACAAGGAAAATTAACAGTAATAAGGCAAAGCAACAGTAATATGGAAAAAAGTTCACAAACTAAGAATTGGGGTTGACACACAAAAGCAAGTTTGAATAAATAAATAAATGTCTTGACTTCAAGACAAGTCAGACTGGGACTGAGTCAGAAGAAACTGAGAACTACCTTATTTTATTGGCTAGGAAAAAATCTCAGCATGCATTTGTGTGCTTCTGCCTATAAATTGGGGAGGGGCAAGTGTTTTGCAGTCATTCCTAACAGAGATTGGAATCAACATGCCATCAACGGAATGGTTGAGTGCACTCATTTTGCATCCCCTAATTCCCACTTTCTATGGGGCCAATAAATACAAACATTTTATCAGGAATCTGTTCTACAAAGCAGCAGTTATTGGGGAGAATCTGTCTGAGTGAAACTTCCTTCTTACTAATGGATGATGAAGAGAATGAAGAGGATTTAGCCATATGT
Organism: Acanthosepion lycidas; assembly: GCA_963932145.1. Lineage (NCBI taxonomy): Eukaryota > Metazoa > Mollusca > Cephalopoda > Sepiida > Sepiidae > Acanthosepion > Acanthosepion lycidas. The sequence goes on along the minus strand of OZ010607.1, from coordinate 13,327,374 downwards.
ACATGGTATGTCGGGTCCCAACTGTAAAGGTTAGGACTAGTGGAACTAATGAATGTAGATTTTCAAGACACTTGACATGGAAATAATGATAAAATAGCAAGAGGCTTGCAATGTTTCATCTATGGGGAAAGTGGATGTAGGGTGGAAAACAATTCAACCCCCAGAAAGCCACTTAGACTTAAGGATCATCAAATGCAACATATGACCCAGGAAAGTCAAAGACAACATCAGCTGAAATATTGCAAGGAAAAAGAAATAGTTACAGATCATATGACTTCGGTTGAAAAGTTCTCAGCCCAACAGACATACAAAATCTGACAAAATGATCAAACATCAGGTTATTTTAAGAAAAGGAATTTTTCTTTTTTAAAACTTATGCTTGTTTCAAATACTGGTTATTTTGGTGTTGGATGTGCTGGTGGTGTAAAGGATAGTGGCTTTAATTGAGAAATTGGAGAGTTTGAATTCCAGTCAAGTTCATTACATTCATTTATGTACAAATACTCTTGGGAAAGGTATGAATTCATCTCCCCTGAGCAATGGGTTAAATAGCAGGATAGACTAGGTCCTATAGCCTTAGTTGGTAATCAGTCTAGAAATGGTGACTTGATTAAAAACACCCATTACCCAGCAGCCTAGGCTATTTGTGAGAATGCATCGGCCTGTTGGTTTCAATCCAGAAGAATGACTACAAAAAGATTCTCCTCCCCAAATTTATAGACAAATCAGACAAATGCATGCTGGGATTTCTTCCTAACCAATTTTTGGTTTCATACATCATATTTTTGTTCTTATTTTGAATTCTAGAAGGCTACAATCATTCGACCATATCCTTTTTGTATGTTGACACCATCCTTACTTTGAGAATTTTTGCTTTATTAATGTTACTTTACCTACCATTTTTAAAAAATAATTATCAAGATGCAAGGGGGTTACTGAGACTATGAGGAAAAAATACTATCAATGAGAGAGAACAAGAAAAGAACAAGAATTAAGACAGAAGGTAATGTTTGACATTGCATTTACATTTTTATAAAACTTGACTGGAAAGCAAGAAACCAGAAGAGAGTTCCACAAGTGAGAAGTGTGAGAGAAGAAACTGTTAGTATAGAACTTACAGTTACACCTAGCCAATACAACTATTGTCTGCTTAGTTTTATTTTTGCCCTGTTCTTCTTCCTTTTGTTATTGTTCAACGGAAACTTTGTCTATTCCGTTTGCTGAGAATTTTTGCCAGTTAGACTTGACCATAGTCTATTACTCTACATGGCCCACAAAAATGCACAGTGAGTCAAAGTTTTTTTTAAATTCTGGCTTTTATTTTGAATACCTATTTTATCCAAGAATTTTTTTGTGTTGATTATAAACAAAGGTATTTATGTCTCCTCACACAGACTGAGCCTAATATTTTCATTCATACTTTAATTTTTTTTTTTTTTTTTTTTTTTTTTTAATCAGGTACAACTGGTTGACTTGGGTACCTGCTTCTGAATGATAGTACCCTTAGCACCCGTTTTGTGCTGTCTGGAATTTTTCAGTTTATATTTGAAGCAGCATACATATAAATACTCAATATTCTTACATTTTGGCACCTGAATTATGGAAAGCTTAGGAATTGATTATTTCTGGGGATGACTGAGTAAATTTAAGTGCAGAAGGTGGAGACCACTTAATAACAAATGTAAACAATATGGCATCTTTGAGAAATAAAGAGTTTGTCACTGGATATTCAGAAGAAACTACTTTTGACCTCAGAATAACAAAGAGAAATATGATTACCGTATATACTCGTGTATACGTTGACTTCATGTACAGTATGGCCTCTGAATATTTTGTATGAATTTTAATCCTGCCAGAGTAAAAATTACCAGTGTATAGTGCAACCAGTCACTGAAAATGCATGATTTATAACCCCTTCAAAAAAAATTCCCAGTGTATAGGGCAACACCCTATTTTTGTATAAAAAACTCACATTATACCTGAGTATATATGGTACATGTAAGGGTTTATCAACAATCTACATATAAAATTCTGTGACTTCTGTTAATCTATCCATCCATCACACCCTCTAAAGTAGCCATACATTGACCGATTAAAACCAAATTTTGGAGAGAACGGCAAACAGGTAAATGTGTGTAGAGAACAGTTGTTTTTTGTTATATAGGACATAAATGAATATAATCATCCATTTATGTAAACAAGCAGAATTGAGCAGAGTTAGCATTAGGTCATTTGCTATTTGTACCTGTGTGTAGTAAACCTATTTCATTACTTATCTATGAGCGTCTTTCTTATTTATTTTCCCGTTATCTCGAAAACACTTAGTGACAAGGATACAACAGTGCCCAAATGATCACCAAAGTTAAGCAATATTATTTCATCAGTTACTTTCAGACAGTCTGTGATATTTTCATATAGTACATCAATGAATGTAATCATCCATTCATGTAAATATGTGGTAGTTGAGGAGAGTTAGCATTAAGTCAATTGCTAAGTATACCATTATGTAGTAAACCTATTTCCTTACTTAGGAGTTTGTCTTTCTTATTTATTTTTCTGTTATCTCGAAAACACAAGATACAGTCTTACTAGAGTGGATAGCTTCGTACAATAAAGTTTTATTCATTTTTTGGAAAAATTAAAAGTTTTATTATTTAACATACAAAATACTCCCACTATTTTAAAAACAATTTAATGATTAAAATAACAAATAATAAAATAGTACAATTATAACAATGGGACTGCAATAAAAGTTATGCGATGGATAGAAGAGTCATTCTTACTGTAGATCTTATTAGGCAGAGTAAGAGATTAGCAATAATAACTAATAATAGAATAGAATTATAACAATAAATTCTTTTGTATCAAATACAATTATCATCTGGAATAGGCATATTGGTGAGAATTATTAAGTATATAAAATAAACATAACAGATCAAATAAATATTATACCAGGAATATTTATATTAGTTTAACAAATGTCTAACAAAATAATCATGAAGAAAATTATCAGAAGAATATTAAGTGGGCCATTTGAAATAAGAACTTCACCAGACAAGAAACAAAATGGAGGAAAGAATTTAATCTTTCTGGCATTTGTATTGGGTACACAAAAGTCCCACAGGTCTATGTAGAAAAATAAGTGCTCCTTTATTTTGATCCTGTGCCAGTCTAAGTGATACTTAATGATCAAGGTTTACAACCACATAACTTTCAAACACTGGTTCCTGTATGATCACTGAAGTTAAGCAATGTCGAGCCTGGTCAGTACCTAGATGGGTGACCACTTGAGAATACCAGGTGCTGTAAATTTGGATGTGTAAATGGTATACCTTACAGTCATATCCTATTGAAACACCAATTCTCATCCAATCACTGAAGTTAAGCAACATTGAGCCTGGTCAGTACCTAGATGGGTGACCACTTGAGAATACCAGGTGCTGTAAATTTGGATGTGTAAGTGGTATACCTTGCAGTCATATCCTATTGAAACACCAATTCTCATCCAATCACTGAAGTTAAGCAACACTGAGCCTGGTCAGTACCTAGATGGGTGAGCACATGGGAATACCAGGTGCTGAAAGTGTGGATATACAAGATCCAATTCTAGTTAGATTTGTTACATTCACTTATGCACAAATACCTTGGAACAGATATGAATCCACTTCTCACCCTAGCTATGGATTGTAAGGATTGGATCACTTCTTCTCCCCCTGACTATGGATTATAAGGCTTGGATCACTTCTTTTCACCCTAGCTATGGAATGTAAGCATTGGATCACTTCTCCACTTAGCTATGGATTGTAAGGCTTGGATCAATTCTTCTCACCCTGACTATGGATTGTAAAATCTTATTCTCTTTTACTCCCAGTAAACCCTTGCATCTTAGTGGCATTATCACCTTGCTTGGGGTGAATTGATCAAAAAACAAAATTAAATCACAATCTGCACAACATCACCAGGGTTCAACTCTCACAGTGAAACTTCTATTCACTCTGATCCAACCAAACTCTCCATACTCTATGGGTTCACTCTGCGCAATTCACTATTTATAATTATTTCCACTCATGCATGCAAATGATTGATAGTATTAAACAGCATAGTGTCATGCATGTGTAATGGGACGATTGCAGATGGCCACTCCTTGCGATAGATACATGCCCACTTTCCCCGGTGCATTCTCTCGCTACAAAAAAAAAAAAAAAAAAAAAAAAAAAATTCAGGGCTGGAGCTACCCAATCTTTACTTCCCAGCCCTGACAGAATTCAAAAACAGTTACACGGCCTTGTAGGTGATGACATATTTTACACCTGACAACCCCACCTCCAGACACAATGTCACAAGCCTAGTGCTATTTCCCTGGCAAATTTTTCAATGAGTTCTTTTCTTTCATGTCAACAGTTCAAATCATTACAGCCCATACCCATATTGATATGTCCACAAGGTCGAATCCCCCTCCAATTCACTACACATTCCTTTGGTAAGAAGAACACCCCACTCCGAAAGCTTCTTTCTAAGAACAGCTACTTTGTGGAACAGTCAGTTGCATAGATGCCTCCCAGAACACTCCAATCTTAACTGCTTCAAAGCAAGGATTAGTAGTTATATATCCAACATAGACCCTCAATTTTTACCTATCACAATGAACGACTGTTCCCTCAAGCACTGATTGGGACTTAAAATCCACCCAGAACTTGATCCAACACTAAAGATGGTGGAAAAATAGTCTCTTCTCCTTACTGCTCTAGTAAGTATCAGACAATGTCTGTTATCATCTAGATTTACAAGAGCCAAATCAGGCTAAAAATGGAGTACTGCAATCATATATGGGCAGGAGCTATACAGTTTTCACATTCCAGTCTCAATAGAATCCAAATGTATCCTTGTGGGTGATGAATTATTTTCCACTCTACAACCCTTTTCCCCACAGACGTAACATTGCAGGCCTCTTGCTGCTCTATTGCTTTTTCTATTGAAAGTATTCAGATAAACTATATTTCAAACTTTCAGGTTTCATCAGTTCCAGCCTTCACACCTAAGACCTGGCACAATGCACACATTCTAGTGACCAACCCTCATTCCTTTTGTATTCCATTGGTGAGATGTAAGTTCAAGAAACCTCTTCCCACAAATGGCTGGTTTGTGGAATTGACTCCCAAGAGGATACTTTCACAACCTTCTACTTCAGGTGGCTCTTGGGCCCTTCATAGTGTGAACATCATTGTAAAAAAAAAAAAAAAAAAAAAAAAAAAAAAGGATATGATCTTCACTTACAATTCCCTCTCTTACACACTACATTGAGTTTATCTTGAGCCTTGTAATGGGTAAACAGTAAAAAAAAAACAGAATTAATTTATTTAAGTTGCCTAATAATCAAGTTAACTGCACTTCCATTCTCCAAAGTGAACAACATTTGATGGATAAAAATTAATGAATCTAAAAATGTTCAACTTCAGGTTCCTCGAGTGCATGTCTATGAATTGCTGCAATAACTTTCAGCTGAGGTTAGTTTGGAATTACCAGAGCATATCTCCGTACAAGATTTCTTCCAGGTCTCCCAACATTCCAGGTAGGTTAGCAAGATTAACAGTTGTGAGAGATGGGATCTGTGTCTTTGCCAAACACTTCTCAGGTTAGGTTTCCATGGGAACTGGCTTCCTGGATTTAGTGAGCGGCTGATGGGTAAACAAAACTGGAGATGGGTTTTCCATGTTTGATAATTTAACTCCTTTCAAAGCAACAATCCATTTGTTGCAACAAACAAGAGAGAAGACTGAATATTCTGCATAATTGAATATGGCATAAGGACAAAAGTATGGAGTTCCTGCTGAGGATTGAATACACATGAGTATTGATAATCTGCAAGACTGATGTGTTAACTGCTGCTACAGAGTGAGGTGTTAGGCAAGGTTCTTTTTTAAACTTCAAACAAAAGTATCTACAGGCCTTGTGATGAAGGCAAAACCAGGAAACTAAGTTTTATATATATATATATGAAGAAAAATATATGGAAAAAACAAACGAAAATCCTTATATGTAATTATGCTGTTTTAATGTTAATATGTCAATGTCGGACGTTTCGATCTAATAAACCATCTTCAGGATATATTCATAAAATATAATTAACATTATCAATTCAACATGACAAAGACGATGGACATAAGAACAAGACGTCCAAACAGATAACTAAAAGTTTTATAAGATCAGCGTTCCATTTAAACATGGTTACGTTGTCATCACGTGGGTGACGCTGTGAAAACGTATTCCTAAAATTTGAGTATTTTGAATGAAAAATAAAAAGAATTCTGTTTTGATCTAAAATTTATATGTACACTTGTCGAGCATTAATCTCACTAGAAAAGGGGAAATACTAACATTAAAACAGCATAATTGCATATAAGGATTTTTGTTTGTTTTTTCCGTATATTTTTCTTCATACAGTCGGAGCTACATCCATATATTTGCTTATATATATATATATATATATATGAGAGAGATCTTCAAATACAAAAGTAAATTGCTAGAACTTTATCTTTTTTTTTTTAATCATTTTACTCCAAGCAAGGCAATAAAGCCACCAAGACACAAGGAGTTACTGAGTGTGTAAGAATATAAGAAAAAAACAAACATTAAGGAGCAAGAAAAATAAAAAAAACACAAGAAAACTTGACATTGCATTTGAATTTTTGAAGATCAAACTTGACTGGAAAGTAAGAAGCCTGAAGATAGCTACACAAGCGAGAAATGTGAGAAAAGAAAACTCTAGCATAAAACTTATGGCCACATCCAGCCATCTTGACTGGATCATCAAAATCTGGAAAATCAGGGTCCAGATGATAGAGGAAACATGTATTTCTATTGCATGTTAAATTCTCTGAAAATTCCACCATTTAACTGAAAGGCATCTTCTAAATCGTTGTTGTTGTTGTTTCAAAAGAATACAAAAATTTTGCTCAGCTTTTGTCAAAACTGGCATTACTTAATTTCTCTGTAATTTGTCTCCTGAGTTATAATTATCATAAATTAGACAAATTAGACTGTGAGGCATTTTGGGTTGATCAGCACAAGAATGTTTATCATGGAGCTTACCCTTCTGAATTGGCATGTGAGCAAAGCATTCTGGGTAATATCACATCATATCAGATTAAAAGGAAGTGAAAGAAAAAGTAGAGACAATGAAGTTATTGAGAGAAGTTATTTTGCCTTAGACACACCACAGCTGCTATGGTTGCAGTACATGCAGTATCCCTATGACTAATGAGTTACCAAACTTTTGATGCGACAAGGTTCTTTGGTATCAGGTCGTTTGGTTGAATATTACTACTAAAGAGTAAATTTGATCTTCACTGGGTGTCTCAGGAGTGGGTGTATATATGCAAATACACTAACTCTAATGGAATTGTTTTAAGTGTTTGCCATTAGTGGGTGAAACTTTGAATTGATTTAAAAATAAGAAAAATGGCAAACATGGACTTTTGTGCCTGCAAAAAAACAAAACAAAAAAAACAAAGTGTTAAAAGGAAAGATTTTCTCATGACATGGCTATTATTTTAACTACTTTCACTCCTTGGAAATGTTTGTTTTAAAAAGTGATGTTTAGAATTCTAATAAAACCTAAACATATGATGAAAGTGAATTTATACATTTTCTTTGTTTTTGAGAATTTACAACAAAAATATTAAACACTATCAGATTGTTTATTTACAAGATTGTTTATAATTTTATATTTACAACATTCTAGAAACTAATACAATTGTATTAAGACTAAATGTAATGCAATATTTAACATTTACCAATTTATAAAGAAATAAATATGAAAATTTTTTATCCATAGTTTTATAAACATTTGCTAAATTATTAAAAATTTAATCAATTGGAAATTAGCCAAAGTTTGCCAACCATTCCAACAAACAATCTAATAGAGTTTATTATTTTTGTTGTCAATTCTCAAGAACAAAGAAATTGTATAAATTCACTTTCATCTTATGTTTAGGGCTTATTACAATTTTAATCATTGCTTTTTAAAACAATAAACATTGTGGAGGAGTGAAGGTAGTTAAAATAATAGCAGTGACATTGGAAAACTATTCTTTTGACACTGTTTTTTTTTGTGGGTAGAAGGTTCAAGTTTGCCAAAATTATTAAAAAGTTATTAAATTATTAAAAATTAAGATTATTATTATTATTATTATTAAAATATGTGAAGCAACTAAAAGGGAATCCTTATTATTTACCATTTTATAAAGTTTGAATCAATTAACAATTAGCTGATGTTTTGCCAACCATTCCAATAAACAATCTAATAAATGGTGTAAATAAGTAAATAATCTAATAAATAAAGTGTATCATTTTTGTTGCCAATTCCCAAGAACAAAGAAAATGTATAAATTCACTTTCATATGTTTAGGTTTTATTACAATTCTAATCATCACTTTTTGCAATGCAATATTTAACATTTAAAAATTTATAAAGAAATAAATCTGAAAAAAATTTTTTATTTATAAACATTTATTAAATTATTAAAATATGAGAACAAACTATAAGGAAATATTTATTATTTACCATTTTATAAAGTTTGAATCAATTGGCAAATTAGCAGATGTTTTGCCGACCATCCCAATAAACAATATAATAAATAAATTGGGTACATAAACTATCCAAGAAATAAATAAAAAAAAATGTAGATTAATTTTGTTGTAAATTCTCAAGAACAAAGAAAATGTATAAATTCACTTTCATCATACGTTTACCATTTATTACAATTCTAATCATTGCATTTTAAAACAATAAATATTGCCGAAGAGTGAAGGTTTATCCATGTTTGCCGATTGTGTCCTGAATGTGTTTTTTTATAAATGTGGTATTATGATGAAAGGATTATTACAAGCGAGATAGGGTCAGTGAATGGGATTAGCTAAATATAATTTTAGAACAAGTGATGTCTAGCCTCCACCATAGTGTAAATAAACAATCTAATAAATAATGTTTATTATTTTTGTTGTAAATTCTCAAAAACAAAGAAAATGTATAAATTCACTTTCATCATATGTTTAAGTTTTATGACAATTCTAATCATTGCTTTTTAAAACAATAAACATTAGTCAAAGATTGAAAGCAATTAAAATAATAGTGGTGTCAAGGGAAAAGCTCTCCTTTTGACACTCCTTTTTTTTTCAGACATGACAGTCCACGTGTGTCCAATTCTCTTTCTCTTCTTGCTTCAGACACTAAAAAATGCCCCAAATCTGTTATTATTTGCACATTGATGTCGTTTGGATATTAAATTTGTAAATACTTCAAATCCATCTGACACTTCTGATTTCCTTCTGTAATGACATACTATTTAGGTTTTAACCACTAATGCCTACCACCCAATTTTGGGCTGGCCGGCATTAGTCATTCATAGGTAAAAACAATAATGAAACTGCATATTTCGAAACCTATAATTAATACTGGATTATTTATGAATATATATTTAATAATGGATTTCACACTTCAACATAGTGTAAGCTTGTCTCACTAGATCAATTATGACCGAGTTGTGCATTCATTCCTAACTAGTTGCTCCATATTTACTGCCTTGTGCCACATCAAACCTGTGCTTAGTAAATGACTATATCTTAGTGGTACCAGCACTTCACTATGGTGCATGATTACAAAAGTTAAGCAATGTTGAGTCTGGTTGGTACTTAGATGGGTAACTACTTGTGAATATCAGGTGCTGTAAGTTTGGATGTGAGGGTAGTGGAAATGATACTGGCTTGTAATTGAAAATTATAGAGCCAAGTTTTAATTCCAGTCAGGTTCATTGTATTCACTTACATGCAAATAGCCTTGGGAGAGGTACGAATTGATCTCTTCTCCCCCCAGCTATGGGTTAATTACTATGAGTCATATCAGTAAAAATCTTTATCTCCAAAAAATTTCTGACAATCTAAAAATACTTTAAATAACCTGAGAAATGCTGATAAGCCATAAAAGAAAAGTCAATCAAAATTCAATGTGGTGTAACAGTTAACAAATTTGTCTCACAAGATCTGTTAGGAGTGAGTAGTGAGTTGTATCTTCACTGGATTCTCTATACTTTTGGCCTTGTGCCACATCTAAGCTTTGCTAAGTAAATCACTATTTAATAGTGGATTATTATTTTATAATCAATAACGGATTTGTGACGAGATTGGATTTATTAGATAAAGCCTTAAACATCTCAAACAGATTTTCTTTTTTAATCTATTCACCTGAAGCAAGAAGCTGACACTACTAAGATGCAAGGGGATACTGTGAATAAAAGAGAATGAAAAAAGACTTTAGAAAGAAAATGAAAAAGTTCTATGCTAACAGTTTCTTCTGTCTCACTTCTTGCTTGTGGAACTCTCTTCCAGCTTCTTGTGTCTTTGTCAACTTTGATCTTCAAAAATTTAAATGCAATGTCAACCGTTATTTTCTGTCTTCTTAATTGTTGTTTTTTTGTAGTCGTCTCTTAATTTAATATTTTTCTCATATTCTCTAATGCTCAATAACCCCTTGCATCTTAGTGGCTTTATTGCCTTGCTTGAAGTGAAATGATTAAAAAAAACAAAGAAAAAGGAATTGGGAAACCAATTCTAAACAGGAAACAAGGTATAAATCTCTACTCCTATTCAAAAGACCAGGGGAAAGCATGATCAGACGATAGGCAATTTTGTGGAGAAAAGAGAATATGTTAAAAAAAAAAAAAAAAAAAAAGTATATAACTTAAATGTAAACAAACTGTTGCAGCCAAATGCTAGTGTGAGCAATTCTTATACTTAGAGGATCACTGTTTGACTCCATTATCAGTTAAATACCTCCACCATGTTTGAGATATTAAAAATTCATCAATATCTATTTTATAATGGAAGACAATTTTACTGAAAGGTGGTGTGAAGTCATAGAAAAGCAAGAAAATATTTAAATAACTGAATAATGATGCTATGACTTTATATAATGGCAAGCACAATTTATTTGAAAGGTAATATAGTCATAGAAAAACGAGGAAAATACTTTGATCCTTGTCTAATGATGCTATAAATAAGACATTGACTAAAAGTCATGAATAGTTTTGTGTGAAACTAATATTTACTCAGTTTATAATGTATGATTTTTTTTTATCCATGTCAGTTCAGAAAACTTATAACTTGCTCCTAATGGTCTCGCTTGGGCTACTTGGCATGACGTCATCAGAAATTTTCCTCGACTGACTCCAATGGACTGGTATTTACCAGTTGCCCTAGATGCAACACAAAGTCAAGTCTACTGTGGGAAACCTGAGCATTTCCCCTCATGCCACTGATCAAAATTTACCCAGGCGCCCGCCAACGTGGGCTCAGATACAGAACTGGTTTGTTTTTCTCAGCTTAGTCTTTATCCAAAGAGAGCCCAACTATCATCCTACACCTAAAGATGGAGGTCTTGTCACGAGCCTGAGAGAGACTGTGCCAGACTTCACTTGAGTCACTTTGAGTTCTTTATTTAAGGCATCTTGCCAAGTTCATTTGTGTTACCGGGGTGTCAGATTTATTCCACAACAAAAACAGAATGCGTGGTTGTTAGCAAAAGAGACAGCTCAACATACAAATTACAAATTGGAGATACCAAAGTCAAACAAATACAATTTAAATATCTGGGAAGTGTTTTAACAGAGGATTGAAAGTGTAGCACTGAAATCTGAAGGTGCATTGTGATAGCAAAAATGACTTCCGAAAGCTAAGTATCAAGAAACAGAAAAAAAATCATTAGAAACAAAGAGAACTGAACTGTTATGCGATATCAGTCATCCTATATGGCAGTGAATGCTGGACAGTCTCCTCATAGATGGAGAGATAGGAAGCATTAAAAATGCTCTTCTACAGAATGATGCTGAGACTACCATGTATGGAACATTGCAAAGACAAAGTGTTAGAGAAAATGGAAACAAAAATATTTACTTAGAATCAGAAAGAGACAATTGAAATTTCTAGATTGCATAATGAGGAAAGAGGGCTTGGAAAATTTGAGGCTCATAAGACAGATTGATGGTGAGAGAATCAGAGGAAAACCAATCATAACCTACCTTGCAAGCTTGTCTAAATTGATGGCAGAACAAGGTTTAGGAAAGATAACAAAAATAAAAAAAATTATTAAGAGCTACAAAGAACAGGAAATTGTGGAGAGAATCACCGATGTATTGAAGGGACATGGCACATAAAAGTTAAAAAAAAAAAGAAAGAAGATATAAATCAAATGTAAATTGATAGCCAAATACAAACGGATGTCTCAAAGTTGGCACTGATTCAACAGATGAAAACTGAAGCTAAAAAATCTGATTAAGAGAGAAATTGGCAATGGTTTATTAAAGCCTGTGTTGCTTGTGTTGTTGAGGACTTTGAACAAGATATAAAAATTACTCTTTGTGAAAAAAAAAACAAAAAAAACTTAGATATATACTCTAGTTTATTTGATATGGCCTTGGCTAATGTATTATTTGGGAATACAAGGTGCTGTAAGCTTGCATGTATAGGACTTGTATCAGTAAATCATTATCTCCAAATAATTATTACAATAAAAAAAATAAAAATTCTGGCTTTAAATAACCTGCAAAAGGTTGATAAGCCATAAAACACAAATCTATCCAGAAATTTCTGGATGAGGAGTTATCATTATTTATACTATTTACATGCAGACTATCATCCTCATACTTGTTATTGTTATAAAACGGCCAGCGTTACTTAAAGCTACAAAAGATAGGAAGTTGGGGAGAGCGACGATCGCTGACATATTGAAGAAAATAGCATAAAAATTCAGGATGAAGCAGTGACAAAATATTGATCCACATGACTGACAGTAGGAAAGTGTGTAGGGCCAGTTGGATTCATGCCTTTCCCAAGAGCAATAGTGTAAAAGTGAGACACTGTCTCAACTAGAACTGAACTTTGTTTTTGCTGATTCCGATTTCAGAACATTTCTGTCATCAGGACGAATTATAAATTTATGTTATAATATCAAATATGATATCTAAGAACTGATATGGTATTTTCTTCAGCAGCTATCTTCTTATTTGGGGGTGTTATGAAATGGGATGACCATGTTATTGACGATGCTCTAAACTAACCTGATTATTCAGGATCAGTTTTATTTTAGTAGAGGGGGCATTTACAGGCTTTTGAATGACGGCAAACTTTGGTAGAAGGTGAAGTTCACATTTAGAATTAGAAACAGGAACATTACTAAGAAGCAAGAGAGAGGAAGAGTAATCAGGAGGACAGAAGATAGTGATTGATATTGCACTTAAATTTTTGAAGATTAAACTTGGGTGGAAAGCATGGAGCCGGAAGGGAGTTTCACAAGTGAGAAGTGTGCCAAAAAGAACTGTTAGCATAGAATCTATGGTTACATCTTAATCAGTCAGTTATGTGCCATGTGTGATACATGCTTAGGCAATCATGTATCTTTTGATACATGACTGATGAGGCAGATATTTTCCCACAGTAGGTTGCCATTTCTTTCTGTGGTAGACCAGTTGCCATCCAAAGCTATAGAACCCCGTCTGTCCTGCTATTTACCCATAACTGGAGTGAGAAGAAGAGGATTCATGCCTTTTCCAAGGGTATTAGCACATAAATGAATGTAATGGATACAAATGGAATTTGAACTTGGCTCTCGGATTCCTCAATTCGAGCTGATATCCATTACTTCACTGTACCTCCTCCTGATGGTTACGTCTAGCCAGCTCAATTGGTGAGATCTTGTCATCAGTCTAGTACTGCACATAAATTTAAAGAGTATAGACACCTTAGCAAAGAGCTCATTTGAACAATTACCATAAAAGTATTTATAGAAAAGGCAAAGGGAGGCAACCTCATGCTGATGGGAAAGTGACTGAAGCTGAGATGCCTGATCGAGGTCAGTAATACTGCCGATTGCTTAGATTTTATCAAGGAGCTCTAGATAGATAGCAGGAGCACTGGACCATAGGTGGCAGTAATATTCTAAGCATGGACGAATGGTAAATTTATAGATATGTAAGATAGATTCTTGAGAGAAAAATCATCTAGAATGACACAGTGAACCAATCTTCTTGGAAGCTGAACTGGCAATAGATTTAATATAGTCTTTCCACTTAATGTCAACTGAGAACATTAGCCCAAGAAGTTGCTGGAGGTTAGCATCAGCCATACTGATGGAAGGCAGAGGAAGTTCTTTCAGATGATTAATAGAGAGCAGTTTAGCTTTGGAAGCATTAAAATTAACAAGTCATTCTTTGCCCCAGTTAACAACAGACAAAGTAGTTTTGGATATCAGCTACCATTTTGACCTTATCAAACTGATCAGACTTACTGTTAAGACAGGAGTAAATGGTTGTGTTATCAGTGTTGATACCAAGTTGAGAGGTGATGCCATCAAGAAGGTCATTAATGAAAATCAAAACCAATGTAGTACCAAGGATGGAGTCCTGGGGGAGGGGTACACCTAAATTAGTATGAAAGAAACCGGAACAGTGGCCATTCAGGATTACTTTCATTTCATGATTCGAATAGAAAAACTGGATTAGTTCAAAAATTTCTCCAGTGACACTAATTTTTCAGTTTGTGAGAAGAAGACCTGTCATAAGCTTTTGCAATGTCCAAAGCTACAGCCCAGGATCACCATTTTTATCTTGATCAACAGTTGACTTGGAGAAATGAAAGCCATATTGCTTGTTTGGTTTGGTTTGTTTTATGGCATGTCAACCTCCATAGGTTATTGTGATTTTCCAAGCATAGCTTGGATGTGGCACAAGGCCAAAAGTAAGGGGCACCCAGTAAGGATTAAACTTACTAAGTCATAATTGTTCTAGCGAGACAAGCTTGCTTAACCATTACACCACCTCGAGGTGTCGAATTGATTTTCTAAGCATAGCTTAAATGTGGCACAAAGGTGAAAGTATAGGGCACCCAGTGAGAATCACAATCCCTATTCAATCGTAACTGTTTTAGCAAGACAAACTTGCTAACCATTACACCACACCGAGAGGTTCCACCTCCATGGGTTATTTAATGCCAACAAGATTTTTATTGCTAGTAATATTTTTTTTAAAAATGTATTGCTGGTAATATTTTTACAAAAAATGTATTGCTGGTATTAAAACCTATTTTTACACTTTCATAGTGTTTTGATCCCAGTTTGGGAGTTAACTATTTGCCCGTAGTTGGGACCCTAACAGGTGCTACCACACTGGATCAGGGTGGACCTGGGAACAGCAGCAATTAAAAGGTGGTTCCACACTCCTCAAAGTCTCCTGATCAGAGACCTTGCTGTTGGATGTAGTTTATCGTTTTATCTAGGTTGCAGATGTAGTTTATTGTCATACCCAGGATGGCCTGTTTGTTTGAAAAAAAAACTCTGCAATGTGAGATGTTTAACCGAGGGATCAAGGAGTTTCCCAACAAGAAATAGAAGGCTAATAGGCTGATAGTTTGAAGGTTTTTTTTTGTTTTTGTTTTTTAGATAGTTCACCAGAGTTCTTAAAAACTAGAACAACAGACAATGAATTCCAGCAGGTCAGACAGCAAGGCACTTATTATACAGTTTAAAGAGAACAGGAGCCAGTTTGAGAGAGGGGCACACAGGGATAGCATCATGCTTTGTAGGGATCCAATTTAGAGATGACAGCAGAAATCATAGAAGCATATCACTCAATAGAGACTCAGTTCTAGGTTGGAAGTTAGGCAGATTAAATTAATTATTCAAATGAATTTTTGTCATTTAACCAGTAAAAAATAATGATTAAAATATGACAATGCTTAATCATTGTGCCAATAAAAAACAGTGTGTCAAAAGGACGGTTATTCCCTTGACACCACTATTGTTGTATACACTTTTGACTCCCTCAGCAATGGTTTAAAATATGATGATTAGAATTTTAATAAAACCCAAACAAGAAAGTGAATTCATACATTTTCTTTATTTTTGAGAAATGACAACAAAGATGTTAAACACTATTTATTTATTGAATTGCTTATTTACAAGATTGTAAAAATATGCGAACCAACTAAAATGAAGTATTTATTATTTACCATTTTATAAAGAAGTAAATATGAAAAGAAATTTTTTTTATTCATAAATTTATAAAAATGTCTAAACAAAAACATTTAAATAAACACATAATGACGAGCATCTGTAATTATAAATTTTGAAAAAATGCATTTTCCAGGTTTTTCTTTCCATTTGCTCTTACCACATAAAAAATCACTAAAATAGTTTGAGTGCATTTCGTCCTCTGAACCAGACACTTTTAATTTGAGATTTTAGGTGAGACCACAAACACTCAATATTGTGAATGCGTTTCTCACTATTTATTGGATGGACAGTTTTCTTTGTGTTTAATTATGTAATGTTTGCTTTTACCACAAATATTGTATAGTTGTTGGTTTATATATTTTGATAATTTTGTCACTTTTTATAAATTTTTAAATAAAAAGATTTCTTTTCAAATTTGTTTCTTTTGTAAAATGGTAAATGATAAATATCACATTGTACACCATTTTATTTTACACTTTCAGCAATATATCTTTTAAAAAGAGATAATTAGAATTTTAATAAAACTCAAACAAGAAAGTGAATTCATACATTTTCTTTATTCTTGAGAAATGACAACAAAGATGTTAAACACTATTTATTTATTGGAT
Source organism: Acanthosepion lycidas (assembly GCA_963932145.1). Lineage (NCBI taxonomy): Eukaryota > Metazoa > Mollusca > Cephalopoda > Sepiida > Sepiidae > Acanthosepion > Acanthosepion lycidas. The sequence goes on along the minus strand of OZ010607.1, from coordinate 13,310,710 downwards.
TGTTTATTTACAAGATTATAAATATATGCAAACCAACTAAAATGAAGTTTTTATTATTTACCATTTTATAAAGAAATAAATATGAAAAATTTTTTCATTCATAAATTTTATTCAATGGCACAGCAGATTTGAACCAGCTGTCTGGGTTGGCTGTTTGGCTTTTTTGTGAGGGATAAAGCTTTCAATGCCAAATAGAATCCACTCAGAAATGAGGGAGCCTGTCCTGGAAGGTCCATATTTGAAGCGAACTGAGAGGTTCTTTTGAAATTTAAGATCTGAAATTGTCCCAATCAGCTTTGTTATATAGAAGAGACAGTCTTTGATTTTGCATCGATCTTAAAGATCAAAGAATAGGCTGAGGTGCCCAAGGGAGGCAACACCACTGTGGAACATTGATTGAAGCAGGAGGCCCAGATGAGTAAGCTTATCTACAATATAGGTCAGCTTGTGGGATATGGAGAAACCATAATAGTATTTTCCCTCTTTCTGTCAGTTCTGTTTAAGTGGACCAGCCACTCCTTGTGGTGAATGTTGAAATTGCTATAGCCAAGGGATGAGTAGAGATGATATCATCAATCTTCTCCACTATTCTGTTAACTATTGCAATACCATAATTCTGATGGTGCTAAATAATGAAGACAAAGGACCTTCTATGAGCAAGTGTCACCCAAAATGCGTTTGGTTTCTTTTACAGCATATCAACCTCAATGGGTTATTTAATGCCAACAACATTTTTAATGCTAGTAATATTTTTTTCTAAAAATGTATTGCTGGTAATATCTTTTCCTCAAAAATGTATTACTGGCAATATTTATTTTCTTCAAAAATGTATTGCTGGTAATAATTTTTTCTCAAAAAATTTATTGCTGGTATTAAAACCTATTTTTACACTGTCATAGTGCTTTGACCCCCATTTGGTGGTTAAATATTTGCCCATAGTTGGGACCCTAACAGGTGCTACCACCCTAGATCAGTTTGGAATTGCAATTAAGAGGTAGTTCCACTTTCCTCAAAACCTCCTGATCAAAGGGCTTGCAGTTGGACATAGTTTATCGTCATACCCAGGACAGCACAAAATGGGAAGTCAGGATTCTCATTTTGGGCCTGTGTTAGCAATATTGAATGAATGAACAAATGGTAGTTGTATAGACATACAAAATGGATTCCGGCAAGTAGAATTATCTGCTATGGCACAGCAAATCAGCTCTCCCAGCAGTAAACCTACAATTGATTCAATATAATCATTACACTTAATATCAATAGAAAACATAGGACCAAGAAGGTGTAATGAATTACATTCCTGGAGGTTAGCATTAGTCATATAGATGTAAAGCAAAAATGGTTTTCTAAGATGATTAACAGAAAGCAGCTTCATTTTGGAGGTATCAATGTTTACAAGCCATTTCTTGCTCCAGTTAACAACTGATAATGAGAAAGTTTTTAATGAAATCAACTAATTTGCACTCTGAAAACTCTTTTTGGTGTTTTATGTTTCAAGCAGTAAACATTAAACTTAAGGTCACCAATGTAATATCAGGATAATGGAAACTTTCCTTATAAACTTTGGAGAATTAATGATAATTGATGAACGGTAAGAGGATTAGGCAGATTAAAATAATCTGATTAATTAATAATGTCTGATTTTATTAGCAGTTTTTCCTTTAAAGAGGAAACAACGATCATCGTGTAATAAAAAAAACAAAATGGGAAAGATCAGTTTTAGTGCAAATGTTCGTAACTTGTTCAAACTTCTTATGCAAATAGGTTTGTCGTTATTAATAATGGGTAAAATTTTTTTCAGATAGAGCATATCTGTAAAAGAACAATATAGAAAAAGACAAAAGGAGAACTTAACTGACACGTTTCGTCCTCTGAGGAACTTTATCAAAGCAAATGTAAGGATTTTATTTTGTGACAAGTATTTATATACAAGAGCAAAAATTTTATTGGTTTTTCAAAATTTTGGTACAGCAGGGGTGTTTGTGAATATTCACCTGGTTAGCAGAAAAGTCAGGCAATTTCATGGACATCAGGTGACACAGTTCAATGCTTAATAAATTAAAGTAAGTAATTTACATATTATATATCTATAAAAGAGACCTGGATATAAGAGAGATTTTCTCTGGTCCCAAATTAGAGCCATACTTACCTAAACAAAATAGACCAAACCCGGATATAAGAGACTTCTTCTCCAGTCCCGACAACTCTCATATCCGGGTTACACTGTGTGTGTGTGTATATATATATATATATATATATATATATATATAAAATACTTCCTTCTTTTTAAGGAAAATATTATTACAATTAGAAAGAGAAGGAGGGAGTAACCTTTCAAACAAGGATATGCAAATGAATGACAACACAGGGAATGATGAGGATAGTGAATAGACAAACATTAGAATTGTGGAGTGCCATGATCACCCAAGTATTGAAAGTACACAGTACATTAGAAGAGTTAAAAGACTATATAGAAATTATGAACAACATTTTAATTTGTATTAAAGTCTACAGTCAACCATTATCTACTTTCAACAATCTAATTCAATAACAATCTAGCTGGAGTGGTTCTTGGGCCATGTATTGGAGAAACAACAGTAACGTAAAGGTGAGAAGAAGGATAGATTTTTATCTGAAACATGTCTTGAATGTATATGGTATATAAAAAATGTTAAATGACTATATAGTGATTGTAAACAACATTTTAATACAATTCTTATCAAGGAATTGTATTAAAGTATAGAGTCAACAATCATTTATTTTCAACAATCTCATTCAGTAACATGTTACCTTGAGTAGCTCTTGGGCCTTGTACTGGAAGAGGTGTTTATCTGAAGCAAAGGCAAAATACTTATAGAGAATAATTTAAAAAGTTGGTCATTTATTAGTATTACTTATACAAAAAAATTATAGAGGTTTACTATAGGTTAGATGTGGCATAAGGCTGAAAGTATGGGGCACCCTGTGAGGAGCAAACACACTGTTTAACTGTAAATGATTTAGTGGGACAAGCTTGCTAACTATTGGACTACGTCGAAGTGCCCTATTCAGTAATTCTCTACCTTGATTGACTATTGGGCCTTGTTTTGGTGGAATGACATTAATAAAAAAAAAAAAAAAAAAAAAAAAAAAGCAAGAGGTCTTTATTGGAAGCAAAGTCAAAACACTTGTAGAGAATTTAATAATTTTAAAAAAATTGGCTGTTTATTAGTATACAGAATAACCATAAACTGTGACAGAAAAATAAATAGTTGTCGTCTACACTTGGTGAGTATTTGATTTAACATGAGAAGGCAAAGGCTGTTTATATCGCTATGAATGAATGAAAAATCACCTTGGTAACACTGGTTTAAAAATGGTATCTTATAAGTATCTCATACTGATGGCTATTATTATATATTACGTCTGTTCAAGTGTAGACACCCTCTTGAATACAAGGATTTGATATTTCCAACTATTGAAGAAATAGCTTTGTGGGATGATTTGTAGAGATGGTCTGTCTTTTCAGATCATTCAAGATCTTTCTGCACTAAATGTTGGTATGTAAGGTTGCCAATTCTCAATTCTCCTTTATTTAATTGTTTTCTGTACTTGTTCTTTGTTAAATTGGAAAGGTAAAAAATAATGTCACATTCAATTATATTGTGTATAAACAGGAAATAAATTGCAAATTACTGTTTTCATATATATATATATATATATATATATATATATATATATATATATATATATGTTTCTTTGTCCTTTATTATAACTTGACAAAATTGGCAATTATTTTGGTGGGTGGAATTGTTTTCTACAAAAAAAGACAGAGAGACTTCGTATTGTCAATTTATGCTGGTTCTTGTCCAGAGGAATAGAAATATCGACATGCACGAATTTAAACCTCAATGAGGCATCAGTCAGCCATATTGAATTCAACAATAAAGTACTGTCTAGTTTGCAACATAAATATAGAATAAGCAAAGAGTTTTATCTCTCATTCTTATATAGAGAAAGGGACCAGTCTCTTTCTGGATCATATGGGGGTGGGGAGGGACCAGTCTCTTTCTGGATCGTATGGGGGTGGGGAGGGACCAGTCTCTTTCCGGATCACATGGTTGGGGGGCAGAGAAAGGGACCAGTCTCTTTCTGGGTTGTATCGGAAAAGGGACTCTTTTCTGTTTGTATCGGAAAAGGGACTCTTTTCTGTTTGTATCGGAAAAGGGACTCTTTTCTGTTTGTATCGGAAAAGGGACTCTTTTCTGTTTGTATCGGAAAAGGGACTCTTTTCTGTTTGTATCGGAAAAGGGACTCTTTTCTGTTTGTATCGGAAAAGGGACTCTTTTCTGTTTGTATCGGAAAAGGGACTCTTTTCTGTTTGTATCGGAAAAGGGACTCTTTTCCATTGCTCAAAAGCCCTGGCTTTAGTGGATTTTGTGAGTTGCATATTACTGTTTCCTGAAATGTACATTGAACAATAAAGGTTTGCAAAACAGATCTACAGTAGCAGGTCTTTTTTTTGGGACTAAAATAGTTCCTTTGGAATATGGAGTTATAGGACTTCTCTCTATGTTTGATTCATTCAAATTTCAAAAAACAAAAATTTTTAGAGTATAATTACTTATTCACAATTTTTACATGAATACTCATTTACCCATATATATGAAATCCTGGTTGTAAAATCAGCACTTCGGAAATTTCTCAAAGTTCCCATTAAAAATTTTATTAAGGTTAGTTAAGTGTAAAGGGCCATTGTCTTGCTACACTGTGTTGCTGCCATAATGAAAAGACTTTTCGAAGGCTGGAGTTGCCAGCTCTGTAGTCATCTGATTTGGAATTAAATGTTTACTCCTAGACTGGGCTCTAAACAAGGCTAGAAAGCCCAGTTTACACAGCTACTTACACCTAGCTAGTTGGAAAAAGACAAATTTATACCTTTCCTAAGATTATTTGTGCAAAAGTGAATGCCATGAATTTAGCCAATCCACGATTCAGCATCACTGCCTATTATGCTACAGGCTCTCATAAGAGAAAATGCTGTATTAATTTTGAGCAAAGAATATTTTGCTTCTAGTGCATTTTATATAACGAGAATGATCACCGATGGCCACTGAGGGAGAAATACTTGTCTAACTTATTCATAGCCTAGTGGATTAAAGCATTGGTTCATGGAATTGGTGACATAATAATTGTGAGTTCAATCCCTGGGCTGGGCAGTGTATACTTGGACTTAATAGAAATAGGGTGAGCAATAATTAAGCATTACTAAATAAGACCTAAATAAGATACGCCTAGACATGAGAATAATAGAAGACTACTTGCTGCTATTGTAAGCAACCACCTACAATCTGAAATATGTTTCAGTTTTAAAATGTTGGCTCCCACACAACCCAATGTGGTATGTCTGCAAGGCCCACACGACCCTTTGGTGGGTCGTTTTCCAATTTCTTTTTCTATGAGGGTTATTTGGAATGAGATGCTATGTGTGATTGCTTATGAGATCATGGTACATCAGAACCTCATTTTTTACTAAAGAATTTAAATATTTTTGAATATAGAAAATGAGAGTGCCAATGTAATAACTATATATTGGGAATTTTCCAATGACCCATGGGTAGGTTGTGTGGGACTCTGGGTTGTAAAATGGACTCAGGTACTGAATAATAAACTGGTGGGTCATAGGTAATAAATACTAACTATGATATCCTTGCCTCATATATGAAACAAGGTTAAAACAAAGTCACTTGTACCAAAATTAATTAAGATATAGTGTCGGGACCCTGGGACAACAAGGGAGAATGAGGCTTGGAAGCCAATGTGTAAATACTTTGCTTAGCTTTCAGAAGGCACCTTTTGCTATCCTAATTCACCTTTGGATTTCAGCATCACAATTTCTGCACTCAAAACATTTCCCAAATATTTAAATTGTTATTTTTTTTTTTATTTGTACATACACAGAGCTGTACCATGCATTTGTATGGGTTGTGTGGGACTCTGGGTTGTAAAATGGGCTCAGGTACTGAACAATATAAACTGGTGGGTCATCGGTAATAAATACTATCTATGATATCCTTGCCTCATATAGGAAACAAGGTTAAAACAAAGTCACTTGCTCCAAAATTAAGATATAGTGTTGGGACCCTAGGATAACAAGGGAAATAAGGCTGGGTCACTAACGTATTAAATAACCTAGAAGTGATCAAGCTGTAAAAACAAATAAACTACCCTCATAGATTAAATAAAAGTTTGAAAATTGCTGAAATCTGTATTGGTCAACAAATACCGAAAATGAAAGACCTAACTGCTGAAATATGAGGACAATAGTCTACATGTAAATAATGATAACTCTGCATTCTAAAAACTGAGACAAACATTTTTTTTTCTCAACCAAGCCTGTGATTTTGCTTCTAGACAGGCAGAACATTGACATATAAATGGCAAACTTAGGTTTTTGAACTTGTTCTTTTCTGAAGATATTTGAATAAAAGAAAACTTACAGCTTTTGACCTTAACATCTGACAGCCAGATTGAAATACTCTTCTACAACAGTGAAATCAAAATATACAGCCATAAGGGGATTTTTTTTCCTAAACAAAAACTGACAAAGCTTTCACTCCTGATGTATTTCACCAAAGTTGTAATAGTGGCTGGAAATAAAGTTTCCGAACTGACACACAAAAGATAGAAATTGTTATATTGTTTTCTGTAACTTGTTTTTGCATTGTTATTTATGGAAACAGATATAAAAGGTACATGCTATTTGTGCTTCCCAAAGTTTTCTGTTCTTCTTCAATGTGCCACATCTCTTCAGGATGAAAGCAATTATGGATCTCTCCAATTTGTTATCCTTTGTATATCTTCTTGTTGGTTGCAGCTTTATCTTGTATTGAAGAATTTAATTTCTTCTTTGCTAATCACTTCCTTTATGATGAAGTAAATTAATTTAAAGTTGATGAATAAATTCACCGCCAACATGCAGGTTCAGGACTAGAAGCTTCCAGTTTCACCAAAACCTGCTCTCGTCAGGAGAGTAGAAGAAAAATTTCGATGGCGTGAATTTGTTTAACCTGTTCAAGTTTCCTGGGACATGTGTGTCCTATAGATGTTTTCCACATGTCCTACGGGACATAATTGTCCCAAAAACACATTGACATGGGATAAAGCAGATATTTATATGTGTAACAGTTACTGCATTATCATTTTGCTTTAGTGAGAATGCTACCAAATGCAGTGTTCACGTGGTAGTCAAGGAAGGAGGATTGTTTCAAATTATTGCCCCATTCTAACATCAGTACATTGTCTGGTCACAGTAAGTGTTATATTTCTAGATGTATTTTTCTGTATATATGTATCATCTAATACTATATAACATAAGAGATGGGAAATACATTCCAATAATGAAAAATATTACAAAAATATATACTTTTTTTTTTTTTTTTTTTTAGTTCGGGACACTAGCATCCCATCAGCCTTTTACAAGCACTGAGAATGGGACATATGTGTCCCTGCAGACTTTCATAGTCCTATTTTCACTTTGTTTATTATCCTAATATAGGTATACCTCAATCTATGTTGTTAACTGGTTGAAAAATGACAAGTCGAAATAACCACACTATAAACCACAAATTAGCACTCCCATTGCACATTACAGTATTTATTTTTTCTTAGGAGCCATTGGGGCAAAATATAAAGTCACAAATCAATGAGAATAAGAGAGTAGGTGATAAGCAGACATATACTGTGTGTAATGCCTAAACTGGATTTCAATTTTGCAGGAATCATGAGTGGCACTGACAACAATGCCAAACAGTAGATATTTTAACTACCATGGAAAACGTCCATATTGAGATCTTAAAGACCAGTAAATAAGACGACAACACAAAGTCACAGATGCTTTTCATATTTTGTTCTCTAGGATTTATGATGATTATATTAATATTTACTGTAAATATACGTATTTTAATATGATTTTATATACTTTTATTCTTATTTATTGTACAGTAACATGATTTTATGTGCTTTTTTTTTGTCAAAAATAATATATGGAAAAATAAAAATCAAGTTTAAGTCATTTTATTCAACTTTACAAATACCACAAATACTGAAGTCAACTTCAATAAAGTAGAATGTTTTACTTGACTTTCCACTCAGAACCGAGTCTCTATTGAGTGGTATACATATAATTATCTATGGTTTCTGCTATCATTCCCAAATAAATCAGCCAACCAACCAACTAAAATTTTGTTGTTGCTCATATGTTCGGTCAATGGTATCCTCAGCATCCTCCTGTAGAACTATATTTCTACTGCCTCAAGTCTTCTCTTCATCTGTGAGAAAACTGTCTACCATTCACTGCCACATAAGAGGATTGATATTACATAACAGTTCAGCACTCTTCTTTATTTCTAAGGAAATTTTCCTGTTTCTTAATACTTTGTTACATAGTAGGCCTCTCTAATTTTTTTTAATGTGTCTTCCCCAGCAAGATAACCTGGCAACTCTTCCAGAAGAGAATCTGCCAGTGCCTTCAAATTTTTGACACACATCAATCATTTGACTTCAACAAAAAGTACCCTTCATCTCAAAATATGACATTTTACCTTTTCGGTAGGGCATCAAACATTTTGGGAATTGACTCCTAGAGTAAGCAATAAAAGTTTGTAGTTCTGAACTTATCTTTTGCTGTAGACATTTCTAAGTGTCTCTGAGTGTCATCCTTTACTGAAATCTTTGAGTATGAGCAAACTTGACCTGAGTAACCTACATCTCTGCATGTCCATATTAAATCATGAGTGAAAAGAATAGTGACAACTGTAAGTCTGAATTGTCATGAAGATGAAGTAACTCCTCAATCTAAACTTGTTTGCCTTGTTTGGCTGGTTAAAGAGTTGGCATATGAGGCACTGACAATTCAATTCCTGAAATGACTGCAGCATATCTCTAGGGTAAGTCAAACAAATATTTGTACACTTTTTTAAGATACAGACTAGATTAGTCACTAGTTGCCAAGCAGTAGAGGAAGTTGTACATGTTCATGAGAAATGATGGAAGATTAAGTGAAATGAATCTGAAGAAGTGGATCAAAACCAAGTTTTCCATGAAGATTATTAAAAGTTCAAGTGAAATGTTAGCCCAATTAAAAATGGTTTATAGGGAATATGCTATGAACAAAATTGAGTGTTTTTGAGTTTTTTGGTTTGAAGAAAGGTGAGAAAATAAGCATGATCATGCAAGAATTAGGTAACCAAGAACACAAAGAAGAGATGCTAATTTGGACAGAGTGAGAACTTTGGTGCACTCAGATTGAAGATTAAGTTTTGTAAATGATATCAGAAGAACTGAATATAAATAAGGAAACTGTAAGATTCTAAAAGGATTTGGGAATGAGAAAAATTTCTTCAAAGATGAATCTTGATTGCTAGGCAGAAACATTATCAGCTTCAAATTTTCATCTGATCTTTTGAATAATGCAGAGATGTTTGACAAGGTGATTACAATCCAAAAACAAAATGCCAGATGAAATAAAATAGAATAAGAATTCATTTTTGCTGAAAAAAGCATATATCTTGCTCACAGTTCAAGGTCATGTTTGTATGGTTCTTTGATCATAAGGTGATAATTTACTACAAATTCTTAGTATGATGACAAGATGGTTAACAAGTGGAATTTCTACCAAGACAATATTCCTGCCTATGATTGACCTTATTCACCAGGCTTGGCCCAAAATCACAGTGAATTTGGGAATGAGAGAAATAAAACCCTAGGAGTTTGTGAGTTTCTGGATAAGAAATATTTACAAAAATGGACAATCAACCTTATTCCTAAGTGGCTATCTACCAGACTTGGCATTGCTTAACTTTGGTGATCACAGGAAAACTGATGTTTGAATGTGATATGGCCTTAAGCCTGAGACAGTGTGAAAGATGCAGGCCAAATTAGTCATTACTTGCCAAGCAGTGGAGGAAGTTGTATGTGTTCATGTTAAATGTTAATGGATAATGAGTGAAATGAATCTGGAGCAGTGGATAAAAACCAAGTTTCATGTGAAGATTATTAAAAGTTCAAGTGATAGCAAAAGAACAGAATATAAACAAAGAAACGGTGTGGATTGAATCATTGATTTGTTTCTTACAGCTTATCAACCTTTTACAGGTTATTTAAAGCCAGAAAATATTTTACATTGGAAGAAGTTGTTTTTAAGAAATAATGATTTACAGATTAACCTATTAATTAACTCATAACTGGAGGGGAGAAAAGGCAGATTCATACCTTTCTTTTCAAAGGGCATTAGCATGTAAATGAATATAATGAACCTGACTGGAATTGGAACTCAGCTCTCTAGTTTCCAATTCCAAACCATTATCTATTACACTAAAGCATATCCAAGATTATAGCACTTGGTATTCCCAAGCAGTCATCCATCTAGGTACTGACCAGGTTTGACATTGCTTAACTTCTGGTGCTTGAATGTGATATGGGCATAAACCTGAGACAGTGTAAAATATTCTAACAGATGATTTGGGAATAAGAAAAATCATGCATTAGGAGTTTTATGAAATCCATTGCAAAAATAGTTTGGTTTGGTTTGGTTTTACGGCATATCAACCACAATGGGTTATGTAATGCCGACAACATTTTTAGGATAGATTCATATGAATAGAATATGTATTCTTTGGTTTAGATTGTTTTGGTCTATTTTGTTTTACAGCATATCAACTTCAATGGTTTATTTAATGCCAACAACATTTTTAGGATAGATTCATATAAATAGAGCATGTATTCTTTGGTTTAGATTGGTTTGGTTTATTTTGTTTTATGGCATATCAACCTCAATGGGTTATTTAATGCTTACAAAATTTTTTATTGCTGGTAATATTTTGTTTTGTCAAAAATCTGTTTCTGGTATCATTTTTCTTTCAAAATTGTATTGCTGGTAATGATTTTTTTCAAAAAAGTATTGCTGGTAATAGTTAACTCTTTGCCCATAGCTCGGACCCTAACATGTGCTACCACCCCTGTTTAAGGTGAACCTAGGAACACCAGCAATTAAGAGGTGGTTCCATGCTCCTCAAAATCTCCTGATCAGAGGCCTTGCTGCTGGATGTAGTTTATCGCCTTACCCAGGACGCGGATGCAGTTTAACGTCTTACCCAGGAGGACATTGCAAAAATAGATTATCCTCTTTATTCACTAGACAGCCTATTTTTTTTTAATCTTTTCACCCCAAACATGACAATAAAGTCACTGAAACGCAAGCGGTTACTGATTGTGAATGAATGAGAAAAAGAAAAAATATTAAAAGTGAAAACAATAAAAGGACAGGAATTAACCCTATGAGCCCTGCTTTACTGGTGGTAGAGAAAAATGACTTAATGCCCAGGCACTGGTGTAACTATTTTTATATCTACTGTGAAATATTACATCCCAATTATTTGCAAATTTTGACTCAGGGGCTCAGGCAGAAGGGTTAAAATTATTCAGGAACACACAGCTCATAGGGTTAAGACCAACATACAGGCTGCGGAATCATTTAAATTTAAAAATATTTCTTACTAAAAGCACAGTACTAGATTGGCAGCTATTTCTCATCTTACATTTGAAAGGGCTAGCTGTAACTGCAAGTTCTGTAATGACAAATGTACGCAGGTGTAGGCTTTAAGAAAGCTTTATTCAACTGAGAATACAAGGTTTGCATAAAGTGTCTTTTTATAGTCCCAGTAAACAGAAATAGCTCTCTCAAAGAGGAGAATAATAAAACAAGGGGAGACCATTCTTGATTATTCATAACAAGTTCTATGCTAACAGTTTCTTCTCTTGCATTTCACACTTGTGGAACTCTCTTTTGGCCTCTTACCTTCCAGTCAACATTGATCTTCAAAATGTTAAATGCAATGTCAATCATTATTTTATGTCTTAATTGCTGTTTGTCTATCGTTGTCTTGTGGGAGTTAAAAGATTATCACTTATGGATGAGTTATTTATCGTATGACAATGTCCACTTCCACCATATATTGTTAAATTTGGTTTGGGTGTATGTATAGTGCAGTACTAGATTGGCGGAAAGGTCTCATCATTTTACATTTGAAATGGATAGATATAACTAAGTCCTATGCTGTTTCATTTAACACTTCTTGCTTGTGGAACTTGTTCAGGTTTTTACTTTCCAGTTAACTTTAATCTGCAAAGATTTAAATGTAAATTCTATATCTTCTGTCTTCTTAATTCCCATTTGTTTTTTGTTCTCTCCCCTTAATATTTTCTTTTTCTCATATTCTTTTACATTTGGTAACCCTTTGCATCTTAGTGGCCTTATTGCCTTGCTGGAGATGAAAAGATTTTTTAAAAAATAAATAAAATCCTCATATTGTATGGTTACTGTACAGGATTTGTTGCTTTTTTTTTTTCCACGATAATTTCAAGTTGGCATATCTATGGTAGATGTAGTCTATCCAATCTTGGAGCCTAAATTTCCTCTTTTTGGGAAAAAAAGGGATGATTCTAGTTATAGGTAGAAAAGATTGGCACAGTATATATTGAGAGAGAGGTTAACAGCAAGTAACCTACCTGACCAGCTTGTGTAAATGGATGGGGAAAACATTTAGGGGACAAGAATTGCTTAAAGTTACAAAGTCTTGAAGAGCCATTATCGCCCAAGTCCTGAAGAGACACAACACATAAAAGAAAGAAATTGGTTGGTTTTTTCGATCACAATGTGAAAGTGGTTTATTTATGCTAATACAATCTCAACCCAAGCTTGGAACTTAAATTCCCACTCAAGTTAAAAGGTAGCTCTTCAACCTGCAGAGGTAAAATAATTATTTATGATTAACAATGCAGACCAAAATAAAACAGCTTACTAAAAACTTGAAACTTTAAGAGAAAAAACAAATTAATAGATTGCTTTTTTATTAACATAATTATTCATATTTAATTAAACATAACTAATTGGATTTCTATATTGTTTTACCTCTCCAGCTTAAAGAACTATTACATTTGCAAAAAAATCTTAGCATTTGATGTGAAAATCTGCTTAACACATTGACTACCAATTGAAAATCAATATGTTATGTGGCGGTCAATATGTATTATTTTTCATTTCAAAAATATATTTGGTAAAAAAAATTTTTTAGTGCTAATAATTTTTGGAAAACAGTCACCAAAATTTTTTCCTAACTTTAGAAGCCATTATCTGACTATATTTCTGAGATGAGGTACTATGTACACTATTTACATTATTCGGACTATTGTCCTCATCTTTGTTGCCATATTTATTACAACATTTCAGACGTTGTACGCTCTGGCCTTCCTCAGGTGGTTGGAATGTTGAACTGAACCCTTTATTTTGCTCACTGGAGTAGACTGTTCTAGTTCCACGTTCCATGTTTAATGGCTGTCAGTTATTGTTTATCTCCACTGCCTTAACTGGGTATTGAACTCACACTCTTTGGGTCTTGTCACTGGATCTAACCAACACCGGATAAAGGCGTTGGTTAAATTCAGTGACAGGACCCAAAGTGGGAGTTCAATGCTTGGTTAAGGCAGTGGAGAACTTGGAGATGGGAATTGACAGTATATATATATATATATATATATATATATATATATATATATATATATACACGCATGCATGCATGCACATACATACATACATATATTTGAAAACTGGATATTTTTTAGTGTAGAGTTTGGCCTGCAAAAAGCTTACCTACTTGACCCATGCCACTTAGGTATGATGTGGCAACAGGTGTCATGATCAGCCACCGAGCACTCCCCCAGCCTGACTGAGTGACCCCATCCCACCAAATATCAGTTGCTGTCAAGCACTCAATATTGGGTAGATGTGAGTGTACTGTTCACTGTGTTTTTTTCTTTTCATAATTTTTGTGACTTTATATAGAGAAAATGTCTAAAAGAACTGCTTATGCTTTTAGTTTATCATTTGATGTTGTTCATTTTTATATTATACAAAGAATTTTTCATCCGAAATAAATCAAATTTATTCATTACTCATGGTCTTATCCCTTTATTTCATTTATAAGTATATTACTTTATAAATATAAACTGTAATAATATTTGTAGTTTTTTTTATCCCTTGTTATGTGAGTAGTCATAAATTTTTGCTGTAATATTGTATGAATTTCTGAAGACCAAAACATAACTGGCCCCAAGTGTGTGGGTGTGTGTATATATATATATATATATATATATATATATATATATATATATATAGTATATTGTTTTCTAGCAATTACAGTGGAATCTTGGTTCATGAATTTAATTCATTCCTGAAGCCCAATCATAACCCAAAATGTTTGTAAACTGAAACTATTTTTCCAATAGGAAAAAATGTAAAATGGATTAATCTGTTCCTGGTCCCAAGATGATTGCTGAATTAAACATTTACAACAGTATTTTGTGTACAAGTTTATACATAAAACTAATGAAAATCATTAAATCTAAGAAAAAATAAATCCAATCCTAAACAGATAAAATATAGACAATCACTTGAATTTTACCGTACCTGTAAGTAGGTAAGTTGATGGTTTAAGTGGAAGGGGAAGGAAAGAGATGTTATTGTTTGGAAAAGGGAAGGAAAGACATGATTGTCTCTTTATTTATAAGAAAAGTATAGATTGTTGATTTTGCCATATGAAACTGAATAGGAATAGACAATATCATCAGCAATTGTTTTTCTCTTTTCTTTACTAGTATTACTGCTAGCTTTCATTTGAACCCTGACTGAGGACAAATGAAGAGAAAAAAAAAGGCACAATACAATAAAATTGGAAAAGAAAAGCACAACACAACATATGAATGTATACAACACAGCAGTCAACCAAGAAATGATTCTGTTTGGGTCGACTCAGTTTGGCAATGTTGTTCGAAAACTGAGATTTTGTTTGAGAACCGAGGCATTTTCATCTTGAATATTCTGTTTGAAAACTGATTTGTTCAACATGTAAGATGTTTGAGAACTGAGGTTGAACTGTATATAATTTATGATAAAGACGTATTATTATGCACTATAAATGTGATTTGCATTTATTTTATAATTATGGCTACATCATTGGTGACAAAAAATAATTCTGCAAATATTGTTGTTAAATGTATATAATTGTTTATATAATCAAATTTACCCCCTCACAGGATGTCAGTGGCTAACACTCAATTATAATGTTTGACCCAGCTGTATCGAAGATGTACATGTGTAGGAAAAAACCATATGACAGGCAGACATAACCTACCCACCAAGAGGACAACAGTTTGATACATCATATAAGGATGTAGATTTGTTGTTAAGTGATGATTTTTCTGAGTGGTCATCTTTTATTATGATTATATATATATTTCTTTCTGGGTTTCCTTTGGATCTTACAATAGCTTTTTATATGATGTTAGTGTGTAGGCAGTTATCATTTAGTAGGTTTTTAAACTGTTCTGCAGGTAGAGTTGTGGGTATTTGTGATGTACTGGTGATTTCTCTGGTATGTTCTTTTAATTTATGATTTGGTGCATATTTTCATTGGCCAATGGTAATTGATGAAAACTGGAGTTGAGCAAAATGTAATATTACCTACAAGAGATTAAGGCTGTGTTGTTTTCTTTCAGTAGCTTTGTATGCTCTATTAGCTGAGCCAGACACATGATCTGTCAGGTTCTCCTTTCCTTGTCAATGACTATCAGATCCAGTCTTCTTGCTTAAATGGGCTGGTGAGGCAGGACCTCAAAGTCCCAGAATTTTTTTTTTTTACTCTTTTTTATATCCTGTGTCAATATTCTTTTTGTTAACATATTCTTACTTTGCCATATTACATCATTTTATCCATTATCTTGTTGGATTTTTTTAAGCATTTCACCCCAAACAAGGCAGGATGCCACTAGCATGCAAGGGATTACAGAGAGTGGGAGCAAGAGTAAAGAGGTGTGATAGAGGAAAGGATGAAGAGAAGGACAGGGAATAGATCAGGGCATCTGGAGATGTCGATTGACATTACATTTGAATAGTTGGAGATTATAGCTATCAAGAAAACAAGAAATGGGGAGGGAGTTCCACAGGTGAGAAGTGTGAGACATGAAGCTATTGGAGTAGAAGAGACGGCTACATTTAACAGTTTTGACAGTGAAAGGGTGAGAGCAAGATGCCAGTCTAGTGGCATGTTTAAATTCATGCAGTCTGGGAACTAGTGAAAGCAGCTCATTGGAGCAGTTACTGTGAAAGTATTTGTAGAAAAGGCAGAGGGAGGTGACAACACGTCAGTGAGAGAGTGACTGTAGATGAGATGCCAGATCAGGGCTAATCACATTGTATATCCCTCTCTGTCGAGGACCTTAAGATGAATAGCAGGGGCATCAGTATTCCTTGGATCCAGATAGTTTGTTTTTTTTCCAATTTATAGGTCTCATAGTTAAAAAGTCATTTATAAAATACAACAAACTAGCTTAAAAGCCACCCTATTGAGTGGCAATTAAGTTAGCTTCTGTAGAGGGCTCTTGACTGGGCTTTTGGCTTGTTCCGGAATTTGAGAGTCCCTAAGTCTTTTTGCATATTCTCAGCACTGGATATTCTCCTGACTGCTGTTTGACCTGGGTTTTCATTTGCACAGGACTTTCTTTTTCTTGTTGTAGCCTTCACTCTTGAAGTCTGGTCCTCTGTTGGCAGAGAATTCTTTCTGTGAGGCATACTGCTGCCGTATATGATAGGCAACAATAAACTACAGAAGAACTCAAAATTAACTGCTGCATTTAAGTATTGCATTAATATATAAGATTACCTTTTAAAAGTTCAAAGATAATTCTTCTGCCACCACTTAATTTAAAAATAATTTGATACATGTAGGTCCTTACTTTCTATACAAACAATTATTTTTTTTATTTCATGGGTGACATTCATTGGATTTTACAATTAATTATAAATTATTTCCAAATTTATTTCTAAATTATAAAAATTGTTATCATACAAAAGAATTTGTTGTAAAAATTCACAAAAAAAAAAAATAAATAAATAAATAAATAAATCGCTGAAAATAATCACAGTAATGAAAACTTGGGAATCCCAAATTTTGGAATTGTGGGTCCAGATCTGGCCTAGAATGTTTTTAATTTGCTTACAGAGTTGGCTGGATTCCAAAATGTTGGGCTATGGTCTCTAGGAGTCAAGTTGAAAAAGTGTGACACACTGACATTTGCATTTATTTATATAGTTTCAGCTAAAAGTGTTGGTCATAATGTAGTATATAATGCCCCACAACTGATGACAGGATAGACTTTGTATTCTATGTCACACCAGATCATCAGAGAAGCCTGGTATAGGTTTGAGCTAAGGGATGACCTAACCAGGAATGAAGATCCATGTTTTATCTGATGTCAGTGACTGCCTCAACATTGAAGCTTGTGATCAGCCCAGTTGTGCATGGGATCTGCACATGTAGGAAAGAATTGTATGACAGATATATAATCACCCACCTTAGAGAGGAGAGCCTCTTACATCAACATGACAATGTAGAGTTCACATGTTTTCATTTGTAATGTGTGATGATAATGTTACAATAACAATCATCAACCAGACTACCTTAGGCATCATTGCCTTATGCTGTGGTGCCCTATTTATATGGCTTATATCTCAGATAATTACTGTTTTTGTTTAATATATGACACACCCTTATTTTGAAGACAAAGTTTTTGAAGAAAAAGCTACAGTCATATTTATTGGACAATGAATGCATACAAAATGAACATATTTGTGTATCCTGTTCCTGGACAAGTAACACCAGAAATTACTATTACTGTAATTCCCGATGTATAATACGCCTTCATCCATAATACACAACCCTAAAATTGTGCTAAAAGTGTGGAAAATACTTCTACTTGCACATAATGTGCACCCCTTGTTTGGTAATCAAACCCTATAAATTGCACCGCTCCAATTTCATTCTGGCCACAGCATTTTCTATTCTTATAAAAAAAATGATTTTAAACATAGAATTATATTGTTCTAATTTATCTTTTTTGATAATTATTATTTTATTTTACATTTGTAAGTATTGCCCTAGAAATATCAACTGTCTATCTGATTCTAATATACTGTAATTAACCATGTATAGTACGCCTTCATCCATAATACACACCATTAAAATGGTGCTGAATGTGTGAGAAAATGCTTCTACTTGCACATAATGCGCATCCCTTGTTTGGTAATCAAACCCTATAAATTGCACCTCACCAATTTCATTACGGCCTGTGTTTCCTACTCTTATTAAAAAAGAAAAATGGTTTTAAACATAAAATAATATTATTCTAATTTAGTTTATATTATGACAATTCTTATCTTATTTTTGGTGGAGTAATGGATATCGACTCAGATTGAGGAATTGGAGAGCTGAATTTGAATTCCACTTGAATCCATTACATTCACTTATATGCTAATACCCTTGAGAAAGGGTATGAATCCTCTTCTCCCCTCAGCTATGAGTAAATTGTAGGACACACCAGGTTCTATAGCCTTGGATGGCAATTGGTCTACTGCAGAAAGAAATGGAACCTACTGTGGGGAAAAAAATCTGCCTTGTCAGTCATGTATCATACATGGCACATAACTGACTGACTGAAGTATTGTTAGGTACATATGATTGTATTTGAGATTCATATGGGGTCACAACTGGTGAATGTTAATGTCAAGTTGTTGTATGTTTATGGTGAGTAGTCATTTCACAACTGAAATCGACCTGTGAAATGGCAATTTTTTAAAGATTTTTTGTAGCTCTGCATAATATACACCTCTAATTTTGCTTATTATTTTTCGGAAAAATGTGTATTATCCATGGAGAATTACAATAACATAAGGGGTATTACTTTGGAAGTTGCCAGCGACTTTCTATCCCTTGACAACACTCTCACAATCTGGAACATGGGAAAGAGACATTGAGCATCACATCAAATCCACTCATCAAGTGAGTATTCAATAACCATGGACTCTCTCCCTCTAAACAAAACTTATGGTGTTCCCCACTGTTGTCATCTTTACTTTGATCTATGCTTGTGAAACATGGACCCTGTATTGAAAGGCCCTTAAAAAGCTTGATAGATTCCAACAAGCGAAGATCTGGCAGATCAAAAGGCAGGATTGACGCGCCAACAATGAAGTCATCAATTGCTCAAAAATGCCAAGCATTGAAGTTACCATCCTCAAGAATCACCTCAGGTGGTCAGGACATGACACGAATGACCTCTTTAAGGCTCCCATGGACTATCCTTTACAGTGAGCTGATCAATGGCAAATGAAATTGTGGTGCCCCAAAACACAGATTCACAAGCTAACTGAAGTCTTTCCTCCTTCAAGCTGGAATCAGCCCTAATACATGAGAAACAGAAGTAAATATCTTGGCAAAGAGCAATTCAATTTGGTTCTTCCATTTTCTAAGAAAGGAGAAAGACTAAAGATGAAGTAAAAAGAAAACACAAAGCCTGGTAGCTCCAGCCAAGATCATCACCTGCCCAATCAGGTGATCAATGGTTGAGATGGTTCCATCCCAACTTGAGCTATGTCAGGTTCAGACATTGTGGAGGCACCAAATGAACCAAACTTAGACTCAAGTGGTGCCACCAATGATGATTGAACAAAAATTCAATCCGAGTCTTTAAAAATTAATATAAGATTGTCCTAAACATGAAAGAGCTCAAAACATCAAAGTTCTGGAACGCTGGCAAAAGTTATAGGAAACCAAGGAAAATATTATGATGGCTAATAAATGTGCTAGTTATAAATCACTGGCCGCTCGTTTCTGAGGAAGCCTGTCTACAAGGGTAGCAAGCAAATCCCTGTTGCAGATGTCTGCTCAAGCACATTGTGTGATTGTTCAACACCCACAGAGCCCACCTCTGGTTTATACCGTAATTATACTGAGGGAACCATCCTGACAAATAAACCATGGTGAGATTTGAACCGGATCCCATGGTCAGAAAGTGAATGTTCTAACCCCATGCCCATAGTTATAATATTATAATCATAATTTATATAGTCATATAATAATAGTTTTAATATACTAGTTATAATAATAATTTTAAGATGTGTTTCACCCCAGATCATGTCAGAATAGACTGTGCACTCCGTGTCCTTCAGAGGTCAGTTGCAGGATTGACATGAGACATGATCGCTTAGTCAGGGTTGGATGGGGAACATCAATGTCTTAACCTGCCCCGACATATGAACAACCCAGATATGCTTCCAAATTGTGAGTGAAAAAAAAAAAAAAAAAAAAAAAAAAAATGATAGGCAGATACACAAAAAACCCGCCCCAAAGAAGCGAATAGAATTTTTGACATCCACCTGAAAGTGTAGATTCCATTCGCAATGTACAACAACAACAACAGTACACTGAGAAGTTTATAAACTTATCACAGACAAGAAAAGGTTAAAGAAAGTTAGATATGTTTATCAGATGATCGACGACATTGTGATGGAAGGTTTTTCATTATAATAGGCAAGATGTCAGTTTAGAGTAGAAAAAACTGGGAAGACATTAGCCAAGATTACCTTCTTGAGTTTAATTATCTATGATAATATCATTCAATAGAAAATGTTTATTTTACAAACATTCAAATAACTAAAAGCAGATCTTTATAACAAGGATTATGCAAAAAAAAAAAAAAATCAAGATGAAAGAAATCTTAGTAAAAAATCTGGATAAGGCTCAACAATGCTTCACGTTAGAAAATTCAAGATATGACAACTCCTCCTCTCTCGGCCGTGCTGACTGCACAGATTCTTCTGACTCATTCTCTCTAGTCTTTATGGACATTCTTTGCACCTGGCAGGTATTCAGGTGGGTTAACTGAACAAACTTTTAAAATATATGACACAAAGTTGACAGACATGAGAAACACATTTTGTTATTAGGCTTTTTATATTATATATATATATATATATATATATATATATATATATATAGTGTATATTTAGGCAGCAATTTTTCATTAATGCATGTTTCATTAAATAATATAGACAAGTTTTGTCTATTTATTTTAAGTAAGTTCCTTTCATATTGTTTGATAAGCTTAATTACATTATCGTCACACCACAAACTTGCTTTCACGGTGCTTGACTCTACATTTAAATGATAACTAACATTTTTAGACATTTAAAACAACATGCCTGTCTGCATACACAATTCCAGAAAATCTTTGTTGAAAACACAACTATACTTAAATATGAAAACAATAAACCAAAACTAAGAATTCTTGAAGCTATATACATAAAACAGTTGAAACATAACCTGAACAAAATAAACTACGAAATCTCCGCAAATATTCTTAAATGCCTATAATTGGTAACAGAAGCCACTGGTTTATACCAATGGCTTCCCATACTTAATACTTCTCATTTTTCACTCTTGCGTGGTCATGTGTAACATCATGAGCTGCGATGCGATTTTCGCTTCCTTGTCTCGTAAATACAAGTTTGTCGTTACTTTGAGCTATTCAAGCAGCAAAGGCAGACCATTATTGTAGTTTTGTCTGCGTGTCATCTTTGATAATGGTTTATGTAAGCTGAAAGCTTAGATTGGATTTAAACATGTATCAATATGGTGATTTCCTTTCGTCTTTCAATGATAATGTTATTAAGCTTATCAGACAATATGAAAGGAACTTAAAATAAATAGACAAAACTTGTCTATATTATTTAAGGAAACATATATATATATATATATATATATATATATATATACACACACACACACAATGATGATTGTCACTTCTTTGCAGAAGAAGACCATCTCTTCATTCAGTAGCTTTTGTTTTTTGTGTTTTCCATTCAGAATTTTCTTATTTCTGTCATTTTACCTGAGTTAACACTGTATGGATCTGTAAGTGATTCTTAAGGCCATCTTCACTTTTACAACCTCCCTTACACACGTGGCAAACAAAGTTTGTCTGTGTTACCTATGTTGGAAACTGGCCTGTCCTTGTGTACAATCATGGGATGTTTGATTACCCCAAAAGACTTACAAACTTTGTCACAAAACTCGCACAAGTAACCTAGTAAGGTTGCATTCAGTTTGCACCTGGCCTTTCTGGTGTGATCTCAGGTGACTGGCTAAACCAGCTGCCAAAAAGCTGACTTTTCCGAGTGCATTGGTGTTCTAATAGCTCTGGGAAGGTCTGACATTGCTCACTCTGCTTCCTTTGTTGTCTAATCTCCAACATTTTCACCTTTTCCCTGCCTTCATCACTCTTTAAACAGAACAGCACCAACCACTGCAATAATTTGTTAGCCGTTTCCAGCTATCAGAGTTGATGCCTGTAAGTTTCAGGTCCTGCTTGCAAACATCTTTGAAATGTAATGTAGGATGACCTACTGGACAGTGTCATGTGGCCAGTTAACTGTACATGATCTTCGTATACGGGATTCATTCATATGATGTACATGAACCAGCCATTGAAAATGATGTTGATGAAGAAATGCATGTTCTAGGAGTCTGTTTGTTCCAGCACAATAGTGTTGGTAACTTTGTCTCTCCATGTAATGCTGAGGATATGTCATAGGCAGCATCCTACACACATATGGCATTTTATACTATTTGGCCTAGGGATTGAAATCACAATTACTATACAACCTAATTAACAAACCAATGTTTTAATTCACTGGGTTACTGTCCAGTCTTTGTTTAGGGTTGATTGTAACACTGGACAGACTCTGTAGAAACAGAGTGAGTGTCATGTGTGCGACAAAAGAAAGAGAAATAAAGGGAATGACAATTGCCCGACTAAGTTTTATAGTAAACTGAAAAAGGTTTATTATAATTTTAGTGATTTGGTCATTGGCTAAAAGGAATAAAAGGCTTACTAGCAAGAAGTTAGAAATACTTCGAGATAACTTCAGTCGGGAGTTGCTGGGTTTTTGTGATATAGAGAAAACAGACTGCCCTGAACCAGATTTCTACAACAACTGGCTTTGCCAGCCAACTCTCTTAATTTTGGAGCCAACAAATGAATAGAAATACCTGAATGAGTAATCCCCATTTGAAGGTTATTTAACCATATCAAGGAGTTCTTTAAAGTCTTATCTAAATGACCCAAAACTTGGAGAAGTTTCTTTCATAAAAATAGATTCTCTTAACAGTGAATAACAACTGAGCAGTACTAAATCAAAAGAAAGACATGATATATGTAGACATGGAGAGCAGAAGGCAAACAATCTACCCTTATAGATTAAATTAAGGGTTCAGGGATTACTGAGCATGAAAGAAACTGGGAAGACATTGAGGCAAGAGAAGAAAGATGTTAATGGACATAAACTTTTAAATTTTTGAAGATAGTAGCTGATAGAAAAGCAAGTTCCACACACAAGAAGTGCGAGTGAAGAAACCATTAGCAGAGAACTTAGGTTTAGCAACAGTAAAATGATGAGACCTTACTGCCAATCTAGTACTGCATTTAAATTCATGAAGTGAATGTAGCTAGGAAAGAAGCACATCAAAACAATTACCATCAAAGTATTTATACAAAAAAGCACAAGGAAGCTACGTTATGGTAGCAGGAATGTGGCTGAAGCCGAGATGCCAGGTCAGGACCAATGATATTGCAGATTCTTTGCATTCTGTCAAGAATCTCTAGATATGTTGTGGCCTGCTTAGGGGCCAGAAAGAAAGACATGGAAGACAAAGGTAGGTTGAACAAGTGTATTGAAAATAACAGATATATACAAAGCAAGATTGTTAATAATAAATAGATAGAGGTGTATGTCTGAACGGTAGGTTAACACTACATCTACTCTCTCCCAACTGACTCTCGCAGTTAGTATTTATGAGAGAAGGAAGAGTTCATTGTACTGTAGGAGGGTTTACCACAACAAGATATACAGAAGAAGCATCATACCAGATTTGGCAGCAATATTTTATGCATGAAAAAAAAAAAAAAAAAAAAAAAAAATACATGTGCAAGATTGATTCTGTTGAGAAAAATTGCCTAGCATGTCACAGTGAACCAACTTTCCGAACAGCTGACATTTTTTATGTTCATCCTTTACAAGGTCTGAGAGGCATTCAAGGTAGAGTGTCATATAAGGAGGCCATTTGTATATAGGAGTGGAAGTTAACCTGTTCAAGGCTCAAGTTACCTGTAAGATAGTAGTGATCGGAGAAACATTCTGATGGAGTTGGTTCCACAGGACAGTGGTAAGATCAGTTTCAACAAATTCAGCATTGGAAATAAGGAAATTGAACACAGATTGTGTTTGGGGTAATTTTGTACAACACTGAAAAATGCTATACAATCAAAATATTAACCTGAGAACCCAAGTAATGTTCTTAAAAAATTTAAATGCAACATCAATTGCCATCTTCTGTTGTCTTGAATCCCATTCATCTTTTGTCCTTTCCTCAATCCTCCCTATAATCAGTCTTTTCTCTCACTTTCACACCCTGTAAACCCTTGTATACTAGTGGCATACCCACATTGCTTTGGGTGAAATGATTAAGAAAAAGAGTAAATAATAATAATTCATTTATTTTTTAGTGGATAAAACAAAATCATCTTTTTTGTCATTGTGAAGAATCCATTTTTCATTACACTTTACCATCTATTGTGAGGGAAAATATTTCCCTACAAGTTTTGACTGAGATGAAAGACATATACTCCTACATCAAGAGGAGTAGCAGCAGTAGCTTTTGATGAAAACAGTCATTCATGGCTAAACATTCTCTTCCTTAGTTTCTATTCTATATTATGTTTCCCTGTATTGAAAGGTAATAAGTTTGTTGTTAAACCAATTCCGGTTTTATACTGTTTTTGATAACTGAGTTACAAGCCTAATATGAAAACAGAATTTAGCAAACAGAATTAATTTTCTGATTACTTCAAATAATTATTGCTACAAAAAACAAAAAAAGAAAAGCACCTCTTTGTAATACAAATTCGTCAGGTGTTCTCATTCATCACCTATGCAAAAAAGGAAAATAAAATTCTGCTTACCACAGTGTTGCTTATAAAATTGTACTTACCTAAAAAGAAATGAAAAAAAATATTAGACATATATATGAAACTAAATAATGAGTTTTTCAATTGAAGAAAATTAATTACAAAAAGATACATTATTATGATAATTATCATAATATTTATTTTCTATGATAATACATTCCCATAATTTTCAATCCATACTTGGTGCAATTCATGCACATATTAACAAGCATGTCACAAACACTCATAATGCAACTATCAAACCCAAGACAAATATTAATGTTTACCACAAAAATCCTCAAGAACACACAACAGAAAGAAAGAGTGAAAACTCTAGAAGCTATTGTTATACAAAATAAACAACCCAGATTAAATAAAATATCTTTCCCCACAGGAGACAGTATCTTGAAGTATGTCCAATAGATTTAATATATTAAAAAAACAAAAAACAAAAAAAAAAAACAAAAAAAAAAACAAAACAAAAAAAACAAAACAAACAAAAAAGATTTGATGCATTCTTTCAGGTAGAGTCTCTAACTTTTACAAATGATATCACATTAAATCGATTCACACTTTCAGCTGCCTATAAAAGACCAGGATGTAGCTAACACAATCTATCAAATTGGTAGCACCTGGTTCTTGAAAATGACTGAGACACTCAAAAGTACATTAACAAAAACAACAGAATAAACATGAAGTTTAATCAGTTTATTCACAATTTACATTCTGATATGCAACATCTTATTGGAAATATACACTAAAGAATTAAACCTTGTCAGCTGAGTTTTATATAACTTTTGCAAATGTAAAATTTCAGTTTTGGTGAAATAAATCCCTTTTCATTAATAAATAAATAAAACATGTTTTTTTTTTAAATTTGTGTTCATTATTTGGAATGTCTACTTTGCAAATTGATATTTTGGATGCACATTTAATAAGATTATTTTAATTTTTTTCACAATAACAATGACCATACTTGGCAGGGTTCAAACCTTCAAGCAGAACTGTATAACTTAAGGAGAAAATCATAGAATTCAAGAACATAAATAGATTAATGAACAAAAAGAATGAAATTCTTTCAAACTGTTACCATCCTAATGCATTTCTTTTGAAAAACATGAAAAAATGATTGAGATTGGGTGCGTCCAAAATAGACAAACACCTATTTTTAAAATCGCACAGCATGAAACAAGCTGTTGAGGGATAAATAATAAAAAAAAATTTATATATTTATATATATATAAATGTATGTATATATGCACACACCTTTTTTTTTAATTAGCTTATATAGGAGACAGCCAAAAGTGTTTGTAATACTCAGTAAAGAGTTTTCCCTTATCTTTTTTTATTATATATTGCATAATATCTAGTGCTCCTTGATAAACTCTAAAGAAGAATCAGCAATATTATTGGCCTTGATCTGGTGTCTCTGCTTCAGCTACTTTCCCAATCACCATAAAGTCCCCCCCCCCTGCTGCCTTTTGTATAAATACCTTCATGGTAATTATTCAGATGAGCTCTTTGCTATGGTATGTACAATTTATGAATTTAAACGCAGTACTAGACTGGTGTCAAGATCTCATCAATTTACAGTTGAGTTGGCTAGATGTAACCATAGATTCTATGCTAACAGTTTCTTTTCTTGCACTTCTTGCCTGTGGAACTCCCTTCCTGCTCCATGCTTTCCAGCCAACATTAATCTGCAAAAATTTAAATTAATGTCAACCACTATCAACTGTCCTTATCATTACTCTTCTTTTGTACCCACAATTAGTAATGTTTTTAATTTCTTCCACACCTAGTAACACCTTGTGACTTAGTGGCTTTACTGCCTTGCAGGAAGTAAACTTTATTAAAAATAATATAAAAATATGAAAAAAGAACTATAAAGCTGAGGAGTGTCTAAGGAAAACCACCATCCATTTTGAAAAATTGCACTGCTTGAAACAGTCTGTTAATGGGTAATTATAAAAAATGTTTTAATAATCAAAAAATGCTATTTTATGTATATTACAAAGCTCTTTTAAAACTATTTAAAATAGAGCACTCTTATAAACACGAAAAAGAGGAACATAGATATTGTATACATTAATAGGATTTGGAAAAATGTCACGCTTTTTCCTATTTTAATGTATCATAATATATAATGAATAAATAATCCCATTGTAAGTTCTAGAAAAATGAAAATTCCTGTATTGCATTGTTAAGTATTTGAGTTTAACAACTTTAAGAAAATGTGATTTGATTGAACAGAGAAAGAGGTTTTACTTACCTGAGTGAATGAGGAGTGTTTTTTTATGGACATGTTCAAAGGCATTGTGGATAGAGGGGGACATGTATATAAATCTCTCCAGGTAGTGAGAGTGGCCTTTTTTCTTGTTTTCGGTTTGGTTTGGTTTATTTTTTAAAAATTAAAAAAAATTTTTTTTTTTTAAATTTTTTATTTTATTTTACACCATAACAACCTCAGTGGGTTATTTATTGCCAACAAGATTTTTCAGATATGTTTGTATGAATAGAATATGTATTTCTTTGTAAGAAATCAGTTTGTAAATCAGGTTTCAGTGACATTTTTGTAAGGAGGGTTTTTGTCGAGAATCAAATTACTGGTAATTTTTTTTTTTAAATTTATTATTGGTATTTTTACTATATAAATCTATTTTTATACTTTCATAGTATTTTGACCCCAGTTTAGGGTTAAATACTTGCACATAGCTGGAACGCTAACAGCTGCTACGACCTTCGGTCAGGGCGGACATGAGAACAACAGTTATTAAACTGTTATTCCATGCTCCTCAAAACCTCCTGATCAGAGGCCTTGCTGCTGGATGTAGTTTATCATCATACCCAAGATGCTTGGTTTTTGGACTACTAAGCAGAAGCAGATTGCTATCAGAAAAAGGAGGAATAAGAAGTGGAAGTTATAAGAGGAAAAGACAAGAATCAGAATCACTTGGATTGGTCAAAGTGGACAGAATTCTAACAGTTCTATTAATGGTAAATTGAAAAGATGCGAACCAAAGCTTAAGGTATTAATTTCTCTCCAGTTCTCTTCTAGGTGCAATTAATTGGAGGTCATTTCCCTTCTGATAAATTGAAGTCTATGAAGACAGATGAAATAATTTTGCAGATTGTTTCTTCTTTTTCACAATGATCTCCAACTGAATATTTCAGGGGAAATGCATAAAATTTTCAATAAATTTTAGAATTAAAAAAAAAAAAACTTAATAAATTACTTTTATTTGGTTTTCAAAAGCTGACAAAAAATTTTATAGTTTGCATATTGTTGAGTCGCCAGAGATGAGCCATCTTGCACCTATATATATATATATATATATATATATATATATATATATATATGTGTGTGTGTGTGTGTGTGTGTGTGTGTGTAAATTTTAAGTTCCTATTTTATTCTTTCACAATTTTGACAATGCCAACATAGAACTTGCTATTTGAATGAGGTAAATGTGGATTTCTATTGTATATATATTTTTTTTTTCATTCATGAAAAAATAAGATTGGCTTCAAAGAAATTTAGAGCAAAATAAAAGCAACCAACGTGATATAACCAAAAGCAAAGACACCATTAAATTATTTTATTGCAAGCAGATGTATCCTAATTATGAATAAGATAAAATGAAAAAGCCATTAAAATTATAATCCACTGGTATATAATACTTATTGATCCTAATAAATACCTTAGAGTTATTATTTACTATAAAAAATTCAAAATGTCTAATCTAATTTTTAGAAATAATTAATCACCTCAATAATCCAGCCAATGTAAAAATGTTTTTATCTCATGCCATTGGGAGATTATATCTCCCATACTGACGATCAACATTAGATTCTTACATTGTCCACACATGCAGGATGCAATGAATAAATCGTCACAATTTTATGTTTTTAATATATATATATATATATATATATATATATATATATATATATATGAGGGAGAGATTTATCACTGGGGATAAATTTTTTTTCTTAACTGCACACAATGTGTATGTTTGACTGAATTAGATTAGAAATCTTTAAAATTTGAAATCTCTTTTGGAAAAACAAAAACAAAAAAAAAAACAAATAACATCTTTCCAAATTTTAAAACCCCACATGAAACAAAAATGTCAGTGACGATTTGGGAATTCTGAAATTATCCGAGTAACAGTATTTTTCATTAGACACATTAATCATCCATGGAAATTTAAAATCAGTAAATGCGGTCTTTTTGTAAATTAAGAAATTTAAAAGACTGGATTTTTTTTTTCAATTTATTTTCCTTTACTCATATTATGGTGTTTCCTTTTTATTATATTGTCATCATTTTCTCTTAAGAATGGCAGAATGATCCCAAGGGAAAGGTGAGTGGTGGGGGGGTTTATAATTTCTCCTTCATTAACTCTCCACTTTTTCTCACTCAAAAGATGAACTTCCTGGTAATCAGAAGCTATTTTGCTTTCCAATTAAGCTCAATCTTGTTGTGTGTTTCTGAAAAAGGCATTTTTTTCTCTCATTTCATGTGATTTGGGTTCCAGTATGTGTTTTTTTATACACAATTTAATTAGAAACAAATTGATTCCTTTTTTGATTAAAAATTCTTTTCGCCTCTTCTAAAGGATTTTACCTCAGCAATGGGTTAAATAGCAGAATAGTCTAGGCTCTATAGCCTTGGATAGCCGCCAGTCTAGGAAAAAGACTGCTCTGAATAGAAAAGGCAATGGAAGCCACTCAACTATCTTTTCCAAGAAGTTATGAAAATTTGCAGATAATAGAGAAAAGGAATATGTGGAGAGCCATAATCTCCATGTCTCAAAAGTGGATGGCATTTAAAAAAACAAAACGAAAAAGAAAAAAAGATACGAAACAAAAACAAAAAAACACAAAACAAAACAAAAAAACACAAAACAAAACAAAAAAACACAAAACAACAAAACACAAAACAAAAACAAAACAAAAAACAAAAAAAACAACAAAACAAAAAACAACAAACAAACAATGTTTCCAGAGTTGGGCAAAACATGTGAGTAACAAAGAAGTCTTAAGGAAAATAGTAACAACTAAGAAACTGATATTTACAATCAGAAAGATGAAATTTCTGAGACACATAATGAGGAAAGAGGGCCTGGAGAACTTAACACTCACAGGATATATTAAAGGTAAGAGAAATAGAATTGTTTTTTATATCAAGACTCTACTAATAACAATTTTACCAACTATAAACATTCATCAAAAACATTATATTAGATCACAAACCCTTACTGAATCCATTCTTAAATACAAAAGTTTGTGCACGGATGGGAAAAGTGTGACAGTGCTGGGAGACTACGTTAAAAAAAAAAAAAGTAAGCTTCTATCTGTATTAGAAGTTCTTATACCGAAAAATTCACCTTATTTATTGAATGACCCTAATATATATATATATATATATGCACACAGACTTTATCTTAGGATATTATGTTGAAAAACATGTCAGAATCACTACACATTTGTAATCCTGTTTTGATGTGTATCAACACATTTCATCAGATGATTGTAAATTACTGTTGAGTGAATGATTTTAGATTTAAAAGCAAAATAAAGCCTCTTTTTACGAAAAAAAAAAAAAAAAAAAAAAAAAAAATGTGGGGCTATAAAATTTGTGGGTTTTACTCAGATCAATCAATTGAATATAACCTACATTAAGTTCAAACTAAGGGAAGAAGCAAAAATTAAGAAATTATTTTTCATAAATGGATCATGACCCATAGATTTGAAATCATTGGCAGCAACAGACATTAAACAGGAGCAATTGTAAGTGGATACATACTGTATATTAGACAATGTCATTTCCTAAGAAAAAAAATGAAGTAGTAATCTAACAAAATGCTAGACAAGTTATATGCTTTGTGAGTTATGTACATAAAAAAATTATATATAGAATATATTTTGTCAGCGTGTTTTCATTAAGACATGTCTCATCGAATAATTTAGACAATTTTTAATAACTTGTGTTTTAAATTCTGGAAGCAATCTATATCAAAAAATTGAAAGCAAACCTTAATAAAATTAATTATGAATACTGCACAAATGTTTTAAGATGTTTACAGTAGATAATTTAAAATATCTAGGTTTTAATAATATAAAAAACAAAAACAAAACATGGACATTTCAAAACTTAGTTACCTCCCCTTACGGTTACATCATGAAATTTAAATCGTACAATACATAACCGTAGCGTTTTTCACATCACAGCTAAAAAAAAGTTAAAAAAAAAAAAAAAAAAAAAAAAAAAAATTAATTTTCAGATAAACACAATATTCTCTTAAAAAAAAAAAAAAAAAAAAAAAAAATAAAATAAAATAAAAAACAACACCCTGATAATGAAATTGTATTAATGTTGGAACTACTCAGAATAAATGAATCCACATGGTAATTTTCTCTCTTCCCTTAATAAGGATACTAAGAAGCTTGTCCATGAATTGTGAGAGGATCCTATTGAAAATAAGTAGATAAAACTTGTTTAAATTATTCAATGAGACAGCTCACATTATATATATATAAATAAATTCCCAAGAGGATAGAATCCAGATAGAACAATGTCCTGTATAGAGTAAGAATATAATATAAAAGTCTCAAACACTAATATTCCATGGTTATAATTTATTACATTGGAATCATAATCACGGAATTTAGTGTTTGAGCCTTTTATATATATATATATATATATATATATATCTCAATGGATCCTTAAAGTTGTCAGTTTTTTTAATTTTATATATATATATATATATATATATATATATATATATATATATATATATGATATACAAATTATATAAAAAATTAAACAGATTGTTTCTGAAATATGGTAAATTCCTAATTATAGGTGAAGTGTAAAATGATTTTCTTCAAACCAAGTTTAAGTCTCTTAAGGGAAGCTGTAATAATCTTGGGAAGCATTAATCTTGGAGTGGTTGTTCAAGTCTTTGGTTTGCCTGAAGTTAGTCAGAATTGAAAAGGTTAAGGAGCTAAATCAGTGCTGAAAATTCTCTGCCTCAGCAATAAACACTTGAAACGAAGCCTGTCTGGAAATCTGAGATTAAATGAAGGTACTGATTACATTTAGAATTAGGAAACACCTGCCATCGTAGTTAAGAAGCTTGTTGAAAAGTTGTTGATTTGGATCTTTATAAAGCAAACTTCAAATTACAGTTTTATTAAACTGATTAAATGTCAAGAGAGGTTCATGATATGGAGCCAGTAGTTTGACAAAAGCACTTGTTTATTAATGCTTATAGATTCCTGACTATAATATGCACATCTAATTTATTGGATATTGGATTTAACGGCATGTCAACTCCTATTTGGGTCATTTTATGCCGAAGCCTTATTTATTTATGAATTTAAGATGGTTATAGTGTATAAAAGGTTGGGAAGCTGTTGGATTTCATAATCTACTGTATTTTTTTGGATTGCTTTTTCTTGTGATTGTTTCTGATTTTATATTTTCATATCTACATCCATGCATGCATATATATGCCTATAAACACATATACACATACATATACACTATTTGAAACATCAAGTTGTTTATTTCTATTGTATTTATTGGTTTCTGTGGGTGTATATAAATGGAAAGAATTGTGATGGTTTTATCTAGTGTCACTTGTGTTGTTATTGCTTGTAATTTAGTTTTAATGTGTACTTTACTCTGCGGTATGTCATTTCTAATCAATATTGACACTCCTCCATTAGCTCTATGTCCTGTATTGTGGTTATAGTGGTATTGTTTATAATTTTTAATTTTTAAGTTGGCATTTTCTTGTAAAAAAAGTTTCCTGTAAGCAGATGACGGATGGATACAATAGTGACATAAGTATGAGTAGGTCATTGTAATTAGATTTTATTCCACGACAGTTCCATTGTAGGATCTTATGTGCCATAGTTATATTTTCATTTTTTGGGGGTAAAGTTACCTATTAGGTTTATATCTTTTGTCCTCTCCAGTTTTTTTTCCATCTCTTGAGTTTTTAGAAGCTTTGTCTTCAACTGCTTGTGGTGTCCTTCGGTCAGATTTTGGGTTTTGTTTTGGATTTTGTTTTGGATTTTGTTTATATTCTTTCTCTTCTATTTCCATATATTCCATAGGTTCAAATTTATTTTCATTTGATATATTGATTCTTGATTTTGAGTTAGATCTTGATCGAGTGTTTTCTTGTTCTGTTGTCACTTTTTTGTCTTTTTGTTTATTTTTCATTTTCTTGGTTTGGGAAGAAGAGGGTTCACTTAAGTTTTGTTCTATGTTTTCTTTCCAGAGTTTTTTGCCTTCTTCTGGGTTAATTCCATTTGATTTGGGTTGTTGAGTTTTATTTTTATTTTGATCCCATTTAAGTTCAATTAAAAAGGTTTTTAATTCTTCAAGGAAAGCTTTTAATTCCTTACATAAATTTGTTATTTCAATTGTACCTTTTATTTTATCTTCATTGTTTATTTTATTTGCTTTTTGTACCATGGAGGTGTAGGTGTTTTCTTTTATGTTATTTTTAACTTCCTTTCATGCTTCTGAGAAAGATATATTTTTTTTGTATTTTATTATGATTATTTCTTTTTCCTGTTTGTAGATACTACATTGTTTTGAGAGGGCAGAGTGGTTTCCCAAACAGTTTGAGCATAGGCTCTCATTTGGACAGTTTTCTTTATGTTCTGGTTCTTTCTCACTACATTTTCCACATGTTTTTTTGTTTCGACAGGAATCTCTGTGATGCCCAAATTTGTGGCATCTATAGCATTGAAGAGGGTTTGGTATGTATTGTTCTATTTTTATAATTTCATATCCAATTTTAATTATTGTCAGAATTTTGGGGGAGTTGAAGGTTAGAATGTAGGTATTAGTTTGTATCACTGCTTCATTTTTCTTTATTGTGATTCTTTTGACATTTGTTTGGAGTTCTATTTTTATCTCCTCTAGAGTGCACAGGGAGAGCTCCTTGCTTTTTACTACACCCTTTGAGAAATTTAGGGTTTGGTGTGGGTAGGATTTTATTTCTATTTCTTGTAGTTTTTTTTGTCTTATTAATGTATCCGCATATATCTTTTTTTTCCACTTCCACTAGTAATGTGCCATTTTGTAATTTTTTTACATTTTTTGGTATGATTATATTTGATATAGCTTTTTTGATTTTAAATAGAGATATTTCTGTTAGTGCTTTGTTGCTTATTGCTTCGAAAACAATAAATTGTGGAAAGTTTTCACTATCATTTTCTGATTCAGAGTCATTATCCATATGTGGTCTCTTGGAAAATTTCTTTTTTTCCATTGATTGTTTTTATTTTTGTTCATCATCCACGCTCCCTGATCAAATTCACCAGGCATTCTCTTGAATTTCACTGTATTTTTTTTTTTTTAAATAAATTATTTTATAAGGTAATGATATGAACAAAATGAAAAGAAAAATGAAATGAAAAGAGAAAGAGAAGAAACCCCAGAAAGATAGTTACCCAATGTTTTTTAATGAAATAAGACTCCCATTCTGAACAATAACATCTCCCCCCCATTCCCATTCTGAACAATAACATCTCCCCCCCATTCCCATTCTGAACAATAACATCTCCCCCCATTCTCTTCTTCATCACCTTCAACTTATACCATCAATTCTCTTCTATACAGGTATGTTAAAATTAAATTAAGTTTTTCTCTGTCTTTTATCTGTTTAGTATTGTGTTTATCTTTTTTTGAGTTCGATTTAATGATTGTGTATAAATTCATCCACAAAAACAAAATAATGTTTTAATAATAAACAATCATCTGGGGTCTAAGAACAGATTAATTTATTTTATATTGATTCCTTTGGAGAAAATAGTTTAATTTTGCAAACATTTCGAGTCACAAATGGCTGTAGAATATTGGTTAGCTTGCCAGTGGTCTGACACACAAGTAGGAGGGTGTAGCCAAAGCTAAAAATGACTAGAGTCATTTCATGGAGAAATATATGGGTGAATAAAAACCACTCATGCAAATGTATTGGGCAGGTCCATTCTAGCAAAAGGGACCAACCTAACTGGTGTATTTAGGCATTCTCCTATGAAATGAGGTAAAATCAGCTGGCTTGCTTTACAAGGAAATAGAAGGGGCACCTCGAGGTGGTGTAATGGTTAGCAAGCTTGTCTCACTAGAACAATTACCACTGAGTAGTGAGTTCAATTCTCACTGGGTGCCGCCTACTTTCGGCCTTGTGCCACATCTGAGCTACGCTTGGAAAATCACTACAAGGAAACAGAAGGGGCACCTCGAGGTGGTGTAATGGTTAGCAAGGTTGGCTCACTAGAACAATTACGACTGAGTAGTGAGTTTGATCCTCACTGGGTGCCCCCTAATTTCGTCCTTGTGCCACATCTAAGCTACGCTTGGAAAATCGCTACAAGGAAACAGAAGAAGGCAGCCATGTTGGCAGGTAAGTCACTTGACTTCTACAATGGCCTTTAGGAACAAATTACATTTGTGAACCAAGATTCCACTGTATTACCTTTTACATTTTTATTTTTTTTTTTTTTTTAATATTGTATCATTGATTTGTAGCTGTCCTTTATAGCTCTTGATAAATAATTTCTCTTAAACCCTGTCCCACCATTCATTTACTCAATCATGCTAAATATGTTATGGTTTGTTTTCCTCTGTCCCTCTTGCCTTCAATCTGTCCTGTGAGTATCAGATTTCCCAAGACTTCTTTCCTCATTAGGTGCCCTAGAAATTTCAAGTGTCTTTACTTGACAAGTCTCGTTTTTGTTTTCATTTTTCTCTAAAATTTTGTAGTTGCTTATATTCGGTCAATGGCATGCTTCTGTAGAACTACATTTCTGTTTCTTCAAGAATTTCTGTGATGATTGTCCAGCATTCCTTGTTATGTAGAAGGATATACTGCATAACAGTTCAGTATTCTTTTTCTTTGTGTCTAATGAAGTTTTCCTGTCTCTTAATACTCCACTTAGGTTTTGGAACACTTCTTTGACTATCCCAGTGAGCATTTGGATTTCAGTATTGTGCTTTCTATCCTCTGTTAGAACACTTTCCAGATATTTAAATTCTTGCACTGCTTTGATTTCAACATCTCTAATTTGTAATTTGCATTTTGAGGCTCATCTTTTTTGATAATTCACACTACTTATATATATATATATATATATATATTTCACGATTTTCTCAATAACAAAAGTTGAAGGCAAAAAAAAAAAAATACAAAATTTAAAACTTCATTTTTTTTTTCTCCCCTTATGTCAAAACTTGCAATGACAGTCTATCCCTGGGGTGTATGAAAAGAAATTGACATTTTATAAATTAATGGTGCCTTAAGCAGAAGGATTAACATTTGGCTAAATGGTGTGTCATTAAAAATCTTGTGGAGATAACTATTACATATGAATTGTGACAAACAGATGGTAACAGAGCAGACAAAGTCACCAAAGAGTGTTAATTTCTGTTAGTTTCCTGCCTTAAGCAATCAGAAGACCAAATTTTAAGGTCTCTCTCTATTACATACATATACACACACACACATTTTTATTTATTTTTATATATATATATATATATATATATATATAAAAAGGTGGCACAGTGGAGTAGTGGGTAGCGGCTCGGACTGAGGGCTTGGAGATTCGAATTCCAGTCAAATCCATTACATTCACTTATGTGCTAATACCCTTGGGAAAGGTATAAATCTCCCTCCAGCTATGGGTAAATAGCAGGATAGACTGGTTTCTATAACCTGGGATGGCAAATGGACTAGGAGAAGGAAAACTCTGAATTCAAAACCTGCAGAAGGTTGTTCTTTGACCTTGTGGCACATAGTGCGCCAAGTCTCTGTATTCAGTCCAAAAAGAGTGGTTAGTTCACTGCTATAATCAAATCATATCTGCTGAAGTCTGGCTGTCAGTTCCTAGGAACTGAGTTGCTATTCCTCATATGTCAAATATGGCAGGAGAGTCTCCACACACACACACACACTATATATATATATATATATATATATATATATATATATATATATATGAGAGAGAGGCAGAATACCTTCATTTGAACAGGTATCATTGAATATAGACATATTATCTTTATTTTTATAATAATCCTTTCTAGTTCTTTAATTAGCTTCTTGATGTTAAGTTAAAATTCATCAAAAGGTACTGTAGTTTTTGTTAAACCATTATATATATATATATATATATATATATATATATATATATATATATAAAGAAATATACATAATATCTTACATTAACTGCACAACTCTGAGTTTCATGCTGAAGCAATTTTCAAGGCTGGAATTATTACATTTATTTTTTATAGAAATAAAAATAAATATAAATTCCAACACTTGAAAATTGCAACAACTCTACAGTTATGCAATTAATGTAAGGGAATTCAGAGCAGCATGAGTGCATCCAGCTCTTATCTTAAATAAAAACTTAAAAGATAATGTTTGACCTACACAAGGACTGACCAAAATTTATGTTAAGAAAACAAAACAAATGAAAACCACAGGTAAAAGTTAATTTTCTCCCTCAAGTCATTCATTTCTGTAGTTCATTGCTACTAACAAGCAGAAATTTTTTTCTCCTGATGATGGCCATGTTGGCTGAAACTAGTCGAGGAATCTAACTGAAATAATAAAAACAAAAGAATATTAATATATAACCCAGTGAGTCTGAAGATTATAATTTTTTAAATATTTTTTATTGTTCAAAAACACATACATGCACACACACACACACACACACACATATATATATAAGTAAACCTAAAGAGCCAGACAAACCTACCTAAGTTTCACCTATGTGGCTTCCCTCTGTATTTTCTACAAATATTTTCATTGCAGTTTACCCTGAGGATTCACGTAGATTAAACCTAGGTAGGTTTATCTGGCTCTTTAGGTTTACTTAGTTTGCTCTACTTAGCGTATTGAGCACTTTGCTTAGTTATTTTACTTTACCCGTGTCAGATGTTTTTTGCTTTGGACTCTGAACTTAAATTCTAGATGATTATTTTTGCCGGAAGTACATGTTCTTAGTTCCTTCTTTTTTTTTTACCCCCTTTTTTTTTCCCTTGGGTATTAGTTTTTTCATTTACAAGATAAAACACCTAAGGTTTTGCTGGACGAGTATAGCTGCTTATATTTATAAGATTATTAGTTATATATATATATATATATATATATATATATATATATATATATATATATATATATATATTGTTAAGTAGCTCTATTATTTTGCATTGAGCACCATTTTTTTTTCTTACACTATAGAGTATTTATACGTATTTGTATATGATCGCTTACTCGCATACCTATGTATATTTATCCATTCAGTTATATATGTAGGCATGGTGGAGTAATGGATAGCGGCTTGGATTAAGGAATCAGAGAACTGAGTTTGAATTCAAATCATGTTCATTGCATTCATTTATGTGCTAATACCCTTGGGAAAAGTATGAATCCTCTTCTCCCAACAGCTATGGGTAAACAGCAGGACAGACTGGGTTCTATGGTCTTGGGTGGCAACCAGTCCAAGAGAAGGAAAAACTGAATTCAAAACCAGCCTGGAGAGGGTTCGGCACCAAGAAATACCACTTCTACTGTGGCTGCAGTACCTGTTGTGCCCCTACAACCCTGATCGGTCATTGGATTCACACTATATATTAAGTAGTTTTGAAAATATATTTATTACTAAGGTCAGCTCCAAGCATTACGTTTTCCTTTGCACTATTTGATTTAATCCAATCATTCCTATGAAATATTGAAATAAAGGTCGTTCTGAATTGGCTCCCTTCCAGATCCTTTCATACAAACACAAGTTTCCCTCATGGCTCTATCCTGGGTCCTAAACTGTTTTCGATCTTCATCAATGATCTTCTTGATGTCATCAGCTTCCAAGTAGGCATCTATGCAGATGACACTACAATTTACTCCTGTCTCAGTAGTAAAATCAGCGCTGACAAAGTTAAACTGGCTACTGCTCTTGAAAAGGGCCTCCAATCAGTGGTTAACTGGGGCAGAAAATGGCTTGTAAATTTTAGTACCTCCAAAACTAAATTGATCTCATTTAACCACCACAGAGAAACATTCCTGCCTGTCATTAGTATGGTTAATGCTTGACTCCAGGAGAGCATCTCACTGAATCTTTTTGGCCTCATGTTTTCAACCAACTTGAAGTGGAACAACTACATTGAATCAATAGCTGCATCTACTGCAAGGAAAGTTGGATCACTGTGTCATGCCAGAAGGTTTTTCTCATCAGAATTCATCTGACACATGTACAATTTGTCTGTGCACTGAATACTGTTGCAATATCTGGTCTGTTGTCCCTGCTGTTCATCTCAAGGTTCTCAACAAAATCCAAAAACAGATATGCAATGTAATAGGGGTCAACTTGGGGTCACAACTTCAGTCACTTTCTCAGTGACATGATGTAGCTTCCCTCTGTCTTTTCTGTAAATATTTTCATGGCAACTTCTCTTATGAGCTTTTTTTCCCTCCACCCTGCTACCCAGCTACATGAATTTAAGTGCACTACTAGATTGGCATCTAGGTCCCACCCTTTTACTATTGAAATAGTTAAATGCAACTGACTTTTACTCCAATAGTTTCTTTTCTCACACTTCCCAACAGTGGAACTCCCTTCCTATTACTTGCTTCCCTGAAAACTACAATCTTCAAAAATTTAAATGTAACATCAACTGCCATCTTCTGCTGCTTTGAACTCCATAGGTGTGAAAATGTCACTTTAAAGTCAGTCAAGTGCCTTATTTCTTTTGGGTAGGCTGATGGAAAAATGCATAAATGCATTTATTTGATATCGTGTTAATAGCATAAACACACACAAATGCACTCACACTTATCTGCACACGTAAATATGCACACGCACATACGTAAAAAGGAACAATGTTACATTTTTCATACATGTACAGGGTTTTGCATGAACACACAGTAAAATGCAAAGCTTTTTATATAACAACCTGTCTGAAGTTATTATGCAGAAATAGATAGCACGTTTTCTGAGAAAATGACAAAAATCAAGATATTGACATTCTACATGACTTAAAAAAAAAAAAAAAAAGATTAGGAAGGAACCCTGCATCAATACTGGAAAGAGCATTAACAGATACTAGACTTGTGAAACTTAGTTTTCCTGAAAAATTGTTTTGTAAAATAAAACTTGTTTTTCATAAATTTAAACTGAAAGTCATACTGGCTGCTTAGTCAATGAATGCCAAATGTTTCCTTTTAAAGAAATGGCTAATGTTACCATTACTTTATAGAATGAATACAGAATCCTTAAAAATCTATTCGGTCAGGTTATAATTTATTTTGTGGATTCCAAATGTCCAGATCTTCAGACCAAGTTTACGTAAATAAATGGAGTTCAATTTATTCAGACAAGGAAAAGGAAAAGAAAAAAAAACGAGATAGAGAAAAAAAAAAGAGAAAAGTTTTAATATTAAAAGGTGAAAGAAAAAAGCAGGGTAGAAAGAGAGATTTCAATATAAGATTTTTTATGGGGAAGGGAAAGAGTGAGAGAAAGAAAGGAAGGAAAGAGGGAATTAAGCAAGTCAACAGGGTGACCCAGAAATGATCATTTCTATCCTTTCTGGGTCACCCTGTCGACTTCTTTAATTCCCTCTTTCCTTCTCTTACTTACTTACTTTCCCTTCCCATGTCTATCTCTCTTTCCCCTTTTAATATAAAATCATTTTCTTTTTTTTCTCTCTCTCTCTTTTTTCCTTTTCTTTGTGTCTGAATAAACTGAACCTTATTTATTTATAAAAAACTGGTCTGAAGAGATGGACATTTGAGGTCCATGAAATAAATTATAACCTGACTGAATGGATTTTTAAGAATTCTGTATTCATTATTATATTGCTCTGTTCTTAAATTAAGCTCTCTTTCGATTTATATCCTCCTTGGAATTATCCCTACTAATCATCAAGTGAGATACAGTGTAACCCGGATATAAGAGAGTTGTAGGGACCATAGAAGTCTCTTATATCCGGTTTTCTCTTATATCCGGGTTTGGTCAATTTTGTTTAGGTAAGTATGGGAACACTTCATATAATGCTCTTTACGTACAGAACACTAGTTTATTTAACAGTTATAGACATAAAAAACCCAGACAAAAATAGATTTTCAATCAGTTTTCAAAATAATTCAATCAAAAATTACTTTTTGCACCAACCTAATTCCCGTTTCATCACAGTTCCAAACATCTTTTGGATCATATACACGAAAAAGTTGCAGCAAAACGTTTGTCACCCATTCGTTGGCAGAACCGTGATCTGCTGACGTTGATTCACTGTGAAATTTTTTGAACAGAATGTTATTGGCCTGCTTCCAGCGCACGAGCCTGCCATTGCTTGGTTCAAAATCAACTTCAAGATTTACGGCCAGTTGTGATGCTTTCTGCCTGATGACGTGATCGGTGACGGTAGCTCCATGAGCACATGCTTGCGTAAACCATTGTGTAAGCGCTTCGTTAACGTCCTTGTGCACGGATTGGCGCTTTCGTTTGCGATTAGTGTTTCCGTTCATTTGCATGCAAGATCTGAGATCGTCTTCTTTCTTGAGAATTTTTGCTGCTGTTGAATAACCGATTCCATACTTTTTGGCTGCAGCGGCCAGTTTGAGTTTCTTCACTTGGACATCGTCGATGAGCTCCAACTGTTCAGAAATGCTCAGAGTTTTTCGTTGAGACACCGACGCCGACATCACTAATCGCAATGATTGCAAGCAAACTGTTTTCAGTGGCAAAATTAACAAACAGACAAACTTCTGACTCAACAGAACAGTGGGTAAAGGGAAAGTGCTGTCCAGTAAATGCAATGACAAGCAAAGTCGGCAAAAAAGAGGGCGGCGCTACCCTTAGACACAGAAAGCAAAATCATAAGGTAGAGGGTGTCTCCTACAGACACAGATTGGACACACCGTGTCTCTAGACTAGTCAAGATTAAGTCATTGAACTTCACTCTCTAACTGACCTCTGTTTGACCGATTTACGACATAACACTGTCACTCAAAATGAACTCTCTTATATCGGGGTCTAATTTATATACATTAACACAGGCTCTAATTTGGGACCAGATAAAATCTCTCTTATATCCGGGTTACACTGTGTGTGTATGTATATATATGAGAGAGAATTATATGCATGGGGAGAGAGAAAGAGAGGGATTATGTACATTGAGAGATAGTTGGATATTACATATATGGAGATTATATATATATATATATATATATATATATATATATATATGTGTGTGCATGTAGAGGTGGAGAGATTATCTTTGTACAAATGAATTAAAAAAATCTGTCAGTCATGCTTTCATTTTTTTTTCTTTATAACTGTCACCCTGGAACCGGTTGCCATTTTTAAAAGCAATGCTTCATGATAGAAACTTTTTTTATTATCGTTAATAACACTCTTGCATCATTACCTACTAATATTGGTCCTTATTATATATTCCTGGAAGCAAGAATGTTACTAATTCTACAAACATATGATAGAGAATTAATAAGTCTTTTGTCTGACACTTATTGACTCGGTCTGCATCTGAAATGTCCTCTGTGTCATGTTCTCTTCAAGTTAAAAAACATAGCAACCAGATAGTAATAAAATGTTCACAGGATTTTGTATTATTTACAAAGGTGGTCACAACTAAAGCTTGGAATGAAAAAATTACATTATAATGCACATTTGT
Source organism: Acanthosepion lycidas (assembly GCA_963932145.1). Taxonomy (NCBI): domain Eukaryota; kingdom Metazoa; phylum Mollusca; class Cephalopoda; order Sepiida; family Sepiidae; genus Acanthosepion; species Acanthosepion lycidas. The sequence goes on along the minus strand of OZ010607.1, from coordinate 13,268,055 downwards.
AAGTTTGCCATTCATCTGATGCTAACCTCCAAACAACTCCCTACAAATACTTGGTTTTATGTTTACCACTGACATCAAATGCAGTGATTATGTTCAATCAATTTCAAAGTCTACTGATAGGAAATTCACTTCCTTGTGTCGTGCTAGATAATTTTTCTTGCCAGAATTTGTCTTACACATTTTTAAGGATACCATTCACCCATGCATGGAATATTGTTGCCACATCTTGTCTGGTGCTTCTGCTATGTATTTAGAGATTCTTGAAAAAATATAAGGAATAATCTGCAATGTTAATAGTCCTGACCTGGCATCTTGGTTACAGTCACTTTCCCTTTACCATATTGTAGCTTCCCTGTATCTTTTCTATAAATATTTTCACTAATTTCTTCTGATGAGCTTTCCTTGTTGCGGTTTCATTTTTAAATTTTGTTATTTTTATTCCCCACCGTCAAAACAAATTGTACACATGAGAACTTGTTAGAATTACATAGAGACTCTGAGGTATTATGGTGACTGTAGTAAGAATGGTAAGTAAGAATGTGCCAATTGTGGCTAGCAAAGATAAGACTGAATACCAGTCTGCCACAATCCCCCCCTTTTGGCCTTGTGCCACATTTTTATATTTTTCAAAATAAATATTGCTTTCCTCTCTGGTATGTCAACTTCACAAATTTAAGCGCAGTGTTAGATTACCAGCTAGGTCTCACCATTTTGGTGTTGAAATTTCTACTTGTAACAGCAAATTCTATTCTAATAGTTTCTTCTCTCACACTTCTCACTCATGGAACTCTCTTCCATCTTCCTGCTTTCCAATCAACTACAATCTTCAAAAATTTAAACAAAATCTCAATCATCATCTGTAGTCTCCATGAATCCTGTTCTGTTTCTTTCATTTAGTAAATTACATTTTGGCATTAAATAACCCATAGAGGTGTTGATATGTTGTGAAACAAAATCAACCAACTGAGTTGCTGTGATTGGTGTCTCACACCATGACTATGCCATCCCTTTTCTTTTTTAGTATCAGATTGAAAGCTGCTGTGTTAATGCTCTTGATACACCTGAAGGAGATAGGGGAATACAGAAATTTGGCACATGCAAAGTAACAATAGAACAGCAGTTAACCCAATGTTAGATCATAATGCTAGGTCTTCTATTTATAACCCACTGAAGGTGTGTTCTTAAATATATGTTGCACTTTGAAAACTTCTTTAGACTGGTGTCTGTGGTTTGATGCCAGACTATGTTTTGAAAAAAAAAAAAAAATATATATTTTTCACCAATACAATGCTCAAGAGCCACTCATGGTAGAGGGATATAGTCAACAAAATGGTAATGCTGAATCAGATGTGTGAAATGAATGGAAGGGGTGGTGGTATGAAATGAAAATTACAAGAAGGTGGAAAGAAAAGGATTGACCCTTGACTTGAAGAGGTCAGGATTAAAGTGTGCAGAGAAGCATCCACTTGGGAGTCTGTTTCACAATGTAGCTGTTCATGTTTGGTTGGTTGATTTGTTTTCTATGATTTATCAACCTTTTGCAGGTTATTTAAAACCAGAAAATATTTTAAGGATGTAAGAGTTTTTTTTAGATAATGATTTAGAGATAAAAGTCTTACTAATTAGCCCATATTTGGGGGGGGATTAAAAAGGTGGATTCATTCATACCTTTCCCAAGGGTATTTGTGCATAAGTGAATATAATGAACCCAACTGAAATTTGAACTCAACTCATTGATTAACAATTCCAAACCATTATCCGTTACACCACCTGCACATTCAAGCTTACAGCACCTGATACTCCCAAACTGTCACTCATTTAGGTACTGACCGGTCTTGACATTGCTTAACTTCAGTGATCATACAGGAACTGGTGTTTGAAGATGATATGGCTGTAAGCATATTTGTTTGGAATATTGCTTCACTAGAAAATGGCATGAAACTATAACAAGCAAGATTGGGAGACTAGTCAGAGAAAATCACTGTGTGTAATAATAGTAAAATATATTGGCCATTTGTTAACTCATTAACAGTTTTGAGTTTCATTATGGTGTTTTAAACATTGACAAAGGGACAGCAAGGTTCATGCCTTTCGCCATCAATTGCATTTTTTAAAGCTGATAATCATCATGAAAAATTCACACTTTCTGTAGCCATCATTATTAAATAATAATAGTTGAAAAAAGATATTCCATGTGTTGATATGATATCGATTTTGGAAAAGTCATTTCTCTTGAAGTTCTGAAGGAGGATAGAAAGAAGAAAGAAAAAAAATGGCTACCATTTCTAATTCTGTTCTATTGATGAAAATTCTACCAATTGATTGGGAACGATGATTTCTGTTGGTGCAAAGAATCTGTTGGTTGGTTGAAGAAAAAAAAAAAAAAAGAATTAATGAATCAAATGTACTAAATTATTTTGTCTGAACGCAAAGAATTTATTGTCCTTAGCAGGTGTGAGAATGCTGTAAAGAGAAAGGGGAAAGAGTGTGTGAAAGAAGAGGAAGACAAAGACACAGAGAAAAAAAGGTGGTGCAGAGACGCAGGGGGGGGAGAGAGGAAGAAAGAGACGCAGGGGGGGAGAGAGAGGAAGAAAGAGACGCAGGGGGGGAGAGAGAGGAAGAAAGAGACGCAGGGGGGGAGAGAGAGGAAGAAAGAGACGCAGGGGGGGAGAGAGAGGAAGAAAGAGACGCAGGGGGGGAGAGAGAGGAAGAAAGAGACGCAGGGGGGGAGAGAGAGGAAGAAAGAGACGCAGGGGGGGAGAGAGAGGAAGAAAGAGACGCAGGGGGGGGAGAGAGAGGAAGAAAGAGACGCAGGGGGGGAGAGAGAGGAAGAAAGAGACGCAGGGGGGGAGAGAGAGGAAGAAAGAGACGCAGGGGGGGAGAGAGAGGAAGAAAGAGACGCAGGGGGAGAGAGAGAGGAAGAAAGAGACGCAGGGGGAGAGAGAGAGGAAGAAAGAGACGCAGGGGGGGAGAGAGGAAGAAAGAGACGCAGGGGGGGAGAGAGGAAGAAAGAGACGCAGGGGGGGAGAGAGGAAGAAAGAGACGCAGGGGGGAGAGAGAGGAAGAAAGAGGCAGGGGGGAGAGAGAGGAAGAAAGAGGCAGGGGGGAGAGAGAGAGGAAGAAAGAGGCAGGGGGGAGAGAGAGGAAGAAAGAGGCAGGGGGGAGAGAGAGGAAGAAAGAGACGCAGGGAAAGAGGAAGAAAAAGACGCAGGGAAAGAGGATGAGAAGGGAGATAAGGAGAAAAAAGAAAATGTCTTTGAACCCATTTGAGATAAAGCACTACTTTTCTTTTTTTCCCAAAATAACGATGAATATTACAATTTCCTGTCCCTGTGTGCATCTGTCCAAGGGAAAGCTTAAGTACAGTTTGACAGCTTGGAATAACACTGGAAAAGGTGATTAAATTTTGGTATAACCTGTATTTGTTTTTCATTTTAATTTGATTGCACTCATTAAGTTTTCCTTCTATGGTTTTCTTTGCATAAAATCACATACTGATAAAAGAGCTGTTGTTTACAGAACAACATTTTGGGTTTTGAGTAGGGATGTCAAAATTGTAACTTCCATTTTTTTTTTTTAATCATTTCACCCCAAGCAAGGCAATAATCTCTTTATTATCACCCATGACTATATATTGAGAACTTCGACAAACATTAATGTCTATGTCTTTTTTTATTTATTTTTTTTTTTTTTATTAAAAATGTTATTTATTTCCAGCTGGTGAGGAAATGGTTTGGTTTGGTTTATATTTTACGGCATATCAACTTCAATGGGTTATTTAATGCCGACAAAATTTTTATTGCTGATAATATGTTTTTCTTCAAAAATCTATTTCTGGGAATATTTTTCCTTGAAGAAACCGAAAGCTGGTCATATTTTTTCAAAGAATGTATAGTTGTTTGTATTGCCGGTATTTTTTTGCTGATCATAATTTTTCCTTCAAAAATTATTGCTGGTAATAATTTTTTTTATTACAAATTATTTCTGGTATTAAAAACTATTTTTACACAAGTTTGGGTGTTAACTATTTGCCCATAGCTGGGATCCTAACAGGTGCTACTAACCCGGGTCAGGGTGGACCTGGGAACACCAGCAATTAAGAGGTGGTTCTAAGCTCCACAAAACCTCCTGATCAGAGGCCTTGCTGTTAGACGTAGTTTATTGTCTTACCCTGAATGCAGATGTAGTTTATCGTCATACCCAGGATGGATGGGGAAATGGATAACAGCTCAGATTGAGGAATCAGATCAGAGTTTGAATTCCAGTTGACCGTTACATTCCCTTACATGCAAATACCTTTGGGAATAACATGGATCCATCTACTCCTGTCCCCAGCTATGGGTAAATAACAGAAGACTGGATTTTATAACCTTTGCTGGGGGCAACCAGTCTAGGAGAAGGACAATTCTGAATTCAAAACCTCCAACTATAGGTTAACTAGCCTCACCAACCCACAATTGGTCAAGCATGGTAAGCTTAGATACACCCTTGAAGATATGGTCAATTAAGGTGAGGTTCTTCCAAAGGTGTGGGAATGCTCTGGATCTGATCCAAGCTTTTAATCCTTGGTACATTTTTTTTTTTTTTTGTTCCAGAGGCTGGTATTCAAGTTTTGACAAAGACCAAAATTATGAATGCTGATTTTCAAAAAAAGCAAGATCTTCCTAATTAAATGATTAATGTAGCATAATTTTATTACTGTATATTTCTTTATATTTGTATTTGTGCCAGAATTGAAGTAAGTCCTGGGGTATGTTGATGCCAGATGTAATTTTTGATTGGGAGATTGAAAGTTTTGAGGGGTGTGGAACCACCTCTTAATTGCTGTTGTCCCCAGATCCACCCTGACCCTGGGTGGTAGCACTTGTTAGGGTCCCAACTATGGTCAAATAGTGGACCTTCAAACAAAAAGAAAAAAATTATGTAAGTACAAAAATAATGTCGTTTTCTCACATATGTTACTATGTGAGAAAACGACATTATTTTTGCACCAACCTAATACTAGGACAAACACAAAACTATATATACATACGTACACATGTCCCACACAGAGAATAATATATCATATATATTAGGTTGGTGCAAAAATAATGTCGTTTCCTCACATATGTTACTATGTGAGAAAACGACATTATTTTTGCACCAACCTAATACTAGGACAAACACAAAACTATATATACATACGTACACATGTCCCACACAGAGAATAATATATCATATATATTAGGTTGGTGCAAAAATAATGTCGTTTCCTCACATATGTTACTATGTGAGAAAACGACATTATTTTTGCACCAACCTAATACTAGGACAAACACAAAACTATATATACATACGTACACATGTCCCACACAGAGAATAATATATCATATATATTAGGTTGGTGCAAAAATAATGTCGTTTCCTCACATAGTAACATATGTGAGAAAACGACATTATTTTTGCACCAACCTAATACTAGGACAAACACAAAACTATATATACATACGTACACATGTCCCACACAGAGAATAATATATCATATATATTAGGTTGGTGCAAAAATAATGTCGTTTCCTCACATAGTAACATATGTGAGAAAACGACATTATTTTTGCACCAACCTAAGAATTACCAACAAAACAATTTTAAAGCAATATAACCACCAATACATTTTATATTAAGATATACCAACAACAAATTTTATAGAAAATGACTAACAATACATTTTATCTGGAGTTGAAACCATGAAATTGTGTTCCAAATATTTAGATTTCGACATAAAAGTTCATATGCCGCTAAACAAAATCAACCAACCAATGAATCAAACAACATGAAAGAACTCTTCCATGACATTAATCTATATAATATCCTAGAATATTTTAAAGAAATCAAACTGTATTCCAAAATAAAACTTCAACAAAACTGCGACCTAAAATACATGTCTCACCACCTCTCATAATCATGTCCACACAAACATATATATGCTAAAAAGCTGAGTATCATCTACCATGTATTCAATTGTGAAAGCAGAACAACATAACATATTTTTATTACTTCAAGGAAAATTAGATTTCACCATTAAATGACTCATAAAGAAGTTGATGTGCCATTAAACAGACAAATCAATCAAAACTTGAATATGAGTAAAAGCACTTTGCCACATAACAGAGCCAACTACCAGAAAAAAAATTAATGATATAAGCAAAATGCTGATTTTCCATACCACATTAAACAAAAGGTTAGGAAGGAAAGTGGAGACACTAGAAGAAAGAGCAATAATAGTTAGTAGACTTAAAAAGTCTATTTTCCTGAAAACTGTTTAAAAGAGAAAAATTTTATAAATTTCAATCAACAATAATTCTGTTGTTTCGCCAATGAATATTGAATGTTTTCTTATAAGGAATCGGCTAATAATGTTACCATTACTAATGAATATGTAACCTTAACCAGGGACCATATATTCTTGTCCTTGTGTCAGACTGAAATATGCTTAGTAAATAGCAAGTAACTTTAGGCAGTGAAAATAAAATGTAAAAAAAACAAAACAAAAACAAAATATGTTCAGAACAAAGATGGCAGAATGTTTTTTCCTGCTAAATCTTTAGTCATCATGATTAGACCACATTCAACATGTGAATATGCAACAGGAATGACTATGTAGGAAGTTTCAATTCCCCAATCCTTCATCAGAAGTGACTCAGAATCCAGTGTCAGTCACGTTTTGTGAATTGAAGATGACAGATTAGGAGAATTTTATGCATTCAGTATTTTGTTGGTCAACAGAGAAATGCCATCAATCAAGATGAATGACTTTTTTATTTATGAAGATGACTCAGAAATGGGGTTTGGATAATTGAGCAGATTTTAGAAATTGATTAGGAAAATTTTAGAAATATAGCTAAAGAAACGATCAACAGGATATACAAATCAGAATATGACCAAACTAATTCCAGTGAATCTGAGCCTGTGCTACCCAGTGCAAGGATTGAACTCACAATTACTCTGCAATTAAATAAGAGAAATTGCAGGTTACCCGAATTGATTGACATCTGAAGAAGGCTGAAGCGTGCAAAGGCTGAAATTTTGTGATAATAGCAAAGATCAGGACACTAGTCTGATGTAAATAGTGATTTACTAAGTATATTTTAGATGTGGCTCAAGGCCAAATGTATGGAACACCTAGTGAGGACTGAATTCACTACTCACTTGTAACTGATCTAGTGAGACAAACATGCTATTACACCATGTTGAAGTGTCCAGTCTATAAATAAATAAAAAATTAAGTATAATGATTTGAGTAAATAATAATTTCCTTTGTTAACCCACTGTTAATTTGATTCTTCATGCAATGCTATCTATTTAGAGATTCTTGATAAAATCCAAAGAAGAATCTGCAATGTTATTGGTCCTGACTCGGCATCTCAGTTTCAGCTACTTTCTCAGGGTAGCTTTCCTTTTCTATAAATATTTTTGTGATAATTGTTCAAGCTTTCTTCTTTAATAGCTTGACTTTATAAGTTCAAGCACAGTACTAGATTAGCTGCTAGGTCTCATCATTTTACAGTTAAAATGGCTAAATGTAACAAAGTTCTATGCTAATAGTTTCTTCTTCTGTACTTCTTGCTTTGAAAATTTAATTGCAATGGCAATTGTTATCTTTTGCCTTTTTAATTCTTGTTCTTTTATTGTTTATCTTTTTCTCATTCTTTCACACTCAGTAACCCCTTTGTGTGTTAGTGGCTTTATTACCTTCTTTGGGTGAAATAATTTTAAAAAAAGTAAAAGAAATAAAAGAGGGCTGTCTCTAATATACAAAGAAAAATTGTCATGGGCTAAAAAAGAAACGGAAAATCTTACAGTGCAAGTCACCCGGGGACCCACTCAAAGTAGAGTGTTACATTAGGAGGCCCCTTGTGTGTATAGGTGAGGGAGATAATGATTAACCTAACCTTGAACAGATTAAGATTTTAGTGATGTAGGAAACATCCTGTTGGGAGCTGATTCCACAGGGCAGTGGTTCATGTGAAGATTCTGCTCAAATGGAACTTATTTCTCACTGATGGAATATGGAGGGAATGTGGGTGGTTTGCTACTATGTAAGTCGCATGGCATGTTCTTGCCACGAAGGTTTGCCTTGGCAGGACCAGGGAATGTAGTTCATCCAAGCACTTTCCATAGAAGTAGTGGTAGAGCAGTGAGGCTTGCCACATCCTACCAGTGGGACAGGGGTTGAAGGGTGGAGAATAATTTGTCACCCACAAGGGCTTGGAGGCTGGAGAGTAAGGTCTTGGCAGCTTCTGCTCAAATATGACAACAGTACTCCATTTTTGGCCTGATCTGTCTCTTGTTAAGGTAGAAAATTGTGCAAAAATTTGTTGGAAGCACACACACAGGAAAAGAAAGGTAGTACGAGTCCACTAGACTAGACTAAACAAATCCACACTTGATCTCCAATATGCTACTCACTGTCCGAAATGAAAAATGAACTCCCATTAAATGAGCGTACCATGTTTTTATACACCTGACCCAGCCAATAAAAATGGCTACAAATGACACTACCACTTCCATCAGCACAGAGTGTTGTCCGATTCACCGTCCATCAGAAGCTAATCAACATGCCATCTCCACACTCCCTTGCAAAACATACATGTGACTATGGCCATTTTGGGTTGCTGCGGTAAGTCACCACTACAAAAATAGCAGGAGTGTGTGGGTGTCTATATGAAATTTTTGTTATTTGGTGGCCGAGTGTGAATTCAATCCCTGGTCCAGATAGCATGGATGTAGACTCCTTGGAAACAAAGTGTACAATTACGTAACACCAGTAATACTAGTAACATACCATCGTTACTGATGGACACCAAACATTTACCTACCATGATAGATGGGCGTTTTCTTGAGGAGGCTTCTTGCCTTGAATGTTTATTGGGACTCAGACTCCTCCTAGACATCAAGTGGAACTCGTATATCCAATCTCACACTAGAGATACTGGAAAAAATGGTTGGTTCATCATTCCACTCCAGTAAGTATCTGACTTTCTCCTACACTATCTTTACAAGAGATAGATCAGACCGAAAATTGAGTATTACTACCCTATCTTGGCTGGAGCTGCCAAGTCCACACATGTCGGTATAGAGTTCAAAAGTATCTACAATGGCTTGTGGGTGAGGAATTATTTTCCATCCTACAACCCCTTTCCCCACAAACAAAATGTTGCAAACTTCTTGCTATTCTATAGCTATTTCCATGGTAAGTGTTCTGACAAGCTACATTCCTTGGTCCCACCAGCTATAACCTTTGAAGCTGGAATCCACCATACACCTAGATGAATCATCCTCATTCCCTTTATAGTAAGGAGTAAGTTCCACTCAGATAGACTCTTACCAAAGACAGTTGCTTTGTGGAACAGACTCCCAGCAGAATATTTTCCAGATTACTAAATTCTTGACCTCTCAAAGTTCGGGGTTAACCATCATCATCCCTACATAACCTTATGAACTGCATTTCTTGGCTTCTTTTATACATCTTCAAAACCTCTACCTAAAGTGGCTCTTGAGGCCTTGTATTGTGTGGACATTGGTAAAAAAAGTAATACATGATATCCCTAAAAATAGACACAGGAAAAAAAAAAAAAAAACAATGTTTGAAATTCCGTAAAGTTTACCTAGGGTGACAGTCTCCTGAAGAACAACTGCTGAAACATTGTGATCGATTGTTTTTAAGGGCTAATTCTTTTGCCAGTTATTTAAAACCAGAAAATATTTTTTAGATTGTAAAATTTTGGAGATAAGGATTTACTAATTCAAGTCTTACTAATTAATCCATAGCTGGGGGAGAAGGGGTGGACTTATACCTTTCTCTAGGGTACTTGTGCTGCTCTCTATTAATCACTACAGAGATCCTTCCCTGCCCTCGATTAGAATGTCTGATGCTCAACTTCTCGAGAACACCTCTCTGCGGTTGCTCGGTCTCACATTGACTGCTAACCTGAGATGGAACAAATACATTGAGTCAGTTGCTTTGTCCACCACAAGGAAAGTTGGCTCCCTGTGCCGCGCCAGGAAATCTCCCCGGAATCGATCCCCCAGATCTACAAATCAACAATTCGCCCTTGCATGGAGTATTGCTGCCATATATGGTCTGGAGCTGCCTCTGTTTGCCTCGGGGTTCTTGATAGGCTCCAGAGGCGTATATGCAATATAATTGGCCCTGTTCTGGTATCTTGTCTACAGTCACTCTCTCACAGACGCGTCGTCACCTCTCTCTGTCTGTTTTACAAATACTTTCATGGCAATTGCTCAGATGAGCTACATTCGCTGGTTCCCAGACTTCATGAGTTCAAGTGCCCTACGAGGCTGGCATCCCACTCTCACCCCTTCACTGTCGAAACTCCTAAATGTAGCCATCTCTTCTACTCCAATAGCTTCATGTCTTGCACCTCTCGCCTGTGGAACTCCCTTCCCTATTCCAGTTTCCCTGAGAGCTATAATCTCCAGCTATTCAAATGCAATGTCAATCGACATCTCCAGTTGCCTTGATCTATCCACTATCCTTCTCCTCATCTTTTCCTCTATCACTCCTATCTGATCTTGCTCCAAATTTTCTGTAACCCCTTGCATCCTGGAACTCGGTTCTCCGATTTCTAATATTCAAGTCATTATCCATTACAGGTACTGACGAAGCTGGATGTTGCTTAACTTCATTGATAACAAAAATGTGGACAATAGTCTGCATGTAAATAATGATATGTGCAAATAACCTTGGGAAAGGTATGAACTCATCTCTTCTCCCCCTAGCTATAGGTAAATAGCAGGACAGACTGGGTTCTATAGCCTTGAGTGGCAGCCAGTCTGAGAGAAAGACAGCTCTGAATTCAAAACCTTCAATTACGGGTAAATAGTAGGGCAGACTGGGTTCTGTTTCCATGGTTGGCAACCAGTCTAGGAGAAGGACAACTCTGAATACAAAACCATATTTAGACCTGGTGAAGCACATATGCAGCTAAGGAAAGGATTGTGGAGGTTACAATGACTATGATGTAAAAATTTCTCAGAATTAACCTGTAGAAAAAAAGATTATATGTATAAAGGAAAAAAAAAATGATAGGAAAACTGTAGTTTTTAGCCAATGCATTCCATCCAATGTGGAGTTTTTCAATTGACCATATGAATATATAATAGTGTTTCTAAATTCTTATAGTTGCTAACAGCATTTTGTTTGTTGATGATAGATTTCCACATATTATTAAAAATAATTTTTTCTTATGTTTTTTGATGCTAAATATTCTCGATATGAGACATTCTCTTTTTTGTGCGTTAGTGACCCAAATGTTTTTCTTGAACTGGTATATATATATATATATATATATATATATATAACATAGAAGTCGACAGTTAGAGGCGACAGTCTGTTTCATGCCAGATGCAATCGTCAGGCTACATATATATATATATATATATATATATAACATAGAAGTCGACAGTTAGAGGCGACAGTCTGTTTCATGCCAGATGCAATCGTCAGGCTACATATATGTATATATATATATATATATATATATTATATGCACACACAGAGTACACGATGGGTAAATTGCTGCCCTTTAATATTTTTAATTTTGTGCATGTTTTTGATTTTGAATATTATCTAAGTATCAATCTACGCCCAGGTTTTTTCACCAATCTCACCTTTCCTAACAGAATCACTCATCTTCCAAGCCAATGTACACAACAAATATATCAAGAAATCAAAAGAAAACATTTGAATCCGTCTTGACAGCAATACAAACAATATTTCTACAATTGAAAAAATTATTTTCAAACAAAAAGTAATTTTTCAGTTGACCATACGTATATTCAATAGCGTTTCTAAATTGTAGTTGCTAATGACATTTTGTTTGTTGTTCATACATACTTTGTTATTTCAATAAATTCATTTTGTGTTTTGCCTTGAAAAAGTTCATATTGGATAAAATGACTATGACCCTGACAATAGATATATGTGGGTGTGTGGGAGTCAATTAAAGAAGAAATAACAATTCTTCATCCCAGAAATATAGACTGAAATAAAAAGAATGTAAAATATAGTTTTATTATATAGGAAAAAAAAAAAAAAAAAAAAATCTTGCTGTAAGTTGGCATCTGTCACAGATAAAGAATTTTGAAATAATTCAGATTGTCAGTAAGTGAGAGACATTTGATGTTTGCTATGAAACACCGATTCATATGTTAAAGCTACAAAACCAGACAGACTGTCATCCGAAGCCGCGTAAATAAAAAGACAAGCAGAATGTTAGAAGTAGAGACAGGCAGCACCCAGAATTGGAAAGACATGTTTTGTTTTTTTTTTGTTTTTGCTTTTGAGTTATATGAAAATGGCTGACTCACATGCAAGGGCAACAGATTTTAGTCATTCATAGTTACAATTATAGAAAAAGTAATAAAACAAAAAATGAATGAAAAGAAAAGGAATGCTCTTACATGATCAGAAATATAACAAGTATTATCAGCTTATATTACAATCCGTCTCATGGAACTTTTCAAGAAGAATAGATTATATAATTCAAGTAGGACTTTACCATCTGCAGATTCACAAAATGCAGTTACACTTATTTGCGGTAGGTCCAATCTGTAAAACACTTGTCTAAATACTTGGTATTCTACAGAAATGTTCTTCAATTTTTTCTTATATGTTTTTTAACTAGCAAGGCAATAAAGCCCCCGAGACAAGGGGTTACCGAGTGTGAGAATCTGAGACAAAAAAAAAAAAAAAAAAAAAAAAAATTGACAGGAACAGACTTTCACCTGATGAGGGTCTAAACTATATGAAATTCAAATCATTTATTTTACATGTATCTGTAGAGGTTGTTATTCTGCATTTTGACAGACTATTCAGATATTTAAACATCTTATTGAGAAATTCAAATTGCCATAGTGACTATTTCGGCAACTTCTGGATTAAATAATAAACTGATTGATTACAGGATAACATGTTCAATAGAGAATTATTGATTAAAATCCCAATGATTGAGTAAAGAGATTGCAATCAATAAACTCTAAATCAAGTCTTTGCCACTACTTTAGATGAACCTAAAATGCAATCCACACTTTTTATTTGTTTCATATATTATTATCGAGGCATCAATGATTGGTGGCCAAGTGTAAGCAACTGAAAAAAGAAAAAGGTATTTCGGTACAAAGGTAACTTAGTTGAAATCGCCATTTAAGAGGAAAATCGGCAGGCAATGAGTGGAAGAATGTCTTTGGCTGATTACTTGGCAGGGTTTGGATGGAATGGAACTGGGAGAACTGAGGAAAAACACTCAATGCTTGCAAGAAATCAATAATATGAAACAGTGGATGGTTTCTACTTACGAAGCTGGGATTTTGGGGATGAAAAGAAGAGCAGAGGTGTACTGTTATTCTTATCAGGGGCAGGGGAGAGAGAATATAGATGGCAAAGAAAAAGAGACAGTGGGAGAGAAAGAGAGAGAGAGAGAGAGTGGAGGTAAATAAAAAGAGTGAGTGAGAGAGAGAGGGAGAGAAGTGCAAATGAGTGAGAGAAAGAAAAAGGGCAAATAAAAAGATAGAGATTGAGAGAGAAAGTTACAGGGCAAAGAAAATAAAATTGCAGGTGAGGGGGCAAAGAAAGAAAGAGGGAGGGAGAGAGAGTAGAGAATAAAGAGGTCTGTGTAGGGAGGGGAGAATAAGAGAGACCACAAAAGAGAGCAAAGAGGGCTAAAAAAAAAAAAAAAAAAAAAAAAAGAGAGACAGAAAAAAGGTGAGGGAGACGAGAAACATTGGACAGGAGAGCACTTTGATGAACAGAGTGAAAGTTAGTGAGAATCTTCAAAGAACAGGAAGGAAATGAAAGAGTGAGTTCATGAAAGAGATTTATTAAAAAAAAAAAAAAAAAGGAGGGAAGTGAGAGAGGGAGAACATTTCAGTTTGAATAATAATTTGATTGGTTTGGTTTGGTTTGTGGTATATATCAACCTCAATGGGTTATTTAATGCCAACAAGATTTTTATTGCTGGTAATAATTTTTCTTCAAAAATTTATTTCTGGTAATTTTTTTTTTTTTTACAAAAACGGATTGCTGGTATTAAAACCTATTTTTACACTTTCATAGTGTTTTGACCCCAGTTTGGGTGTTAACTATTTGCCCATAGCTGGGACCCTAATAGGTGCTACCACCCTGAGTCAGGGTGGGCCTGGGAACATCAGCAATTAAGAGCTTGGTTTCTTGCTCCTTAAAATCTCCTGATCAAAGGCCTTGCTGTCGGACATAGTTTATCGTCTTACACATGATGCGGATGTAGTTTATTGTCATACCCAGGACAGTAATAATTTGAGGGAAATGTTCGTTTTATCATTAAGTCAATAAAAGAGCATCTGAAAAAGAAAAACAACAGAGAGGAAAGAAAAATGAAGAAACAGAATTCAAAATTCCAGAAAAGGTATGGCACCATTCCAGTGAATCTCCAGAACAAGAGAACTTTTCTCTCTGAAATGAAGAATATATCCTTTTTTTTCATCTTTCCATTAAGCGAACTGAAACACCAAATCAACCAACCAACCAACCAACCAACCAACACTCTCAGGAGAATTCATTTGTCATGACAACTAGTTGCCCAAAAAGGAAAATAATTATTACAAAATATATCGTAAGGTATGTTAGGAAAACAACAAACATCCTGTTAAAATCTTCAAAAAGATAATTCATGAGTCAGGTAGAGCTTCAGGTTGTATTATCATTACCACTAACCCAGGGAACACTAATAATACCTCATGATATAGTTATACTATGGTTTTCTATAATTTTTCAGATATGAGCACAGAAATTAAAATTCTGTGACACAAAATTTGACTTAATTGATCAGATAATGTCAAGACACTGAACATCTAAACATGAACTTTAGCAAGACCGGCATGATGACCTTTTACAGTCTCTAATCTGATATGGTCAGCAGTTTATTTTTAAACTGCTACTCCTGTTATTAAACAAAGGAATTCTATATATTGTCCATATTTTTCCTGACACTGGTCCCCTCCTCTCAGTCTTGGATTTAGGCTGTTGTCAGCGCATAAAACAGATTTGAATGCATCTGAATAGATTCTTTTCTGATGTGATGCTTCCATTCACCCTTTATATGGTTCAAAAGCCACTCCTGATAGTGGGTTATTGTTGAAATGGTGATGATGAATAAAGTGTGTGATACAAAGAGACAGTGAAAATTGAGGATAAGGTGCATCGATAGCAACTGGCCCTTGATTTGAACAATTTAAGACTGTAGGATCCAAGGAAGCATCTATGTTGGAGTCTAGTAAGTGGAACTTTCTCCTTATGTTTCGGAATACGAGGGAAATGAGGAGGATTCAACTCAGTGGAAGCAGCATAGTGTCTTCTAGATGTAAGTCTGAAATGGTGTAACTAAAGAATGGAGTGCTCATCTGAACATTTGCCATGGAAAGAGCAAGATACTGGCAACTTTGCATCTCTGAGGAAGAGGCAGCTGTTTTTTGGGGATGCAAGAGACTGTGAGGTATTGGGGGGTCATTTGAGAAGGTTATTTAAAGCCAGAAAATATTTTTAGATTTTAAGAATTGTTTTGTAGATATTAATGATTTTACTGATACAAGCCCTGCTAATTAACCCATTGATGGTGGGAGAAGAGGTGGAGTCATAACTTTTAGCAAAATGATAAATTACCATAAAAAAAATTCACGCAATGATAAAACTCTACCTGGGAAACATGATATTAAGGCCATAGAGAAATATGTCCATCAAATGAAATGGCCAAAAAGAATAAAAGGGTGTGTATCTTTATGTTATGATTTATTGCTTTATGTCCGCATTACTGATAGCTTTGCTTTTTATATACAGTCATAGTTTCTGCTACAGCTAAAGTGCTGTTTTTACAGACAACTTGGGTGAGATTATCCCTTTTCTTCTAGGGGAATTTTCTTAGTGACTAATCTGTAATATTGTACAAAGCAGTATAGAGAATACTGTAGGGACAAGATGTCTCAATTCCCCTCTTGGGTAAAGAGTCCTGGGTAAGACAATAAACTACGTCCAGCAGCAAGGCCTCTGATCAGGAGGTTTTGAGGAGTGTGGAACCACCTTTTAATTGCTGGTGTTCCCAGGTCCACCCTGACCCGGGGTTGTAGCACCTGTTAGGGTCCCAGCTATGGGCGAATAGTTAACTATTACCAGCAATACTTTTTTGAAAAAAATTATTACCAGCATTACAATTTTGATGGAAATATATTACCAGAAACAGATTTTTGACAAAACAAAATATTATCAGCAATAAAAATGTTGTTGGCATTAAATAACCCATTGAGGTTGATATGCCGTTAAACAAAATAAACCAAACCCTCCCGGGGAAAATTGTTAATATCAAAATAGCACACAATACAATACTATATCTACACTATGTTATATTCAGAAAAAACTTCTAATATTTCTACAGCAATCATAAATATATTTATCTCCATTCAACACAAAAATATCTCGGTTTAACATAATACTATGGCACCATAAATTGGATTTCTTTAAGAACTGGTAACATAATTAAGTTAGAATCTGTTCCATAATATTATCTTGCTCTATATTCTTGTATTATTTTGAACTTTTGTTCTCTTGGTTGATATAGATGTTATTATAAACATAACATTTCAACCAAGTACTCTGGTCATCATCATGTGTTCGTTGATTGGCTGATATAGAATATCAGTTATTACTGGTGGCAGAGTTGCTATAGGTGTTTGTGATATAAAATAAAGAAAAAAAAAAAAAAAAAAAAAAAAAAGGTTTTTATTTTTAAATTGGATTCTTAAATTTTTTTTCATTTTTGCACAAAGAAAGCAAGCTAAAAAGTTGATATGAATTACTTGAGATTTAGACAGTAGGATAATTTAGGATTGCCAAATTAACAATTTTTGTTTATATATGGATGACTTTTTCCCAATTTACAGATTGCAACAGCTATTAGGAAGATGTGATTAAATATACTTTAATGTTTAAAAAAAAACTTTATTCAGTATTATTATTGGGTAATAAGCATTTATCACATAGCACAAATAGCTATATTGTGAAAAAAGGAATTTTTTTACAATATATGCATTTTTTTATGTATTTATGGTTATTTTTTCAACTTTTATCAAAAACAACATTCTTGTACTTGTAGTTATGGATAATATTATGCATTAATTACTAATTTTTTTAATTAAAAATTATTTGTGCTCAGTTATTGACATTAAGAGCTATCTGTTGATGTGTTTAAAATTTTGGAATAATGCAATAATAAAAATTTAAATTTCATTTGATGTTGTGATCTGTTAGCTCATAAAAATCTATATTTAATTTTTAGCATTTTCTCAGCTTTTGGGTGTGTCTACATTCAGCTTACAGTTTTGTTTCTGCTGTAAAAGTCATATAGCTGTTTTATTCTTACAGCATTTTAAAATAACAGATTGACATGGTGATCAGATACATCTGATTGACTTGTACATAAATAATCTTGTAAATTGTTATGAGTAGTAGTATGAGTAGTGCTGTCTTTTTTTTTTTTTCAGGTTTAGTTCAATTCCTGTCTGTGTTGTTTTTTAACTTTGAAATTTGAAAGTGTGTTGAGTAGTGATATACTTTCTATGGTTAAGCAACTCCTGTCAGCAGTAGTCTCATCTTTTGGCATTACATGAGTTTTTTTCATCCTATGAATTGGTGCATTCCTAACAGAAAAGCAGTCTTGATACAGATGAAGCAGCAAAACAGGTCTTTCTATTTAAATCCAGGAATGCAAACTGCTCATTTTGAAGATTAAAATTTGTTAAAACAGTTAAAATTTTATTTCATACTAAAAAAAAAAAAAAATATTCAGTTGATTAATAAATATTTGATTCAATATGAAATTACAGGAAAAAAATATTTATAAATCTTTTGCTTTAAATAAAGTTTTTTGTAAAATGGATTTAAATCAGTGATTTTTAAAAAAATATCATTTGATTTAAATTGTGATTTAAATCAGTTTCTGGTGTTGATTATACATGTGTTATGGTCATCTAGAGATCAGGAGTTCAATCCTAGGATATGGTAGTGAAGCAGATATAGCAATTGATCTTACCTTAGACACATCTACTAATGCTATCAATGACCCTAATGGTTTTATCAGACTTAGAATGATTGATTTATATAGACGATGTGAATGGTAGAATCACTGATCAATGAAATTCTGGATGAAAGAAGAGGTCTGGGTACAATCACAGAAGTTTCTAAATTGAAATTGATTTAATAATAGATTTTAACTCATTTTTTGGCTTGTATTCAAATCAACAACAAATGGATTTCTGAATATATATATATATATATATATATATATATATATAATGTATGTATGTATATACACACACACACACACACACACACAGAGTATAACAGCAAAATTATCCAAATGTTAGATTAAAAGATTAAAATTATCTAACTGGAATTCTGAGGTTTTTATAACACTATTGGACTACTTTGAGTGATGAAAATATAATTACTCTAAGCTAAGAAAAAAAATGACATGTCCATCATTAATAAATCATAGCTAAAGATCAGAAGCTCATGATATATATATATATATATATATATATATATATATATATATGATTTTATTCCAGGATCTTTTTCCAACTTATTCACGATACCATTCATTCTCTCTACCCTTCTAACTTTGTCCTGGAGAAACAAGGTACATCACACGTTTCATGTATGATTTCATTTTAAAGTCTTTTTTCACTGCTTTTTGGACTGCCATAACTGAAAATCTTGTCTAGTAACTAGTGCCAAACGTCTTATGGATTGAGTTGGAACTTTTCTAATTGATCTCTTTAGCTGAAAGTTCAAGTGTTGATCCCTCTTCCTGTTGTGACCTTCTGATCCAGTTTTCCTCTACTGTTCACCATTTTTAAATTTATTCACCATTCTCTTGTTGGTTTTTGAATGGACTTTGAAGATGGAAGCCAGTGTATGAATGTTGGTATCATTACTGAAGGCCTGAATGATCTTTTTCCTCTCCCCATTGTTCAGTTGGGAAGACAGTCGGGCTGACACAAAATGATTTTAACCTGTTCTCCTAGCTGAATAACTCAAAGGGTTTTTCAGGGATTCTTACAACAAATGGTGTCAAGATGACTAAACATCTTATCTGAAAACCTGGAAAAAGAAACTCAACTAGTTTAGTGTTTTTTTATTACATATTAAACATTTTGTGATATGGATAATTATGCTGTTACACCAAATATATATATATATATATATATATATATATATATTAGAACATGCACATATCCACTACAAAATTGTACATTTTTGTTTCAATATCAAAAAAAGGAAAACCTTTTTTAAAACATCTCATCAGCATGATTCCTCCCTGGATGAGACATTTTAAAAATTGTTTTCCTTTTTTTGATGTTGAAACAAAAATGTACAATTTTGTAGTGGATATGTGCATGTTCTAATGTAACACTGCATGAGAGATAAATACAGGTCTACTTTTTGCATCGAGCACTGTTTTTAAATTAATGTTTTGAATGTGGAGATCTTACTGTTCATTCTTCTACACTGATATATATATATATATATATGAGGGAGAGAGAGGGGTAATTAATTATCCTTATTGGAACAGTCAACTCTAAAAAGAATATTTATACTTGCATTATTTGTTTCTTGCCACACCCTTAATATCATCCCTGATTAACAGATAGGCACCCATATACCCACCAGATACCCTGCAATTATATTTTACACCTGTGGGAGAATCTCAAAATCAGTTTGTTTTTTTTTTTTGCTTGTTTTTCAAAATACATCCTTTGTAAGTTGAAGCTATTGTTATGATAAGATACTTCATTTTTCAGGTCAAACCAGTGCCATGGCCTTTCCAACAAAGAAAGTTGGTTCAGGAGCAATAAAGTTAAAATCAGCAGCCAAAGGGGAAATTTAATAGAGAATGGTATCCAATCTTAAAAGATTGGATAAAATGATTTTATCCAGACATATCCAGTTTTGGCTCTCCCAATTTGAAGATACAACTTTTATAGATTATGTCTTGCTTTGTCTTTTCTTTGAAAATTTTCTACTGTGAAAGACTTTAAAGAAAGGTGGTTGTGAAGGAGTAATTTGTTAACGAGGTAAATGAATGACAAAATGAAAAGAGAGAAAATCTAATTGATGCATTTCATCCTTCAAAAAAGCTTCTTCAGCAAATAATGTTTTCATGCATAACAAAACTGAGCTCATTCAGCATCCCACGGATGACTGGTTCACTTATAAAAAACAAAATTGGTTGATTTATTAAGGATGTGACTTCTTGATAATATTGGCCCATAGAGATAATTCCATCATGTGGTACTCTTAGGAAATACCTGAAAAACATACCACAGTTTAGCTCAAGGTTCATGAGGTAAACTAACTAACTATATATATATATATATATATATATATATATATATATATATATATAAACAACTAAAAGTTGCAAATTAAAAAAATAATGTTTTTTTTATGAAAGTATTTATTTATATTTAATATTTTCAGATCGACCTCGATCTTTCTTATGAAAAAAGAATTGGCAGCAAGAAATTGAGAATGCATGTGCAGCAATCTCACTGCACACTTTGGCCAATGTTGCCCTAGCTATAGTTTGCCATACTAATAAATGTCTGGAAGCTAAAGGCCACCATTTTGAGCATTTCTTGTGATTGTAGAGTCCTAAGGTAACTTGTATTAATCTTGTGATGTCTGAATAAATTTAGTATTACAATATTGATACAGGTTTTCCTTTTTTGAAGTGTGTATACATTGTTTTGATGAACTCTGCATATACACACACATATATATATATATATATATATATATATATATGTGTGTGTGTGTGTTCTGATGTGATATACTATTTAGCTATAGAAAAGTGTCTTGTTAGCAAAGTGCAAATTACTGTTTATGAACACACAATCTTTGATGATTATTCCCCAATTGATCATATCTGGCTATGAAACATAAGCAACGACAATATATGAGATAGATTAAATAATTGCTGGACTTAATCTATTTTCTGTTATGAGATTGTGTATGTGTGTGTGTGTGTGTATATATATATATATATATATATATATGTGTGTGTGTAAAAATATATAGAAAATAGGAAAGAACTCGTTAGGTAAATAATCCAAAGTTCTTTAGTATTTTTGTTATTATTTTTAAAAAATAGTACGATACAAAAGTAGAGCATAAATATAATTATTTATTTAAAAATATGATTCCATCGCTACATAAGAGTTCTCATGTTTCAAAACAAGAGCTGAAAACTTCAATATAATTATCTGAATTAAATTGAATTAAAGTACTAAACTCTGTTCCATCTTCAAGCGAAATTTTTTTTTTGGAATAGCTTATTCCTGAAATTTATGCGTTTTATAAGCATATTCATTATTGAAATTAAAATTACTATGGTAACAGCTAGAATTTGTCTACAGCCTTAATAGTCATAAGAAATTATGTGGGATTATAAATAAAATCCTCAATTCCTTAGAATATATATCAGGGATTAATGGATTTAATTTATAATCCGACATTATTTCTTATGACTTAAGCTAGTAGACATTGAATTATACTTGAAATAATAAAAGAAAAGAAAAACAAGATACTGTTTAAATATTTGTACACATAAATTTTATATATACAGGGTGTATCAAAAATACTTTTTGAAACTTTGGAGCTGGCTTCCTCACCCCAAAACTAGGAAAAGAAGTCCACATAAACATATGTCCGTAAATAATTCATTTTCGAGTTATGAAGTTTAAAGTAGATGCTGTTAAATGTACAATCCAAGATACAATCCTTGATCTATAGTTTGTGGAGTTATGGATCCTGTTTCAGCAATGTGACAAACAGCAGCAAAGGTTGGATGATTCAGCTACCTTTGGTCTGGAAACACAATCTGATACAGCTGTGTAGCTTTGCATCCATTACCAGTCATGTGGCTGTATGTAAAAATCATATCTACCTGCTGCTGATATGAATATTAACTTACTACTACTATGCATGTTAAACATTGAGGACAGAGTAGCCACAAATGTACATGAATGACAAATGGAACCTAGTCTACATTGCAACACAGCACCATCTACAGTAAACTGCGTTTAAACAATGGATTTTTGGACATATGTTTATATGGACTTTTGTCATGGTTTTGGTGTGAGGAACCCACAAAGTTTGTAAAAGTATTTTTGATACACCATATATATTAGGTTGGTGCAAAAATAATGACGTAATAATGTCATTTTTTGACGTTAAAAAATACGTCAAAAAACGACATTATTACGTCATTATTTTTGCACCAACCTAATATATTATTGACATTTGGAGAAACATTCATGAAAGTATGTTACGAAAATGATATCCAATAATAGATTCATCTTTACAGTTTTTTCAGATGGATAACCTGTTGTTTATTGTATTGAATTCTGTGGGATTTGGTGTTTTTTAGATTTAACAACAGTCCATTCTCAGTTTCTGCATGTCTTTTGTTAACTTAAGTCAGTGATCCTAAACCGTTTTTTTTTTTTTTTTTTTTTTTTTTTTTTACAACTTTTACTCTTAATTTTTTTGGTGGACTCCCATAAACATTCAATGAAAAAAAGCTGATTTTATTTTTACTAATAGGTAAGTTTAGGAATTGTATTATAGAAATAGTAAATGTCTATGCTTTATTTTGAAGTAACACTAATCTAATGAAAATAAATTTGTATTTAACAACTAAATTCTATGGAACATTTATATATACTAGTAAAATAACTTATTATAAACCATTTTAAAATATATGAGTAATTAATAAGTTAAAAAAAAGTGCAGATTTATTCAATGAGATTCATGTGGTTGATGCTGCTCTCGCTAATTTTTTTTTTTTTTTTTTTATAATCATCTCCATCGATGTCAATGATAGTCAAAGATCACCCCTTTTCACAATGTCAAGTCTATTACTATATTAATTCATTTATATTTTATTAATATTTAAAATTAATATTATTTATTATTAATATATTAAATTAATTTATCTAATAAATTACAAACATTGTATAATTTTCCTTCATATAGCCTCCTCAGTTTTTATTCAACTTTTTACAATCAAAACATTTGGTAAAGTAAAAGAGACATTAACTTAGATTGCTTGATTTTGTTTTCTACTACTTTTAGAGTTGTTTTTTTTTATTTTTAATATTTTAATATGGCGTAGATTATTGTAGACATTACATTACTAAGTTGTAACAACAGTTCTGAAGTGAAATTGCTCTACTAAATTGCTCACCAAAATATTACTGTGAACCTCAAATTTACTATTTTTTCATGCTAACCCTCAGTAATGTTACTAGGGCGGCTAGCCAATCCCTATTGCAGACTTTCTCAGGCATATTTGTGTTTGTTCAAAATCCACAGAGCCCACCTATGGTTTATACTGCAACTATGCTGAACAGACCTTACTCACAGTTTTTGGGAGAGAGAGTGTTACCTAACGTGATCAATAATCTGAACAAGGCCAGCACAAACAAACTCTCAGCCATGATGACTTGTGACTTTGTGCAAGTACAGCTATTGATGGTCTCCAATTTCTTTCCCATGTCTTGGATCAACCCATGGTATGGTTTTTCTTGCACTTTCCAAAGGTGCCGCATTATGCGTGCATATATACATGCAAAGCACATATTGTGTATAATTTCATTGTTCATTTTAATGTCTTTGAGAATAGGATAGAAAAAATGAAACTATACGCAACAGACAAAAAAAAAAAAAAAAAAAAAAAAAAACCTTTTGTCTGACTCACATACTTAACCCCACCCTCAACAACACAAAATTTAAAATCCTGCTTTCCTCAGCAAATAAGTATTCCCCAGATAGCAGAATATTTTAAATCACTCCCTTTCACTCCTTGCCCTGACATGTTGGTTGCATAATAGACAGAATGAGAAATTGTAGAGCTGAGTTCGAATTCAAGTCAAGCCTATTACATTCACTTATGTGCAAATACCCTTGAGAAAGATATGAATCTCTTCTCCCCCAGCCATGGGTTAAATAGTAGTGCATGTATTTGAGGGAAAAAAATCATTGTTATTCTAGAAAAATTGTTAATGCAACATTCACTTGCAAAATTATTAATATCCAAAATGTTTTGGCTTGAAATAACCCATAAAGTGTTAAACTGTAATAAAAAAAAAAAAAAAAATCTGTCACTCCCTGTTCAATTTGGCCTTGTGTCAAACAAAGTTAAACTTGGTAAATATCAAGAAAATACAGACTTTGAAATTATATACTGATCAAGCAGCAAATGAATTGTAAACTTCCAATTTAATATTCTAATATGGCTTCTGTTATGAGAAGTCCTTCCTCTCTG
Organism: Acanthosepion lycidas; assembly: GCA_963932145.1. Lineage (NCBI taxonomy): Eukaryota > Metazoa > Mollusca > Cephalopoda > Sepiida > Sepiidae > Acanthosepion > Acanthosepion lycidas. Next base: position 13,243,639 of record OZ010607.1, on the reverse strand, counting down.
ATTCTATAAGACATCTCTCTTTCCTCTGTCAACGAAACTTGCGAAAAGGAAAGAGTTATCATTTGTTTGCTACATTTAAACTTGTCAAATGACATTTACTGACAGTGAAAGCCATGAAACACCACCTTCTAAACCAACAACATAACTGCATTTTGAAAACAACTCATTAAAATTCACAAGAATTTTTCAGTAATTTATATTTCACAAATTTACAGAAAAATTTACTTAAAAAAATAATATATTGTCAAAGATACACATGATAGTACAGTATATGTAAAGGGGACCACCATAAGTCCTAATTTCATTTACTTGAATAACTACATTCTTATTCATAAAACCTTAAATGATGAAGTAACTTCAATTTCTTTGAATGGATATACATTTTGGTATGCATTAAACCCTGTCTACCTTTCCTGAAGAGTGGAACAACCATAGCCCCTAGTTTCATTTACAAAAAGTTACAGCTAAAATCAGTTAAATATTTGTTACTCACCTAATTTTGTAGTAAAAAAATTGCAATAAAAATATATGTACTAAAAGTCAACAAAAGAATATTTTTGTTATCAAAGTGGTAAAACAAACAGACAAAACTAACTAATGTTCATTCCTCTCTCATTAGACTAGAAGAAAAGAAAAAGAAGAAAAGAAAAAGAAGAAAAGAAAAAGAAGAAAAGAAAAAGAAGAAAAGAAAAAGAAGAAAAGAAAAAGAAGAAAAGAAAAAGAAGAAAAAAAGAAGAAAAAGAAGAAAAGAAAAAGAAGAAAAAAAGAAGAAAAGAAAAAGAAAAAAAGAAGAAAAAGAAGAAAAAAAGAAAGAAAAAAAGAAAAGAAAAAGAAAAAAAGAAAAAGAAGAAAAGAAAAAGAAAAAAAGAAAAAGAAGAAAAGAAAAAGAAAAAAAGAAAAAGAAGAAAAGAAAAAGAAGAAAAGAAAAAGAAGAAAAGAAAAAGAAGAAAAGAAAAAGAAGAAAAGAAAAAGAAGAAAAGAAAAAGAAAAAAAGAAAAAGAAGAAAAGAAAAAGAAGAAAAGAAAAAGAGAAAAGAAAAAGAGAAAAGAAAAAGAGAAAAGAAAAAGAGAAAAGAAAAAGAGAAAGAGAAAAAGAGAAAGAGAAAAAGAGAAAGAGAAAAAGAGAAAGAGAAAAAGAGAAAAAGAGAAAGAGAAAAAGAGAACAAGAGAAAGAGAAAAAGAGAACAAGAGAAAGAGAACAAGAGAAAGAGAAAAAGAGAAAGAGAACAAGAGAAAGAGAAAAAGAGAAAGAGAAAAGTGAAAAAGAAAAAATGAAAGAAAAGAAAAAAAAGAAAAAAAAGAAAAAAGAGAAAAAAAAGAAAGAAAAGAGAAAAGAAAGAAAAGAGAAAAGAAAGAAAAGAGAAAAGAAAGAAAAGAGAAAAGAAAGAAAAGAGAAAAGAAAAGAGAAAAGAAAAGAAAAGAGAAAAGAAAGAAAAGAGAAAAGAAAAGAGAAAAGAAAGAAAAGAGAAAAGAAAAGAGAAAAGAGAAGAGAAAAGAGAAAAGAGAAGAAAAGAAAAGAAAAAAGAAGAAAAGAGAAGAAAAGAAAAGAAAAGAAAAAAAAGAAAAAAAGAAAAAAATAAAAAATAAAAAAAAAGTAAAAAAAAAGTAAAAAAAGAAAAAAAAAGAAAAAAAAAGTAAAAAAATGAAAAAAAAAGTAAAAAAATGAAAAAAAAAAGTAAAAAAATGAAAAAAAAAGTAAAAAAAAGTAAAAAAAAGTAAAAAAAAGTAAAAAAAAAAAAAAAAAAAGAAAAAAAAAAAGAAAAAAAAAAGAAAAAAAAAAGAAAAAAAAAGAAAAAAAAAAAGAAAAAAAAAAAAGAAAAAAAAAAAGAAAAAAAAAAAAAGAAATTCATTCCTCTCTCAATGACTAAAAAATATGTGCAGATATGTAACATCCTGCATTAACATATGTGATATATGTAACATCCTGCATTAGCAGGATGTTACATATATCATGAAAGGCTGATAATATTCAGGGTGATGGCTGTAAGAACTCAACATATATAGACTAAAACCTTTTGTTGGAAATCTAAGTCACAAACAACATGTCTTAGTTATACGACATGTCTTAGTTATACGACTAGGCACATTGATGTTTATTTAACAAATGACCAGCTATTGCAAACCTGGAGTATTGACATACTTATGTAAATTATCGTAATTTCCTTTCTGAATATTGGCTGATAAATATTGATTTATTCTTACTTCTAACTTCTGACCCATTCTACTTATATAATCAGCATTTATTGATTTATCTCTCTTCAACTATATTTTATTACTCTCACTTGTGGTTAGATTTTAATACATTCGTTTTTGTCTATATTTCTGAGATGAGGTATTGTAACTATTTACATTGTTGCCCTCTTCTTTATTCACCATCTTCAGGTAACGTCCATTGGAATTTCTAACCAAACACTTCATTTTGTCCATCAGAGTAGATTGTTCTAGTTCCACATGCCATACCTTTTCTGGATATCTCAGTTTCAGTTATTTCCCTTTAGTAATGCAACTTTTGACCAGATATTGAACAAACAACACTTTGGGTCAAGTCACTGGATTATTTCAACCAACACTTATCTACTGGTAATCCAGTGACTTGACCCAAAGAGTTGAGAGTTCAATACTTGGTCACATCAGACGTGAACAAAAAACTTGGAGAGTTGAGGTACTAAAGAGAAATAACTGAAACTGAGATACCCGGAAGAGGCATGGCACGTGAAAGTAGAACAATCTCTCCCAGTGGATGGAATAAAGGGTTTTGTTTGAAATTTCAACATATATCACCTGAAGAAGACTGGAGCGTACAACGGTCAAAATGTGGCAAATATAACAATAATGAGGAGGGCAGCGCTCCTTAGTTCAAGCAATTCAGACCTTCACAGCTCAGTACCACAAACACAGTATATCCTCTGCATTCATCTCATATTCCATTAGTAACGAGGAAGTTCCAAGCTGGCAGTTTCTTCCTGCATAGAACGAGAACAATTTAGATTATATAAAGGGTTTAGTTAAAATCCCTTGAAGGTTGCTCGAAACACAAGCCCCTGATGAAAAACGGAGGGCAGAATGGCTGAAACATTGTGATGATATACAAAATAAATACAATATTCTGCATGTAATTAATGTAAGTAATCTTTCTTCTTGTTTTGCAATTCATTAACAAAAGTTATTTATGCAGGTTGCTCCTTTTTGTGCTTCCTGTCATGGATTTGTTCTGTTTTTAATATGTTCTTTGAGTTAAATTCTCCAGGTCCCCTTTCCTGATTATGTATCCCAGTGTTAAATAATAGTTTAGCAAACTTATTTTATTTAGAGAAGTGTATCTCTGCTCGGACTTCCTGAATTTGACCTTTGAGATCAGATACAAGCCAAATCAAAGGAAGTCGATTTTAATTGGCTGAACAAGCATGGGAATGATAGTGATATAGAAAGATTTTACTTATCCAACAATGTAGATAAGTTTGCTTCATTTCTGGAAGTGGCTTCCCTAGTGGGGAGAGCGACGACACTGGGCAGTTATAGATGTATACAGTCAGTCAGTTGTGCACCATGCATGATATACACATACGCAAATGATACGCATCTGACGAAGCAGATGTTTTTCCCGCAGTTTGCCATTTCTTTCTGTGGTAGACCAGTTGCCATCCAAGGCTATAGAACCCAGTCTGTCAGAGGATTCATAGCACGTAAATGAATATAATGGACTCGACTGAAATTCGAACTCGGCTCTCTGATTCCTCAATCTGAGTTGCTATCCATTACTCCACCGTGCCTCCTCATATATACACCAACGTTAATAAACTAATTAAATTAAGATGTAATGGAATAACCTGTCACCCCCATGAGTTACTACACTAATAGGTAATTACTACCTAAAGTATCTGTAAGGCAACGGATTATGGGAGACTTGCTGGGATCTGTTCCAGCAAGACGGTCGAACTGTCTGCCTTCGGGCAGAGAGGAACCTGGACGAGGCTCTGCCTTCGGGCAGAGTCTCGTTCGGGGAGGTTGACCAACCCGATTCTGTTTTTACATTTACGGGCAGTTTTTGGCTCAGAAAACCCACGTAAAACTGGGCCTTGTATCACATCTTTCCCTTGTGGTGGTGGCGGTGGTGGTGGTGGTGTGGGGGGGGGCAAGTAAATACTGACTTGCTGGGATCTGTTATTCAGATCTTGGCTGCTGTCGAACTCTCTGCCTTTAGGCAGCGAGGAACCCGGACGAGGCTATACCGGAGGGCAGGGCCTTGTCCGTGGAGGTAGACAGATCCGAACCTGTTTATGCGGTGTTATGGAGAATTTTTGGCCGAGCATACGGGCTCAGATTGCCTCCACATTAAACTCTACCTTGTGCCACATCCTTTCTCGTGGGGAGGCAGGTAAATACTGACTTGCTGGGATCTGTTGAGTACGACTCAGACTTACGCGAGAACTAATGACCGCCCAATAGCAGCGCTCACTACTGGACTGACTTGCGCCAATCGTGCACATAACTTTACTTTATTTCTTATTGTACTGGTTATTACAATAAACCTTTACTTATTTATCTATCGTTTTTGTCAAGTATATATTCCTATTAGTACGATATGTAACAATTTAAAATTTTGTGTTGAAGTTCATTTATCTCTGAATCAAAATGACAGTTGATTACCAGCTGAGAGAGAAGAATGCATTATTATTAGTGAATGAAGACTGTCACCAAGTCTTTTCCAGCATGAGGAGGCGATGCAGCATCAGAAATTGCCATCTTTTTCTGAGTGTTCCCATTTTCCTTTCAGATTTCCTCATTGCTCATATGTTCTATCCATGGTATTCTTAACATTTGCCGACAGAACTACATTTGTCGCTTCAAATCTCTTCATTTGTCTAGCATTCATTACCACTTCAAAGATTGGATATGACCTGTCATTACTATTACTCCTTCAGGACGTGAGTGATCATGGCTCTCAACAGCTTTCTATCCTTTGTAGCTCTTAGTAAATTTTTCTGTTTTCCCTATACCTCCCAGTCCCTGTTCTGTCATCCATTTACACAAGTTCGTTAGGTAGGTGATCATGGCTCTCCACAACTTCCTATCCTTTGTAGCTCTGAATAAGGTTTGTCTTTTCACAATCCATCCAAATGCCTATTCAGCCATCCATTTACATAAGCTCGTTAGGTTATTCGCTGCTTTACTGTTTCTTTTAGCTTCAGTACGTCCTGTGAGTATCAAATTTTCTAAGCTCTCTTTCCTCCTTATGTGTTCTAGAAATTTTCATTGTCTCTTTCTGATTCTAATTATAAGTAACATTTCTGTTTGTTTTCCTTTTTGTTCAAGTCCATGATATCCTCAGCATCTTTCTGTAGAACCACATTTCTGTTGCTTCAAGTCTATTAGGATCTGTGAAGATATTGTCAAACATTCACTGCCATATAAGAGGATCGGTATTACATAACAGTTCAGCATTCTTTGTTTTTCTATTTCTTAATACTTTGCTTAGTAGGCATCTTTCACTATTCAAATTACTGCTATCTCTAAAATTCAACAAATACCTTAAGCAATTATTTTTTGTTTGTTTACGTTTACAAATGTTTACTCTGAGTAAAATAAAATTGGCGTTTTGTATCATAAAAAGCGGCCAATAATTCATTCACTTATCAAATTATATTAAGGCTTATTTTAGGGTATTTACACTGTTAACATTGTTCGGACTGTTGTCTTCATTTTTATTGTCGTATTCACCCAATGGCCCAGTGGATAAAAGCGTTGGTTGAAGTAATCCAGTGACTTGAGCCAAAGTGTTGTGAGTTCAATTCCTGGCCACAGCAAAGGTGAAAAAAAAAAAAAAAAAAAAATTGGAGAGTTGAGTTACTAAAGGGAAATAATCGATATTCAGAAAAGGTATGGCACGTGGGAGTAGAACAATCTACTTCAGTGGACGAAATAAAAGTTTCGGTTCAAAAGTAGCGTGGAACCGAAGGATTCTCCAGTTTTCATTAATTTAAAGAAAGGTTTTCTTGTACCCTATTTCTGCTTTCTTAACCAGTTTTCAAAATTTGGAGAATTATTCACTTCCTTTGGGAGTAGTCACAGGGATTGATTCTCCCTTAACTTCAACCTGCTTCACTTCACATCTCGCACCGCTACTTCGCACAGGCAGGGCTAAATTCTTCCTCCTTCCTTACTAACATTCAAACTCGGCTCACTTCCGAAACGTCGTGAATATGGCAATAAAGAAAAGGACAACGGCTCGATGTAAATAGTGAAAATAGATACAATACCTAATCTCAGAAATATAGACATATTAGATTACTTGGCTTTCGTTGACTATGGAAAGGTATTTGTCTCAAACACTTGTCAGTCTCTTATATAAAAGTTATCGTTTAACATATGTGAAATATATTACATTAATTTGACTCCGCAAAGACAAGATAAAGACTGGAAAAAATGATTGAAACAAAAAGATAAAGTTTCGCCTAAATTTACAACAGGTCTTGAAAATGCCTTCTGAAAAACGAACTGGAAGGAATAAAAGTAGAAAAAAATGGATAATATATGAACCATCTATATGTTGAAAGCATCAAATGAATTCAAAGAAATGCTAAAAACCTTAATAGAGAAAATCTCAAGGTAGGTTGAAAAAAATGAACACATTGTAAGATCCTGACAACGACCATAAAAGTAAATAAGGAAGATCTGGAAGAGGTCAAAGTATAGAAATACTCAACAGAAGAAAGGACAACAGATGGAGCAAAAGGTTGGTTGAATGGCATGCAATGGATAACAAAGGAGGAAAAGACCAGTCAGAAGTTTGCTGGTAATATATTGCAGAGGCTAGCAGATACAGTCGTGATGGAAGGACATTAGAAAGATCTTTATATAACAAAGATTTTATTTCGCCATCAAAAACGTTTAATTTTGGTAATTCTAGCATAAAGTTTTTAAGGCAAACAAAGAAAAATAAAATAAAAACGCGATTTTTGTAATTATATATTGAGACAAAAAGAGGAGGGGGAAGAAAAAAGACAAAAAGAGGAGGGGGAAGAAAAAAGACAAAAAGAGGAGGGGGAAGAAAAAAGACAAAAAGAGGAGGGGGAAGAAAAAAGACAAAAAGAGGAGGGGGAAGAAAAAAGACAAAAAGAGGAGGGGGAAAAAAAGACAAAAAGAGGAGGGGAAAAAAAAGACAAAAAGAGGAGGGGGAAAAAGACAAAGAGGAGGAAAAAAGACAGAGAGAAGGAGACGGAGAGAGAGAGAGAGAGAGCATCAATAAACAATAATAAATAAATTTTCTTATGTTAAAAAATTTCATTCATTTAATATTTTTCTAAGATAATCTAACGGAATGGTAAGTAGAGAAACAATTTGTAAAACTTTAATTTGTTGGTTCATCAGTTATTTTGATGATGCCTAGTCACTGACGAAACATGTGTAAAGAAAGTTTTCGAGATTTCGTGTGTCTGTGTGTGTGTATATATATATATATATATATATATATATATATATATATATATATATACGCACAAGATTGCAACCCAGGAACACGACTTTGCTTGTATTTTTATTCTCTGTTATGAGTAATGTTTCGTATACGGACGAGACACAGCATAAACTTGATCCTGGGGATTCCGACTTCTTGGCAGTATCTTCCCATTGCATTAAAAAGAGACAACTAAAATGGATATCACATGTAACTCGAATAGAAAATAATGGCATAATCTAGGTTCTGACATTCCACACTACTTCAAATAAAAGGTTAGGAAGGAACCCCCCACCAATAGTGGAAAGAGCGATAACAGCTACTGGACTTTTTCCCTAAAATCCTATTTTCCTGAAAAATTGTTTTAATAGAAAGATTTTATAAATTTCAATCGACAGTATTACTGGCTGTTCGATCAATGAATGCCAAATGTTTCTTTATAGGGAGAAGACTAATATTACAATCATCAATCCACAAAAAATTCTTGATAATGGCTTAACCGAAATCGCTCAGAAAACACCTGAAAGTTTATGTTCAATTAATCAGAAAAAAAATGGCAACAAAACAAAGAAAAATTAAATAATAAAAATTTCAATAAACTTTGAGCAGATTATTTCCGTTGGTAAATAAGATGAGATTAATACTGGGTGCCAGATGTTTTATGCAGAGTGCTTCTCTCACAGCGTGAGGTTTTAGCTTACGAAATTTATGAAGGATTTATCGTGTTATCAGCTAGAATTTACCTTATTGGTTCTTGTACATTGTGGGTAGCTAAATGCCTTTTTATGGCACTTTGATCAGATAAGTGACTGGGCAGTTAAGTTGATACACTATATTGGTCATCGTTAATATATATATATATAAGACATTTTTTATGTTTAACGTTCTTTTTATAGATACAAGTTTATAATAAACAGTATTAAATAACATTTACCGGCCTGAATGTCCGAGAAATTTTCATAGAAAATATACGTCCTTGGACAGTATTCGAATCGTCATTTATGCTGACGTGCCTAACCGCTCGGCCACCAAGGTCGAATTTACTGCTTATAAACTTCAATCTTCTATGAATCTCGCACATTCATAACTGCTCATGGTGTATCGAATGTAAACAAATGACGTCATATATTACGAAATGGACAAAGTCCGACAATTTAATTTATTAAAGACATTTTTTATGTTTAACGTTCTTATATATATATATATATATATATATATATATATATATATATATATATATATATATATATATATATGGCATTCAAAAGTTAGCTCACCTGCATAGGAAAAAAAACTTTTGAATTTGAACCTCGAACACTGCAAAACGAACAGTGGAAAAATCTTTTGAATTTACGGAACTACGTATACACATCCACAGACAATTTAACTCACCGAAGATAGTCTTAGATAAGACTGAAAGTACTTGGGGGGGGGGGGGGTGAATAAAAATTATTTGAAAGAAAATTTTGATATTTTTCTTAATTCATTTTCTACGGCCACCAAGAAATTAATTCGTGGACTTGGAAGGATTAAAACTAAAATAAGCAGACATAATAAGTCTAAATTATTTAACCAAACCTGTTTGAATGAAAATATGCATGTAAAAAACAATACACTAGATTTAACCGTTTCATTCCGTCGAATGAAGATAGCTCAGTAGTAGAAACTGACTGCCACCAAATCGGTTGAGGCATTCGGATGTCTAGTCACACTGAGAAGCTTCTAAACAGTACTATCTGCGAAAGACAGACACACACATAAGTGCTTGTAGTTATCAAAGAGTTCAATGCAAAATAACAAACGTAAAATTTACATTAAAAACAATTATATAGCTTACTTAAAGTTTCGTGCACATGGTAATCCTCAGCCATAAAGTAAAATTTTCAGCACTAACACTTATTGTTTTTAATAGTCCCAATTTTTTTTCATAGGAAAATTAAAAAGAAAAGATTGTATTTCCAGTAGCCATTAAAAACAATAAGTGTTAATGCTGCTGACAATTTTACTTTATGCCAGAGGATTACCACGCGCAGGAAACTTTAAGTAAGCGGCGAGGAACAGTTAAATTATTTATAATACATTTCAGTGGTTATTTATTCGCGCGAGAAAAGCTTGTGGCTTTTTTTTAAAAAACCTTCAGTTTCAAACAAAGATAAAGAAAAACGCTTATCTTTTTCAGTCAATTTAACAACGATGAAATCATTTTTTAGGCGGGTTATCTCAATTGCAAGTAAAAAAAAAAAAAGTCAACCTAAAAACATGATATACGGATAGATACTTAGTTCTACATACATACATACATACACACACACACAGAGTTATGTAAAGTGTTATTGATGTGTCCGTCAGATATGATAAACAATGAAATGTTAGGTTTTTTTATTACCTTGCTTTATCTTGGATAAAACGTGCTATTTTCGGAACCGTGTAAAACAAGACACTGTGTCTCCAGTAAAAATGCTTCTTAAATATTTTATTAATATAAATAGATTAAATATGGTTTTCTTTCGCTAAATTTAGGATTTTTTTCTGTGATATTTTCCTCGATGACAGTTATCTCCGCAGTGTTTCTCACGAGGGAAACAGTTTTAGATTGTCTTTTAGCTTTGGCTATAAAAAAGAAGCTGCTTTTATTTTGATAGAAAAAAGAAGAAAAAAAAATCACACACACACAACGTGTCCTTAAGTCACGCTTTTACTATTTATCTGGGTATATTTCATTCAAGTGGGTGGCTGACCAGACAGCTTAACAATAAATGGTAAATCTCAGGTTTGTCCCAGATTTGTTCTAGTTATTCTCCCCCGCCTCCAATTTTCGATTCTTCGCCAGATTGTTAAAATAGACATTGCAAAAAAGAAAAAAAAAAAGTAACTCTTGCTAATTTAATATCTATTTATTCTTTTCATTAAGTAGCTCGATTTTCATATCTAAAAATACATCGACGTACTTTCATATGTCAAGAATATGTAACGATTTTATTGGCATATCAGACTCCTGCCGTCTTAGCAGAGGTTCGTATTTTCTTGTGCATAACGAGAAATTTTAAACTCAAATTAAAAGGCAAAAACAGGGTCGTAGCATGAACCGAACATGTGAGCAACGACGAGATTTTGGGAAAAAATGAAAAAGAAAAAACAAAAAAACAAACTTATACTTAAGAAAAGGCAGTGGACATTTCTGAGACACATAATGAGGAAAGAAAGCTTGGAGAATCCGATACTCGCAGAAAAGCGGAAGGTGATGTACTTGATGAGTTTGAGGAAATGGATGGTAGAACAGGGTTTGGGAGAAACAACAAAAAGACAAAACTTATTAAGAGAGACAAGGCATAGGACGATGTGGAAGGCCGTGATCGCCTAAATCATGGAGAGATACAACACAGAAACTTTTTCAGAAACTTTCACTCAGCTTAAAAAACGTCTTATTTGAAACAGCAAGATTAAAAAAATTACAATGTAAATATAATCTGTTAGCACAATAGATAAGAAAACAAAGTAGGTAGGTGTTGATAACAATTGTTTACAAAAAACATTTGATATGTCGTCAATATTTGTTTCTCTCTTCGTTCTTTCATAGCTTATTAATATATAAAAATGTAATAAAGTCATATCAAACAGAAAAGTATGATAGACGAATTAACACCTTTAAATGTATTATCTGGTGTCGACGTTACCTCCTCCTTAATTTTCTAATTTTGAAACTGCTACTTGGGGACGCTCTCAATTGACTATATATATACTTGGTTAGAACTCGTTCTCTTCTTACTTTTCAGCTGATACGACACGATGTAAATCTCTCGTGAAGATTTGCCTTTTCCCCCTTTGTGGGGAGGAGGCGTTATTCGTTTTCCTTCGGGAAATACGCATGAACATTCACATACTTTGAGCGCAAACTTTCTACGTTCATTCATACACACTAATTATAGTCTTTGTCAGTTGTAATCCTTTTTGTATGTCAAAACTCATATACATATATGCACACACCCAATTATACGATTGGTGTACACGGAATAAATTCCAATAACCAAAAGTACTATTCTTAAAAGAGTGCTCAATACAGAGAAGATCAAATCTAATTTATTCGAAAATTATAACAAACATCATAACATGTTATAAAATGACTACAAATATAGCCATTTTGTTTCAACACTTCTGGTATTTCGTCGTGATGGTGTTGAATCGCATTTTAGTGAACAACATCACTTGATAAGACACCAGAAGGGTTGAAACAAAATAGCTATTTTTGTAGTGATTTTATAACGTTTATGTTATAATTTTCGAATTTATATATATATATATATATATATATATATATATATATATATATATATATATATATATATATATATATATATATATGGAGAAAAATATTTGGAAAAAACAAACAAAAATCCTTAAATGCAATTAAGTTGTTTTAATATGAATGAAATGTCAACGTCTGACGTTTCGGTTTAATAAACCTTCATCAGGACAATATTCATTAAAATGCAATTAACATATTCAGTTCAACATGACAAAGACGATGGACATAAAAACAAAACTTATCCAAAACAGATAACTGAAAATTTTAAATGATCAGCTTTCCGTTTAAGCGTGGTCACGTTGTCGTCAAATGGGCGACGCTTCAAAACGTATTCCTAAAATTTAAGTATTTTGAATGAAAACGAAAAAATGAAAAGAATTGAATTCTATTATGATGGAAAATTGTATGTACGCTTATCGAGCATTAATCTTGCTAAAAAAGGGGAAATACTAAAGAAACCAGGTCTAGTATTCACCGTGCGTGAGACGGATATTATACCTGCTTCATAAATCCTCCTAAGATTTTTATTATGAAAATATTTTAAAATCTTCACGGAATCGAAATCGAAATTATGATCTGCTTTAGTTATGTGTACAACTAAAGCATTGTTCAAATTTCCGAGGCGAATATCTCGTTTATGTTCGAAAACACGAGATTTTACGGACCTACATGTTTCACCCACATATTTTAGGTGACAGTTTTTGCATGAGATTTGGTAGATGCAAGCATCGGATGTAATATGTTGTTTGCTGGTGCTATTTAATAAATTACGGATAGTTCTAGTAGGTAATATAGTAGTTTTAATTTTTAACGCGTTTAAATTATTGGAAATACGTTCGGTCAAATGATTATTTGGAAGAAAGATGCGATCAAAAGAATTTTTATCAGGAGCAGCTGAAAGTGTACCTTTCATTGCTGTAGTTGTAGTGGCCTTCGGGGGGTCATTCTGCGCTGATGAGTAAATTTTTAACGCTTTATTTTTAGCTTTCTGTAATAATTGTCTCGGATACGAAAGATTTGAAAAGGTATGCTCAATATATGTGAATTCATCATCTAAATATTTTGCTGAACAGATGCGAAGAGCCCTTAAATAGAATCCAATAATAATGCCCCTCTTAGTGTTAGTATCATGGTGAGAGTAAAAATGTAAATAGTCATTTTTACATGTGGGTTTACGATATACTTTAAATTCTAATTTATTTTTATTTTTAATGAGTAGTATGTCTAAAAAGGGTAAAGAATTATTAGACTCAAGTTCATAGGTAAATTCTATAGTAGGTTCTATTTTATTTAATCTATCAGTAATCTTGTTTAAATCATGTTTATGTGGGTAGATAAATAAAATGTCATCGATGTATCGGAAGTAATGTGTATCAGGTGGAATGACATCTTTAAAAGGTCCAGATTCAAGAAATTCTAGAAATATGCATGCTAGGAATCCAGAGAGAGGACTCCCCATCGGTAAACCAAATTTTTGTTTATAATAAATATTATTATACTGGAAGAAACAATGTGAAGTGCAAAGTATGCATAATTTGATGCATTTCGAGATAGAGATAGGTAGCTTAAAGTCAATTTTCTTAAGGTGGTTCTCTAATTGTTTAATACATTTATTAACAGGTATATTAGTAAATAACGATTTGATGTCTAAGCTAGCTAGGGATTTGTTACCTATATCAATATTTCTCAACCTATTTAAAAGAGAGCCTGAATTCTTTATATGTGCGTTACTTACAGTGCCCAGAATTGGAGTTAGAAATTTAGTTAAATACCTAGCGATATTATGAGGAGCTGAGCCTATACCCGAGATGATGGGCCTTAATGGAATGTTAGGCTTATGGGTTTTGGGGAGGCCATAAATTTTAGGGACGGTGGGGTGGTAGTTAATAAGGGAAAGCCAAATTTTATCTTCATTACATATGAGTTTCTTATAGGACCTGTTGAATTCTTTTAGATTCTTAGAAACTTGTATAGGGGAGATCTGTTCATAAGTGTCTCTATCATTTAGCAAGTCCAACATTTTCTGGTTGTAAACAGTGGTATCCATGACAACAACACCGCCTCCTTTATCAGAAGGAGATATAATGATATTATTATTCATAGACAAGGATTTTAAGGCATTCATATACCTCTTAGGTAAAGTGAAATCCATATTTTGGCCATCAATAGAGGCAGCTAAAATGCCTTGGGTAAAACCTTTATGGAAGTCAGAATCACTGTGTTTGTAGTTTATATTTATAAGTTTGGTAATATTGAAGTCTTTTGAACCAGTTGCAAACTTTAGACCAAAGCTAAGGGCTTCAGTCTCTAAAGTGCTAAGTGTGGTATTGGAGACATTGGTGACCAGATCCATTCTACCCATATTCTTCCAACAGCTGCGATCACATAAAGTATGGAATTTTAGTTTTAAACTCCTGATGTGTTTATGATTAATTCTGGTCACTTCGGATCGAAGTCTCTCAGCTGTGATGCGAGACATGCTGTTTTTCAACTTTAGTTCACGTCCTAGAAGTGTGGCTTTTAAAAAGGTTTGTTCCTCGGAAAACTTTAAATCTTTTACTGATGATTCCAAGTAGACTTTGATATAGTCAGGGAAAATATGTGAAGATGATTTCAGAATATTAGATAAGCCCGATGGAACGATTTTCTCATATATACAGTTTGTTAAGAAATCCTTTCTGTTCTTGTAGGAATATGCGGTGACCAATAGATGTTTATATTTTCGGATGAGCTTGAAGTCTTCCATGTTAATGTTATAAAGTGAATTCAGGTTTGTATTTCCAGTAGACAGTATGTAAGCAAATATAAATGGATATAAATCCGACAGAATGGAGAAAAATATTTGGAAAAAACAAACAAAAATCCTTAAATGCAATTAAGTTGTTTTAATATGAATGAAATGTCAACGTCTGACGTTTCGGTTTAATAAACCTTCATCAGGACAATATTCATTAAAATGCAATTAACATATTCAGTTCAACATGACAAAGACGATGGACATAAAAACAAAACTTATCCAAAACAGATAACTGAAAATTTTAAATGATCAGCTTTCCGTTTAAGCGTGGTCACGTTGTCGTCAAATGGGCGACGCTTCAAAACGTATTCCTAAAATTTAAGTATTTTGAATGAAAACGAAAAAATGAAAAGAATTGAATTCTATTATGATGGAAAATTGTATGTACGCTTATCGAGCATTAATCTTGCTAAAAAAGGGGAAATACTAAAGAAACCAGGTCTAGTATTCACCGTGCGTGAGACGGATATTATACCTGCTTCATAAATCCTCCTAAGATTTTTATTATGAAAATATTTTAAAATCTTCACGGAATCGAAATCGAAATTATGATCTGCTTTAGTTATGTGTACAACTAAAGCATTGTTCAAATTTCCGAGGCGAATATCTCGTTTATGTTCGAAAACACGAGATTTTACGGACCTACATGTTTCACCCACATATTTTAGGTGACAATTCTGGGCACTGTAAGTAACGCACATATAAAGAATTCAGGCTCTCTTTTAAATAGGTTGAGAAATATTGATATAGGTAACAAATCCCTAGCTAGCTTAGACATCAAATCGTTATTTACTAATATACCTGTTAATAAATGTATTAAACAATTAGAGAACCACCTTAAGAAAATTGACTTTAAGCTACCTATCTCTATCTCGAAATGCATCAAATTATGCATACTTTGCACTTCACATTGTTTCTTCCAGTATAATAATATTTATTATAAACAAAAATTTGGTTTACCGATGGGGAGTCCTCTCTCTGGATTCCTAGCATGCATATTTCTAGAATTTCTTGAATCTGGACCTTTTAAAGATGTCATTCCACCTGATACACATTACTTCCGATACATCGATGACATTTTATTTATCTACCCACATAAACATGATTTAAACAAGATTACTGATAGATTAAATAAAATAGAACCTACTATAGAATTTACCTATGAACTTGAGTCTAATAATTCTTTACCCTTTTTAGACATACTACTCATTAAAAATAAAAATAAATTAGAATTTAAAGTATATCGTAAACCCACATGTAAAAATGACTATTTACATTTTTACTCTCACCATGATACTAACACTAAGAGGGGCATTATTATTGGATTCTATTTAAGGGCTCTTCGCATCTGTTCAGCAAAATATTTAGATGATGAATTCACATATATTGAGCATACCTTTTCAAATCTTTCGTATCCGAGACAATTATTACAGAAAGCTAAAAATAAAGCGTTAAAAATTTACTCATCAGCGCAGAATGACCCCCCGAAGGCCACTACAACTACAGCAATGAAAGGTACACTTTCAGCTGCTCCTGATAAAAATTCTTTTGATCGCATCTTTCTTCCAAATAATCATTTGACCGAACGTATTTCCAATAATTTAAACGCGTTAAAAATTAAAACTACTATATTACCTACTAGAACTATCCGTAATTTATTAAATAGCACCAGCAAACAACATATTACATCCGATGCTTGCATCTACCAAATCTCATGCAAAAACTGTCACCTAAAATATGTGGGTGAAACATGTAGGTCCGTAAAATCTCGTGTTTTCGAACATAAACGAGATATTCGCCTCGGAAATTTGAACAATGCTTTAGTTGTACACATAACTAAAGCAGATCATAATTTCGATTTCGATTCCGTGAAGATTTTAAAATATTTTCATAATAAAAATCTTAGGAGGATTTATGAAGCAGGTATAATATCCGTCTCACGCACGGTGAATACTAGACCTGGTTTCTTTAGTATTTCCCCTTTTTTAGCAAGATTAATGCTCGATAAGCGTACATACAATTTTCCATCATAATAGAATTCAATTCTTTTCATTTTTTCGTTTTCATTCAAAATACTTAAATTTTAGGAATACGTTTTGAAGCGTCGCCCATTTGACGACAACGTGACCACGCTTAAACGGAAAGCTGATCATTTAAAATTTTCAGTTATCTGTTTTGGATAAGTTTTGTTTTTATGTCCATCGTCTTTGTCATGTTGAACTGAATATGTTAATTGCATTTTAATGAATATTGTCCTGATGAAGGTTTATTAAACCGAAACGTCAGACGTTGACATTTCATTCATATTAAAACAACTTAATTGCATTTAAGGATTTTTGTTTGTTTTTTCCAAATATTTTTCTCCATTCTGTCGGATTTATATCCATTTATATTTGCTTACATACTGTCTACTGGAAATACAAACCTGAATTCACTTTATAACATTAACATGGAAGACTTCAAGCTCATCCGAAAATATAAACATCTATTGGTCACCGCATATTCCTACAAGAACAGAAAGGATTTCTTAACAAACTGTATATATGAGAAAATCGTTCCATCGGGCTTATCTAATATTCTGAAATCATCTTCACATATTTTCCCTGACTATATCAAAGTCTACTTGGAATCATCAGTAAAAGATTTAAAGTTTTCCGAGGAACAAACCTTTTTAAAAGCCACACTTCTAGGACGTGAACTAAAGTTGAAAAACAGCATGTCTCGCATCACAGCTGAGAGACTTCGATCCGAAGTGACCAGAATTAATCATAAACACATCAGGAGTTTAAAACTAAAATTCCATACTTTATGTGATCGCAGCTGTTGGAAGAATATGGGTAGAATGGATCTGGTCACCAATGTCTCCAATACCACACTTAGCACTTTAGAGACTGAAGCCCTTAGCTTTGGTCTAAAGTTTGCAACTGGTTCAAAAGACTTCAATATTACCAAACTTATAAATATAAACTACAAACACAGTGATTCTGACTTCCATAAAGGTTTTACCCAAGGCATTTTAGCTGCCTCTATTGATGGCCAAAATATGGATTTCACTTTACCTAAGAGGTATATGAATGCCTTAAAATCCTTGTCTATGAATAATAATATCATTATATCTCCTTCTGATAAAGGAGGCGGTGTTGTTGTCATGGATACCACTGTTTACAACCAGAAAATGTTGGACTTGCTAAATGATAGAGACACTTATGAACAGATCTCCCCTATACAAGTTTCTAAGAATCTAAAAGAATTCAACAGGTCCTATAAGAAACTCATATGTAATGAAGATAAAATTTGGCTTTCCCTTATTAACTACCACCCCACCGTCCCTAAAATTTATGGCCTCCCCAAAACCCATAAGCCTAACATTCCATTAAGGCCCATCATCTCGGGTATAGGCTCAGCTCCTCATAATATCGCTAGGTATTTAACTAAATTTCTAACTCCAATTCTGGGCACTGTAAGTAACGCACATATAAAGAATTCAGGCTCTCTTTTAAATAGGTTGAGAAATATTGATATAGGTAACAAATCCCTAGCTAGCTTAGACATCAAATCGTTATTTACTAATATACCTGTTAATAAATGTATTAAACAATTAGAGAACCACCTTAAGAAAATTGACTTTAAGCTACCTATCTCTATCTCGAAATGCATCAAATTATGCATACTTTGCACTTCACATTGTTTCTTCCAGTATAATAATATTTATTATAAACAAAAATTTGGTTTACCGATGGGGAGTCCTCTCTCTGGATTCCTAGCATGCATATTTCTAGAATTTCTTGAATCTGGACCTTTTAAAGATGTCATTCCACCTGATACACATTACTTCCGATACATCGATGACATTTTATTTATCTACCCACATAAACATGATTTAAACAAGATTACTGATAGATTAAATAAAATAGAACCTACTATAGAATTTACCTATGAACTTGAGTCTAATAATTCTTTACCCTTTTTAGACATACTACTCATTAAAAATAAAAATAAATTAGAATTTAAAGTATATCGTAAACCCACATGTAAAAATGACTATTTACATTTTTACTCTCACCATGATACTAACACTAAGAGGGGCATTATTATTGGATTCTATTTAAGGGCTCTTCGCATCTGTTCAGCAAAATATTTAGATGATGAATTCACATATATTGAGCATACCTTTTCAAATCTTTCGTATCCGAGACAATTATTACAGAAAGCTAAAAATAAAGCGTTAAAAATTTACTCATCAGCGCAGAATGACCCCCCGAAGGCCACTACAACTACAGCAATGAAAGGTACACTTTCAGCTGCTCCTGATAAAAATTCTTTTGATCGCATCTTTCTTCCAAATAATCATTTGACCGAACGTATTTCCAATAATTTAAACGCGTTAAAAATTAAAACTACTATATTACCTACTAGAACTATCCGTAATTTATTAAATAGCACCAGCAAACAACATATTACATCCGATGCTTGCATCTACCAAATCTCATGCAAAAACTGTCACCTAAAATATGTGGGTGAAACATGTAGGTCCGTAAAATCTCGTGTTTTCGAACATAAACGAGATATTCGCCTCGGAAATTTGAACAATGCTTTAGTTGTACACATAACTAAAGCAGATCATAATTTCGATTTCGATTCCGTGAAGATTTTAAAATATTTTCATAATAAAAATCTTAGGAGGATTTATGAAGCAGGTATAATATCCGTCTCACGCACGGTGAATACTAGACCTGGTTTCTTTAGTATTTCCCCTTTTTTAGCAAGATTAATGCTCGATAAGCGTACATACAATTTTCCATCATAATAGAATTCAATTCTTTTCATTTTTTCGTTTTCATTCAAAATACTTAAATTTTAGGAATACGTTTTGAAGCGTCGCCCATTTGACGACAACGTGACCACGCTTAAACGGAAAGCTGATCATTTAAAATTTTCAGTTATCTGTTTTGGATAAGTTTTGTTTTTATGTCCATCGTCTTTGTCATGTTGAACTGAATATGTTAATTGCATTTTAATGAATATTGTCCTGATGAAGGTTTATTAAACCGAAACGTCAGACGTTGACATTTCATTCATATTAAAACAACTTAATTGCATTTAAGGATTTTTGTTTGTTTTTTCCAAATATTTTTCTCCATTCTGTCGGATTTATATCCATTTATATTTGCTTACATATATATATATATATTTTCACTCACTTTCTTCACACTTCCTCAAGATACAGAACATCACTGCGCTAAGAAGCGATCCAATTGGTAATCCAAATTTTTTATTTGTAAAAATCATTATTAAACGTGAAATAGCTTTGATTGTTAATGGGACGGCAGATTTTTTTTTATTATCTTAGCTATTGGTAGGGGAAGATTTTCCTTTTATGATGTCAGATATTTTCTTTTAAGGTGATTTAGGCATTTCCCAACTGGGAAGTTGGTGTAAATGGATTTTCTAATTAGACTGGATATGAGTTTGTCAGCCATGTTCATTTACCTTAGTTTGACTGATAAACTCATAGTCTAGATATAAAATCCCTTTACACCAACGCGTGTTCAAGGTATTTTCAGTATCGTCCGGTTCATACTCCTCCCCAGTCTTTTGAACAGTAACAGGTTTATCCCTTGTTTCCTGTTTAGGATTGGGTCTTCTCTTCCTTCTAAAGTCCTTTTCATTCACTCCTAGTAACCCCCTTGCGTCTTAGTGGCATTATTGCCTTGCTTGGAATGAGTTGACTGGAAAAAATTGCCCATAGAAAGAAATGTCGCTTCGAATCTCTTCATCTATAGGGAAATTTATAGTGAAATTATCTAGCTCTACCATAATACAGAATAATTAAGAAAAATAATAATAGAGATAGGAAATTCATTTGACATAGCTAGAAAGTGGACAAAGTTTTTAGCGATTTGAACAATTTAATTGCTGCAAATCTAGTAATCTTATTAAAAATGAAATTCTTATCTCTTTCAGTGCTAACGTCAGTCGTTTTTTTCGCTGATGGGCAAATTAACAGGATATTTGTGAAGAACAAAATGAAGACAAAGCACGAATTTTTAAAAGGGGGACGTTACCTAATCGACGTCGTGTTATTGCACTGTACGTGTTAAATACATATAAATATCTTCAACTTACAACTAAATTAAACTGAACTAAAATTTTTGCTATCGAAGGAGAAAGAAAACTACCCTCGAAACTCCCGACGTGGGGTGGGGGAGCCTGATTGGAGGCCCCGGGTAGTTCTTTATGATATATTTATATACGTTAAAGCACAACTATTAAAGGACGAAATCTACACTATTTACATTATTCGGACTATTGTCCTCATCTTTGTCGCCATATTTATTACAACGTTTCGGCCGTGGTACGCTCCGGCCGTCTTCAGGTGGTTGGAATGTTGAACTAAACCCTTTATGTAGACTGTTCTAGTTCCACCTGCCATGTTTAAACATGGCAGGTGGAACTAGGCGTTGAAATCTGGATGTCAGTTATCAGTTATCTCCTGCTTAATTCCCTTTCCAAGTTAACAAAGTATTGAACTCACAACTCTTTGGGTCCTGTCCCTGGATCTAACCAACACCTTTATCCACTGTGCCATGTGTCCTTGAGGAAATCTGTGTATGAATTTCTGTTTGTTATAAACCTTATGTCTTCAGCATCATTTTTTTAGTGTTCATGCTGCAATTTTTGCTGTTATCATTGTATGTTTTTTTTTTTTTTTTAACCAGAGCTCATACTGCAAGTTCTGTTGTTATTACCGCTTTTTCTCTGATACTCCTTATTACTTGTTCCCATATTGTATTCATTTCTATGCTTGGTCGGATCAGGAGATTTTTGTGGCCTAGCATATGTGCTGATTCCTTAAGTTTACGAATTTTCCAAAGGTGTTCTTTGTCCATGATCTCAACCTGATCCCACAGAGGGCGGTGATCTCCCTTTTCTCTCTATATGTGGTCAGCCACGCCTGATTTTTCCACTTCCCCTCATATTACAGCCTTACCTTAAGTGGGAAGCCTGTCTCCCCTTTATATTTCTTTCCGCAGCTGCAAGGGATAGCGTACATACAGTCTTTAGTCATGTTCTCCTCTATGGGGGGGTTCTTACTCAGGAAGTAGTACCTTACAACGTAACAACTACCCCGAGTACATGGCAGCAGCCCCAAAAAACTGGGATAGACGGGTGCAAGAGAAGGACAACAACACTCAGAAAACCGTCTGCCTGCCTTATGTGAAGAGGTTATCTCAGAAAATACAAAAAAATGTATGTTTCTATCTCTCTCAAACCAAAAAGAACCTTTGATACATCTTTCAACTATCCTCGCAACTTTTTAAAATATGTAAATAAAATAAATATGTAAATAAAATAATACAAGCAGTGCAATAGGTTTTTCTATTTGGATTTTCTGGTGAGTTAATAATTAAGAAAGCTCCTTTTGAATTCATAATGCATAAATATGAATGAATATCATTATTTAAAGAAGGGGGTACAAATGAAAACTCACATGGAATTCCATTTCATTGAAGCAGACATTAAATACGTGATCTCTCTCTCCCTCCTATCCTTGCTATCACAAAGGAATGCCGGGGCGTAATGTGCGCGCTAACTAATGAAGGAACAAGCAGAATTCGGACAGGATGGCGAATTTCATTGTACTAAAGTACCTATTTAGACTAAAACCAAACCAGAAGCCGAAAGGATAAAGGATCCCGGCTATTAAGACAGGGATTATCCTGCCAAAGTAGATTAGATTTACCGCACCCTCGAGATTAAGAAACCAACTTACAATAAAATGTTGACCAATAACTTTGTGCCTCTACTGTAAAAAAAAAAAAAAAAAAAAAAAACAGACTTCTCAACCAGAAGGCATTTTAACCAGGTGCAAATGTGTCATGCCACAAATCAAGCAATCCGTTAGGGTCGTAGAGGCCCACGTATACTGCAATCATAACAACGGTAGTGTGTCTGACGGAGCCAATCGTCGCTCGGCTTTTTTTGAATTTAAATTTTTTCTTCTCCTAGATTGGTTGCCACCTTGTCAAGGTAAAAGTGCCCAGTTTTTATTAAGATTTAATGATAATTAGCATTTGAGAATAATTATAATATAAATTCTACATATCGAAAATGTCTGAATAACGAATAGATGCCCCCAATATGTCATTTAAGGGCAATGAAAGACATTTTTCATTTTGGTAAGTTCCACAGTAGACTCGCAAGCGGAAACCTGGCATTTCTGGACCATTTCCCCAAGTGATATGTGCTATATCCAATTTTAAAGTAGACAGTCCCAGGATTTCAGAACCGGTTGTTCTCCATCCAAGTATTTGCCAAGTTAATTTAATGCTCATAAGCGGACCTTTGGCATTTTGGGAACAAACATGTGCTATACCCAGTCTGAAAATAGACTGTCTCGGGAATTCAGAACTGGTTTAACTTTATTTATATTATTCGAACTATTGTCCTCATCTTTGTCGCCATATTTATTACGCCCCCGCCTTTTTCAGGTGGTTGGAATGTCGAACTGAACCCTTTATTTCGCTCACTGGGGTAGACTGTTCCACGTGTCAGTTCAATACCTTAACCGGGTATTGAACTCACACTCTTTGGGTCCTCTCACTGGATCTAACCAACGCCTTTATCCACTTTTCCATGTGTCTTTGAGGACATATGTGTATGAATTTCTGGCTATTATAAACCTAATGTCTTCAGCAACCATTTTTACAAGTGCTCATATTGTAATTATTGCTGTTATCAATACATGTCTTTACCAGAGCTCATATTTCAATTTTTGTTATTATCGCTTTTCTCTGGTACCCCTTATTGTTCCCATATTGTATTCATTTCTATGCTTAGTTGGCTCAGGAGAATTTTGTGGCCTAGCATATGTGCTGATTCCTTAAGTTTACGAATTTTCCAATGGTGTTCTTTGTCTATGATCGCAACCCGATAACTGACATCCGTTAAAGATGGCACGTGGAACTAGAACAGTCTACCACAGTGAGCAAAATAAATGGTTCAGTTCGATATTCCAACCACCTGAAGAAGGCCGGAGCGTACAACGGCCGGAACGCTGTAATAAATATGGCGATAAAGATGAAGACAATAGTCCGAATAATGTAAATAAACATATACGGAGCAGCCAGAAAAAAATAATTGAAAAAACTAAATACCATACACCATCAAGGACTTAAGCTAACCCTTGAAGCATATAGCACCTCTCCTGTCGAGAACCTATATACAGAGGCAAATCTTAAACAAAGACGTGAAAAACTTGCTCTGCCATATTACCTAAAACTCATCATGCCCTCTAAATCCAGCTTTCAGTATTACTTTCCAACCACAGTTCATAGAGTTTTTTCAGCAAAAAGAAACGCCCATCAAACCTTTTAGTTTACGGATAAAAAAGATCATAGAAGAAAACCAGATAAATACAACACAAATTCACAAATCAATTATATCTTCCACACACTCCTAGATTATAAATCAAAATAAAGTAATTCTTTGTCGTGTCCACTGAAACATCAAATACAATATTTAGAAACCAATCACACTCAAGAAAACACGTTTTAAAACACCAATAAAATCAATGTTTTTTTCTATTAGTCATTATTTTTAGGTAGTTACCAACCAAATATCGTGTAGACGTAATAGGAGACATACCATGTGCCCTTTTATGACCAATTAGGAATGAATAATTTAATTCTGGAGCCGATTTTGTTATGAAAAAGTGTATAAAAACATACAAAATCCGTTCCCTAAACACACAACTGTCACCAAACTCCATGCAACTCTCGCTTATGATCTTCACGACATTATGCTAAAAGCGACAGCGTTGACAAACTTCAGACTTCGGCAACACCGAAAACAGTAAGAAACATGATACCTCATCTCAGAAATATAGACAGATACTGGTTTAACTTTGTACTAACTCCAAGCATTTGTCAAGTTATAATCGTTGAAATTTAACCAATTTTTTTTATTTAATTTTTTAGATATTCAAAATTCCAATGTCTTCCTGGAATTGTTTACTCCTCACTACAAACAACAGATTCTAGACGTAAACCCTTATTTTTTAATTCGAAATGTAAAAGTTTTCTTTTGAATATTCCTCTTGAATACAGTTCCATAATGAAGTTGAAAGTCCCTTTGGCTCTATGGTTAGAGTTCACTATGCCTCCTAACAAGATATGAAATATTATCTCCTAATGTAGATTAGTCTGTCCAAGGCCGTGTTAATCGGCATTAAATTTATCCACAATATATTGCAATTGCATCATGGGAAATAGTCTGAAGAGATGTTATAATATGAAATTACTTTATTTTTCAAATTCTTTATTTTGTTGTTCTTAGTACCATGACATTTGAAAGAATTAATTCCCCGGTGTAAAAAGCTCGAAATTATGAGGGCACACACAGATACACACACTATTTGAAATAAAAGAATAACCGAACCATATGAACAACATGATAGAATTATATACAAAAGCTATTCACGTTTCGGGACTTCTGTTCTCTTCATCAGTCAAACATGTTCCAACAGTCGATAACGAATAGGTTTTTGTCTACAGTTCTATCAATTCTGTGTACTTAGACAACAAATGTTCTTTGAGGGAAATATTATTGAAGACCGATATTTTGTGACGATTAATTTTACTGATCAACTTTTTCAAATTACAAATATTCCTTCTCAGACAAGGAGGAAATTCAGTCAGAAATTGTCCGCATTTCATTTCGGAAGAAAAGTACAAGGAATATGGTCTAACCTTTCGAGTTTCTTATCTTCTCATCAGGATAGGTAGAGACTATGATCAGATTATTAGAACCAGTAAGTATTGTGATATTCGTAATTTGGAATAAATTGATCAGTAAAATTAATCGACACAAAATATCCGTTGATATGGTGGGTGAAATGATTTTTTTTTACTATATATATATATATATATATATATATATATATATATATATAGGAAATTGTAAGGCAAAATGGTAAAGTTTACTTGTGACGCGTTTCATTCGTTAGGACTTCATCGGACTGTTTGTTGACGTTGTTGTGACTACACAGTTTCAAAATTTTTTTAAATTTTTTCTTTTGGAATCTAGCCAAAATCATCTATATTGTTATATATGTCATATGTGTATTTGAGCAACAATCCCTCTTTTATGCGAGTTTCGTTAAAGATTCCTGACAAGGTATTGCGACTAAGCTTATTATTCAAGTTTTGTGTTCGTAAAAAGAGTGTTTTTTTCCGGGCACAAAATATTTAAAAACTGTCCGAAAGTTCTGCATATCCGAGCACTTTCGGCTATTCTTCTAGCCATTATCAAAGGCGGTTTTTATTTTTAAGTGAATGTGTGCGTGTTGTTTTTTTATGTATGTGTCTGAAGTTATAGGGATGTTTTATTTTACAAACACGGTCAGCACTTTGTGGCCGTGTTCACAGTTAATGCTATTGAGTGTTGGCTTTTCCTTTTCATTATTAGTGCTGCCATTATTTTTATCATTTTTACATACGAATAAGGCTATTATATTTTTTACTAGTGTGTTGCGGATGGAGCTTTGTGTGTGTGTGTAAACCTGACACCACCGACTCGTTTCTCACTTTGCCAACTTCCTTTGTTATAGACACAATTATTCTATATTATAAGAAAGGAGAAATTAAATCTTGGTTTCTATTGCTTTGCAAACAAAGATTATATAAACTGTTCTCGAACAAAGATGTCAGATAAAAATCAGCCATGCCAAGAGTAAAGATTTTAGGAGTGGTTACTCAACAATAAGATATCTACACACAGCAAAACAACCGAGAGAAACAAAAAAACGAAAACAAACAAAACAAACAAAAAAAAGAACAAAACAACACAGCAAACCATCTTGCTATAACCATTTGATTCCGTTGAACACTTGGCAGTTTATTATATAAAAAGGTATGGTCAATATACGTGAAATATTCTGCAATAATTTGACAAGATAAAAATCGAGAAAAAAAGCCGAAACAAAACGATACGATTTTGCATAAATTTACAGCATGTCTCCAGAATGTTTTCCGGTAAATTAACTACGAAGGACTAGGGGTAAATATGGTGTAGATAGAAAACCGTAGGGAAGGTAACCTGTCTAGAAGGAGGAAAAAAAAACATCTCCGATATAGATTTGAATTGGTTCAGTGGCCTAAAGTACGCCGGGGTAAGCGGTGGCTCCCTTACAATGAGCGACGTACGTTCGAACCCTGCAGGAATACACATTTTTGAAGTTTCTAGAATGCGCAGGCCTATAGACGTAGTAAACACTGTTAAAAAGAAACAGGGCGTCTAACCAAACACGTGCATCCACAATCTTTTTTAGATCTGTTATATTGATTTTTGGAGCAGTACAAAATTCTAGGCCTAATTTTAATAGCTTGATTTCATCCTTTGTAAGTGTATACGTAGATAGGTTTATTATTTAGGGTTTTGTGTCATCTAAACTTCTTTCTACATATTTCGGGTATTCTAAGAGATAACCTTTCTCTACACGTTTTGGGCTTTCTAGCCAATGAGAGTTTCTCTTGGCAAAATTAGGGTTCTTGTTTCTAGATGGCTCTGTATAAATGTTTTTGTTATAAGGGTGTTCCAGATGTTTCTAGACTTGTTGTTTCTGTATGGATTGTTTGTGGAGATTTTCGGGGAATTCTGATTGTATTCCTTGATATGGGTAGTGGTTGTTAGGTTTAGTTTGTTGTGGTAGGTACGGGTATCTATAAGTGTTGACTTAGTGAATGTACGTGTATTCTGGCCTCTGTCTATGTTACGGTGTGATGGTATATTGTAAAGGTTTGTGCGCTGTTAAGTGTATTTTCGTAATTATATTTGTTGTGTGGATGTTTTTGTGTGTGGTAATATGTATTAGGGTGCTTACCTTGTCGGTGTGTTTGTGTGTGGTAGTATGTATTTGGGTTCTTACCTCTGTTGCGTAGTTTTCTCTGTATTTGCTGATGTCGCATGTAGTTGATTTGTGATGGGTATTGTGTTTTATTGTGAGTTTGGTTCGTGTTTCTTTGGTTCTGTCTGCTTATGCAATTTTTCTTTTCTTGGTAATGTTTTCAGCCAGGTTATCTTTCTTTCCAAGATATTCCGAGATTTTTCCTCCTCTTATACAAGAAATATAGTCTTAAGATGTGCTATATTTATGGGACAAAATGCTCAATAACGCAAATAGATCGTGTGGAAATATAGAAGTCAACATAGAAGTCAACACTTAGAGGCGACATTTTTCATGATAGAGACTGTCCTAGTATGAAATAGACTGTCGCCTCTAAGTATCGACTGCTATGTTCACTATATATATATATATATATATATACACCCTGGTTAAGCAAAACATCGGCGCCTTTACAAATATATATTTTTTTAAATTTTCACAAAGGAAAAACTGAAAATCGAGAATAATGATTTTTTTACAATATACAATCGTTATTCTACCTAAAGTATTTTTGTAGCCTTTAGAGCTTCAAAACTTTTCATTGCACTTTCTACACCTATATCGTTCAAAACTCAATAATCGTGGCAAATAATCTTAAGCGATATGCAAATTTGTATAGACGAAAAGGATCATTATCCCTTCATCGCCCGTTCATTCATTTTCTGTTACGATGTTTGATCACGACACCATAAAGGAAAACGAATAATCAAATTCTCAAAATGTTTACTCCATCAAGAAATTACGGATTTTATTTCAATTTATTTTCAATTTTTTTCCCTTTTTCTTTGGAAACAAGACATGGCGGCATGATGACGCCCTTGGCTTTGATGGCGCCTTGGGCAACTGCCTGAGTTGCCAGTAACTTGAGCTGGCCTTACCACCAAGTATTTCTCTCACTCTGTAATAGTTCAGAACCATGCATCAAAATTGAAGGAACCTTTGACGAAAACTGAACTCTCCTCATGTCTTCTTCGAAGTCAGTTTGACAAGGGCAGCACCTAACCGATTTAGTCACGGGAACCAATCAGTGAATATCATCCACTTTAAGAAATTTAAAAGAAAATTCTTTCGAACTCTTAAATTTGAGTTTGAAAACTTATCACTAATATTGATGGAAAAGTAAGTAATTATTGTGGATGTGCGCAATGCGTCCCGTTCACTTTGGTACAAATACCCTCAGCAAAAGTATGAATCCATATCTTCTTCACCACCCCAGCTATGGGTTAAACAGCAGAACAAACTGGGCTCTATATTCTTGGTTGGCAACCAGTCTAGGAGAAAAACAATTTCGATTTCGAAATCGTTTGAACGTGGAATTAGCAAGTCTACGCTGTCAAAATCTACTTATTTTAGAAAGCACAGCAGTGCAGTAAGCTTGCGGTCCTATACATCAGAGTTTATATGGATGGAACCCACCACTTCAGCAGTCGATAGTGTTTCAGTAAGCTTTTAGATCATTAGATTGGTTTGGATTGTTTTGTTTTACGGTAACCACAATGGGTTATTTAATGCCAACGAAATTCCCTTGTTTTTCAAAAATATATAGCTGGTAATATTTTTTTTATAAAAAAATGTATAGTTTTGTTTTGTGGCATATTAACCTCAATAGGTTATTTAATGCTGAGAAGATTTTTATTTCTGGTAATATTTTCTTTTTTCAAATATTTATTGCTGATAGTAATTTTTTTAAAAAGTATTTCTGGTATTAAAATCTATTTTTACACTTTCATAGTGTTTCGAGTCAGGTTGTGGGGTCAACTATTTGCCCATAGTTGGAACCCTACCACCCCGGGTCAGGGCAGACCTGGGAATGCCAGCAATTAAGAGGTGGTTTCACCCTCCTCAAAACCTCCCGATCAGAGGCCTTGCTGCTGGACGTAGTTTATCGTCTTACCCAGGACGCTTTAGATCATTAGAAGTGGATATCTTAAGATTAGTAAATATCTACCGTGTCTTGTCTTGGTGCAATGTTTAACAATGTGATCTTTCAGGTCATTTTGACATAAATGTGGGCTTGAACCTTACTAAGTACTCTATACATGTAGCCTTGTGCCAAAACTAAGCTACGCTTAGTTAGCAACTCCCAAGCAGGATTCGTTTAGTTTGGCCAAAGGATATGTGTCCGAGATTCGCTTACTCGACAACGAGGCAGCCTGCTTCCAAGATAGTCTCTCGTTAAATGAGCAAGTCACTTAATGACAACTCGTCTGAGTGCCGAATTCGCCGACCGATTCTCTAGCCAGACATTTCTGATTATGAGTTCCGAGAATTAAAATTATTCTGCTCTCATATTATTGGAACTGTAATGAAGGCTATCAAACTTTCTAGTATGACGTCAATACTCGTTCGGAGAGGGAAGGCTATATGCGGATCGATTTACAGCGACAGAAACACAAGCAATATCGCCTTCACTTCACTTGTGTTCACTGAACATAGATATGAAAAGTTATCAAATTCCCGAAGAAAATAAGACATGGTACGGTGTGTGTGGATTCATGCCTTTTGTATAGACTTATGCAAGAAATAATAAATGCAATCGAAACTTAAATTAAGTTGCAATAAATTGGGCCAAATTTGTAAGCCTTATGAACAAGGTAAAAAAAATATTGCAAGTCTTACGAACAAGGTAAAAAAGCTTCAGCAGTCCTTTGAATTTGAAAATGAAAAAAGCTTACAAAATTATTTTTAAAGTAAGATGAAAATGCCTCATTTATCGAACAAAATTTCGGTTTTCGAACAACATAAGCGAAGCAGGTTAACCCGAACGGAATCATTTCTGAGTCGACCGCCGTGTTGCATACATTCGTATGATTGCTGTACTTTCCTTTTCCCGTTTTATTGTACTGTGACTTTTTTTTTCTCTACATTGATTCCTATTGGAAAAATAGTTCCGTGTTACGAACGGCCTACAGGAACGAATTAAATTCGTGAACCCAGGTTCCACTGTACTGCGTATGATAGATTCAATCTAGTGTTCTAATTCGTAATGTTGGACGATAATATAATATAAAAAACACCTCTTCTATCAGTTCATAAACCCGGGTTATTTACTTCTCTACCTGTACAGACTGTAAATGACCAAAGATTGGCAGCTGATCTCTACTTTGATCTAGCTCTAACACATCAGAATGAAAAGTGGCTGATCGGGCTATGCTGTATCACCAATCACGATAAACAGATGTTTCCTCAGGGAGGCCCCGTGCCTTGGGCGTCTAATTGGCCTTAAACTCAATCCAGGCCTCAAGTGGAACTCGTACATACGATCCATCGCTAAAGATGCTGGAAAATCGGTCGGTTCCCTGTACCACTCCAGTAAGTACCTGACTCCTGGTATCCTCTACAAGAACCAGATCAGACCCAAAATGGAGTACTGTTGCCATATATGGGCAGGGGCTGCCCAGACTTCACTTTCCAGTCTCAATAGAGTACAAAAGTATCTCCGCGTCCATGTGGGTGATCACGTTACAACCCTGCCTCTCACAGCCTCTCAACGCTCTACCGTTATTTCTATGGAAAGTGCTCAGACAAACTATATTCCTTAGTTTCCCCAGTTCTTAACTTCAAGACTAAGACTCGCTAAACCTCATTTACCTTTCTATTCCATTGGTGAGATGCAAGATCAATTCAGGCAGCTTCTTCCCACGAAACGCTGCTTTGTGGAGCCGACTCCAAAGTGGGTGTTTTCCTGAACAATATAATCTTAACCGGTTCAAGTCTAAGATTAACATTTATCTCATATCCGCATAAACTGTGCCTCGTATTCTGCAACCCTCTATCTTGAGTGGCTCTTGGGCTTTGTACAGGGTGAACATTATTGTAAAAAGAAAAATAGAAACAATAGTCTGCTAAAAGTGATTTGACATACAAACTCTTTAACTCTCACTAATCCGGAAGTCCGAACCAAACGAGGTCTCGTTATTGAATTTGCTGAAATTAGGAAGACACACGGCGATAAAATTCAGTCCTGCGTACGGTTCAAGCTGATTGCACTTTACAAGATTCGCTTGACAAGCTCGTTAGCCATTACACGGGACCGGAAGATCTAGCAAAGAAAAGGTCTAGCTATTTCTTAGCTGAAATTAATACCGGACTCAATAAAATTCCGTCATTCGTGAAGTTCGAACGTATTACACTTGAAAATGATTGTAAGATGATATTATTACTACTACAAAATATTATCATCATCATCATTATTAGTAGTAGATATCATTATTATTATTAAATGTTATCATCATCATTATTAGTAGTAGATATCATTATTATTATTATTAAATGTTATCATCATCATTATTAGTAGTAGATATTATTATTATTAAATGTTATCATCATCATTATTAGTAGTAGATATCATTATTATTATTATTAAATGTTATCATCATTATTAGTAGTAGATATCATTATTATTATTATTAAATGTTATCATCATCATTATTAGTAGTAGATATCATTATTATTATTAAATGTTATCATCATTATTAGTAGTAGATATCATTATTATTATTATTAAATGTTATCATCATCATTATTAGTAGTAGATATCATTATTATTATTATTAAATGTTATCATCATCATTATTAGTAGTAGATATCATTATTATTATTAAATGTTATCATCATCATTATTAGTAGTAGATATCATTATTATTATTATTAAATGTTATCATCATCATTATTAGTAGTAGATATCATTATTATTATTAAATGTTATCATCATCATTATTAGTAGTAGATATCATTATTATTATTAAATGTTATCATCATCATTAGATATTATTATTATTATTAGAAGCGGAAATTGATGACAAAAGCCATAAGTTTATACCAACGGCTTCTCATACTTGATACTTCTCGTTTTCACTTTCGCGTGGTCATGTGTGACATCACAAACTGCGATGCGATTTTCGTTTCCGCGTCTCGTATACACGAGTTTGTTGTTGCTTTGAAATTTTCATGCAACAAAAACAGACTATCATTATTGTTTTGTCCGTGTATTGTTTGATATATTGAAATGTAATTGTCGTCTTTGATAATGGCTTATGTAAGCCGAAAGCTTAGATAGGATTA
Source organism: Acanthosepion lycidas (assembly GCA_963932145.1). Classification (NCBI taxonomy): domain Eukaryota; kingdom Metazoa; phylum Mollusca; class Cephalopoda; order Sepiida; family Sepiidae; genus Acanthosepion; species Acanthosepion lycidas. The sequence continues at coordinate 13,211,077 of OZ010607.1, read as the reverse complement.
AAACATGAATCAATATAGTGATTTCCTTTCGTCTTTCAATGATAATGTTATTAAGCTTACCAATCAATATGAAAGGAACTTAAAATAAATAGACAAAACTTGTATATATTATTTAAGGAAACACACACACACACACATTATATGTGTGTGTGTGTATGTATAGTGTGTGTGTTTATATGTATGCATCTGTTACGGCGGCCTTATCGTTAAGAAAAAAAAAAAAAACCGGAAATAACAAAAAAACAAAAAACAAAAAAAAAGTTTCCAGTGATCTACCAAGTTCGATTATTCGCTCGTTCCGGGGCTATCAGATATCAGTCCTGGGGGACGGAGACAGAAAAATACATCTTAACTTCAGTAAACATTCTATTTTCTTTCTTTATGCTGAGAACTTCAGCACTTAAAACGATTTAACTTTTCTTAGATATTTCCAAATTGCTAGCATCAGGACCCTTACACTTAGAGACCGTTATTAAGTAACTCCTGAATATTCTAAATACCTCATAGTAATCTGGCCTTGTGTAAAAATTTGCCATCGTGATGAAGTAAGTAAAAAACATAATTGGGTAATTTTCTAATTTATATATAAAGCAAATCAATAACTTCGAGAAAATTGTCAAGTGTAAATCCCATATTATATATAAGTAAATTTTAATTGATTTTTTTAATCCAACATAGTTCTTGTTACTCAAATTATTATTTTTAATGCTTGGTGTGTGTGCGTGTGTGAGAAAACACACATTTGTTCAATTCAAATTTTGTGTTGTTAAGAGGTTAAATACTGTAATTGTTGGGATAAAAAAAACAAAAACAAATATAAAATGGAATAAAATTAGTAATAAAATAATAGTAATAATGAAGAGTGTATTGTTCTTGAACAAATATTCCCAACGAGGGAGGTATGCCCCACCGGTGCAGCATGGTAATATTTTGATGAAGCATGCGTATGATGTGCACCCTTCGGCTTACTATATCAACAGAATAAGGGTGCAATTAGAGAATGAGTTATTAACAATGAATTGTTTTCTAGTGAGCTCAAATTTCATTTTGCATTATTATTTCATGGTTAAAATGATCAAAGTATTTTACAGAATAAGCTTCCTTTCAATTCTCTATTATATATATATATATATATATATATAAAAAAACTGTCTTTTTTTTTTTAATTTTTTCTCTTTTCTGGATGACATGGTTTTTGGAGGCTTGTTTAGAGACCAAGTTAATGGCCTTTTAAGCTTCTTTCACGTGAATTGCAGTAAAATATTGAATATGTAAGAATTATATATTACAGGGGGGCGGGGATCACCAGAATTTTAGAAATACCAAAGTGGGGCATGGCCCAAAATCAGTTGGGAAACACTGGTCTAGAGTGTTGGTATAAAAAATCTATACTAAGGGGGAAATAAATTTCTATAAATTTTCAGAAATCTTTCTTCGTTAAAAATGAATTTTTTATTTTGTCACTATTTGAAGGAAATTTCGTGTGAATTGGGGCTGCTGATTTTACAGCGTATCAAACCTTGCCATTTAATGACTAAATATTGGTCATTTCTATTTATATGCATTTACTAGATTCGGGATAGGTAAATATTGGTGATTATTCAGTGGAACTAGTGCCCTAATCGGACTTGTTAACCATCGCGGTTCATTTGGAGATATTAGTCTGGCATAAGGTCATAGAAATACAGAACCCAGCGGATAACGAACTTATTACTCTGCGAAAATAGCGCAGTCATCATAACTCTACAATATGCGCCCAATTAACTGATATCTATAGTTCACTTTGTCTGGCACAAGGTGACATTAATGAGGTACACAGAATTTGTACAGAGTGGTCCGAAATTCTTGTCACCCCTACCAAAAAGTAATGAGAACAATAGAACAAGTAATACAGTAACACAAAGCGCATGCAATGTAGAAATAGTTACATTGGCGAGACATCTAGGAATTTAAAAGCAGTTGTTCTCTTGAGTTTACTCAAATTTACGTCGTCCTATGTATTTAGATTCTTGATAAAATCCAAAGAAGAATCTGCAATGTTATAGGTCCTGACCTGGCATCTCGGCTTCCGTCACTTTCCCAGCACTCTAATGTAACTTCTCCGTTCTTTTTCTATAAATATTTTCATGGTAATTGTTCGGAAGATCTTTCCTCTTTGGGTAACTCTGCTTCATGAAATTAAGCGCAGTACTAGAGGGTTGTCCAAAAGTCATGTCCCCCCACCTCTACGAAAAAGTAATGAGAACAACAGAAGAACAAGTAATAATACAGTAATACAAAGCACATGTACTGGATTCAATTTATTCACTTTCATTGACGCCATCACACATCGAGAAATTCTGGATGAACCCCCCCTCCATCATTTTCGTGGCACAAAATGACACGGTCCTATCTCCTGTGTGATATTTTACGAAGCTGTGCTTTGTTGATTGTTGTAAAGGCACTCCGAACGGTGTCCTTCATCTGATGGATATTCTGGTATTGTTCATGTGAAACTCTTTCCTTGATAATAGCCCACAGAACGTTGAAATAGAAAATTATATTATGTAGGGGTGACAAGAATTTCGGACCACCCTGTAGATCGTTAATCATTACTCCATGGCGAGACGAAAAGCAAGTCTTATTGCTTTGATGTATTCACAGTTGTATGGAGGTTATAAGCTTTAAGCTGTTGATATTATGACAAAATGAATCAGTTTATCGCCAATCATATTCGTTTTGCTGCCATTGCTGCAGACACTGTGAAATAATGACGTACGTCGTGAGAGGCGAATCGAAATGGTTTATATAATAAGAGGTTTCGGGTCGCGAAAACAAGGGTTTTCTTCAGGGCGCAGTTATAAAAAAAAAAAAAAAATGTACATAGAAAATATTTACTGTGTTGAAATCTAATAAGAATGGGAATGCAATATGAGAACGGAGTCTGCTAAGTACAATCTTCTTTACTTGGAGTGGCCCTTCAGGACGTTGGTAATCATGGCTCTCCACAATTTCCTTTCCTTTATAATAAATTGTCTTTTTGTAATTTCTCCTAAACCCAGTCTCGCCATTCATTTACTCCAGCTCACTAAGTCTGTTATGCAATGT
>OZ010607.1:13190490-13202990 GCA_963932145.1 Acanthosepion lycidas | reverse complement strand
GACTGTCCTGCTATTTACCCATAGCTGGAGGGAGAAGAACTTCCCCAAGAGTATTAGCACGTAAGTGAATGCAATAAATTCGTGTGGAGTTCAAACAGGGCTCTCCGATTCTTGAATTGGAGGCGCAATCCATTACTCCACCATTACTTAAAAGATCTTTGGGTAGCAATAAAAACTGCCTCAAATAAATTTCAAGTTGAAAATTTTACAAAATCGATAACAGACTGACGACCATTATAAGATGTCAACAAGTCCACATTAACACGAAAATGAAAAGAAAAATGTACAGATCTATGGGAAATGGTGCTAATTCAGATAGCGATGCATTTGCAGCCTATATCTTTTGGATTCATTGATAGATAAATATTTGTACTGCACTCATTTTGCTTGCATACTATCAACTGACACTCCCAAAGATGTTAACAGTATTTTTTTTATATTATTATTGTAGACAGTATAAAAGAGCATACCATTTACATTTGCTTTGTTATTGCTCCGTCAAACAGTTGGTCATTGTGCCCTTCGCTTTTCGTCAGGAATATGAGGGTGGGATTGAAAACTTCATAGGCTGACTATCACTAACAATTACAGTATACCACTTACTGTACCTCCACCAGCAGACTGCTACACATAAAATTTGTGTTTGGCAAAAATATTTAGCATTCTAACACAGAAATTAATATTAGATAATAGACTAGTAACACAAATTCAATATTCTATTAACGCTACAGCACCCATCGCGCCCAACCGCTGATACACTAAGTGTAAACACTGATCGATGCGCCGTTTAACTCAGGCAGCCATTCAGACAACTAAGTTTGGTATCAGTGTCATCTGCACAATTTCGTGATAGGAATGACAGTTATAATTTATAGGAGTTGATGTTGCCTTTAATGTGTTTATCATTAAGCCTGGCGAATATTTAAATGTTCGCTACGATATACCAATACAATATACGGTACCTATGGGTGTGAGTTGTAGGTTGTTTACTATACAAAAGTATTAGGGTTAGTGTAAGGTTACTTTTGTTTAGGGACATATGAAAGACACCTGAAGAAGGCTGGAGAGCATACCAGCCAAAATGTTGTGATACTAACAAAGATGAGGACATTAGTCTGAACCTAAATAATATAATATGAATAGGTAAGGTTACTTTTGTTTAGGGACATATGAAAGACATCTGAAGAAGGCTGGAGAGCATACAGGCCGAAAATGCTGTGATACTAACAACAAAGATGAGGATATTAGTCTGACCCTAAATAATCTAAATCGAATATAGTCTACTTTTAAACACTTATCTCGTGTTTATTGATAATTCAGTTCTCTGTTTTAACATTTTAAACTCATGAACAATCCTCTTTGATAAGGGCTGATTGAAAGCTCATCACTTAAGTGGAATTCTCTCACTCAAATCCCGTACACTCCAAGTGTGCAGGATTGAGCAATAATCTAAACACGTTAGGCGTTGCTTCTGCAGTTTCCATGGAAAATATGTTACCTTACCCCAGGATGGAATTGCTAGATCCAGGCCAAAGTGGTTTTGAATTCTGATTATGTTCGTCTAGACTAGTTGCCAACCGAGGCTGAAGAATCCATGCCTTACTTATTAGTAAACTTAAAGCTGCGGAGAGAAAAGGAATTCATACACCGTCACAAAAAACAAAAATATAACTATATCCTGATTTTTTTTTTAATCCACGTCGGTTGGTTAATTAGGTTTGATTTGGTTTATTTTGTTTTACGGCATATCAACCTCAATGGCTTATTTAATGCTGACAACATTTTTTATTGCTGGTAGTGTTTTGTGAAAAATCTGTTTCTGGTAACATTTTTCCTTCAAAATTGTATTGTAATCATTTTTTTCAAAAACGTATTGCTGGTAATAGTTAACTACTTTCTCATAGCTGGGACCCTAACAGGTGCTACCACCACGGGCCAGGGTGGACCTGGGAACACCAGCAATTAAGAGGTGGTTCCACACTCCTCAAAACCTCCTGATCAGAGGCCTTGCTGCTGGACGTAGTTTGTCGTCTTACCCAGAACGTGGATGTAGTCTAACGTCTTTCCCAGGACGTGGTTAATTAGGGAAACACAGACTTACATAATATAATCTGACAGCGTGAAAGGCTTGATGTTATTAGTCTTGTTTTATAAACATTAACTTTTTATTCTGTTTTTGTTGCGGGAGTGAAACTAACGCATCGCTCTTCAGTTATGAATTGAGCACTCTTGGCTACTGATTTGGCGTTTGTATACATCACGTATATAATAGTCGCTCAACTCTTGAACGACAGATCGGTTGAACTCTCTGCCTTCGGGCGGGAGGAACCCGAAGGAGACTACGCCGAAGGCCTGATTCTCATTCGAGGAGGTAAACCGACCCTGAACCCGTTTATTCGGGTTCAATGGGCATATTTTTGGCCGAGCCCACGGAGATCCCGCGTTAAAAAGGCCTTGTGCCACATGACGCCCTCGTGAGGGGCGGGGTTGCTGAATATCATCACGTATATAATACGTTAAAAGATTCCTTTTCTCTACCGTGCGCTGATAGCTTAGGGTGGGATCTCTGACTGGTGCCAAATCTGTCGAGTTTCAATCCCGGCTTGAGGCAATCGGATGTCTAGACACACTGATGAGCTGTAATACAGTGAAACAGGCTTTTATGTGGATTATATATATATATATATATATATATATATATATAGCGTGTGTGTGTGCGAGACAGTGAGAGAGAGAATGTTTGTGAATTGTAAAGGGAGCTTGAGAAAAAGTTGAAAAATAAAACCTGTTTTGAGACAATTCAGCTTTTGTCATACACTGTTGGGTCAGACACACGAGGAAAAAATCATTAATAATTTATCTGTCATTTATTTTTTTAAAAAAGCGATCAATAAAAAGTAGTGCAAAATATTATATTTTTATTCTAAGAGATTATAATAAAACATTTGACATCGCTACAAAAGGCTTTCGTGTTTCAATACAACGATTGTACTTCCTCAGGCGATTAAAAGTCACATCTACGCTTAAATAGAAAAATACGGTCAGAGGGTGAAGCTTATCCAGGTACAGTCTCGAATAAAACTAAATAAAGAAAAAGCCCTAAAGACAAACCTACCCACTCAGTAAAGTGCTGGAAGCATAGATTGTCTAGACAGAAAAAACAAAACAAAAAACAAAAACGCTTAACAACGTTAAAATCAAATCAAAGTCGATTTGAGATAGAGAGAGAGAGAGAGAGAGAAATCTGAGGGGGCGAGAATGAGATAGAGAGGGGGCGAGAATGAGATAGAGAGGGGGCGAGAATGAGATAGAGAGGGGGCGAGAATGAGATAGAGAGGGGGCGAGAATGAGATAGAGAGGGGGCGAGAATGAGATAGAGAGGGGGCGAGAATGAGATAGAGAGGGGGCGAGAATGAGATAGAGAGGGGGCGAGAATGAGATAGAGAGGGGGCGAGAATGAGATAGAGAGGGGGCGAGAATGAGATAGAGAGGGGGCGAGAATGAGATAGAGAGGGGGCGAGAATGAGATAGAGAGGGGGCGAGAATGAGATAGAGAGGGGGCGAGAATGAGATAGAGAGGGGGCGAGAATGAGATAGAGAGGGGGCGAGAATGAGATAGAGAGGGGGCGAGAATGAGATAGAGAGGGGGCGAGAATGAGATAGAGAGGGGGCGAGAATGAGATAGAGAGGGGGCGAGAATGAGATAGAGAGGGGGCGAGAATGAGATAGAGAGGGGGCGAGAATGAGATAGAGAGGGGGCGAGAATGAGATAGAGAGGGGGCGAGAATGAGATAGAGAGGGGGCGAGAATGAGATAGAGAGGGGGCGAGAATGAGATAGAGAGGGGGCGAGAATGAGATAGAGAGGGGGCGAGAATGAGATAGAGAGGGGGCGAGAATGAGATAGAGAGGGGGCGAGAATGAGATAGAGAGGGGGCGAGAATGAGATAGAGAGGGGGCGAGAATGAGATAGAGAGGGGGCGAGAATGAGATAGAGAGGGGGCGAGAATGAGATAGAGAGGGGGCGAGAGAGCGAGAAAGCACTTTCTTTTCATCAACCAGAATTATGACTGATTTTGCTAATATTTCAATGGTTTATTCAGTTTTCCTAAATACAGAAAACAAATCGTGAATCATTTATGCCTTTTTGCCAAATGATGCAGACTTTTTTAACTGGAGTTGAAGCCAAGATTTAAACAATGTCAGAATTTTTGCAGAATTCTACGATGTTCGGGCAAAAATAAGTCACCATAATGTTGCTGTTGCAGTTGCAGGTATCGACTCTTTAGTTGTGAGGTGTATAAAATTTTACAAATTAAACATTTATGCACTCCTGGAACATTTCTCGCATAAACGTTGGTGGACTCCAGTGAGTCCGGGTAAAAATTCGACACAAAACAATAAATATTAAACAAACGAAAATGCACTTTGCTAACCAAAAGAATTATATGTATACACAATTGAAAGGAAAATGCATTGAAACTAAATAATATTAGAATGGGCTTGTTTTTGTGCTTGAAATAAGTGTGTGATATGTGCGTGTGTGAGAGAGTTCAAAGGTCAACAAAGAATCAAGGACGCGCACGCGCCCCAGCGACTGCCTTCTTTACGTTCGACTACATCTGAAACAAGAGTTAAAGAGAGAAGATGAAGAAGGAAATGTTTGACTCTTTTTGTTTTTTTGTTTTTATTAGAACTAGCGAGCGCCCGTTCCTCTAACACGCGCTTTTGGGCAAAACAAAGTTGAGTAAACGGTAAACCACAGAGGAAATAAAATACATTTATTTCAGTATTTAAGAACTACTTTTTGTTTAACATGCTTATTTGTGAAATAGATTTTTAAAAAAGATAAAAATTGGTGGGGATCGGGGTAAATAAAAAACAATACAAAAGAAAAAAAAAAAAAAAAAAAAAAAAAAAAAAAACGATACAAAAAAAAACAACAAAAAAAAACACGTTCACGATGGAAAAGGCAACAAACAATTACTAGGCATCAGACAGCAAATCTTCAACAACTCCGTTTATTCGTAAATATTTATACTAATGATACAACTAATAATGGTTCACCTACCAAACTCTTGAGGACTAGAGCTTGGCAGCTATTCTTTCATCTGACCTAACAGCTCAGTGTGTGTGGGAGGGGAACTACATTTCTGCGCCCTCGTAGCTGACGAATTATTTCCCTGGCTGCAACCCCTTTCTCACAGACGAAACGCCGCCAGCTCCTCGTTGCTCTACCCCCATTTCCATGTTGTAAACTGTTCAGACGAACTATATTCCTTAGTTCCACCAGTTCTAACTTTTACGGCGAAGACCTGCAATGCCACGAACATTAGACCGAACAATCTTCATTCCTTTTGGATTCCATTGAGGAGATGTCCACTCGAGTAGTGTCTTCCCGCTGCTTTGTGGAACCGACTCCCAAGAGGATGCTTCCCCGATCATTACAATCTTAACCTATGCAAGTATAGGATTAACGGCAATTAACCCCCCCCACCAATGTCCGCATAAGCTGTGCCTCTTACTGTCACCAACTGATATAAATATGACGTAAAAGATTTACAGTGGCGGGAAAGTAACTGGGAGGGGGATAGAAAAATGCCACAGTGATGTGAAGATGATGTCACATTGAAGTCAAAGGGAAGACAGTTGAGAGCGAGATATGAACTGATACTTCTCTCAAAGCTATTTTGCGCGCAAGTCAGTCAGTTATGTGCCATGCGTGATACACGCTTAGGCGATCATGTATCTTTCGATACATGACTAACTAGGCCGATTTTTACCCGTAGTATGTTGCCATTTCTTTCTGTGGTAGACAAGTTGCTATCCAAGTCTATAGAACCCGGTCTGTCCTGCTATTTACCCATAGCTGGGGGGGGGGAGAGAAAAAGCAGATTGGTACCTTCCCAATGGTGTTAGCATGTAAGTGAATGTAACAGATTCGACTAGAATTCGAAAACGACCCCCGATTTCTTATTCCGAGCCGCTATCGGTTACAAATAAAGAGGAAAAAAAAAAAAAAAAAAAAAAAAAAAAAACTCACAGGGAAATGGAGAGGCCATTTCCTGTGATTTTAGAAAGGACATTTTCTCTCTCTGTCTTCCCTTCCATGTGACATTTTTCTATCACTCTCTCGCTTACTTTTCTGCCAGTTGTAAATTCACTATACTATTTACATTATTCAGACTATTGTCCTCATCTTTGTCGTCATGTTTATCACAACGTTTCGGCCGTTTTGCGCTCCGGCCTTCTTCAGGTGGTTGGAATGTCGAACACCACCTGAAGAAGGCCGGAGCGTTGTAATAAATATGGCGACAAAGATGAGGACAATAGTCAGAATAATGTAAATAGTGTACATAATACCTCATCTCAGAAATCTAGACAGGTAAATTCCCTATGTGTAAGAAAAAGTAGCAGCGAAACAAAATCCCTAAACACTAAATAATTTTGTTTAAATGTAGAAAAGATAATTGAAAGCTTAAAATTTTTGCACTGTAAATTAAATAAAACTTCTGTGATATTTTTCTAGTTAGTACAGTGCCATTTTTTTTTTTTTTTATCATTTCTCCAATTTAAAATTGCGACTTATTCCTACTCAGGAAGTTCTTAGCAAAAATAATATTTTTCTTGATTTGCTCTCAATAGAATTCTAGAATGAATATAAGACTTTCTCGAGGTTCATGCGTTTTAAAATGGTGAAAATTTTGTTAATACTGCTCCAGGTTCATCGACCGCTGCTTATGGAAGATTTTTGGTCACTGTTTTCTAAAGAAATTTAATCTTTCAACGATTTTCTTCGTTTGAATTGATTGTTAAACCGTCAAAAACTTGTGTTGGCAGAAAAGGAAAAAGTGTTTTGACAAGAAAGTAAACAGGAGTCTTTACGAAAACGTGTTGCCAACTTAAAATCTGACGCAACAGAATCTTCTTACTATTAGTTGCTTTATTTATTTTTACCTAATGTGGTCCTATGTAAAGCCGAGTAACGGCAAAGACTTCTCCATTTTTATTATTAACAAACACGATAAAAGAAAAAAAGCACGGTGAAGAAGAGACAGACGTGTATTTAACTCAGTGAAAACTAAATTTATTTTTGTGGTTTACACTTGGAAAATGAAGATTTTTATGATCTTTTTGTCTGAACAGAAATATTTTCACATTTAAAAATGTAAGTGTCACGCAAATCGGGAAGAAAACCTCTCGATGAGTCAACATGTAACATTTGAAGAAAAGAAAATGTCCAGGTGTACTTCGCTAAAGACATTCTATTAAAAAGTAAAAAAAAAAAATTTAGTATGGGAGCTCGGTAAAATTTAGTTAAAATTATAATATTCCAAATCATGATGGATGTTTTAATGAATGCAATTTTATCTCAAGTAATATTAATTAACGATGAAATTTAATTAAAAAAAAACAAAAAACAAATTGAGACACGCATGCGTATTTTGGCGTAATAGGTATCTTGAGATCGCTAAAAAACAGAGCATAGCATGACGAAAAGACACCAAACTTAATGAAAACAAAATTTTAATGTTATTATTAAGAGGAAAGATCAAAGTAATTTTTAATCATTTTTTAAATTTTTTTCTTCTTTTTAGAAGATTCTAAATTTTAATTAAAATAACCTTGTCTCTCTTTGTATCACCGGAACTAGTAAAATAAAATTTTAGAGCGTTTTTTTCTGTATGACAGACATTAATTTTGAAAATCTTGCAAAAATAAAAATAATTGTCGGATTTTAATGAAACTTTCAGAAACTATTCACAAATGATGGAATTTATTATAAATATGTTTTCCTTTTTTAAAGGAATGGCAATTTTTTTTTCATACGTATATGTTGAGAATATCATGAACGGAACATGTGAACAATGTGGAAGCTTTAAGAAGAAAAAAAGGACACAAAAATGTCACAGAAAGGACAAGAAAAGGACATCCCATCAAAAAAAGGGGGGACACTAAAAAAGGACATAAAAGAAAGAAAAAGTCCCCCCACCAAAAAAAAAAAAAAAAAAAAAAGAAAAAAAAAAAAAGACAACACACACACACACACACACAAAAAAAGAAACTAGATGCCCCATACTTTCGGCCTTGCTACGCTTGGAAAATAACCACAAAAAAAAAAAAAAAAAAAAAAAAAAAAGAAGAAACTTGTATTTAGAATCAGAAAATGTTCAGGGAACTTTTAATTCATCTCAAATAATCTAAATTACTTATCACAAATATTAATTCGATAATAAATTATAAATTTTAAATCAAAGTTTGCTAGTTTGTTTTTTTTATTAAATTTTTGGCACTCTTCTGGAATTATAAATCAAAATTTGTTTAGCTTGACATGAAGTTTCTGGAATTAATACAAGAATACACTGATAAAGAGAGTGGCGTTTTCGTTTGTTCCAGAGAGTAAATAATATTCTTCCTACGTGTTTTACCTGGGACTTCGATTATATCGGAATGTTGGATAGGATATACATCTTTGATGAATGACTCCAATTATATTCATCTGATTGTATATCACAGTATGAATTTCGTTGACCGAGAAACATCAGCTCACACGCAAACAATCGGAAGTACCTGGCGGAAGGCCAAAATGAAGAATAAGTTCCTGTTCGTGAATCATCACAGCACGATTCCCGAAATTGTGCGAGTTCCTTTGGAGGCTTAAGGCGAAAAAATAACAATGAATGCAGTTTTGAACAAATTTTAAAGGAGATTTCTGAATTTTGGTGTGAATTTTAGAAAAATTTATTTTTTTCTTTTGGGGTGAATTAACAGTAAAAAAAATTAGTTGAAGTTTCTGGGTCATATAATGTAGAAAAAGGGCTTGGAGAATTTAACACTCACATGGCAAGCTGAAGGCAATAGGGGTAGAAAAAAAACAATGAGTAACCTACTTAACGAGTTTGTGAAAGGGATAGCAGGACATATGATAAGGGGACAAACCTTACGAAAGAGAGGAGGTTGTGGAGAGCCATAATTGTCTGCGTTTTGAAGGAATATAAATGCACAACTATCCCAGCCACAAGCCAGTAGTCGATGCGGAACATTAATATTGTTTGTGTGTTCTTTTATATACTTAAACTGAACTAGTCTGGCACAAGGCTATTTTAACGGAGCAACCTGTGTGAGTGAATAGAACTCGCTCTAGTAATCAAACCTACACAACCAAGCTGACCATCGAGCTACGGTAGGCACACAGGGGCGGCAATTAAGATCGAACTCCCTGTAGAGTGTAAAAAAAAAAAAAGGGATAAGGATCTGCGAAATGGATTTGTTAAATTCGTTTTTGTTGCTTCTTTAACTGACTGGCATAAGGCCACAAAAGGCGCAGTGTCCAATGAGAATCGAACTTCACGTGCGGTTCCGTCTGCTAGTGAGAGGGGACCTGCTAATTATCGCACTACGAGAGGCGTTCGAACTTTGTAAGTTCAGGGTAATTTTAAGTAGGTGTGAGCCGTGCCCACTAAAAAAAAAAAAAAAAAAAAAAAAAAAAAAAAAAATACTAATTTCTTGAGAAAAAAAAAAGGTCACAAAAATGTATTTTTAACGTTCCCAACAGATGAAAGAGTTTTAAACCGGAAATTCTTTATCCCACCTTGACTAAGCAACAATAATGCCAGACTTACAAAGTAAATTCACAACTAAACACTTTTTAGTTTCACTGCCTTTTTTTCTCGCTATTTGTGATATAACTGAGGAGGTTGGTTCTTTTCTACTAGTAATTCTTGGTTAGCGTGCTGAACATTTCATGCCCACCCCAGAAGTACAATAAGTAACTCCTACCCTCGTAAAGATCGGCGACACCCTAGGGTATAGCAACAGCGCCTTTTCACAACGGTAAAAAAAAAAAAAAAAAAAAAAAAACTTGCATCACGTTGTCAAGATGACGAAAAGGGTTGGGGGTCGTGGCTCAACAACAATCATTCGGTGAACCTGACAACAGGCTTAAAAAATAAATACATTTTTTTTTTTTTTTTTTTTATCAAGCATGGGGAAACGATGTGGGTGTGCTGTGGTTTATTTTTATAAGACTGTCGGTCGAACAGCCTAATCAAATTAGTAGAGAGAATCAACAGCTCTGGTTCTTTAAGGCATTTCTCTCCACTCCTCACATTTAAATTAACAACCCTGTTTATATGAAGCAATCTTCCAAACTAGTAAGCGTTGTTGAAAACAGTCGAAACAATTTAGATTTCGTGCTCTCAAAAAATAAAAAAAATAATTATATTTATTTATATTAAAAAAAGAGACGAACAAAAAACAAAAAAACAAAAAAAACAAAAAACAAAAAAACAAAAGCAAAAAACAAAAAAACGAAAAACAAAAACAAAAACAAAAAAAACGTGTGCTAAGTTTTAAAAAATTCAAATACTATATATTTTTTTTTATAACATCATACCAGTTTGAATAAACTGTAAAAATATCTTTTTTTACTGGACACAATTTAGTTTTTTAGCATTTTAGTTTTTAGCCTTTTATTTACTTATTTTGGGAAATTGAATTTTCCCAAAATTTTTCTGCACATAAAACTTTTAAGTTTTAGAGAAGCTCTAGAAAGACATAAATAAATATGGATAAAAAAATCATTTTTTTAAATAAAATTAATGGCAGCAGTAATCACTTTTTTAGAATGATAATATTGTCATAGGCCAAGACGACATCTAGTCTGATTATGTTCTCAGTTTCAGAAAAACGTTGGGAAACTGAAGCACCCTTCCATAGCGCTATGGATGAAAGGTAAAGAAAAAAAAAAAAGTCGGTTGATATTTTTCACTTTAGTGTTAAGTGTTTAGACAGGAAAAGAATGAATTGTTTTGAAGTTTCTGTTGACACTAGTGATTAAAATAAAAGTGAAATGTAAAAATCTTTAACATCTCTAACAAGCAACAAACCAGGCGTTAAAAAGTAATCGATAGCGAACAACAAATAATATAGTTACGTGGATGCTTTAAGTTTCCTCTTTGTAAGTTTCTAATTGAATAAGCTAGCAAAATAGAACTTCATAAATCTATGTAGGGTAAAATCGAAAAATGTGTGTTTTTATTTTTTATTTATTTATTTATTTTTCCTGTAAAAAGTAAAGTAAAAAGACGATTACTTTGAAAAGTGAAACATTCAATTTACGGAGAGGGTTTACGAGTCGATTCTACATTTTGTTTTTTTCACTCGATCTCCCCCAGGTGTTTAGTTTGTTTTAACTAGCATTTATTCTTTTGTTAAGAGAAAAGACGAGACGAATTCTTGTATTTAAATAATTTAATTTCTTAGTATAGCTCATACGTTGCGTCCACATCTTATGATAGGATTAAAAAAAAAAAAAAAAAAAAAAATGTTTGCCCTTCACCTGAGAATATCACCAAAAGAACAAAGCCCTGCAATCTGATATACAATTGTACTATTATTATTTGATAATGAGAGTATGTTGTTACTAATGGTGGAAAAAAAAAAAAAAAAAAAAAAACATAACTGAATAGGATCTAAAAAATAAACAGATTTTAAGAAAATAAAAATGTTTCCTACGAAAAATAAAATTATAAAATAAATATTTTGAGTAATATAAATAAAAAGTAAAAAAATAAAAAAAAAAAAAAACAAAAAAAACTAACAAATAAAAACTCCAATCTCATGTCATTAGCCGGGGGTAAGATATTGTTTTTTTAATTTAGTAATCCCAAGGAATCAATAAATTTCTTATCCGACATTATTTTCTTATTCTTCCAAACGTTATTTTGTGGATACACATGTTTGAATAGACGCCCTGTTTTTATTAAACAAACAAATCTCTTGAATACGCAGACCAGTAAACAAACGTAATTTACAGTAACACACTGTTTATAAAACCAGGGCGTCTACTCAAACATGGATATCCACCACAAAATAACGAACTGTTTTCAAACCTTCTGTGAAAAAGTCAAGAGCAGACAGTTCTCTTTCTAAGCCAGAATTAACGAGCATTACCAACTCGGTACATGAAGGGACATAATTAGAGACCTCGCAGCAGTCAGTTCGTTCTACTACCACTGGAGCTACACTTGCAAAAATACTTATTTTTTTGTTTGTTTAAATTGGGAGATGGAGTTAGTTATCTTAAGAAGATTATAAATTGATCGATTTAAAATGATAAAAAAACATATAAAATAAACGGAGAAAGGCGTACCTGAACCGTTGCAAATATCGATGTTTAAAAAGAAGATCCACACAAAGTGAATTCCCCCACCCCGGCAAATGAATATTTATTTTACGGGTCTTTTAAATTGATATTTTGAAACGGGAAAATTCAGTGTTAATAAATAAATAGATAAAATAAAAATAAAATAAAATATAGAAAAAAAATGTTTTTTAAAAAGTAATTTAAAATGAATTACAGCAACTTAAAGGTTTTATTGTTGAAAATATTAATATTTTTCTAAATCGATAACACTGAAAGAGAAAAAAAAATAACAACAAAAGCTGAAAGCAGCAAACAAAGGCAAAGTAAAAACCCGATACTAAAAATATAAATAGA
>OZ010607.1:12960490-13185490 GCA_963932145.1 Acanthosepion lycidas | reverse complement strand
ACCGTGACAATATAAAATTTACAAAAAAAAAAAAAAAAAATTGCGTCCATGTTCTTACAGTATATCACCATTCTTTCATTTCGGCTAGATTGAAAAAGAGAAAAAAAATTATTTCAAAAGATTTTGAAATTACCAGCGTCTCTCGTTTCGTGCACATGTGTAGACGTGACAACGTCAAGAAAGCAAAAAATCCTAACGGATGAAACGCAGTAGAAAAAAAACCCTTTTAAATTTGTCATATTTTTCTAAATACTGTCTGTTGATATATAAAATTATATAAAATTATATAACGAGTTCGACATATGAGGTTCCGACGACCACGAACTAATTATCTGCATGCCTATGACGGGCATGACTTTTGAGACCGGCTCGAGAATTGCACAAAAGACCACAAACAGTACAAGAGAATGTATTGTATCCAAGTGCAGCAGGAACACTGTTAGAGGTCTTATTTTGCTGACTCATTTCATGTAGTCGACCGATGCTTACTTGCAGTTATATCAATGTTGTACTTCTTTAGCACCAATGCGACCAGAACTGTTTTTCTTTCTGGTGCTGAGTTGTTGTCTTGGAGAGTTCGTACATTCCAAGTGCCAAGATGAAGTTGATGTTGTTCCGCAGAGTTTGTCGCAGTAGCCGGATATGGGTGGAACTAATTAGATGTAGTTGTCAGAAAACCAACACAATGATTTGTTTCAAGTGGTGAAGGCTTGTGTCGGACCATCCACACTTTTTGGATCTGTCAATAAAAAAGTAACGGTGCAAAAGACTTGCCACGGAAACTCCCAACGACAGTCCTCATGTGTTATTATCGTAGAGTTTAACCTCTCCGGATCGCAGTCAATATCAGCCAGTACACGCCTTTCGACAGACACATGCAATATATTGACCGGGTTAAGTTGTCATGAGTTTTCTTTCCCATCTTTTTATCGTGAAACCAAAACTAAAATGATTGCTAACCAAAGCTCAGAGAGACTCATTTCACCCTCATCACACTTGATATATATAGAAAAAAGAATGTATAAACAAACACACACACACACACACACACACACACACACACACACACACACACACACACACATACATATAAATATATATATATATATATATATATATAATGGACTCCCCCCGTAGGTTTCGACTTATGAGAATCTGACAGCTTAGTTGACTCAGTTATGAAATTTTGTGGCATTTAAGACCCGTTAGTGATTTACAAAGGAGGCCACATATGGAGAAAGAGTGAGGATTGTGAGATGAGATTACTGTTAGATTGGCTGACCTTTTAGTTCTTACTCTCGCTTCTTGAAGATGACTCAGACAAGCAATATATATATATATATATATATATATATATATATATATATATATACATTTGTGTGTGTGTGTGTATGCGTTTGTAAAGTAGGCTATAGAATCCCAACAAAAGTTTTGAAGCAATATAACAAATGGAAAACTAGATTTGATTACGCGTTTCGCCTTTCTAGGCTTCATTAGATTCAAAAACGAAATAAAGAGATAATAAATTACTAGTACTTTTTCAGAATACTTTGTACGTTGTCGGGATTCTGTATTCTATTTTATGCACACTATGTTGACATGGAATACACCTGGACACACCTGAAACATATAGGTATTTTACTTTCAATCCATTCTGAAGGATTAGATGAAGATTCATTTAAAAAAAAAGGCTATATGAATTTCTTGCTTTCTAACCATTCTGAAAACGCGATGATGCTTTACCTATGTTTCTCCATACAGAAAAACTGGGAGAATATATAAATAACTTTCGACATGAACTAAGAATTTTAAAGAAAAGATACAGAATAAATATTGAGATTTATTGCAAATTAATACAATTATGGCACAAGGCCGAAAAGGGGCAATGGATTGAGGCTGGTCTTCACTAACTATCTTCACTATACCTAGCTAATCGGATTCACGACCCATTCACTCATCACAATTTCATCATTCACCATAAGAACTCACCCGTCGTCAATCAATCCTCCATACACCATAATACCACATCCTCTAAGGGGAGGGGGGTAAAAACAAATCCATCCCAATGAGATGATAAATATTATTTACAATATATATATATATATATATATATATATATATATATATATATACAAATCGGATGAATAATCATGAAAGTGTAGGGGTGAACCCCAAAACAAACTATACATACAGAATACAATACACAATACTATATACAATAGAATAGAGGATACAGAATAAATATTAACGGCTTTCTTAAAAGTCACTCACTTCTATTCTTTACTTTCATCACAAGAAACGCCATCTTAGCTGGAAAAGTACTAATAATCTATTATTTAAGCATACGCACAAATACACACAGACATATTTCTTTCGTTTTTGGATCTGATGAAGCCCAGAAAAGTGAAACGCGAAATCTAGTTTCAATGAAATGGTTTTCTATTTTTCAAATATATATATATAAAAAGCCGCCCTATCGAGTGGCATTTAAGCTAGATCCTGCGGAGGGCTCTTGATTGGGCCTTCGGCTTATTCACGAGTTTGAACGTCCCTAAGTCTTTGCCTATTCACAGCATTGGAAGCTCTCCTGACTGCCGTTTGAGCTGGGTTTTCATTTGCACCGGACTTTCTTTTCCTCACTGCAGCCTTGGCTCTTTTGACTGCTATCTGGTCCTCTGTTGGCAGAGATTTCTTTTTGCGAGGCATACTGCTGCCCTATGCGATAGGCAACAATAAACTACAGAAGATTGATTGTTGCATTTAAGTATTGCATTAATATTTAAGCTTACCTTCTAAAAATGCAAAGGTAATACTTCTACCGCCACTCAATTTAAAGAAAATTTGATGGACGTAGGTCCTTATTTTCCGTACAAATAATAATTTTTTTCGTGGGTGACTTTGGCTTGATTTCGCAATTAATTTCAATTATTCCCAAATTAATTTCCAAGTTATAAAAATTGCTATCGTACAAAAAAGTCGTTGCTAAAAATCACGTAAAAAAATCGACGAAAATAATTGCAGTAATGAATACTTGGGAATCCAAAATTTCAGTTTTGCTGGTCCGGTTCGGGTCCAGAATATTTTTTAATTTGCTCATGGAGTCGGCCTGATTCCAAAATGGTATAATATCTTGTGCTTCGGCCGCTGGTGGTAAAGTTGAAAACGGGCGATACGCGATACACTGCATTCGCATATATATATATATATATATATATATATATATATATATATATATATATATATATATTAAAAGATAAATTTTAATCCGATATTTTTATTGCTTCAAAACGTTATTATAATGGATACTTGGTATTATGTAATACACACTGTTTGAAAAATAAAAATGGGACGGCTATTTCAAATATGAAGTAGCCACTCTAATAAATTTTAAATTAATAAATTCATAGTAACACACACACACATAAACACACACACTCACATACACGCACACACATATATATATATGTATGTATGTGTGTATGATAAAAATATAGTTTTAAGGTATGCTATATTTATGGGTTAAAGTGCTCAATATCAGGGTTAGAGCCTACGTAAATATAAAAGTGGACACTGAGGTCAACACTCAGCGGCGACAGTCTGTTTCATGCTTAAACGCAATCTCATATATATATATATATATATATATATATATATATATATATATATATATATATATATGTGTGTGTGTGTGTGTGTGTGTGTGTGTGTGATAGAAATATAGTTTTAAAGGTATGTAATGCCTCCAAAACAAAACTGCTCTAATTTAACCACCATAGAGAAACCTTCCTGTTCGCCATCAGCATGGCTGATGCTGGATTCATAGAGAGCAACACACTGAATATTCTTGGCCCCACGTTCTTAACTGATATGAAGTGGAACGCCCACATCGAATCAATAGCTGCATCTACTG
The DNA here is from genome assembly GCA_963932145.1 of Acanthosepion lycidas. NCBI lineage: Eukaryota > Metazoa > Mollusca > Cephalopoda > Sepiida > Sepiidae > Acanthosepion > Acanthosepion lycidas. The sequence continues at coordinate 13,181,580 of OZ010607.1, read as the reverse complement.
CAAGGAAATGTGGGTCACTGTGTCGGCCAAATGGTTTTTCTCGTCAGAGTCCATCTTGCACATTTACAAATCTACCATTCGTCAGTGGATTGAATACTGTTGTCATATGTGGTCAAGTTCTCAATTCGAGGTCCTTGACAAAATACAAAGAAGGATCTGCAATTTAATAGATCCTGACTTGACATCTCGACTTCAATCACTTTCTCACCGATGTCACGTGTCTTCCCTCTGTCTTTTATACAAATATTTTCATGGCAACTGCTTTGACGAGCTTTTTCCATTGGTCACCGGACTACTTGTATTTAAGCGTGCTACTAGATTGGCATCTGGGTCCCACCCTTTTACTGTTGAATTAGGTAAATGCAACCGTCACTTCTACTCCAATAGTTTCTTTTCTTGCACCTCGCGCCTGTGTAACTCCCTTCTGTTTCCTTGCTTCCCTGATAACTACAATTTTAAAAAATTTAAATGCAACGTAAATCGACAACTTCTGTTTTCTTGAACTCCATTCAGCTTTTATCCTTTCTTCAGTCCCCTCCCCATACCCAGTCTTTTCTCTCAGTTTCACTCTCTTTACCCCCACCCACTGCGTACTAGTGGCATTTCCGCCTTGCTTGTGGTGGAATGATTAAAACAAATGCTATATTTATGGCAAAACTGCTCAATATCAGGGATAGAGCGTGTGTAAATATAAAAGTGGACCTTGGGATCAACACCAAGTGGCGACAGTCTCTTTCATACTTGAATAATTATGAAACAGACTGTCGCTTAAGCAAGGTTGTATACAATGCTTAAGCACATCCTTCTCGTTCAACCTTGCTTAATCAACAACGCCCTTCGTGCTCGAGTCAGTTAAAGCACGTCGGATCTAACGACGGCTTCTCCTCCAAAATGGGACATAGGTTCGAATCCAGTCGGAGAGCACAGTTTTTCTTTATGAGATTTCTCAAACATTCAGACAGGTAGACGAAAATAAAATGCTGTTTTAAAAATATAAACGGGGTGTCTTCTCAAATATGGGTATCCACTAAAAATAACGTTTAAATGATAAAATATGTATTTTATTTTTTATTAATAAATAAAAATCCTTTATATATATAATAGCTGGCCACTTTTATTCGCGGATTACGCATCTCCTAGGGCGGCTACATTAGTTACAGTTTCTGGGAGAGAGCGTGTTATCTACAGTGATCAGCTGTCTGAACAAGGCCAGCACACTCAAACCCTTGGTCACGGTGCTAGCCCAGTTATCAACCAAGGGTTCCGTCTACCCAATTTTACACTTGGGTCAAGCCGTAGTTTCAGGCACTTTCCAATGGTGTCTCACGCTGGGATCGACCCCTCCAGTTAGATAACATCAGGAAGTTAACTAACTCGCAAACCGAAAACGGTGAGATTCGAACCCAGGTCTCATGGTCAGAAAGCGAAGGTTCTAACCATTCGGCCACGTTCCCATACATACATACATACATACATACATACATACATACATACATACATACATACATACATACATACATACATACATACATACATACATACATACATACAGTTTTGAACTGTAAGGTCCGTTTCTTCCACAGAAGACTGAACTGAATGTGCGTTCGCAGGTTAATTTTCGGCGTTTAAGCACATTAGTATTACACTGGCTATCTCTCTATTCTTATGACCTTGAAAACGAACGAAGATACTTCCTAATACTCGGAGGTACCTAATGAGGAAAGAGGGCTTGAAAAATCTGATACTCACAGGACAGGTTAGAGGCAAAATGGACAGGGGTAAAAAACGCATAACCTACTTAGTAAGCTTGAGTAAAAGGACGGCGGAACAAGGTTTAGGAGAAAAAAAAAGACAGAATTCATTCAAAGCTACAAAGTAAAGGAAATTGTGGAGAGCCATAATCGTCTAGATCCTGAGAGCACATAAAGAAGAAAACTCGGAGCATAAGACATCAGTTTGGTAGCCATGTTTGAACTTTGCGGTGTATTGAATTGACTTAATACAACGACCTGTGTCTTTTCAGGAACGGAGGATCATGGGTCCCCCCAGCGTCAAATCCTTTGTAGTACTTAATAGTGTCCACCTTTTTATAGTCCCTCGCAATCTCCGTTTCTGCCATTCATTAAAACATACTAGGTTACTCACTGTTTCCTTCAATATGTCCTGGGAGTGTCAAATTCTCCAAGCCCTCATTCCCCATTATGCATCCCAGAAATTTAAACTGTCTTTTTCTGATTCTAATTACCAGTGTCTTTTTTTGTGTTCATTTTCGTTAATATTTCTTCATTACTCACATGTTCTGCTCATGGTATTTTTTTTAACATCGATATCACCCCCAAGCAAAGCAGTATAGCACGCAAGGGGTGTGGAAGAATTAGGAACAGAAATATTAGTAGGGTTGAGAAACAAAAGTGTTTCAAGGAGGACAGTAGATAGCGACTGACATTGCATTTCAGTTTAAAGTTGATGGGAAAGCATGGAGCCAGGAGGGAATTCCACAAGCGAGAAGTGCGGGATAAGAAACTGTTTGCATAGAAGTCTCGGCTGCATCTAGCTAGCTCAACTGTAAATTGATGAGATCTCGACGCCAGACTAGCATTGCGTTTAAATTCATAAAGTCTAGGTACAATAGAACTCATCCGAACAATTACCATGGAAATATTTACAACAAAAGGCACAGTGAGGCAACATTACGGCGGTGGGCAAGTGACTAAAGCCGAGCCACCAGATCAGGACCAATAATATTGCTGATTCTTCTTTGGATCTTATCGAAGAGCTCAAGGAAAATAGCAGGGACACTGGACCATGTATGGCAGTAATATTCTAAGCATGGGCGAATGGTAGACATATAGATATGTAAGATAGATTCCGGAGAGAAAAATTCTCACTCGACACAGTGAACCGACTTTCTTAGCAGCTGACCTGGCGATGGATTCAATGTATTCTTTCTACCTCATGTCTGCTGAGAAGGTTAGCCCGAGAGGTGTAATGAGTCACTTTCTTGGTGGGTAGCATCAACTATGGTGAGGCAGAGTGGGGCCTCTAAGATGATTAATGGAGAGCAGTTTAGTTTTGGATCCGTTAAAATTGGCAAGCCATCTTTTTCCCTAGTTAACGACGGTTCTGAGGTCGTTTTGTACTTCGGCTGCCAGATGGTGATGATGATGATGATGATTCTTCGGTGGTTTTCATATCTCTATTTCGCAACACCCATCTTTGATTGTTTCTCTTGCTTAAAACAAGACATTCTGTCTTCTTACAATCGATGGCTGGTCCATTCTTTCGGTTTTCTTTTGTTACCATCTTTAGGAGTTCCTCACGTTGACCTTCTGTGTCTGCCGACGAACCAGAGGTCGAAGGATGATGATGATGATGATAATTAAGTTAACCCTCTACCTCAGTGACCCCGGTCTTTGTACAGGGCGAACCTTCGTGTAAAAAAAAAAAAAAAAAAAAAATTGAGTAGACTTTTAGGAGTTCCTGTAGTTGACCTTCTGTGTCTGCCGACGAACCAGAGGGAGGTCGAAGGATGATGATGATGATGATGATGATGATGATGATGATGATGTTGTTCATGATGACGGTCGTCTTTGAGTAGAGAATCCAGAGGTTAGCAGTGAATATTTCGAAGACAGTAGAAAAGCGTAGTTCAGGTTAGCAGTGGATATCTCGGTAAAGTAGCACAGCGTAGTTCTTCCTTCTGTTTCTCATTGCCTGACAAGCTGGTACTGGACATTCGGATAAAGTAAACAAAATGGCCGCCTTTATACACGACGGATTGAATATTCTACGTCTTCTGATTGGTTAACCTTCTATTCGTGGACTATAAAGTGAGTCAAGTCATTTGGGCTAGCTCACTAGTTACATAATGTATCCAAAAATTGTAACAGATGATGATGATGATAAATGCAACGTCAGTGACCCCGGTCTTTGTACAGAGCGAACCTTAGTGTAAAATAAAATTAGATAGCGTAGACGTTTAGAAGTTCCTGTAGTTGACCTTCTGTGTCGGCCATCACTATGGTGCTATCTGTGTAGGGGACAATTACCTAATAGATAAGATATAAACCCCGAGATATGGTGTTTGGGGAAAGTCAATTTTCGTGAGAAAACACTTCTAGAAGGACGTGTCTCCTTGCGGCCATACTCAATCGTGGGAAAGTCTTCGGGAGTAAATCCTGAAGGCAAATCTGGAGTTGGAGTTTCTATGACAGTCCGCGGAAATTCAAAGTCCATGTTGGTGTCTGACGTGGGATAATTCACTTTATGGTTTGAAAGAACTCTTCAGTCTTTGGCGGCAGTCTTTCTAGAGATGGTATCTCGACAAAAACACCCGGATGTCGGGTTGGCATTCTACATTTTGTATCAGCTACCGAAAGATACATTGGGGATCTATGGACAGCAATACAGGACCGAATAGTGTGGGATTGTCAATGGAGTTCCGACCAACCATAAGGAGGTCGAAGGATGATGATGATTATGATGATGAACGTAACCCCCTACCTCGAGTGGCCCCGGGCCTTGGCATTGGATATATAGGATAGACAATGGTTGACCCTGAACCTGAAGGAATTGATTTGTAGTGGTTACAGAATTATCCCGGTGGTCTTTTCCATAATATGGAAACTCCTGGAAAGAATCGGTCCGAATAGAACGTCGTTCTTGCCAATGGGATATGAAGAGAATGAAGAGGGTCAGCTCCTTTTTACATGGCAAAGCGGGACTTAGTTGGAAAAGCCTGAACTGGTGGAAAGAAGTTTGTCAAATATATTTTTTTTTCTGTAGTTTACTGCTAGCAGCAAGCAGAAATATTTCTTCTCCCGATGATGGACATTTTGGCCGAAACTAGTCGAGGAATCTAATTGAAATAATAAAAAAAAAAAAACGAAAGAACATTAATCTACAACCCAGTGTGTCTGAAGATTTTAATTTTTTAATATTTTTTTTATTGTTCAATATATATATATATATATATATATATATATATATATATATATATTGAACAATAAATATATATATATATATATATATATATATGTATTGGTCTTGTTTGTCTTCTTTATCTACAGTTGGACTTAATTCAAGTCCGCCATTTTCTGGACCTTTTAATATTCTTAGTGGAGTTACACACGCGTTTCTAATACACAACGCGGCAAACCCACCCGGTCCTCCCTGGAGCCAATTCGAATAAAACGCTTTTATCAAACCGAACCCTACAAAAAACTTACGCGTATTACTTCATCTTGTGTTGATTGCCAAATAAATTCCTTAGTGCGTTATAGTTTGTATTTATCTTTTTAAAAATTTCTACACATATATTTCTCTGCGAAACAACACACATTCTTTAACACTGCATTATATGCTACAGTAGAAATTTAATCGGTGACCGCGAATCCAGAAGTAGGCTCCAGATAACGAAAAGAAATTTTATAAATCATATACCCCAGTAAGTAAATTAATTATAAATTAACATTAAACTACACCACCCTAGCGACAGTTTAAACTGGCGATATTTTTTCTATATGCTGTGAAAAATGTTCTTAAAGTTCGGTTCGCATTTTCTTGATTTCCAATGACAACTTGGAAAATTAAAGAAATATTTCAATAAAATATTTTCATTTTCTAAACTTATAGTTTTCTAAATAGACACGTGAAAATTTCATGATTTTCATATTTTTAATATTCTGATGAATGTTAATTGTTAAGGTAATGATTGAATAAGCTCATGGCGAATTCTGTGACAATAAAATATCCGTAGAAATTACCCTATTGCATCGTTAAATGTTTAAGCTTAACTTTAACAAAATATTGCAATAGCAATCATAAATATGAATGTTGGTCCTTATTTTAAGAAGTGGGTACAAATGAATAAAATTTGGAATTGACAATTTTTTACAGTTCACTCAAACAGTCGTTATACAGTCTTATCTTCTATTCTTTCTTTTTCTTTTTGTTATCTTATTCTTATACTTATTCTTAATTTTATTCTTATCTTATTCTTATTCTTATCTTCTTATTATTCTTAATTTTATTCTTATCTTATTCTTATTCTTATTCTTATCTTATTCTTATTCTTAATTTTATTCTTATCTTATTCTTTTTCTTATTCTTAATTTTATTCTTATCTTATTCTTATTCTTATCTTATTCTATTCTTAATTTTATTCTTATCTTATCCTTTTACTTATCTTATTCTTATTCTTAATTTGATTCTTATCTTATTCTTATTCTTATCTTATTCTTAATTTTATTCTTATCTTATTCTTTTTCTTATCTTATTCTTATCTTATACTTATTCTTATCTTATTCTATTCTTAATTTTATTCTTATCTTATTCTTATTCTTAATTTTATTCTTATCTTATCCTTTTTCTTATCTTATTCTTATTCTTAATTTGATTCTTATCTTATTCTTATTCTTATCTTATTCTTAATTTTATTCTTATCTTATTCTTATTCTTATCTTGTTCTTATTCTTAATTTTATTCTTATCTTATTCTTTTTCTTATCTTATTCTTATCTTATTCTTATTCTTATCTTATTCTTATCTTGTTCTTATTCTTAATTTTATTCTTATCTTATTCTTATTCTTATCTTGTTCTTATTCTTAATTTTATTCTTATCTTATTCTTATTCTTATCTTATTCTTAATTTTATTCTTAATTTTATTCTTATCTTTTTCTTATTCTTATTCTTATCTTGTTTTTATTCTTAAATTTATTCTTAATTTTATTCTTATCTTATTCTTTTTCTTATCTTATTCTTAATTTTATTCTTATCTTATTCTAATCTTATTCTTATTCTTATCTTATTCTTAATTTTATTCTTATCTTATTCTTATTCTTAATTTTATTCTTATCTTATTCTTATTCTTATCTTATTCTTATTCTTAATTTTATTCTTATCTTATTCTTATCTTGTTCTTATTCTTAATTTTATTCTTATCTTATTCTTATCTTATTCTTATTCTTATCTTATTCTTAATTTTATTCTTATCTTATTCTTATTCTTAATTTTATTCTTATCGTATTCTTATCCTATTCTTATTCTTATTTTATTCTTAATTTTATTCTTATTCTTATTCTTATCTTATTCTTATCTTCTATTCTTTTTTATTCTTATCTTATGATTAATCGTATTCTTATCTTTTATTCTTTCTTTTTATTATCTTATTCTTATTTTATTCTTAATCATATTCTTATCTTATTCTTATATCCTTTTTTTATTTTTATCCTTATCTTATTCTTATCTTATTTTTAATCTTATTCTTATTCTTATCTTATATTCTTTCTTATTTTTATTATCTTATTCTTATCTTCTATTCTTTTTTATTTTTAATCTTATTCTTATCTTTTATTCTTCCTTATTTTTATTCTTATCTTAATCTTATCTTTTATTCCTATCTTATTTGTATACTTATCTTATTCTTAATCTTATTCTTATCTTATTCTTCTATTCTTTCTTTCATTTTCTCACTCAAATCAAGTAGCGTCTCTGATATGTCATTTCCATGTTTTCACGAGGTCAAAACGGAGTAGTTTATTATTTCTGAGGTATTAGTAGCGCGTAACGGTCGTGCGAACTAATTAAGGCACTAACTGGCTAACGAAGAGATGAACAAGCAGAATTATTATTATATAATGATAATAATAATAATAATGATAATAATTAGATATTAGATATATGAGAAAAAAAGGCGCAGTTTAAAATGACGCCAAGAATATATCTATTAAACGTTCACAAACAGGAAATGAACTCTTGCTGATTGACTTGAGTAAAATCCTCCCAAACGTCTTAGAAATCTCACGGTTATAGACTATGACTGTTATGACATATGGCACAGTTACATCGTAATAACAAAATAGAGTTTAATAGCTTATTATGAAAAGATTTTGTTTCGTTCATAACTGTTAGTTTAAACTGACGCCATATTTTCTCCATATATTGTGACCATTTTATTTTCTTGATTTCGGATGAAAATGTGTAAAAAACTTTTCGATATATTACAGTGAAATTTTTATATCTGGATTTATTGTTTTAGTTAATTATATATAGAGGGTTGACATCATTTCGCAGGCCATAAATTTTCAAAGAATGTATAGAAACAGATCAAGATTTTATATTTAATGTCTTATTTTTATTATCTCAATGAGAATCTGCTAGAGAGATGGATCAGAATGATGGAGATGAAGACAGTTTTCAGATAAAATGGCTGCCACGGTCACCGGACCTGTCCCCGTGTGATTTCTTTTTATGGGGATATATGAAGAGACGGGTCCATGTTCCCCCTCTTCCTGCTAGCATTGATGGACTCAAGCAGAGAATCACTTCCGGACTGGATAATGTTACCGGAAACATGCTACAGCGTGGTTGGCAAGAGCTTAACTACCGACTTGACGTGTGCAGTGTCACGGGCGGTGCCCATATTTAACACTTATGAAATCGGTCCAATAATAAACCTATGACGTTCAACACCTAAACTGTTCAATTTCATTGAGCTACAGTTAGTAGTTTTCAAGATAATTGCGAGTAAAATGATGTCAAAATTTTTTGGGTTACTCGCCCCCTCTCTCTCATCCTCTCTCTCTCTCTCTCTATATATATATATATATATATATATATATATATATATATATATATATTTAATAAAGATAATAAAGCATTTTTATTATATCAGCATATATTTTATTTTATCATTTTTATTTTTTTTTAATCGGTATCAAGCAAGGCAGTAATGCCACTAAAACACAAGGGGTTACAGGGTGTAAAAGAATTACTAACGGAAACAATAATGATGAGCAGAAAGAGAAGAGAGTAATCATGAGGACAGTAGATAACGAATGACATCGCACTTCTCGCTTGTGGAACTCTCTTCCGGTTTCTTGCTTTCCTGTCAACTTTGATTTTAAAAAATCTAGCTATTTACTCTGTCTCTCCACTAAGACGAATTGTGACACAAGGTCTTTTTTAAGGTGGGACACCGGAGCGCGTACACCCGGGATAGGAACAAAAATTTCCCCCAGCCCTCGCAACCATCGGTTGCGCTGGCCTCGGTGCGAGCACCGACCCCTTTCTCTGGTGTAATGAGAAGGTGCGGCCTCAGGTAGCTGTTCCGCAGGGATGGGCATTTCTCAGTATAATTTTCCTTGGTTGCGACTGTCCCAAAGACAGAGACGCAACTGAGAGATGACAAATAATGTGTTACACACTTCTAGAGAGGAATTTACACACTTCAAAAACCTAAAAACAATGTCAATCGTTATTTTTTGTCTTCTTAATTGTTGTTCTTTTATTGTCTTTTCTCGTTAATAATATATTTTCTTATATTCTCTAACACTCATAAATCATTGTGTCTTAGTGGCATTATTGCTATGATTGGGGTGAAATGATTAAAAAGAAGCTATAAAAACGCCTACATTTATAGAGAATACCCCAAAGCTGGCCACCAAGACACTGATCCCCTGTTGTGACATCTGCAAATGTTTCCATGTAAATTCCATCTAACTTAAATTATTGAATTTGCCACCATGAATAGAGAGGGTGCGATGGGTAAATTGCCTCAATTTTATATTTTTAATTTCGCGCATGCGCGTGTTTGTTTTTTTTTATTTTGTCGACGCCAAAGTATAGTAGAGTCAGTTGGGAACCATCTGTGAGAACACCTTAACACAATACACTCTGCTAGAAATTTGGAACGGCATGCTGTACTGCTTGGAAACTCCAATATGAACATTTCAGAATATTTGGGTGTCAATCTGAGGATAGTACAGATGATTCGGAAAGATTTAGATGTGTCTAATGGTGATTACAAAGGTATGGCAGCTCGGAAAACTCGCTGTGATCGTTCTGATAAGAAAAGAACTCACGAATTTGTTGGTGAGGACCTCAAACATTACGAAGGCCTACATCAAGTACCTTGAGGTAGTGCTGTTCTGGTTCAAGGGGGTGGCGGCTGGAAGATCCAGGACTCTGGACCATGGCACACAAACAGGAGAGCCCAGTCATGGCTCTAAGACAATTTCTGCGACGACATTGCCCCTTTACATCTTGCCACCTCACACCCCAGACTGCAACCCCCGATTATTATGTATGGGGCACAGTTGAACGAGAGAGCAACATAACTCCTTGTAACAGCAAAGGTGAACTGAAGGTAAGGATTATGGCAGTATTCACCAACTTAAATTAGGTGACCGTCCAGAATAGCCGCAGGAAATTCCGAAGTCATCTAGAGACCGGAGTTTAAACCAATGGCAATTTTATTGATTAAATTTACTCTGTACCATTTCAAGATATTTTTGTGTAATTTTGGTAAATATATCTGTTAAAATGAGTTATCAATATTATATTCATTTTTTGCGGAATTTAGACGACAATTTATCCATCGCACCCTGTAGAAGCATTATTTTTTTACTCAGTTCTGGTATTGAGGAAAAGACCTTTCGGCATACTGTCCAGTGTTCTACTTTTAGAAATCATGCTTGTCTGAATACTTCCGAATCTCTTGTCGATATTATGCCTGGGATGATGGCGTGTTTATTTTTTGCCCAGTTTTGTAAAATTAATAGATGAAATTTTTTCTGGGTTGTGAATTGTTGCTTGTATAAAGAATTGAAATAGTTATTTTTATTGTTAATGAATGAAAAGAGGAATAAAATGATAATGAAAAAGTCAAAACAGTATTTTACAGAAAATGGTTCTGTTAAAATGTATTGTCAATCTTCATTCCTAAAGGAAAGTAAAAAAAAAAGAAAGAAAGAAAATGGTGAAAATCAAGCGGAAAAAGAAAGAAAAGTGGAAATAAATGAAAGGGAAAGTGAAGCAGAATAAAAACAAACAAACAAACAAAAGAAGAAGCAGTGCGAGAGATAATTTGGTAAAATTGAGCAAAAAAGAAAGTCGAAATAAAAACGGGAAGAGAAAGAAAAAATAAATTGAATGGAAAGAAAGTATTTAGGAGAATAAAAGGAAAGAAAGAATATTGAAGAAAGAAAAAAGAAAGAAAGAAAGAAAGAAAACAGATAACAGAAAAAGAACGTAAGAATCTTGGAGAAAAAATAAAAAATAAAGAAAGACTCCAAGAAAACAGATAATGGAAAAAAGAATGAAAGAATCTTGGAAAACAAAAGAAAGAAAGAAAGAGAAGAGACAGTGATTTTGAGAAAGAAAGTAAAAAGCAAGCAAGAAAGAGTCAGATCGAAGAAAGAAAGAAGAAAAAAAGGAAGAAAGAAAGAATGAAAGAGCCGAATTGAAAAAAAAATGTCGATGTGAGAGATAAAAGAAAGACGTTAATATCAAAATGAAGGAGTGAGTAAAATAGAAAGAGTACATAAGAAATAGATTTAAAAAATGACAGAAAGGACGAAAGAAAGGACGAAATTGAAGAAAAACAGAACTGAAAAAAAGAAAGAAAGTTAAAAGAGCGAATAACGAATGGTATTTAAAAATAGAAAAAGGAGGAAAATAGGTGAAAAAAAGAGGAAAATAGGTGAAAAAAAGAGGACAATGGTGAAAAGAGAACTTTTTTTTATAAAATAGAATAAAAAAGATAATAAAAATTGAACGTAAGAAGAAAGAACAAAAAAGTAGACATTTTCATTTTTTGCGAGGCTAATTTTCTGTTTTTTTTTCTTCTTTTTATTATTTTGCAATCTAACAATTATTTCCATTTTAAGGTTAAAAACTAATTTAAACGCACAAATATTTCAAATACGTAGGCTTTCCAACTTTCCATCCTCATTTTTTTAATTAACTCGAGGAAATCTTCAGAACCATGACTCTTGCAATTGTTATAAACAGAAACGTATTGTTTCCCCATTCCTATTCAGTTTCGTTTTAGAATAATAACTATTTCAATTGACTGAACTTCCAGTGAGACATTCTTCTAATATACCCCAAGGTACCCTTCAGGTACCAGGTATCTCTATGACTAAAAATACATGATTTCTGTTCACCCAACAAACTCATGAAAACAAACAGAAATTAACCTTACTTTCCATCGTCTTCAAACTTCCTTTTCACCTGTAAAAATAAAATCTAAAGAATGTCCGCCATTTTGAACGGTGATTCGTAAAGTGAGGTAGGACATTTCTAAGGAGTACGAAACTCACTTTCTTTCTCTGTCTATATTTATGAGTTGAGGTATTATGATTACTTGCATTATTTACATTTTTCGGACTGTTATCCTCATCTTTATTGCCATATTCACAACTGGGTCATGTGGCCTCAAAGACAAATGACTCAGTAGATAAAGACGTTGGCTAGATCCAGTGACTAGACCCAAAGAGTTGTGAGTTCAAGACCAGGCCACGGCAGTGTTGAGCCAAAACTTGGAGAGTTGAGTTAAAGAGAAATAACTGAAAAATCCGGAAGAGGCATGGCACGTTGAACTAGAACAATGTACTCTGGTGGACGAAATAAAGGGTTCAGTTCGAAATTCTAATCAGCTGACGAAGGCCGGAGCGTACAACAACTGAAACATTGAAGATGAGGGTAACAGTCCGAATAATGTAAATAATGTAAGCAATCACTTTCTTTCGCTGAAAAAAACAAATAGTACAAAAAACTTCTATCTCTTGAGTCGAATTTCTTGATGTTGTATCCATTTCTAATAACGTCATTCATTTAATCGATCTTTGAACGGCAACTTAACACCAGTGTTGAATACGCCCCATTCCAAATATATTCTTTCAGGCCCAGCTATAAATGAGCAATATTTACCTCTCTTCGAAACAAAGTGAATGCTTTCAGACTCAAATATAAATGACCAATATTTACCTCTCTTGGAAGCAAGTGAATGCTTTCAGACGCAAATATAAATAACCAATATTTACCTCTCTTAGAAGCAAGTGAATGCTTTAAGACTCAAACATAAATTACTAATATTTACCTCTCTTCGAAGCAAGTAAATGCTTCAGATTCAGTTAAAATTCTCAATATTTACCTCTCTTCGAAGCAAGTGAATACTTTCAGACTCAATTGTAAATGACGAATATTTACCTCTCTTTGAAGCAAGTGAATGCTTTCAAACTCAATTATAAATTACCAATATTTACCTCTCTTCTAAGCAAGTGAATGCTTTCAGACTCGGTTATCCATTACCAATATTTACCTCTCTTGAAAGCAAGTGAATGCTTTCAGACTCAAATATAAATAATCAATATTTACCTCCCTTCGAACCAAGTAAATCCTTATAGACGCTAATATTAACGAGCAATATTTATCTACCACTTAACTTAGGTACCTCCACGAGATCGCTAAAGAAAGAACATAGCATGATAAAAAAGACGCCAAACTTGACGAAGACAAAATTTTATCGTCTAAATGTTTATGTTATTATCAAGAGGAAAGATGAAAGTATTTTTTGGGTATTTTTTTTAATATTTTTAATCGTTTCTAGCACGTCCGAAATTTTTGTTAAAAATCTATTTTTTTTTTGAGTCAGCAAAATTGACCATTTTTTTTCCATTTTGTAAAAAAAAAAAAAACTGGAAATCTCACTTTGAAATTCTTTTAAATATCAATTATCATTTTTTCAAAACTTATTTTAAGAAAATCAGAAATTATAATGTTTATTTAAAATATTTTGAACCAAGTTTAACTTAGCTTCTGCGCCGAAAAGATGTAATTTGAAAATAAAACAAAGCAGGTCATAAACTTTCCCGTCACTTGACAGGTGATGAATGACATATTGACAGATTCCGTGAGGATAATTTATTTTACGGAAGGAGAAAAGTGAAATAATTTACATTTAAGTGAACAAATTATTTACCTCGTTATTATTAAGGAAAACTTTTAGCGCTCTAATTTTTTTGTGCTTAGCTTTCACCTTTACGTTTACGATGCTTTATGGAAAATATATTATAAAGAAATTAAAATAAGACTGTTCAGAGTGAGATTAAATTTCATATTTCATAAGAAATGTATCTAATTAATTTATAGGTACCTTTCTTCTGAAAGTTTACCAGAAGTGTACATAAAATACTATTTTATGTACATTTATTATATTTTACTGTGTTATTTGTATTTCCATTCATTTTATTATTAATTTTGATATTTAATTTATGCAAAAATGTCATAACTGAGATTAGTATAAAAATAAGGTCATATAAATTTCATAAGACGATACTGATACTTGTAGGCACCCTTCTCAGTTGAAAATTAAAAATCAAATTAACTTCTCCACGCGTGTTTCGCAAAAGTAAAGGCCTTAACAGCGGAGAACAATGTTTAACTCAAATAACGCAACTTAATTGTATTCTGGTTGGTCTTCCGTACTTTATAATTACAGCCTGATTATAAACACAAAATTACATTTCTTAATTACTGCGGATCTTCTGATTAGTCAAAATGATACAATTTACAACGCGCTAAAGAAGATCTATATCATAAGGAGACTTAGGAAACCCGATGCGGCTTTTAACTAATTTTATAATATTTTAACAAATGTAAAAATCTATTATAATTAAAAAATAACAAAAAATTGTATTAAAAATTCATTTGTCATCAAAAATTTTTTTTGATTTCAGAAAATATTGTCCATATTCATAAAAACAACTAAAAGCAAATAAAAGCATTTGAAATTAAATAATATCTTTGTTTTATTGAGTTTTGTATGTTACAATTCAGAGCTGATTTTCACGTAAAGGGTGGGGATCCAATTAAAAACAAAACAAAAAAACAAAACATGATTTGCATTCCTCAAAGCCTTGTGCTTTTAACTATTGTAATCACTAAACCCGATGCGATCGAATTTCTAGCATTTTCATAAAATTAGTGGGGGGCGGGGGAATAATAAATATAAAAAAAATATTTCTAGCTTGACTTTAATAAAAAAACAAAAAACAAAACATATTTATAATAATTTCGATCATCTGTGAATAGTTCCTGAAAGTTTCATTAACATACGACAATTATTTTTATTTTTGCAATATTATTCAAATTAATTTGTGTCATACCAAAAAAATGTGCTAAAAATTGTCTATGTTATTTTACTAGTTCCGGAGATACAAAGAGAAACAAGTTTTTTTTTATCAAAATTTAGAATGTTCTAAAAAGAAGGAAAAATTTTAAAAAATAATTAAAAAAACTTTGGTTTTTCCTCTTAATAATAACATAAGCATTGAGATAAAAAAAATTTTCGGCAAGGTTGGCGTCTTTTTCATCAAGCTATGCTCTTTTTTTAGCGATTTCGTGAAGGTACCTAACTTAACTAAATGTTTATTATGAAATATAGACCCAAATATAAACGACAAGTATTTACCTATCCCTTAATCAAATAAATGCGCATGAAATTAAGTACAAAAACAGACTTAAAAAATGTCTGATTTCGATATTATATAACACAACAGGACCTGACATGTTTTAAAATCAACGCATTTAATCCAATCGAAACAGCTATTATTAATAAAAATGTTACGGACATTATTATCACAGCTGGGTTCATAATATTTCAATATTTATTTGCACTATCCCCGGGACACTATAATGTACTTAAATATATAAAGCAATAAAGCAAAATGTTTGTCTTTCTATCTGTATGTGTCTCTCTCTATATATATATATCTATACAGATATCGTAGACATACATTTTGGAATGTTCCATTTCAAATTTAAATATACATATATCGTATAAGCTACATTATATATAAAATGTTTTCAAAGGCATTGACAGCACTGGCAAACGTATATTTTAAATATTTAAACGATTTTTAAATTCTGTGGTGAAATAAAAATTATTTACAATGGATTTTTACTTTTATATAATAGTAGCTTGGAGTACTTTTGAATGTTTCTTTACAATGAGGACTGTGTAGTATTTTGTTAGTATCTTAAAATATGCGTAGATATTTCATATTTTGATACACTTGTATCGTATAATTGACGTCATATGTAGAACGGTTTCAAAGAGTTTGACAACATACGAAATAGAGTGGACTGAAAAGTTCATAGGCTATGAAAGAGTGATGCTACAGCTGTGCCATCTTGCATGCATTCATTTCAACTCTTCTTATTAATAACTGCATTTTTTCTTTCCAGGTACGATTGTGGGCTGAAAAGTTCATAGGCTGACCATGAAGGAGTTATTTCAACTCTTTTTATTAATAACTGCATTGTTTCTTTTCAGATAACCTGAATGTTCAAAGAATTCTTCAAAAGTATACAAGTAGCAACTTCTCTTAAAAATGGACAAAATTTGGCATTGTGGTCTTATCAAGTGTCTGCGGGAAAAGGGTTTAGCGCCCAAAGACATTCATGTTAACATGGTTGCTACATTAGTGGGTGACGCCCCAACTTTATCAATATTGCAAACACTTGGCTGGGAACCGTTATCGCAATGATGATGACTTCATATCAACTGTTAATGATGTTTTTTAATCAACAGGATGAAAAGTCAGATGTCAGTTTACCTGGAAATAAACAATGCAGTTATTAATAAGACTTGAAATTAATGTATGCAAGATTTCAAAGCTCTAACATCATTCCTTCATAGTCAGCCTATGAACTTTTCAGCCCACCCTCGTACCTGGAAAGGAACAATGCAGTTCTTAATAAGAAGAGTTGAAATTAATGTATGCAAGATTTCAAAGCTCTAACATCATTCCTTCATAGTCAGCCTATGAACTTTTCAGCCCACCCTCGAACCTGGAAAGGAACAATTCAGTTCTTAATAAGAAGAGTTGAAATTAATGTATGCAAGATTTCAAAGCTCTAACATCATTCCTTCATAGTCAGCCTATGAACTTTTCAGCCCACCCTCGAACCTGGAAAGGAACAATTCAGTTCTTAATAAGAAGAGTTGAAATTAATGTATGCAAGATTTCACATCGGCCATGGATAGAATTCAGATTTTATGTTTGGTATGTTAACACTCTAACCACTCAACCATGCGCCGATGGGTACAGTAGTGGACCCCGTATGATGACCAACTCACTACACTAACAGAAACGGCCTGTGAGTTGGACTTGATAAACATCGCGGTTCAGTTGAAGATATTAGTCTGGCACAAGGTCATAGAAATACAGAACCCATCGGATATCGAACTCATTTCTCCGCGAAAACAGCGCAGTATTCATAACTCTAGAACATGCGCCCAGTTAACTGATAATTATAGTTCACTTTGTCCAGCACAAGTTGACATTAATGGGGTATTGATACAAGATCCAATTCACTTCTTTTATGTACTGTGTCCTTAAAGACGTGAGGAGCACGACATTCCACAACTTCCTATCCTTTGTAACTCCAAGCAATATTCACCGTCTATTTTTCCAATGGTCCACGCTACTGTTATTCTATAGTTAATAGACTCTCCCACCTATAATAAGTAGGAGTAGTAAGAGTAACGTGGGAGTCGCTCAGTGAGTCAGTTGATGTCGGACGACAGTTAGTCGAATACTAAAGTATCAGCGACCACAACTAGATTACTCTGCGTTATACCTATTATATCCAGTTCCTAACGTTTTGTACGTCGAATCTATTTTAGGACCGACCTAGTACAAATACAAGCCTCCACTGTGAAATCACTCCACAACAATAATTTGGCGACGAGGGATTCGGATTCACACGGTGGAAGGAAAAAAAATTCGCTCGCCACAACATAATTTGGCCACGAGGTTTCGTACTCATACGGAAGAAGAAAAATTCGTTCGCCACAGTATAATTTGGCGACGAAGATTCGAATTCATATGTTGGAAGAAAAAAAATTCATTCGCCATTTGGCAACGAGGGATTCGGATTCATACGGTGGAAGAGAAAAAAAAATCGTTCACCACAGTATAATTTGGCGACCAAGATTCGAATTAATACGGTGGAAGAAAAAAAATTCGCCCGCCACAACATAATTTGGCGACGAAGATTGCAATTCATACGGTAGAAGAAAAAAATTCGCTCGCCACAACATTATTTGGCGAAGGGATTCGGATTCATACGGTGGAAGAAAAAAAAAGTTCGCTCGCCACATTATTTGGTGACGAAATTCGTACTCATACGGAGGAAAAAGAAAAAACTTGCTCGTCACAATAATTTCGGCGACAAAATCTCGGATTCACACTAAAAAAAAAATAAAAAAATATACTAAAATATAATCCAGGAATTCTTTAAGTTCCAGTCGGAACAACAGATGACAATATTAGAGCAACAGAAGACATCCCAGATGCAACGACAGGAGGAAACTTTTAATAGACAAATGCAATTTAAAAAAAAAAAAATGAAACAGATGCATAGGGAGTTTCAAAACAAAATTCTGGAAATAACTGAGAAGTCGAAAGAGAAAAATCTACAAAATGATTCTTTCCCAGAGAATACAATATGGAATTCAATTGAAATATTCACGTACAGTCTGGATGAAGAGATAACTTTTGAGGAGTATTATAAAAAAATATACGGACGTGTATAACGAGGACTGCCACTCGTGGTCTGAAGTAAGGAAGGTTAGGCTTCTTTTAAGCAAGTTAGGAAATGGTGAGCATAACAAATTGGTAAACTATATTTTACCGAAAAAAAAACTAGCGAGTTGACATTTAACGAGGCGGTAAATATATTAAGTGAATTATTTAGTAAAAAGACATCTTTGTTTCACAAGAGGTGGAAATGTTTGAATCTGATGACAGATGACGAACAAGATTATATAACTTACGCAGCCAATGTGAATAAGCATTGTGAAGAATTCAAGCTGGCAGAGTTAAGCGCAGACAATTTTAAGTGTTTGGTGTTTGTTCAAGGGCTGGTATCAGAAAGAGACGCAGAGTTGAGAAAATTAGTACTGGCAAAATTGGAAAACGAGCCAAGGATTACGGTACAGAAGTTGGCAGAAGACTGCACAAGATATGTTAGCGTAAATAAAGATTAAAAAAAGATAGAAAATCCTGGCGTTTCGCATGTAAGGAAAATACGCTACAAAGAAGAAAGTCAGTCTCCCAAAAAGAATTCTAAAATTGCGGATTATCAAAAAAAAAGTGAAATACCAGAGAAAAATAAAAACTCCCGTAGCCATGTTTTGCTTGTGGTGAACTTCACTGCAATTTTAGGAATAAAAAGTGTTTAAACTGTAAAAGAGTGGGCCATAAAAGCTCGCACTGCAGGTAAAAAAATAAAGACAATAAAATAAGAAAATTAAAGTCCGATAAGGTGATGGAATAACCAGAAAATTTGTTACCGTTGAAATAAGTAATAAAAAAATAAAAATGCAACTCGACACTGGTTCCGACCTATCTATCATAAATTTGCATACGTGGAAGAAGTTGGGGAAACAAACGTTAATGAAGACAAAGAAAATCGCGAGGTCAGTGACGGGAGACAAAATACAATTTATTGGAGAATTTGTTACAAACGTCACGTTAAATAAAAAAACGCGAAAAGTTAAACTATTTGTCATAGAAAATATCACGAACTTACTTGGTACGGATTGGATAACAGAATTCCAATTATGGGATCTACCGATAAATTCTTTCTGTTACAAGGTTGAAAGTTTAAACTCCGAAGCCCAAAAATTAGTAAAGAAACTTAAGGAAACATTTCCTACTGTTTTTTCTCCAGGTTTTGGAACGTGTACCAAGATGGAGTCAAAATTACAGCGAAAAGAAAACCCACAGGCGGTATTCAAAAAGAAAAGGAATGTACTGTTTGCTTCAATTGAACAGATAGATAAAGAATTGAACAGATTAGAGAAAACCGGTGTATTTAAAAAAGTTGAATGGGTAACACCGACGATATACGTGAAAAAAAAGCTCCAGAAAGTAAAGATGAAGCCGACACCGAGAAAAACTGGAGAGCGAGTAACCTGCAGCCAAGGACATGCAGTATTATTAAATGATTTAAGTCAACTGAAGTTACCACAGAAAATGTTAAGTAGCACAAGATCAACAAAAGGGAAGCTAGAGGCTGAACAAATAGAACCACAAGAAGAACCTACAGAAACTGTGTCACCATCCTGAAGAAGCTCAAAGCGGAAGGTTGTTTCTGGTAACACTATGGAGGTACCAAAAAATAGAAAAGCGGATTGGCAATATGATGTACTTGGTGAAAGGCGAAAAATTCACGTGCAGTAACCAGATCAGACGACGTTTTTCAGATGTGGTTGACAACAGTCCCGCGGAAGAAACGCCGATGGAGGTGATTTTCGATACGTTTGATCTAACAACGCCTGCCACAATTTTACTTGGGGTACGCCGATCCAGGAGAAAAAGAAAGGCAACTGATCATTTGAAAGAGGATCAAAAACGTAGGAGATACGCGACGATGTTGCTAAAAAAAAAAAAAAAAAAAAAAAAAAAGGAAGTTTTTTTGGTTTTTTTTCATGTTTCCTGTAAAAATTTAAAAAAATAAATAAAGAAAACTGTTTACTCCTACGGAGTAAAGTTTTAGTGGGGGTGTTATAGTTGAACACACCTATTCTATAGTTAATAGACTCTCCCACCTATAATAAGTAGGAGTAGTAAGAGTAACGTGGGAGTCGCCCAGTGAGTCGGTCTGAGTTCAGTCTGAAGTCGGATGACCGGCTGACCGGTTGAACTCTTTGCCTTCGGGCAGGGAGGAACCCGAACGAGGCTACGCCGAAGGGCGGAGTCTCTTTCGGGGAGGTAAACCGACCCTGAACCCGTTTATACGAGTTCAATGCGCATATTTTTGGCCGAGCTCACGGGCTCGGAGATCCCACGTTAAACTGGCCTTGTGCCACATGATGCCCACGTGGGAGGGTGACTAAATACCGTCGCTCAGTGAGTGAGTCAGTCAGTCGATGTCGGACGACAGTTAGTCGAATACTAAAGTATCAGCAACCACAACTAGATTACTCTGCGTTATACCTATTATATCAAGTTCCTAACGTTTTGCACGTCGAGCCTATTTTAGGACCGACCTAGTACAAATACAAGCATCCATTGTGAAACCACTGCATAACAGCTACACAGTCTTTCGGTTTCTGCCATATTTTTTACGTAAGCTTCTTAGGTCGGTTACTTGATGTTTCTCCTTGCCCCCTTACTTTCTATACGTCCTGCGAGTGTCGAATTCTACAAGCCGTCTTATTATGTGTCCCAGACATTTCAAATATTTCTTTCTGATCTTAACCAAAAATGTCCTTTTCCGTGCCCCTTTCGCCCTAAAACTTCCTCGTTGCTCGCATGTCCCATTCATGGTATTCGCAACACCCTTCTGTTAAACTACATCTCTATTGCCTCAAGTCTCTTGTTTATCTGTGAGGAAATATTGTCCTGCATTCATTGCCATAAAGAAAGATAAATATGACATCGCAGTTCAATAATATCTTTTTAATATTTTTTTGTTTGTCTTATCGTATCCACGTGTTTATTAATTATTGAATCTATTTAATATTCCAGTTCTTGGTGGGAGAAATAATGTAATATATATTTTTAATTAGCTTAACCGCCACACTATCGTGCGGCATTTAAGCTAGCTCCTGGTAGAAAGGAGTAGATGCAATAGGCATCAATAAACTACAGAAGAACTCAAAATTGATCGCTTCATTTAAGTATTGCATTAATATTTAAGCTTACCTTCAAAACGTTCAACGATAATTCTTCTGGCGCCACTTAATTT
The DNA here is from genome assembly GCA_963932145.1 of Acanthosepion lycidas. Taxonomy (NCBI): domain Eukaryota; kingdom Metazoa; phylum Mollusca; class Cephalopoda; order Sepiida; family Sepiidae; genus Acanthosepion; species Acanthosepion lycidas. The sequence goes on along the minus strand of OZ010607.1, from coordinate 13,160,030 downwards.
AAAGACAATTTGATGTACGTAGGTCCTTACTTTCCGTACAAACAATTATTTTTATTTCATGAGTAACTTTCGCTGTATGTCGCAATTAATTTCGATTATTCTCAAATTTATTTCCAAGTTATAAAAATTGTTATCGTACAAAAAATCCGTCGCAAAAAAACCCCCAAAAAACAAAAAAACAAAACAACAAAAAACACGTTAAAAAATCACCGAAAACAATGACAGTAATGAAAACTTGGGAATCCAAAATTTCAGAATTGTGGGTCCAGATCCGTACCGGAATGTTTTTAATTTTCTCACAGAGTTGGCCTGATTTCAAAATGGTATGATATGTTGGGCTACGGTCTCTAGGAGTAAAGCTGGAAACACGGACAATTTTATTTTGAAACACTGTAATTTGAGAATAGTAATTTTTTCATTTTGAACATGAGCTATTGAAAGCTACAGAGTTGTGTCCCTTTAATTGTTTTCTCAGTAGAAACAAAGATGGCTGAATCTGAAAACAATCGCCGTGATGAAAACTTGGAAATCTAAAATTTTAGGATTACGGGTTTGGATCCGGGCTGGAATGTTTTCACTTTGTTCACGGAGTCGGTCTGATTCCAAAATGGTATGATATGCCGGGTTACAGTAAAGTTGAAAAAGTGTGACACAATGACACACTGACATTCGCATTTATTATATAGATAATTATGATGTAAAGTGTTTGTAATTTCTTATTGCAGTTTATATTGTATAATATTATTGTCTGCATATATCTGTCTAAAATTATAGGAATACTTACATACATAATGACTGTCGACTCGTTTAACGGGTATGACCATCGCTGCCAAGTTTGATCGATGTTTTTCTTTTGAAGATAATTGCGCTTGAAGACATCAAGTGACTTGCAATGCTTATTGCAGATTTAGTAAACTCACTTGTTCTGTACAGGATCTGGCCTGTTTTGTAAATTCTGTTCAGCTTGCACGTGAGTTTTTATGTGACGGATGAGATCGGAAGTGGGGTCTGCAGATTTTCTGACACCTGTCCATACATATGACGATCCAACTCACTTCTATTATGTACCGTGAATATACATACATACATGCATACATACATATGTACATACATACATACATACATAATAGCTGGTTACCCGTATTCGAGAATACCCGTCTATTAGGGCGGCTTTCCAATTCCTATGGCAGAGGCTCGCTCAGGTACATATGAGTTTGCTCAACACCCACAGAGCGCACCTGTGGTTTATACTGCAACTCTGCTGAGCAGACCTTAGTTACAGTTTCTGGGAAAGAGCGTGTTATCTAGCGGGATCAACAATTTGAACAAAGCTTGCCCTCGGCTAGAGATGACTTATGACTTCGTGCTAGCACAGCTATCGACGGATCACAACAAGCGTTCCATCCACCCAATTTTACACACAAGGCTTGGGTCAAACAGTGGTACGGTTTTCAGGCACTTTCCAAACGTGCCGCACGCTGGATTCAACCACAGTCCAGTCCGATAACATCAGGAAGTCGTCTTCCTGACAGATTCGAACATAGGTTTCATGGTCAGAAATTATATATATATATATATATATATATATATATATATATATATATATATATATATATATATATATATATATATATATATATATATATATATATATATATATATATATATATATATATATATATATATATATCCCACCTGTGGTTTATACTGCAACTATGCTGAGCAGACCTTACATTTCCTGGGAAAGAGAGTGTAATCTATCGTGGCCGAGTAGTTAGAACGTTCGCTTTCTGACCATGAAATCCTGGTTCGAATCTCACCATGGTCGATTTGTCAGGAAGGAGCTTTTCTGATGTTATCGGAATGAGGTCGATTCCAGCGTGCGGCAAAGTGCCTGAAAACAAAACCACGGGTTGACCCAAACCTTGTGAGTGAAATTGAATGGACAGAACTCTTGGGGCCTGTTGATAGCTGTGCTAGCACAAAGCCACAAGTCATCGTGGCCGTGGGCTTGAGCGTGCTGGCTTTGTTGATGACCATACATAAATACATGCTAAAATATAGTTTATAAGGTTCGTTATCTGTACGGCTTTACGTACCGTGAATATACATACATATGACAGGGCGCATGTAATTTTAACTAGTGTGGATATAGGTATAAAAAATGAACGGCTTAAACGCAATTGTTAGGTCATACAGATGGACGAGTAGTTCAACGATTTAAACATAAAATTTGCTTAATACTTTCTTTAGTTTTTGGAAGGTATCTTTGCTTTTCCAATTCGCCTTTAGATATACTCCCTTACTTACTGCAGTAGCGAGCTAGTTACCAGCTATACTTGTTAAACATTGCGCTTATATAGGTTATGTACTCTCCCCGCGTCGCTTGGCACAAGGCCAAGATAATGGAAAACCCAGTGAAGATTGAACTCAATATTCTAGAACTGGTTTGTGAGACTAGCTTGGTAACTTTTGGGTAATATCCCTTACTATTTGGTTTCGCCCTTGAATAGAGAAAGGTGACGAGGGTAACCGGCAATATTTTTAGCCAGAGACTTGGACAAGGTGTGCGTTGGCTTGAAGGTAAAAGCTCTGTCCCGGGGCCCGTCTCCAACGAGGAAGCACTTATCCCTTGGGTAGAGATAGGGTTAATTCTGAAGCGATCCCAAAAAGAAAATGCTAAGCTGACTACACTATTTTTTAGTCTCTGGTATTATGTACGAGTTGAAATCCCTCTTAAAACGTGGCCTTGTGCCATTCGAGTGTGTGTACGGATAGTCGACCCTTCACGGTCTTTTCATCCTGTGTATGACGATAAACTACATCCGCGTCCTGGGTAAGACAATAAACTATGTCCAGCAGCAAGGCCTCTGATCAGGAGGTTTTGAGGAGTGTGGAACCACCTTTTAATTGCTCCCAGGTCCAACCTGACCCGGGGTGGTAGCACCTGTCAGGGTCCCAGCTATGGGCAAATAGTAAACCCCGAAACTGAGGTAAAAAGTATTATAAAATTGTAAACTTAGGTTTTAATGCCAGAAATACTTTGTAAAAAAATATTACCAGGAATAAATTTTTGAAGGAAAAAAATATTACCAGCAATACATTTTTTAAAATAATATTACGAGCTATACATTTTTGAGGAAAAAAATATTACCAGAAATAGACTTTTGACAAAACAAAATATTACCAGGAAAACAGTTGTCGGATTTAATAAGCCATTGAGGTTGATATGCCGTAAAACAAAATAAACCAAACCAATCTAAACCAAAGAATACATATTCTATTCATACGAATCTATCCTAAAAATGTTGTCGGCATGAAATAACCCATTGAGGTTGATATGCCGTAAAACAAAATAAACCAAACCAAACTTCACGGTCTTTCTGTTTTGAGGCATACATTAATCAAGTTCAATCCTCAGTAGCCATCCCTGTCAAGTAGTCACATTCATATAGCTCAAATCTAGTTAACTGCGTCTGAGACGGTCCCCAAAGAGGAAGTGATGCGAGACTGAACTATTTTTGAACTGCTGTCCCTGTACTTGTGGGAATCCAATTTAAAATTCGTCATTGTGTCGGTTTGAGTGAATGCAGAGGTAAATAACTGTACCGTATGGCCAGAATTTCCTAGATCGACCCTAGTCAGAGATTGACCCTTTTTAGAGATCGTCCCTGTGTTGCGATACACACCTGTAGCTGTTAGTGATTCTAGTTCTGTTAGCAACTGTGCGATATTGCCACCCAAAAGACTGCTGTTGTAACATTGAGCCAGTCGATCTTCAAGTGACATTCCATTAGATATAACAGCAATGGACGAAGCCACAACAGCAAAGACCGTGTAGAGGACCGGTGTGTTTGCATGTTGTTGTATTAGAAACACATGTGTAACTCCTGGTAGAATATTAAAAGGTCCAACTACAAGAAAATGTTGGACTTGAATTAAGTCCAACTGAAGATAAAGAAGACAAACAAGACCGATATATATATATATATATATATATATATATATATATATATATATATATATATATATATATATAAACAAATATATGTATCAAACAAAACAATTTTACAATGGACATAGACAATAATATTTGTGTGTGTGTGTGTGTGTGTGTGTGTGTGTGTGTGTGAATATTTGTGTTTTTCTTTGGTGAATGTTCGTACTTTGGTGAATGTTTGTACGTACGTGTATGTGTGTAAAATGTTCATGGCGTCTCCCACAAATGGGAAGACGCGGATCTTCTAAGAGAGCTTACATTGTAGTCGCTGAAATGAAGAAAGGAAAAAGTGAACGAGACAAGAAATCGCTCAGTATTTATAGTATAGGGAGAATGACTCCTAGTGACAATTTGGGAATTAAGGAGGAGCTAACTCCGACAACCGGGATCCTTCCTGCAAATAAATCGACGAATATGGATTTCAAAGTCTCAAACGCTGAAATGTGTGTCATTTTTTTTACTTGTTTTTTTTTCTCCAACTTTTCTGTTATAATTTACAAAGTAACATTGATATCGGCTGATCTTTCTGTTGCCATGCAGTGTACTTCGTAATGTAATGAAGAGTTACTTTACGTAGAAACGCTAAATTTATCGAAATGATGCCGAAAACGTCATAATAACTGATGCGCTTAATCCACCTGGTGACGATATCCGTTAATCTTAAAAAACGAGACAAAACACCATGGGAATTAGAGACAACGAGAATAAATTACCTTAAAATATTCCGTAGTATTCTGAAAGGAGGTAAGTTGATATACGGCCTTCTTGCGTATTTTTCTTCCGTTTTTGAAATAAGTAAACTGATCTCTAAAAGAATGCTATAGAGAATATTCTGATACAAAGACATTTCGAGAAGTTTGGCACCAATTAACAAAACAATTTTAAAAATGAAATGAAAACTATTGGAATCAGGGACAAGTAGAAAAAAAAACGCCTTAAAATATAATTTCGTCAGTGAGATTCAAAAAGAGTGCAAGTTGAAATACATCTCATATATATTGGATTGGTGCATAATTATTAGGCGTTTTTTAAACAATATTTATTATGAATAAAGAAACATAACATTTCAACAATAACATTTTTAAAGGATTATTCCGGAGCGTATGATTATTGATACGCATTTTTATAACCTGAAAATAAAATAAAATTTTTATTTAAAAAAAAAGTAAATAAATCAGCAATTTTTATTAACAAATAACTCGACTACAAAAACGCCTGATAATTATACACCAATTCAATATAGCCTGACTTCAGTAGCTTCGACGTGGTGTAATGGTTGGCAAGCTTGTCTCGCTAGGATCAGTTACTATGAGTAGAGAGTTCGATCCTCGCCTTGGTCTACGCTTAAAAATCTATATATATTATAATTATTTAAAAAAAATATGATTCCTTCGCAACTGGTCGAACCGGTCATATCTCTATCTATAAAAGGCAGGATGTGTGTGTGTGTAACGAATGCACGGTCGCAATTTTCGACGGATTTGCACCAAAATTTACATGCACATGCTCCAAGTTATGGGAAAGCCAAGACCGACTTTGCATTTCCCAACTCCCATCGATAATGGATATAATCGATTTTTTTTCATGCTTCTACGGCAATTTTCATGTAGTTTGCGGCCATTTTCTACTGGCCAGAGTGAGAGCCTATAGCTGGCTGCCACGAATAGGCAGGAAGATTCTATTGGCCAGCGTGAGAGCCAACAGCTGACTGACACGAATGTTAACTAGCATGCTAGCATGCAAAAAAAAAAAAAAAATCGATAGCTGCATTCCTCACAAGTGGGAAAAATTTAAATCTGCATGGCACTTTACTCCAATTGGCTCATTCGCTTGCTTAAACTCAACGTTGATTCTGCAGAACTGGGTTGGGTGTGAAAAAGTATTTGTTGTTAACATTCTTTTTTTTCATTCGGTTTTTCCAGTTATGAGTCCTTTTTTTAAAGCTGATCGTTTTCTGTTCATTTTGTTTAGTTGTTTTTTCGTAATAGATTTAATGTTTAGTATAGAGCTTAGAAAAAATTCGCAGTGTGTGATAGGCAAGAAGTAAGGTATGTAGCAACATCAGCACGGCAAAGGGCACTCCTTTAAAGGCAAGGAAGGGCAAAAATATTTTAAGTCAAGTCATAGCGATTGCTGTCTGAGTCGTACGATTTTTGAATCAAGCACAGGCAACGCCGGGCCATGCTGCTAGTCTTATATATAAAGTTATTATATCATTAGCGTTTCATGGAAAACACTCGCCAAGGACTGAAGTATTTTTGGCCTCTGCTCCTATGTACTCGAGGAAATCCTGCTTTCAGCTCGACACTCTGCCACATTCTAGTTAGAGTTGGCGCACGAATAAAATCAAGGACCAAAGAAAATTGTCAGAAGCTTGTCATGATCTGATTTTGTGTAGCGATAGACACTTGTAGCTGTGTGCTATTCGGGTATAGAAGAGGCTGTGCGATGCTGACAATCACCAGGCTTGTGACAGGACGAACTGGTCATATAATCTTTTAACTAAGCATCATATAATTATAAACACGTTTGAGATAATTCTTGCTGTCAAAATACACCTTATTTAAATTATATGATCCTGTAGAGAACAAGGACACCAGGGTAACAAAATTTCGAAATTGATAGACAGAACTTGTCCATATTGGTATCTGTCTATATTTCTGAGATGAGGTATTATGTACACTATTTACATTATTCGGATATTGTCCTCATCTTTGTTGCAATATTTATTACAATGTTTCGGCCTTTCAATATCTGTTTATATTTCTGAGATGAGGTATTATGTACACTATTTACATTATTCGGATATTGTCCTCATCTTTGTTGCAATATTTATTACAATGTTTCGGCCTTTCAATATCTGTTTATATTTCTGAGATGAGGTATTATGTACACTATTTACATTATTCGGATATTGTCCTCATCTTTGTTGCAATATTTATTACAATGTTTCGGCCTTTCAATATCTGTCTATATTTCTGAGATGAGTTATTATGTACACTATTTACATTATTCGGATATTGTCCTCATCTTTGTTGCAATATTTATTACAATGTTTCGGCCTTTCAGTATCTGTTTATATTTCTGAGATGAGGTATTATGTACACTATTTACATTATTCGGACTATTGTCGTCATCTTTGTTGCCATATTTATTGCAACGTTTCGGCCATTGTACGCTTTGGCCTTCTTCAGGTAGTGAGAATTTTGAACTGAACCCTTTATTTCGCTCACTGGAGTAGACTGTTCTAGTTCCACGTGCCATGTTTAATGGATGTCAGTTGTCAGTTATCTCCTGTTAATTCCCCTCTGTAAATTCTCCACTGCCTTAACCGGGTATTTAACTCACACACTTTGGGTCCATTGGAAAATTCGTAAACTTAAGGAATCAGCACATATGCTAGGTCACAAAAATCTCCTGAGTCGACCAAGCATAGAAATGAATACAATATGGGAACCAGTAATAAGGAGTGCTAGATAAAAGCCATAATAACAACAAAAATTGAAATATGAGCTCTGGTAAAAACATCCAATCATAACAGCAAAAATTGCAATATGAGCACTGGTAAAAAATGGTTGCTGATGACATTAGGTTTATAATACCCAGAAATTCAAGGACACATGGCACAGTGGATAAAGGCGTTAGTTAGATCCAGTGAAAGGACCCAAAGAGTTTAGGCAGTGTAGAATTTGCAGAGGGGAATTAACAGGAGATAACTGACAAATGACATCCATTAAACATGGCACGTGGAACTAGAACAGTCTACCCCAGTGAGCGAAATAAAAGGTTCAGTTCGACATTCTAACCACCTGAAGAAGGCCGGAGCGTACAACGGCTGAAATGTTGTAATAAATATGACGACAAAGATGAGGACAATAGTCCGTATTATTTACCAAAATATGCTTGTGAGAATCCTGCCGAAATACACCTTATTTGAATATGTAAAGGTTGCCCCTAAAGTCTGGACACATAGGCAAAAATGCATATTTTCAAGAAATTAAATTTACAACATTTTATTGAGTTGGAATATTAGCAAATGACATCTTCAATATGATTTCCATTATTTGTGATGCAAAATTCACGTAAACTTGATGAAATAACGCCGCATTGCTGTCAATTTTAGCACATTTACTCTTTATGCATTCAAACAAGTGTGTTGCATCTGTAATTTTCATTGAGTACACCTTCTCTTTTTGCATACCGCAGAAAAAGAAGTCAATTCTTCTTTCATCTTTCGAGGAAAACCACGTTTAATCTCTAGGGATAAAAAATATATAGTCAAGGAAATGGAAATTTCCTCTGTCCAGACTTTAGAATACCCTATATACATATATATATATATATATATATATATATATATATATATATATATATATATATATATTATATATATATATTAAAGACATTTTCATGTTTGACATTCTTTTTATAGATACAAGTATTTAAGTAAATGCTCTGTTTATAATAAACAGTATTAAAAAACATTTACCGGTCTGAATGTCCGAGAAAGTTTCATAGAAAATATTCGTCCTTTGACAGGATAAACAGAGCATTTACTTAAATACTTGTATCTATAAAAAGAATGTTAAACATAAAAATATCTTTAATAAATTGTCGGACTTTGTCCATTTCTTAATGTATATATATATATATATATATATATATATATATATATATATATATATATATATATATATATATATGTATGTATGTATATATATATATATTTATATATATATATGTCCGAGAAATTTTCATAGAAAATGTGTTTTATATATTCTGTCATCTTCTGCATGAAAAAATATACAAGAGAAAAACATGTTCAAAAAAGGTCAGCTGAAATGACTGCTTAATTACCAGTTAATTGGACAGTTACCGGTTACTTTAAATTTTGCCGTCATTTTTTGGCAAGGTGGAGTTATTGCATTGAGTCCACGTGAATCTTGCACAATTTTCTCGGACATTCAGGCCGGTAAATGTCGTTAATACTGTTTATTATAAACAGAGCATTTAGTTAAATAGTTGTATCTATAAAAAGAACGTATAAACATAAAAAAATGTCTTAAAATAATTGTCAGACATTGTTCATTTCATAATATATATATATATATATATATATATATATATATATATATATATATATATATATAATAAGAGACAGTTGAAATTTCTAGGGTACATTATGAGGAAAGAAGGCTTGATAATTGTAACACTCTAAGGACATGTTGAAGGCAAGGGAGACGGAGGAAAGCTACGAATAAGCTACCTCACGAGATTGTGTAAGGGGTTGGCAGAGCAGGAATTAGCTGAGAGCAAAAGACAAACACTGCGAAGAGCTACAATGAACAGGTAGAACTATGATTGCCAATGAAGAAACACAGCATACAGAAGAAGAATTAAATGATCATTGCTGCAAACTGAAGACATAGACCGACGGCCCGAGTAGCAAAAAGTAAAATAAAGATAAAAATTGCGACAAAAAATACAGTGTAACCCGGATATAAGAGAGTTCTCGGGGCCCGGAGACGAAGTATCTTATATCCGGGTTTCTCTTATATCCGGGTTTGGTCTATTTTGTTTAGGTAAGTATGGCTCTAATTTGGGACCAGATAAAATCTCTCTTATATCCGAGTTTCTCTTATATATGGGTCTCTTATATCCGGGTTACACCGTAATAAAAGTTAATAGATATTTACTAAGTTTCGTTTACGAAGACAAAAGTCCAATGATGACTTAAAACTGTGCTCTGTCATGTACAAGTCCCCATAGCGGTCATGTGCAGGAGACAACCGTCAGTCTTGTACCTGACTTAACTTCAGCGGTTGTAATGTTGAGCCAATCGACCTTCAATGACAAGCACATCGGCTAATCCCTCAGATAAAACAGTAACCGGTAACTGTCCAATTAACTGGTAATTAAGCAGTCATTTCAGCTGACCTTTTTTTAAACATGTTTTTCTCTTGTATATTTTTTTCATGCAGAAGATGACAGAATATATAAGACACAACCGGAAATTTAACTTTTTGAATTTGATGCGACTGCGCATGTCACTGACACTCTCGATGAAAACTGACAGTTCTGTTTGTCTTTCACCATCCGACCAAATTATAATTTTAAGCGATAAAACACATTACTAACACAGTGGCAACTGTTTTAAAAAAAATAAGGTCAACATATTTCAATGCAAAAATACTTTCAATTATGAGGTTGGTGCAAAAATAATGACGTAATAATGTTGTTTTTTGACGTATTTTTTAACGTCAAAAAACGACATTATTACGTCATTATTATTGCACTAACCTAATAGCTACTGAATGCATCCAGCTGGTGTTAACATTGGTGTCCCCCACCACATTTTACGTTTACTGAAACTCTATATTTAGGCAGACGAGTCAGGATGTCTATTCTAGTAATAACGTCTGTTGTACGGAGTTCGATCCTAGCTGAATGCGTCTTTGCTTGCAGCGTTGATCAAATTTACTTGTTTTGCCAGAGAGCAGTGAATATAAAGTCTCTTCTACAAGGCATGGTGTCAGCTGATATATACAGGGTACGATGGGTAAATTGTCGCCATTTTATATTTTTAATTTCGCACATGCGCATATGTTTGTTTTTGATTTTGTATACTGCACATCTTAGTAGGGTCAGTTGGGCACCGTCTGAGAGAAAAAGACACACGATGACGCAATTCACTCAAATTCACAGAAAATTTGGAAACGGCATGCTGTACTACTTGGCATTCGCGCCGGAAGCCCCAATTCGAACATTTCATAATGTTAGGGTTTCAATCTGGGGACAGTGCAGAAGATTTGGAAAGAGTTGGATGAGTCTAATGGTGATTACGAAGTTGTTTGGAATGATCACTAGTGATGGCGACGTTATACCTCCATTCATCTTCTCACAGGGCCTCAGATTCAGCACGGAGGTCTACATCAAGTGCCTTGAGACGATAGTGCTGCTTTGGGTCAAGAGAGTGGATACTGGATGACACTATCTCTGGCAACAGGACTTTGCACTATACCACACAGGTAGAACCCAGCGACCACATCACCGCTTACGTCTGACCGCCTAATTCCCCAGACTGCAACCCCACTTGATTATTATGTTTGGGGTGCAGTTGAGTGAAAGACCAACAAACCTTCTTGTAACACCTAAGATGAATTGAAGGCAAAGATTATGGCAACATTCACCAACAAGCAGACCATCCAGAAGAATTGCAGGAGATTCCGAAGTCGTCTGGAGGCCGTGGTTGAAGTCAATGACGATTTTATTGAATAAATGTACTCGTTAGTATTTCAAGATTTTTTTGTGTAATTTTAGTAAATATATCTGTTAAACTGAGATGTCAGTGTTATTTTCATTTTTGCGTAATTTAGACGATAATTTATCCATTGCCCTCTGTACAATATAAGAAAAAAATACCAAAAGTCAGGGACCATTTTAAATAGTAAGCAACTGGCCTCTATGCCTAGGTTATCAAGACCGAGCCTAAACGGTTCACAGCGTACGACCTCCTGAAAGCACAAAGTTCGGATCACTACTTATTGTTCACGCTTCCGCGATCGTCAGACGACCATCGTTTTGGTTGCTTGACGATCATGGGAGCATGAAACTTATACATATATATTTGTGTGTGTTGCGTGTATGTGTATGTGTATGTGTGTGTATTTTTTCTTGATTCTATCCATTTCTCTCTCTCCCCCTCTCTTCCTCTCTTTCTCATTGTCATAATATCAAAACTCCGCCATGTTTTCTCTTGGACAAATAAATGATGGTTGTTTTGTATCACGTCGTCGACAGACAGCTCCTGGTTTTGATGGCTTTGTGCAATCGTTCACCTCTCTCTATGCCACTCTTCCGTCACTCACTTTATCTGCATTCTCTGTCCGCTGCAGAGTGAGCCTGACGCAGTTTCTCTCTTCAATACATGCCTACTTATTACTTTCAAAACAGGCAGCCGACCGGGTCTGCTCAACTGACCGAGTTTTTCCCGCTCTTCTCGATCGAAACGCGCAGTAAAATCAATCAATAATTATCTTCCCTCTTTCGTTTCCATTTACACGCTTTTTGCTTATCCAATACTTTTCAGTTTAGTCTTTACGAAAAGCCGGCTGTTTTTTTTTTGTTTTTTTTACATCTTTTGTTTTTAATATCTGTTTTTGTTTCTTTTTCAAGAGACTTGCAGTTGAGTTAACTTTCTTTTTTCTTCTTTGCTATCACTTTCGTTTTTTCCACTCTTTCTTTGTCTTTTATCGTTTCTTCTTTCGTCTCTAATTTCCACTACTTTCCTTTTTTTTACATTTTCTTTAACGAGTTGAAATATTCCTATTTAAATTCTTTATATTCTTCTATTATTAAAATTATTTTTTAAATCTTTCAAGCATTTGTATGCTCACAGCACACACACACACACACACACACACACACACACACACACATATATATATATATATATATATATATATATATATTGATGTATGTTTTATTAAATAATATAGACAAGTTTTGTTCCTTTCATATTGTCTGATAAGCTTAAAAACATTATCATTGAAAGACAAAATAAGCTACGAAATTTCCAAAAATATTCTTAAATACCTGTAATTGATAACAGAATCCATTGGCTTATACGAAAGGCTTCCCATAATGAATACTTCTCGTTTTCACTCTCGGGTGATTATGTGTGACGTCACGAGTTGCGACGCGGTTTTCACTTCCGCGTCTCGTATACACGAGTTTGTCGTTGCTTTGAAATTTTTCATGCAACAAAAACAGACTATCAATATTGTTTCGTCCGTGTATTGTTTGATATATTGAAATGTAATTGTCATCTTTGATAATGGCTTATGTAAGCCGAAAGCTTAGATTGGATTTAAACATGTATCAGTATGGTGATTTCCTTTCGTCTTTCAATGATAATGTTATTAAGCTTATGAAACATGCATCATTAAAAAATTGCTGCCTAAATATACACAATATATATATATATATATATATATATATATATATATATATATATATATAGTGAATATTGGAGGAGAGTAAGTAGCAGCAAGTCTCTATGAAACTTCTTCCTCATTATCCTCCCAGACCAAATCAATTCAGGTGTCTAAGTTCTTTCAAAGTTTCCTTGAACAACTGATTCTTCTAATTTTCTTTCAGATTCTTGCCAATGATCATTATTATAAGTACAACCCTAATTTTCATGTTCAATTCATTTGGGAGCTTTTTTTTTTTTTTAAAAAAATCGAATTCACCCCATGCATGACAATAAAGCCACTAAGACACAAGGGGTTACTGGGTATGAAAAAATTAGATAACAGAATCATTATTAAGGATCGAAAACAATAGAAGATTAATTAGGAAGACAATAAAAAACAATTGACATTGCATTTAAATTTTTAAAGACCAAATTTAGCTGAAAAGCATGGAACCAGAAGAGTGTTCTACAAGCGAGAATTGCGAGAAAAGAAACTGTTATCATAGAATTTACGGTTACATCCAGCTAATTCAACTGTAAATTTTTGAGACTTTTTTGCTATTCTAGTACAGTGCTTAAATTTATAAAGTCAAGGTACCATAGAGGGAAGTAATATTTATTTTGCAAAGGCAAAAATGTGACACGATGCTAAATAGTGTGATGGGGAAAGGCTTGTCTTCAGTCTGTCTTATCTTAAACTAGCCACAATTACTGATCTAAACATACCACAGTATTTCGTATACAAAAAAATAAAAAAATAAAAAATAAAAAAATAAAAAATAAAAAAAACGTATTTTTAACATTCTTATTACAGTCACCATAATACCTCTAAGTCTCTATGAAGTCCTAACTAGTTCCCTTATGTAGAATTTGTCCGGGGGTGGGGAAATAACAGCATTTAAAAGTGAAACCTAATGAATATTTACAATGGTTACAAAATATTTAATGGGGTTTTATTTACGAAAGAGGCAAATTCATTGGAAGAATTGCTATCAAAGTACTTATAGAAATGCCGCAGGGAAGCAACTTTACGGTGGTGGGAAATTGACTGAAGACGAGACGCCAGGTCAGGACCAATAATATTTCGGATCTTCCTTTGGATTTTATTAAAAATCTCTAAATATATAGCAGGAGCACCGGACCATGTATGGCATCAATCTGGTATTTTTTCGAATTGTTTTTTTTTTCAATTGTTTTGTGTTCTCTACTAACGGAGCCAGATTCACGATCTGATAGGTCACATGTTCGGTTCATGGTAACCCCAGCATCTTTCTGTAGAACCACACTTCTGTTGCTACAAGTTTCTTCTTCATCTCTGAGGAAATGATCAAGCATACAGGGGGACAGATATCACGTAACAGTTCAGTACTCTTTTCTTTGTTTCTGACGAATTTTTCTGTCTCTTAATACTCTGCTTAGCTTTTGGAAGGCATCTAAAAAACTGGAAGTGTATAAGAAACTATTAAGAGGTAAGAAAATGTTCTCAGAAACAGAGTGCTGAAGTGCTTTGTAATATCTTACTTCCAAATTGGTTGCGAATGATGGGAAATTTCCTTACAGATGAAGAGGTGACATGAAGCAACAGAAGATGTAGCATTACCGATCAACGCTGGGAAGGCTAAACGTGAGAAACGTGGAGTACCCACGGAAAATAGGAAGGCTAAAGAAAAAAAAATACAATCGGAAAGTCGTACGATTACCGAAGTTAAGCAACGTCGAGACCTAGTTGGGTGACCGTTTGAGAATACCAAGTGCTGTAAGCTTGGATATGCAGATGGGATGTATTACGGCCATATCACGTTGAAACAGCTCTTCTTGTACGATCACCGAAGTTAGGCAACGTCGAGACTGGTCAGTAGCTAGATGGGTGACCGCTTAGGAATACCATATGCTGTAAGCTTGGGTATGTGTGTGGTGAAAAGGACAATGGCTCGAAATTGGAAATCGTAGGACCGGGTTTCAATTCTATTCGGGTCTGTTATATTCACTTACGTGTAAATGCCATTATTTCATCTCTCTATATACATTTTTAAATCCATTACACTAGTCACATCTTCCATCCTGATTATGTAATTTGTTTCCCATGTCTCTCTTGCGCAGTTGGTAATTAGTATAAACAATTCGCAGAGCCGAGTTCGAATTCCAGTCGAGTACATTAGACTCACTTTCGCTCAAATACCTCCTCTTTACCTCAAATACCTCCTCTTCCCAAGCTATATATATATATATATATATATATATATATATATATATATATATATGTATATATATATGAAAAGTTTGTGTATATATATATATATATATATATATATATATATATATATATATATATATATATTATATGCACAGTACTTATTAGAAAGCGCTCAATATCAGAGATAGAGCTAACATATTGGGTTGGATCAATCCATCCATATATATATATATATATATGCTCTCATGCGCCGATTAAGCACTATGGAGAAAAGGGAATTTTTAACGGATGCTTTAATGCAACTCTCTTCGTGAGAATTGAGCGCTATGGCGGCCGGTGTAGAATTTATATAGCACGTATATAATGCGTTAAAAATTCCCTTTCTTTGCCGTGCGCCGATAGCCTAGGGGTAAGAGTCTCTGACTGATGTCAAAGCTTCGAGTTTCAATTCACTGATGAGCTGTGATATACCGAAACCGGTTGTCTGTGGATAATTATACATACATATATATATATATATATATATATATATATATATATATATATATATATATATATATATATGTGTGTGTGTGTGTGTGTGTGTGTGTGTGTGTGTGTGTATAGTTATCTACAGACAGAATGTTTCGCTGTATCACAGGTCTTCAGTGTAGCTAGACGTCTCTCTAGCGTATCTTTATTGGTTCTGAATTCAGAATTATACTTCTTATATAAGAACAGACTGGGCTTTTAGCCGTGGTTGGCAACCAGGCTATGAACTCTGAATTCAGAACCAATAGAGATACGTTAAGCAATATCTTTATCAGGTTTCGGCCAAAGTGCTTAACCAAAACAAGTCGTTGTTGTGCAAGGAACACTGCAATGTATTATGCAACGTATAAAATGAAAGATGAATGAAATTATGATTCTTTTCATAAGGTGTTTGTTTCACATTCTTTTTCCGCCTTTTCGTGTATTCTTCTTTTTAATCCCAATTCCTTCTTTCTCTTCCTCTTTGTATTTCTTTTTCTGCGCTTTCTTCCTTTCTCCTATTTTCCCCTTGCTTTTTATTCTTCTGATTTCTTTTCCCTTCTTTTTTATTCATTTCTATTTTTCTTTTTTCTCCTCTACTCCCCTCTTTATTTCTTCTATCTCTATTTTCTCTTCCTTTTTTATTTCTTCTTTCTCTCTTTTACCACCACCTTTTCCCTCCTTATTTCTTCTTTCTCATCTCCTCCCACTTTATTTCTGCTTTCTCTCTTTTCCTCCCTGAACAGAGGCCTTGCTGCCAGATATAGTCTATCGTCATACCGAGGAAGGGATTAGGTAGGGAATGATTATTCAGACAGTTTTGAAATTTAGAAAGGATGTTGAAATAAGTAGGTAGGTACCAATGGGAGTAATTTGAAGTGCTCTAAGTTTCTATTTCCCAAGGCAGGCTATTTTTGTCGCCATATTAATCAGATGGATATTTTTGGGACATATCTCTTTGCAAGATCATCTCATCGATGAATTCGCTACTGTAATGAATACATTCCTCAATGCATGCTTCCCAATTGTGGCCTTGTGCCAGCCTAAGCACAGTTTAGTTAAGTTTTCCTACCGTTTCTTCCACCTTTTCATTTTCCTCCTTTTTCTTTTCAAACTTCTTTTTCATCGTTTTTATAATTTCCATTTTTCTTTCAGCGCCCCCCCTTTCTTTTTGCTCCTTACTTTCATAATTCTTTTTCCTTTTATTTCTTATTTTACTTCCTTCTTTTCTTTATTTTCCTTTTTTTTATGCTTCGCTGTTTTGTTATTTCAATCTATTTCCATCTACTTCTCCCCATTTGTCTTTATTTCTTCTTTCTCTCTTTTCTTCTTCTCTTCACTCTTTATTTCGTCTTTCTTTCTTCTCCTTTTCTTAATGTCTTTTCTTCCTCCTCTTTATTTCTTCTTTCTCTGTTTTTCTTTGCCTCTTCCCTACTTATTTCTTCTTTCTCTCCCTCTTTTTTCTGTTTTCTCCTCCTCCTTCTTCTTTATTTTTTCTTTCTATCTTTTCTCCCCGTTTTCATTTCTTCTTTCTCTCCACCCTCTTTTGTCTCCTCTTTTTCACTCTTTATTTCTTCTTGCTCTCTTTTCTATTTATTTCTTCTTATTTTCCATTCTCTATCTGTCTTTGTTTTTTCTTTCTTTTTTCTCCGTCTTTATTTCTTTCTTCTTTCTTTTCATCTCTCTCTTTGTTTCTTCTTTCTCTCTTGTAATTCCCTCTTTATTTCTTCTTTCTCTCTTTTTCTCCTTCCCATAGCTTCATATTTCTCCTTTCTCTCCCCTCCTCCTTATTTCTTCAATCTCTATTTTCTCCTCTTCTTCCCTCTTTATTTCTTCTTTCTCTATTTTCTCCCCACTGTTTATTTCATCTTTCTAGGCTTTTTCCCTCCTTTTCCTTTCTTATTTCTTCTTTCTCTCCTACTCCCTAATTATTTCTTCTTTCTCTCTTTTCTTTCCTCTTTCCTCTTTGTTTCTTTCTCTCTTTTCTCCGAGTTACTTCTTATTTTCTATTCTCTTCCTCTTTATTTCTTCTTTCCTCCTCTTTCTCCTACCTCTTTATTTCTTTCTTTCTTTTCACCCCCCTCTTTATTTCTTCTTTTTCTCATGTACTTCGCTCTTTACTCATTCTTTGTCTCTTGCCTCCTCCTCCTCCTCCTCCTGCCTCTTTATTTCTTCCTTCTTTCTTTTCATCTCACTCATTATTTCTTCTTCCTCTCCTGTAATTCCCTCTTTATTTCTTCTTTGTCTCTTTCCTCCTTCTCCTCCTCCCTCTTTATTTCTTCATTCCTTCCTTTCTTCCTTCCTTTTTTTTTCATCCCCTTCTTTATTTCTTCTTCCTCTCCTGTAATTCCCTCTTTATTTCTTCTTTGTCTCTTTCCTCCTCCTTCTCCTTCTCCTCCCTCTTTATTTCTTCCTTTCTTTCTTTTCATCTCCCTCTTTATTTCTTCTTTCTCTCCTGTAATCCCCTCTTTATTTCTTCTTTGTCTCCTTCCTCCTCCTCCTTTATTTCTTCTTTCTCTCTTTGCTTCGCGGTTCTCCATCTCTTCCATTTCCTTCTTCCTCTTTTGTTATTTTTATTTTTTCACCTTTCCACTTGTTATAATTTCTCCATTTTCTTCTATTCTTACGGCTTTTGTCTGACGTGATAAGAACGATCGTTTCAACCAACACTTCCGCCCTTTTCTTTTTCTCTCTCCCTCCTCGCATTATTTAGGGCACTATTTTTAAAAGGTTTCTTTTCCTGAACTGTAAGGAAGCGGTTGGCTGCTGTCACGAGTTCTTATGTGTTCATTCGCCTTTATTGGGCAACACGGAAGAAAAGCAACTTTTTTTTTGTCGTGGGACAGACGTCGATGTGTGTCAAACGTGTGAGAACAGACACACATATAGCTATGTATTCAGATTTCCATTTTCTCAAGGACACACATTTGCATAAGCGATACTCGCTCGTATAATCACGTCGATGCAGGAATACAGAACATATTAGAAATTAAATCTATAAAAGACATTCATATACCACGTCTGTCCGGAATGTATCTAACCATTTTGAACAGCTCGAGAACTGGTTACGCGGCCTTAATGTAACTTATTAACCAATCAGATGAAAACTGGTGTACAGTTTGAACGTAACTATGTTAGTCAACATTTAATAAGAATACGTAATAAAATTAATCTTAGGTAAAATTATTTATTCATTTCTGGAGTCCCTCAAATTAACGCTGGTCGAATCAAGGGTATGTGATTTCGGGTCTTTCTTCGAACATTCAATCTTCTTCCAAGAATTCCAGAAACCCAATCTTCTCCCTACATAGTAATCTTGTTATCTGGTTGCGTGTAAATCGTAGCTGAGTTCGCCTCCCTGTTTATGCTGATGCACTCCCCCTCGGAAATCATTCGAGGACAGATTCTACACTTGGTAGATTTTGGAGTTACTTTCTTGGAGAATCCTTGCAGATCGAATTCTTTTAACATTCCGAGTTGACACCCAGTATGTACCGGAGTCACCACAGACCAACTCTTCTTTGATCAAAGGTTCATGAAGAACGTTAAATTCGATTTAGACCTTTCATATTTACTGGCATGAATAATTTACTGTAGTCGCATTTATCATGAAAATACGGCCGTTCATTTTTCACTTCCGGTGCAAAATCTTTTTCTAAAATATTCTATCCCCCAGGAATGTCATCTCTTCCGCCCCCTTGTCTAGTACAGTCCATCTTTGTCACCCTGTGAATTCTAGATTTCCGAAAGCTAAAATCGCCGTCGAAACGCCTGGAAAGTGAACTCGATTAGGTAGGTTTTTTTTTTGTTTGTTTATTTGCATATCAACATCCTATGGGCCATTTCATCCAAAATTTAATTTTCTTGGGAGCTTTGGTATTTTTTTTTAAATTAAGCACTTCGCTACTCTATCGTTATTTCCATGGTAAATGTTCTGACGCGCTACATTCTGCTGGTATTTTTACTGTTTTTTATACTTTTATAGTGTTTTGTTTAGGGTTTCACTATTTTTCTATAACTGGGACCCTTACAGGTGCGACCACTCGGGATTAAGGTGGACATAGGAGCAACAGCAATTGCTGCCGGATGTAGTTTATCATCATACCCAGGACGGGATTAGGTAAGGGATGCCGATTCAGATAGTTTTTGAATTTAGAACGGATGCTGAAGTAAGTTTAGGTGGGTACCAGCGGAAGTAATTTGAAGTGGACTAAGTCTTTATTGCCCAAGGCAAGTTATTTATCCCTCCATATTAATCAGCTAGATTATTTTTTGGACATATCTCTTTGCAAGATCATCTCGTCGACATTTCGCTACTGTAATGAATACATTACTCATTTCGTGTTCCACAATTGTGGCCTTATGCCATCCTAAGCTAAGCTTAAGATATAAATCTTATGCTGAGCAAGTTCACAATTGGGGAGCACGGAATGAGTAGTGTATTCCATTTACTCATTTTGCGCTCCCCAATTGTAGCCTTATGCCATCCTAAGCTAAGCTTAAGATATAAATCTTAAGTTGAGCAAGTTCATAATTGGGGAGCACTGAATGAGTAGTGTATTCATTACAGTAGCGAAGCGTCGACGAGATGATCTTGCAAAGAGATATTCGCTATCTGAAAGGAGAGCATCTCTATGAAATATTTCATTAGGCGAAAATGCTATATAACCCAATTCCTTTCTTTTATATGGGAAATGTTTGAGCGTTCCCAGACCCCAAGAAAATAATATTCTTTCGTCCCTGCCTGCTTCGATGACACCACGAGGAGACACTTTATTACGCCCAGTTTTACGTTAAGGATATGAAGGCTTTGATACTTAGAAAATAAATCGAGATAATGTACAGACGCACACAGATACGTAATTCGAAGGTATGGTGAGAGAGGCTGGGTGTCTTTTCCGAGAAAGGAGCTGCGTGGACCGTTGCAAAATTCACACCAAACTCTATTTTTTCTTTTTTTTTCTTTTTGGTTTTGTTTTGTTAAACGAAAATCCACTTTGGATCTCTGGTTAGAAATAATGTAGACCGGAATAGATTTATCTGAAGACATTCTCGAATAACCATATAAGAGTCTTTCATATGTGAGTGACTGAAACGTACTAAGTTTGGCATAAAGTATGACTGCTTTTATATAACACACCCGGTTCACAATCTTTCTCAGTATTTTTTTAATTTTTTTAAACAGGAGTAGAGGTTTATCATTTGTTTCCAGTTTAAGATTCGGTTTTCGGTTCATTATCCTATAGTTTTCTCATTCTCTTTCACTATCAGTAACCGCTTGTGTCTTAGTGACATTATCGCCTTGCTTGGGAGTGAAATGATTAATCCCCACTTCCGACAAAAAATGTAGAAAGTTCTAATGGATGAATATGATTTATAAATTCTATATATCAGATAAAATGTCGGTAACTAAATGAGAACATAGAAAAAAATCCTCCTTAACGTGTTTCGTCTGGTGACCATGTTTGCCGCAGTCTCTGGACATGGAATTCAGTGAAGTCCGTAATCTGTTCAATATCAGAGGTCGGCAGTGAAGATTCAGAGAAAGTAGCGGTTGTTGAGTAATTCTTTAAGTCTTCGATATCAGGTTGGCAGTGGAGATATTTTGGGAGAAAAAACAAAATGGCTGCCTTTATACACGTCGCATTGAATATTTTGAGCTTTCTGATTGGTTAACCCTTCTATTGGTGGACTATAAAATGAGTCAGCTCATTTTGACTTGCTCACTAGTAAATATATATACACAAAAAACTGCAACATCGTCATCTAATAGTTATTCTGAAGAAGTCCTTTTGATAGACGAAACGTGTTACATAGGATTCTTTTTTGATTTTCACATTAAATTAACTATAACTTCTATTTCCAGAATCATAAGATTTTTACTATGTGTTCACTCAATATAAGGCTTAAGAGAAACTCAAAGTAGAAGGTTACTAAATGAATTTGTTGCAGGACGGGGAAAGGAAGGTAAATGCAGATTATGAAGATTCATACAATCTGTAACGGTTTATACTAGACTTGAAGAGGTTAAGGTTGTTATGTTCGTGGAAGCATCCCCTTGGGAGTCTGTTCCATAAAGTAATGGCTCTTGGGAAAAAGTTGACCGTGTTGTGCTCCAAAGTCAAAATCACGTGAATGGTCACATCAAACCTTCTTTGATGCACAGTCATCTCCACCACCGACACCGGAGGGAGTAGAATGGTGAGAAAGGATGACGATCCCGATGATCTGATGCGAGCGGGTGCTGACGACGACTCCATCTGAGAAGAATTGTTAGCCAAGATTTTCTACTTATCTTCTCACTTCTCTGTCAAGTATCGTTGAATGAAACATTTTTATCATGATATCTAGCCAAGGGACAGAAATCAGGGAAGAGTGGATTCATGTCTTTTCTGCTATAATATTTGATTTAAATCCACGTAGAGCGGATTGAACCCAGCTCTGATCATTGACTTTAGTCATTGCAGAATTTCATTTCTCAAGGGGTTATTTAATGCCGACAACATTTTTAGGATAGATTCGTATGAAAAGAATATGTATTCTTTGGTTTAGATTGGTTTGGTTTATTTTGTTTTACAACATATCAACCTCAATGGGTTATTTAATACCGACAACATTTTTTATTGCTGGTAATATTTTGTTTTGTCAAAAATCTGTTCCTGGTAATATAAATTGTAAATTGTATTGCTGGTAATAATTTTTTTCAAAAAAGTATTGCTGGTAATAGTTAACTATTTGCCCATAGCTGAGACCCTAACAGGTGCTACCACACTGGGTCAGGATGGACCTAGGAACACCAGTAATTAAGAAGTGGTTTCACTCTCCTCAAAACCTCCTGATCAGAGCTCTTGCTGTTGGATGTAGTTTATCGTCTTACCCAGGACGCGGATGTAGTTTAACGTCTTACCCAAGATGAACGAAAGCGATTGTCGGCTTTATTGTGGTTTTATTGCACAACCTGCAACCTGTACTTTGGTTGAGCTTTAATCAATCTTTGTGTTGTGTCCCAAGCAAGGGTTATTAACTAAGAGTGATTGCACTTTCACGAATGTTTTTTTGTTTGTTTGTTTTACGATAGCGATCACCGTCCTATCAAATCCCGTATTCTGATCAGCTAAACTGGGAGCTATTGCAGCGTTTGCCTTAACGCTATCCCTACCGAAGGACGACGAATTGCCGGAATCCAGAAACAATTGCTGTCGGGCTTCCACGAGAAGCCTCTGTTGGCCGTGACGTGGCTCTTCCCCGCCGGTGCCGAACTGTCGGTGACCCTGCTCGAGATTAATGTATTAGACGGCAGAGCTCAGGCACGGGACCATTGTCACCACTCCACCACATTGAGGTTGAAGGATAGGATTTAAGGTATTAGCGTTAGATGAATAGAAGCCACCTCAGACGAAACTTGTAGTTAGTTCCACTTGTTTATATAAATATAGCGATAGCAAAGATTGTCCTTTGCAATCGAACTAAAAAAGAAAAAAAATAGGTCGACCTATTTTTTCTTTTGCAGTGAAATTTGGAAATTCTTTCAAAAATCAAATAATTGTCTGATTTTAATGAAACTTTCAGGACTTATTCATAAATGAATGAAATTATTCAATAGATGTTCCATTTTTTAGAAAATCTTGATAAAAAAATACTTTTTCATCTATTGCCCACCCACTTATTTAATTTTCTAAAATTTCGAGAATTTCTGTTTTGTACCGCTTAAAATTTATATCATTTATATCCATAAATCCTTGGAGAATATTTATTTTGTAAAACAGGGCCCCTGGTAACTGAAAATTTGCTCTGAATTGTTCAATAAAAATTCTATGTAACTCAGAGATTATTTAATTAGAAACTTTTTTAATTGCTAATAATGTATTTTTACAAGATTTGTTTTCATTTTGTAAAATTTTCATTATAAACATTTATAAAGTTTTTAATCTTTTAAAATTCTGTATTACTTTGCAGAGGTTAGATAATATTGTTCTTAAGTAAAAACTGTATGTACTAATCATAAATGGAAAAGCTTACTACAATTCACCGAACACCAATATTTTAAAAAGAATTTTGAATTTTTTTGTGTCTATAAACGTATCTGTCTATATTTCTGAGATGAGGTATTATGTACACTATTTACATTGTTCGGACTGTCATCCTCATCTTTGTTGCCATATTTTTCACAACGTTTGGCACAGTGGATAAAGGCGTTAGTTAGATCCAGTGACAGGACCCAAAGAGTGTGAGTTCAATACCCGGTTAAAGCAGTGGAGAACTTGGAGAGGGGAATTCACATGAGATGAATTCACATGGTAGATGTCAGTTATCAGTTATCTCCCGTTCTCCACTGCCATAACCGGGTATTGAACTCACACTCTTTGGGTCCTGTCACTGGATCTAACTAACGCCTTTATCCACTGTGCCATGTGTTCTTGAGATCCAGTTAGACCCAGTGACAGGACCCAAAGAGTGTGAGTTCAATACCCGGTTAAGACAGTAGAGAACTTGAAGAGGGGAATTAACAGGAGATAACTGATAACTGACATCTATTAAACATGGCATGTGGAACTAGAACAATCTACCCCAGCAAGCGAAATAAAGGGTTCAGTTCGACATTCCAACCACCTGAAGAAGGCCGGAGCATACAACGGCTGAAACGCTGTGATATATATGGGAACAAAGATGAGGATGACAGTCCGAACAATGTAAATAGTGTCTATAAACGTGCTGATTTTTGTAAATATTGACGTCCATACACAATATTATCAAAAAATAAGAGCGATAAATATAATAAATTTAAAACCAAAGTATCTAAAATGCAAGAAAACATTACATTGCAGAGAATATTTTTCGAAATTTTCAAGATAACTGGGTAGTTAAAAATTATATGAAAAAAGGCTATATGTCCACCGTAGAAAAAACAAAGTAAATAAACTTCCGTCTGCTAGTCAATCTGCCGATACCTTAAATAAAAAGTTACCGGCGTGTTAAAAATGCATTTCTGCGATATTTAACCTATTTTTTTTTTTTTTTTTCAAATCGGAATCACCTCAAGAAAAAGAGTAATGCCACTAAAACATCAGAGGTTAGAGGACGTGGATGAATTAAGAACAGAAACAATAATGATGAGCACAAAGAGAAGAGATTAATCTGTAGTTTAAATTCCAGAGACTGTCCTAAATTCCTTAGTGGCGCTAATCCTGAGTGTAGATGCTGTATTTGTCGTATTGTCTGGTCGTTTGTAGACTAACTTCCTGTTCTCCGCCCCCCCGTCTTTTGTACACTACATATTTATATTTTTTCAAATGTCGTAGTCGCCGTGATTTTGCGTTAATTTATCAGCATAAAAACAACATGGCTTCCCCACGAGATTTCTTTTACGTATGGACGTCCATGAGGTAAGTTATTTTTTCAAACTACATAATCAGGTGAATAGAAGATAACGATTGACATTGCATTTAAATTTCGGCAGATTAAAGTTGGCTGGAAAATAAGTAGCCGGAAGAGAGTTCCACAAGCGAGAATTGCAAGAGAAGAAACTGTAGCATTTAATTTACGGCTGCATCTAGCCAGCTCTACTGTAAATTGATGAGATCTCGACGCCAGTCTAGTACTGCACTTAAATTAATAGAGTTAGGTACCATAGCGAAGAGCTCATCCGGACAATTACTATGAAAATATTTATAGAAATGACATAGAGAGGCAACCCTACGGCAGTGGGTGAGAGATTAAAGCCGAGCCGCTAGATCCGGACCAATAATATAGCAGATTCTTGTTTGGATCTCATCAAAGAGCTCAAGGTAAATAGCTGGGGTACCGGACCATATGTGGCAGCAGTATTCTAAGCACGGAAGTATGGTAGACATATATGTAAGATATTCTGTAGAGGAAAATTGCCTCGCCGGGAATAGTGAACAGACTTCCTTAGCAGCTAACCTAGCAATGAATTCAATAGTGTCCCTCCACTTCATATTAGCAGAGAGCGTAAGAAGGCAAAACAACTCTTTCCAGAGGGATAGCATCAGCCATGATGGAAGGCTTCAAGGCGTCTCTCAGATGATTAATGGAGGTAAGTTTATCTTGGAGTCGTTAAAATGAATAATACATTGTTTGCTTTAGTGCTACAGACTTGATGACTTGTTTTGTGCACCAGTCAGTTAGTTATGTGCCATGCGTGATATACGCATAGGCGATCATGTATCTTTCGATACATGACTGACAAGGCAGATTTTTTCCCGCAGTAGGTTGCCATTTCTATCTGCGGTAGACCAGTTGCCATCCAAGGCCTTAGAACCCGGCCTGTTCTGTTATTTACCCATAGCTGGAAGGAGAACAGGAGAATTCATATCTTTCTCAAGGGTATTAGCACGTAAGTGAATGTAATGGATTTGAACTCGGCTATCCGATTCCTCAATCCGAACCGTTATCCATTACTTCACCGTTTTGGGCATAGGCTACCATTTTGACCTTGTCAAACTTATAAGTCTTACTATCGAAGCAGGAGTATATTGTTGTGTCGTCAGCGTAGATACCAAGTTGAGAGCTGATGTCATCTGCGTTAGTACGAAAGGATCTAGACGAGTGGCCATTCAGGATAACTCTCATTTCACGATTTGATAGGAAAGACTGGATCGGTTCAAAAAAGTGTCCGGAAACACCGTAACTTTTCAGCTTGTGTAGAAGACCTGAATACCAGACCCTGTCAAAGGCTTTCGAGATGTCCAATGCAACAACCTAGGCTTCACCGTTTTTATCTAGTGCATGATAAACTCTTTCCTCAAATATCGTCAGTATATCAGCAGTTGACCTCGAAAAACGAAAGCAATATTGCTTGTCTGAGAAAAGGCCCTGTGATGAGAAAGGATGAACCAATTCAGCATTGATTTGGGTCTCTAAGAGCTTCCCAAAAAGAGGAAAATATAAAAAGTAGGGCCAATGATGGAGCCTTGGGGGACACCTGCATTAGTATGAAAGGATCTAGATGAGTGGCCATTCAGGATAACTTTCATTTCACAATTTGATGTGACCAGAGACACTAACTTTTCAGCTGTATGCCAAACCCTGTCAAAAGCTTTTGAGGTGTCCAAAGCTACAGCCTGGGCTTCAGTTTTTATCTAGAGAATGATAGACTGTTTCCACAATTATCATCAGTACATTAGCAGTTGACCTGGAGAAATGAAAGGCATAAAAAAGCCCCTGCTATAAGAGATCAATCCAGCATTGATTACGGCCTCTAGGAGTGTCCCAAAAAGAGGTAGAAGACTAATAGGCTGGAAGGATCATATAGTTCACCAGAACTCATAAAAACTGAAATATCAGATGATGACTTCCAGCAGACAGGAAAGCAGGAGGCAGCAAAGCATTTACCATATAGTTTAGAGAGAACAGAAGCCAGTTTGGGTGCACACTTCTTAATGACTATTACAGGGGTAACATCAGGTCCATATGCTTTGTGGGGATTTAGGTTAGGGATAATAGCAAAAACCATAGAAAGGGTTATATGCATATCACTCGACAGAGACTCAGTTCTAAGTGGGAAGTTAGACAGGGATATTCCGGATGAGGCAAGAATAGACTTGTAAGTAAAAGTAAGTAATATTTGTTTCAAATCAGATTAAACTTTAAATTAGCTAATATTCCTAAAATAAAATTTCAGAAAATTATATCTAATTTTTGAAAGATTTAGTAATAATTACATTGTGATTAAAGATGGCTGAAATCAGCGATTTTAGCAATAATAAATCGAAAACTGCTTCCTATCAATTTAAACTAGTTTTGAAATATAGGGTGTTCCAATAACATGGACTGATTTTAAATGTGAATTAAGATTAAGTGTCTAAAGAGTGTTTCTTTTTCTTTCAGATTTGGCGGGCATTTGGGTGATATTATTTTTCACACATAATTGCCATGACTTAAATAACATGATCCAATAGAGAAATAAATAAATTTTCACAAATAACACCGATTTATTTACTTCTGACTTTGATCCGTCTTAATGAAACACCCTTATATATAATCCATCTTAATGAAACACCCTTGGATGTTACAATAATTTGAACCGATTTTAAATGTGAATTAAGTTTAAGCGTCTAATGATTTTTTTTCTTTTACTTTCAGATTTAACAACTTAAGTCTTTGGCAATTTTAACCATGGAAAGATTAACAATCAAACAACGTGTTAAAGTTATCGAATCTTATTACGAAAATGGATGTTCAAACCAAAATGCATTTGACCAAAAAATCGCGAAGTGCGCGAAATGTATTTCTGTTTGAACGTCCATTTTCACTATTGAGCACTCTTTTAAGAATAGTAATTGATGGTTATTGGAATTTATTCCGTATACACCAATCCTATACTTAGGTGTGTATATATATATATATATATATATATATATATATATATATATATATATATATATATATATATATATGCCAGCCAAAGTCATGGAAACCGAATAGTATGGTAAGGTGATGTGAATTAGCTGAGTTTAAAAGTGGGTGGCAGTGCGTGCTAAATTAATGAACATTGATGTTTTATATTATGGCGTCATTTGTCATCCCCCGATCTACGGTGTCATATATTTACACTGTAGTTTCTTTTTAATTAATGCTACGACTATTTTTATATTGTTTTGTGATTGATTCGTTTTCTACGGCTTATCAACCCTTTCCAAATTATTTAAAGCCAGAAAATATTTTAAGATTGTAAGATTTCTTTTTGAGATAATAATGATTTAGTGGTATAATCTTATTAATTAACCCATAACTGGGGGGAAAAAGAGGTGGATTTATACCTAACCAGATTTTGACAAACGAACAAGAAATTATAATGTGGATATAAAGTGGGGGATCATTTCTATATTACAATAAATACATAAACTGGACCCTCAGTATGTGGCCATTGTAGTTTCTATGCATTTATATCGCAGAGAATACAAGCCTAAAGGCATGTCTGTATAGCTAATCAGTATTTCATTGATTCGTTTTTGTTTTTGAGATAATAATCATTTAGTGATACAAGCGTTACTAATTAACCAACGATTGGGAGGGGGAAGAGATGGCTTTATACGTTCCCATAGAGTCTTTGTACGTAAATGAATACAACGAACCCAAGTGGAATTCAAACTCGGCTTATCCATTACACCAACCACATGTTCAAGCTGATAGCACCTGATATTTCCAAGCAGTCACCATCTAGGTACTGACCAGGCTCGACGTTGCTTAAATTCGGTAATTGTACGGGAACCGATGTTTCAACGTGATATGGCCGTAAACCCTACTATTTCCATAGTCATTATTATTATTGTCATCTTTCTTATCCACATATAATTACATATAATATTTCACCTAACTGCACATCCCCATTTTCATCCCTATTATTATTATTATTATTATTATTATTATTATTATTATTATTATTTCCTATGATTTCTGTTATATACACCTTTCCTTCCGGATCCCAACCAGAGACATAAGGTCAGAAATGGCTTCATGACACTTTCCACTGAGCATTTTGCAACCCCCACCCCCGATAAAAAGAACAAACATTAGATCATGTACATTTTACATAGATAAAGCTCTTCGTAATGTGTGAGCTCTACTTGTGAGGACATTTCTTTTGTATTTCTTTAAGGTATGTGTTACCAGATATCCCATCAAAGAGTCTATCGGAACTGTTTCCAATGAGTCCGTGGACTAAAACTACAACTGAAAGTATTGTTCTCATGTGCCAGATTTCTTACATTTCCACTTTAAGAATCTTCTATTTTGATAGGTCTTTGAAGATCTTTAAAGATACATTGCAATCTCCAGAGACTGCCATGTCAATAAGAAAGCATATTCTGTTCTTGTGTTCTTTGATCACGATGTCTGGACGAATAACTTTGATTGTTCTGTTAGTGTCTATTGTAAAGTCACACAAAATTGTTACAGGTCCTATCTCTGAAAATGGGTCTGGGTGGTGTTGTTACCAGTTTCTTACAGTTTCCTTCCCATAAAGGTTGCATATTTTCCAGTGCAGATATTGGCCCACTCTGTCATTCCGAGTTTTATATTCAGTGGCTGCTAGCACTGCGCATTTTCATACAAGTTGTTTGTTTCTGGATATTTATTACAGAATCTGCTTTTGGGATCAACACATTTTTTCAGTATATGCGCATTGCAATTTCTAATTAGCTAGCATTGGTCATGTGCAACATGAATAAAATCTTCGGTTTTAATTTTTAACCCTGCACTATGTAACCAATGATGGGTACGATTATTATTATTACTATTATTAAATTCCTTTACTTTCATATTCTCGCGCATTCTCGTATATTCTCGCTTATATAATCCTATTATCACATTAACAAGACAAAGTGAAAAAGAGTTCTCAGCCACACACCCCACCACTTAATAGTTGGCGTCATCTGACCGTATGGGAGGAAAATGGACGAGGAAGAAGGAATATAAAAGAAGCAAGAGACAAAAAGGAATAAGATGAACCAGAGACCATAAAAATCTTTATCACACTAGTAACACTCTAATACAACAAAGTGGAAAAGAGTTTTCAGTCACGTTGTCGTCATCTGACAGGAGTGAGAGACAGACACATACGAAGGGAAAGAATGAGGAAGACGCAATAAAAATTCGTATCAGGTGCCACGGCTAAACGATTAATGACACTCACAATGACATCCTTAACGTCTGCTGGATTTGAAATTTATCCCAGTTGAAAAACCACTATAGCTACTCAATCCCTAATAGGATGTTATTTATGAGAAACTAGTTTGCCTAGGTGCTCACAATTAGCCATATGGACTACAACACAAGGACAAAATTCAAAATGGCGGTTGATTACATGAATTGGATGCAGTGTTGTTTCTTCCGCCCCCGGATTTATTGTTTGGAAACAGACGATATTTTCGCTTCCAGTTGCCGCAATATGTTCTGGCATTGGTTGCCAGAATTCTATCAAGGAAAATTGGTATTTCTCTGCGATGAAACAATGAATTTCAGAATGGTAATTTAATTTGGGAATTTCACTGACCCTAGCTCAAACTGTTTCAAACATTCGAAAGATATGACATAAAATATTTGGTATATACGTGTGTTTTGTCTACAAGACAAATGAAAATACAATAACATAGAATTCAAAAAGAGAAAGATCGCATTATTCCAAAATTTAAATACCAAATTGCTTATTCACTTTTACTACTTGTTTAGTCAATAAATTTCGAATTTAATCCATATTTTCAACCCTCTGTCTGTCTCTCTCCCCCACCTCTCTCTCTCTCTCTATATATATATATATATATATATATATATATATATATATATATATATATATATTTTTTTTTACTATATATTTTAATTGTTTACAAAACAACGTAATATACCAAGCCGCGATAAAATCACCAGATAATGAAGAAAAAGAATACGTAGGAGTTACTCCTACGTATACTTTTTCTTCATTATCTGGTGATTTTATCGTGGCTTGGTATATTACGGACCCTGGAAACAAAGAAATTATACACACAAAACATCTTTCACAAATAGTAAATATGCAAACAGTACAATGCTTTCTAAGTATATCTGGGAAATTAAAAATAAAACGAACATCACACCAAAAATATCTTGGAAGATAAGGAAAAAATCATCAGCCTACAATAACCAATCAAAAACTTGCAAACTTTGCTCGGAGGAAAAAATAGCTATCATCATTTTTCCCGACCAAAATAAATTATTAAACAAAAGATCCGAACTCATCTCAAAATGCAGACATGAAAATAAATTTTTACTACGTAACCTAAAAAATTAAAAACGGAAAAAATAAAATAAAAACAAATAAATATACTAATAAGCAAAAATAACAAAATAACAAAAAAAAAAAAAATAGAAATAAAACATAAAAAAATACTGTGTTACTTAAAAATCGAAAACCGAAAAGAGAAAATATACAAGTAAAATAAATTAACCTAAATTCATCCAAGTAAATAAATAAACAAACCAATCCCAAATAAAGATAATCAATTAAAAACTGTTCCCGCCAAAATAATACTTAGAATGAACTACAACAATCAACCCCAAAACTGAACAAATAGCTTTAATTAAATTCCCAAACCAAAACAAAACTGTTAAATAAGTGATATAAACAAATTTTTACTACGTTAATAAATAAATAAATAAATAAAATAAGAAACAAAAATAAAAACAAGCAATATAATTTGACCTAAATAGATAAACAAACGACTTCCGGTGAAATAACCGCCATAACAGAATACCCACAATGCACCACTAACCCGTATATATATAAATAGCCGAGAAAAATAACAGCACACGTGGCCTGACGATTGCATATAGCATGAAACAGACTGTCGCCTCTAATTGTTGACTTCTATGTTCACTTTTATATTTACACACGCTCTATCTCTGATATTGAGCACTTTATTCCATAAATATAGCACACCTTAAGACTATATTTCTTTATATATATATATATATATATATATATATATATATATATATATATACAGGTAGTAATTCGTTGGTATCATCCACGCGAGTCCTACTCCTAAAATTTGAAATATTAAATGTTAAGATTGACTCCCAAAGAGCTCTCAATATTTATTTTCATTAAACAGAAAAAAAAAATTATTTTTTTCTTACAATTGGAATTAAGATGCCGTTACTTAATGACCATTTTCCCCTACTAATTTTAATTTTAAAATTCGCAGGATTTTTTAAACTGTATATATGTATATATTTGTGTATTTAGCCTGCAAATTCTCTTTTAGGCATATCTTATTGAATAAATTACAAATATTATGTCTGCTTATTTTTAGGATAATCCTTTGATATTCACGAATATGTTTCCGTATATTACACTCAAATGGGGAAAGAAATGCACTGTAACAGTGAAAATCACATTTATTTCCCAAGTACTTTCCATCTCTTTCTGAGATCATCATCTGGGATGCATCTGGTAAGGCAAAAAACTATGTGTAGCTATCCATTATTTTTTTCTTCTTTTGTGTTTTAATGCTCTCGCGGACAGGTATGATTTAATGGGTAACTTTTCACATTCTAATGAACGCTAAAGCACATCTGTAAGAAAGTGACCTTAGACAAGATGCCAGATCAGGACCTATCACATTGCATATCTGTCTCTGGATTTTGTCGAGGACCTCGAGATGAACAGTGGGGGCACCAGATTATATACAACAGCAGTATTCACCAAAAACAAGAATGACTTAACACTCGTTCTAATAACAATTAAAAATGGCTGTCTTAGGAATATAGAATTTACGATGATCTTTTAGAATAACAGTTCCGAAGATATTTCTAATTGTACGCCCTCTGCAATGCTACGTGTTGCCTTAAGCAACACCTGTCACCATAATGCGAACATTTGGCTGTGATGCGTGTGCGTGGTATACGGTTATCGGCCAGGATGTCATGGTAGGTATATTAGACTTCGTATATTTTTTACCCAAGCTTCATTTTGTTGGCGTGTAGCTTTCTCAATTATTATTATTAATAATAATAAAAGCAAAAACATCAACGCTTGTAAATAATCAAAACATTATCAACGCTTGTAAATAATCCCAATAAAATCCCGGAATGGATTACTGAAGGTATTACATACCTCATACCAAAAACAACTGAAACTGACGACCCGAAAAATTATAGACCGATAACATGTCTCTCCACAACGTATAAGTTGATCACGTCTGTACTGACGAACCGTACTTATTCCTTTTTCGAAACAAACAGCATTCTTCCGCTGGAACAGAAGGGATGCAGAAGAGGTTCATATGGCTGCAAAGATCAACTACTGATAAATAAAATGATCCTGGAAAATTGCAGGAGACGACGTAGAAATCTTAGCGCAGCGTGGATTGATTATCGTAAAGCCTTTGATAGTGTTCCACATTCTTGGATCCTTAAGACTTTGGAAATGTACAAAGTCTCCCCTGTGGTATTAAATTTCCTTAAGCACAGCATGGGAATGTGGAACACCAAACTATACCTTAGTCACACCGGGGGCACTGCCATATCCAACCGTCTGAATATCCGACGTGGAATCTTTCAAGGAGACTCTCTGTCACCCTTCTGTTTTGTTTATCTTTAATCCCTCTTACGCATGAACTGAACAACAGTAGCTATGGTTACAAAATAAATAAGAAAATATTCAATCACCTACTCTACATGGATGATCTCAAACTTTTTGCTAAAGACGACAATGAGTTGAAAGGCCTCCTCAATATTGTAAAATACTTCAGTGACGACATAGGTATGGACTTCGGATTAGATAAATGTGCAAAAGTAACATTCAAGAAAGGTAGAATTACAGAAACACCCTTAATAGATTTAGATTTTGTCACAAAGATTAGGGAACTAGAGCATGATGAACCTAGGAATTAGCGAAGGAGATGGCATACAACACCCCCAAATGAAGGAAAAAAATAAGAAAAGAGTACTACAGGCGTGTACGTCTGGTACTAATTACTGAGCTAAACTCAAAAAACAGAATATCAGCCATAAACACATTGGCTGTCCCTGTGGTGCAATACAGCTTTAATGTCCTTAACTGGACCATAGCTGAAATTAAGCGAATGGACGCCAAAACGAGAAAGCTTCTCACTTACTACCGCATGCATCATCCCAAAGCTGATGTTGATCGTCTGTATGTGCCCAGATCCGAAGGAGGCAGAGGATTAGTTCAACTAGAACTGTCCTAAAAACTACAACAATTGGCCTCCAAAGATACTTGGAAACTACAGAAGACTGGATGATGGCATGCGTCAAGGAACATGAAAGTAGCAAGCGTCTTTACTCCGTAATAAAAGAAGCCAACAAATTCAAAATGGAGTTTCAAATGGGCGTAGAGATGCAAGTACAGCACAATACACCGGCTGAAACTGCAAAATACTTGAAAAAGATAGCAAAGACGAATGCAACCGACCAGATACAGAAGCGATGGCAAGATAAACCGCTTCATAAACCGCCAATATTCTGCCCGTACCAAACAAGCTGACGTAGACAAAATCATGATGCCATTTCTAACCTTAGGTCACTGGGCGGGACCCGGAAAGAAATGTGTAAACGCCAGAAATCAAAGAAAATAATAATAATAATAATAATAATGAGTTACATACTGTAGAGTTAAGAGCTGAAACGGAAGATTTTATTCTTGCTGAACGGAATCAATGCTTGCTAACTTGAAATTATCAAGCATATATACTGAAAAATTGTGTTAGCCCCAAATGCAGATTCTGTGATAAATATCCAGAAACAATTGAGCATCTTGTATAATGTTGCACACTGTTAGCACCCAATGAATATAAAACTCGGCATGTTTGAGTGGGCCAATATCTGCACTGGAAAATATGCAACTTTTACGGGAAGGAAACTGCAAGAAATTGGTATGAACATCACCCACGTCCAGTTACGAAGATAGGTCCTGTAACAATATTATGAGTCTTTACAATACACACAGACGGTACAATCAAAGCTAATCGCCCAGGCATTGTGATCAAAGACCACAAAAACGGAATGTGCTTTCTTATTGACATGGCAGTCCCTTCATATTGTAATGTATCTTTGAAGATATTCAAAAAATTATCAAAATACAAGGATCTTGAAATAGAAATCTAAAACATGTGGCACATGTGGACATCAATAATTTTAGTTGTATTTGGTGCCCTCGGAATGATTGGAAAAGGTTCCGATTGACTCATTGAAGGGATTCTTGGTAACCCTTACCTTAAAGAAATACAAAATATTGTACTCACAAGTACAGCTTCCACATTACGAAGAGCTTTATCTATGTAAAATTTTTGATCTTGGGTTTTTTTTTGTTTTACAAAAAATAATCAGTGAGAAATGTCCTCATGCCAATAATAATAATAATAATAATAATAAGAAGAAGAAGAAGAAGAAGAAGAAGAAAGCAGCAAATTGAAAATAGAATTTCAAGTGCGTGAAGAATTGCAAATACACCTACTTCAGCAGCAAAGAAGGTAGAAAAGAAAGCAAAAGCAAATGCAAGGTACCAAATGCACAAACAATGGTAAGATAAGCCTCTTCATGGTCATAACTCTGCTCGTACCAAACAAGCTGATGTAAACAAACCCTGTACTCATCTGCGGTCACGTAGTGCAGGGTTAAAAACTGAAACGGAAGGTTTTATTCTTGCTGAACAGGACCAAGAAATAA
This sequence comes from Acanthosepion lycidas, assembly GCA_963932145.1. NCBI lineage: Eukaryota > Metazoa > Mollusca > Cephalopoda > Sepiida > Sepiidae > Acanthosepion > Acanthosepion lycidas. Next base: position 13,124,165 of record OZ010607.1, on the reverse strand, counting down.
CCAAGCACACATGCTGAAAAATTGTGTTATCCCCAAATGCAGATTCTGTGATAAATGTCCAGAAACAACTGACCATCTTGTATCAGGTTGCACAGTGTTAGCATCCACTGAATATAAAACTTGGGCCAATAAGTGCACTGGAACATATGCCACTTTTACGGGAAGGAAACTGCAAGAAACTTATGTGAACATCATCCAGACCCTGTTACAGAGTTAGGACCTGTAACAATTTTATGGGACTATACAATGCACACAGACTGAACAATCAAAGTTAATCGCCCGGACGTCTTGATCAAAGACCACAAAAAACAAAAAAACAACAAAACAACAAAAAAACATAAAACAAACAAAACAAAAACAAAAAAACAAATCTTTCTTATTGATATGGCTGTCCCTGCAGACTGCAATGTATCTTTGAAGATCTTCAAAAAACTATCAAAATACAAGGATCTTGAAATAGAAATCTAAAAAATATGGCACATGAGGACATCAATAATTCTATTTGTAGTTGAAGCCCTCAGATTGGTTGTAAAAGGTTCCGATAGACTCAATGAAGTGATTCCTGGTAATCCATATCTTAAAGAAATACAAAATATTGTACCAACAAGTACAGCTCACACATTACAAAGAGCTTTTATCTATGTAAAATGTATGTCATATTTGATTGTTTTAGAAAAAATGATCAATGGGATATATCTTCATGTCATTTCTGACCTTACGTCTCTGAATGGGGCCCGGAAGGAAATATGTATGGAACAGAAACACAAGGAAATAATAATAATAACAATAATAATAGTAGTACAATGTCCTGCCGATTCTGAAGTATGAGGGTTCAGCAGTTCAGTTTAAAACTGAACGGCTAGATTACTCCCAAGGATGATTTGATTATAGTGTTGAAAGCTAGTGTAGAAACGAGTAGTATTTTCAGATCTGATGCGCCATGTCGGCTGGGGCTGTAGAATACGACGACTGCACCTCTGTAGAGGTGTAAGATCCCACCCAATGGGACATCCTGGGTATGACGATAAACTACATTCGCGTCTTAGGTAAGACGATAAACTACGTTCAACAACAGGAGGTTTTGAGGTGCGTGGAACCACCTCTTAATTGCTGATGTTTCCAGGTCCATCCTGAGCCAGGGTGGTAGCACCTGTTAGGGTTCCAGCTATGGACAAATAGTTAACCCCGAAACTGAGGTAAAAAGCATCATAAAAGTGTAAAAATAGGTTTTAATACCAGAAATACTTTGCAAATAATTATTACCAGAAATAATTTTTTGAAAAAAAAGAAAAAAGAAACAAAAAAAAAAAAAGAAAAACAAAACAAACTATTACCAGCAATATATTTTTGAAAAATAAATATTACCAGCAATACATATGATTGTACTCAAAAATATGAGTAATTGAAAAATGGTTCAAATATATATATATACATACACACCTGTTTTACCAAACTATCGCTATGAATGTATTTCAAAAATTTTGTTGGCATTAAATGACCCACTGAGGTTTTGATATGCCATAAAACAAACCAACCAACCAATTAACCAACCAACATCAAATCTGATAACAAAATGAATGTTGTAGTGTGTCCCAATGTCTCCAAACATTTCTTTTTATGTTTGAATTCAGATTTTTTCTTCTCCTAAACCAGTGGGTTCCCCCTTATATATTTTTTTAAAATTCGAATGTCAAACTGGCATTTGCAGATTATGTTATCGCAAGCACCTTGCAATACTTAGTGTATAATTTTAATTGTTTTAATCCAGGGATTTTCAACCGGGGTGTCGTGAGAGGATCAGAGAAGTGCTTCGAAAATCTTTAAAAGGTCATTAATTAAAATAAATTATTATCGAAAGAAGTCCTATGAAAAAAAAAGGAAAAAAAAAGAAGAAACTATTGTATATTTGTTATGACGAGATTGGGGAGAATGAAGATCAAGCGACAACAAGGCATACGGTAAAAATGATAGATACTTAATGCGATATAAAACCAAACAATTTTAATAAAAGAAAATTTTATTAAATATTACTGATGCACAAATTTGCTGGTTTGTGCGCTCGGAAAAGGCGGTAATAAATTTCTGGACAAGGCGATAATAAATTTCTTTCTAAAAGGCTTAATGGTAGTTATGAGAAAAAGATCAAGTTTACAATCAATATTAAGCAAATAACATAAAATATCACAAGAAAAATGCCAGCGAATACAAAGCAAAGCAAAGAAGGTACAATAAAATGGTTTCAGCAAGGTCTAACCTTTTTAAAAGGGTTTATTTTCCTTGAAATGATAAAAATGGGAATGTTCTTAATAGTTCTTTTGATTTGATTTGATTTGATTTGAGTTGTCGAAGTTCCGGACAGAAACCGTTCGTGCATTCTGACTATTCAACGTAAAGCGTTGTTTTTCGAACTGTACTTGTTCTGTGTCGTGGAAACGACTATTTTTGAATAGTCTGGGTGAAAATGAGACTTGTCGGAGTTAACTCCTCTTTTAGTTCGTTAACCCTTTCACCAGAGGTCGCTCTTCCCCGGCTATAAATAGTCGCTGACCCTTCGCCTCTTTCTCTTTTTCCCTCAGGCCTTTGGGCCGACACCTGGAGGTAAATCTCTCTTTTTCCTCAGGCTTTCAGCCTTACCACCTCGAAAATGTAGGCGCTCACAGGGATAGCGTTTCCCAAATGCTGGGAACACGCTAAGCACAATACACACACACACACGCACATACAGAATATTCACACACACACCTTGTCCTTTTTAACTGTTTCCATGTAACTTGTTATTAATATATATTTGTATACATATGTTTATCGGTCTTGTGTTTGTTTTTCTTTGCCTTTCTTCTTTGGACTCAATTAAAGTCCAACTTTCTCATGTAGTTGGGCCGGCTAGCAGGAAAATCTGAACCCACATGTGTTCTTCTATGTCTACTCAACAACATCACAGCCACGGTCCACTACAGACTTAATTCTGTCATGAAAACAACAATTTGGTTGTCAATACTTCGCTGAGAAGAGGGTTTATTTAAGTCTACGCATGGTCAGGTTTTCAAATGTTTTTAGAAGGCATCGCATCCCCCACTCCTCTGGCTAGGCGTCTCCTACCACCGCAGAGACAGAATCTTTTTTAATTAATAAGCGTCTATCCATATTATAACCACTAATAAATAAGAACGTAACCATTATGTTAAACAGGAATTTCTTTTAGCAGAAAGCTTTTTGGCGGGAGTTTTGAGTTGGAATTTTTTTCTTGTTTGGGTCATTGGATGTTTTTCATGGGTACTTGTAATAGAAAACATCGCAACAGATGAACTTGGAATATAATCAACAGATAATATTATTTCTTGGAAAAGAACTGGAATTTTTTGTGTGGGGCGGGGGAGCGTCCCAGTTTATTTGTCGCAAAGGACAGCAATTCATAAAATGTCCTGACACAGACACATTCCTATCAAGGAATCACACTGCGCATTTACACTTTCATATACATTACTGATATTCAATACATTCGAGACTGAACGTGAAATGACGTTGAAAAGAAAATAAATTGTCCATATAAGTCAAATATCTATTTCACTCTGTTCACAACCTCAACCAATTCATCGCTCCCTATTTTAGTCTGTTCAGATAAATCGAATTTTGTTAATTTCTAATTCTGCTCATATCTATCTATCTATCTATCTAATTCTACTCAAATCTATTTCTGCTCATATGTATTTACCTATCTAATTCCGCTCATATATATATATATATATATATATATATATATATATATATATATACACTGCTTATATCTATCTATCGATCTAATTCTGTTTATATCTATCTATGTATCCCCCCTCTCTCTCTCATATATATATATATATATATATATATATATATCAATTTAATTCTGCTCATATATATATATATATATATAATTCTGCTTCTATCTATCTATCTGTCTATATATCTCATTCTGTTAATATTTATCGATCAAACTATCTATTTATTTAATTATGTTCAGGTCTGTCTATATCTTTTTCAAATCTGGTGGTCTCTTCTCACATCTACGTTCGTCTGTTCATATTGATTTCAATTTATTGATCTCTACCAACCTACACAATTTCTCAATCTCAGTCTGGTTTCCGCATAGTGATTTTCCAAAACAGACAGAACCATTCCAGTTTGAAGACTGGCGCAGTACAATCACCCTTTGCCTTTCCCTAATATGGTTTTATACCAGATTAAGTGTTCTTACTAAAGAGGGTCATAAAAGGATGATCCAATGCCCCTTTCTTCTTTGAACAAATCAAACTGTCGGAAGTGGTCAGACGATTTGAAATAATTAAACTTTGTCCATTCGATTCTATTTCATTACACGTCTACTTAAAGCGAGGGATTTCAGTTATAAAATAATGAATTGTATTATGTACTGCTGCTATTACTAATAACGAGCCTTAGCCGTTATATGTATATTTATGAAACATAACTTCAAAATGCGTGCAGTAACGTTTAGTAATTTTATGATCGTATTTCTTTAAGCTTAATTAAGTTCTGCTATCTTTCTTTTTCTTCTATGAGCTGAATCCTTTTAACTTTCATTATTTTTTAGTCGTAATTCTTTGATCTTAATTCTACTTTCTTTTCATTGCGTCTACTCGGACCGTCGGTCTACGGCTTTCAGTTATCAGTAATGATCGTTCAATTCTTCATCTATATGTCGTCTTTCTTAAGGAAGATAATGTCTCTCCACGACTTCTTTTTCTTTCTTGAACATAGAAATTTTTACCCTTTTGCTATCTCTCCTAATTTCGGTTCTGCCAATCATTTACACAACCTCGTTAAGTAGGTTATTCACTGCTTTCCTCTGTCCTTCTTGTCTTCAAAATGTCCTGCGAGTATTAAATTCCCCAACCCCTCTTTCCTCATTATGTACCCGATAAATTTTAACTATCATTCTGATGTTAAGTGTCCTTTTTGTTTCCATTTTCCCTTAATCTTCGTCGTTGCGCACTTTTTTGTAGATGGTATTCTCAGTATCCTTCTGTAGAACTACATTTCTGTTGCCTCAAGTATATTTTGTATCTGTCAGAACATTATCCAGCATCGGCTGGCATGTAGAAGGACTAATATTACATAACAGTTCAGAAATCTTTTTTTATTTTGTTTCTAACGAAATTTCTTGTTTCTTAATACTTTGCTTAGCTTTAGGAAGGCATTTCTTACTTCCAATTCTTAGATCACATCTTGGACTGTTCCTTTTGTTGACAACCATGCATTCTATCTTCTTACAATTGATGTTTAATCCTTTCTTCTTGCTTAGCTTTTTTACCTTCTGTAGGAGTTCTTGTTTCCTTTCTGTATTTTCTGTCAACATTGTGTTATCTGCATATCTTATGTTGTGAAGATTGTGGTTATTAATAAAGCATCCTTGGGGGACTTCTGGTTTTCTCAGAATCGCTTCACTGACGTAACTAATTTATAAAAGACAAACGTAAACTTTAAATGAAAGATATTTTGCTTCAGATCTCAACTTTTAAGCCTGTAGAAACCTTGGACTAAGTCGTCATAAACGTTAAGTGACATTTAAATATCTTTTTGGCTTCAAGCCGAGGACGAGGAAGCTTCGGTAACCTTTTCCCATTTGAGATAAAAAAGAACTTTTAGTTACAGTATCTTCCGGATCTTCTTTCTGAATGTCGCCACCACTTGTTTTCTGGCTTTTACATTCGCCATATTGCTACGAATAAGATTGGTTAGACTAGTAACTAGTAAAGATCAGCCCTTGTAATATTTACTTGGTTTAATAATAAAAAATATGGCTTGTAAAGTAATTAGCCATGGTAGTTGCTCATTTCTGTAACTTCTATACTGACAAGCCTTTTAGCATGTGTTAATATTTAGCGAGCGTGTCTATTTGACGATTAGTAATGAGGTTCGATTTTTATTGATTGTCTTTTGAATTCCGACTGTTTCTTTCTCATGTTAAGTATAAGGGTCTTTTTGTTTCCATTTTCGCTAAAATTTCCTCATTGCTCATATGTTTGGTTCATAGTATTCTCAACATCCTTCTGTAGAACCAAATATCTGTTTATTTTACTTTATCTTCAAGGAGATTGTTTAGTATCACTGCCATATACTAGGACTTATATTAAATAACAGCTCATTAGTTTTTTTTTCTTTGTGACTAACGAAATTTTCCTGTTAATATTTTGCTTAGCTTTTGGAAGGCATCTTTCGCTATCCCAATGCGCCTTCGGGTTTCAGTCCTCTGTTAAAACGCTTCCCAGATATTCAAATTGTCGTTCTTGTTTAATTTTGGTATCTCCAATTTGTAATTTCCAATTTGTAAAATGTTGGGCTGTCCCTTTTCCTAACAACCATGAATTCTATCTTCTTACAAAATTGATGTTTAACCCTTTCTTCTCGCTTTCTTTCTTTGGGATTTTTTGTGGTTTCTTTTCTGTGTCTGCTATCAACACTGTGTCATCTGCATATCTTATGTTGTTTAGATTTTGGTCGCTAATAATATATCCTATTAGGATTTCTAATAATGTCAGAATCGCCTAACGAACGTAACTAATTTATAAAAGACAAACGTAACATAGATTTTGCTTTAGAAGTCAACTTTCAAGCCTGTAGAATCCTTGGCCTACGTCGACCTTTTGTTGCCCGTAAAAGTGAGTAAGAATCAAATATCTCTCTCTTCATCTTTTTGGCTTCAAGCCGACAGATCAACCCTTGAAATACGTTTGTTATTGCTGCCTTTTGCAGGAGATGCAGTATTTTCCTTTCCGTGTCTGCTATCAACACTATGTCATCTGCATATGCTAAATTTTAAAATTGTGGCTGCCAATAAGGAGTAATGATAGGACTTTTGTCAGGATTGATTCTCTGTAAAGCTTTATGTTAAAAGCTTTATAATTCATTTTCTATCCATTTGCTGGCGGTTTGCTCGCACTACAGGTGCTGGATTATTCTAATAACTTTTCCAAAATAAATCATATCGACCTATCATTTCACATTTCATAATTCTTTGTGACGTACTTGATCAAATCTTTAAGACTCGAATTACAAACCCTTTTGCCCGAAGAAGCACATTCTCATGTCATGCCTGACCTACAAAGTTTTACTGTGGACAAAAATATCAAATTTAACATTTTGAAATCTTACACTTCAATTCCCCTCGGTCGTATTCGTTATAAGTTTTGCGCAAGAGTTGTAGAAATATTATCTTGAATTTTTAGGACATCAAATATTAGGTTGGTGCAAAAATAATGTCGTTTTCTCACATGTATTAATATTATTTTTGCACCAACATAATATTTTAAGTAATTATCAGTTTATTCGTATTTCTTTTCATCTTATTTCTTGTTTTTATTGCAAATACGGTGGGGTAATGGATAGCGGTTCGGACTGAGGTACTCGGAGAGCCGAGTTCGAATTCCAGTCAAATCCATTACATTCTACGTGCTAATACCCTTCGGAAAGGCATGAGTCCTCTTTTTCTCCCCCAGCTATGGATAAATGGGAGGACAGACCGGGTTCAAAGGCTTTGGATGGCAACTGGTCTACCGCAAAAATAAATGGCAAACTACTGCGGGCAAAAATCTGCCTTGTCAGTCATGTATCGAAAGAATCACTAGGATTTCCTTTTTTCAAAATAAAGCGGTCAGATTTGATTTTCTGTGAACCATTAAATTTCTTTGTAATAGTTCGAATTCCAGTTGGGTTCAGTGAATTCACTTACCCTTAGAAGATGAAGGCAACGGAGGTATGGTTCTACAGAAGGATGCTGAGGATATCATGGACCAAGCGTGTGAGAAACGATGAGGTTTTAGAGAGGATGGAAACAAGCTTATATCAGGAAGAGGCAGTTGAAATTTCTGGGACACGTAATGAGAAAGTATGGCTCAGAGAATCTGATACTCACAGGCCGAATAGAGGGAAACAGGGACAAGGGAAAGCAACGCGTGACATACCAAGCGGGCTTAAGCAAGTGAATGACAGAACATAGCCTAGGGTAGGTAGCAAAGGGACAAAACTTATTGAGAGCTACAAGGGATTGGGGAAAGTGGAGAGCCATCATCGCCTACGTCCTGAAGAGACACGGCAAATAAGAAGAAAAGAAAGATCTCGTTTATGCATCAAAACAACAAGAAAATGTACCTTTTACAACTGTTTTCTGCAACATGCATTTTGCCGCATTGCAGGCAAGTATTTACGGCTGCTGATAAGCCTATCTTCTTAGTTGCGTTTAGTAAAGAGCTTAAAGAAACTCAACAATAAGAGTTTTTAAAAATATCAGAAAGAAACTTATTCCCAAACTTAGATGTAAGGAATCAATGTCTGATTTAGAAGGAGGCGTAGGCAATATTCTAAAATTTTAAGAAAATATTGGCATCATCTTTGGAAAAATAAAGATTTTTGTTCTCTTAGAAAACAACAGAAATAAACATAAATAAAACCAAAATGTTAACATTCAAAAATCAAAAGAGTACAAAAAAGCAAAAACAAAAGAAAAACAAAAGGAAAAAAAAAACAAAATAAGAAAAGGAAAAACAAGAATAAAATAAAAAAGCAAAAACAAAAGGAAAAAAAACAAAAGAAAAAAAAACAAAATAAAAAAAGGAAAAACAAGAATAAAATAAAAAAGCAGAAACAAAAGAAAAACAAAAAACAAAAATAAGTCAAAACAGAAACAAGGAAAAAAAAAAAGAAAAAGCGTAAATACAACAAAACAGAAAAAGAAAAAACAAAACAAAAACAAAAAACAAAACAAAAAGAAAAAACAAAACAAAAACAAAATAAATATCATGAATAATGAAATGAAGAACAAAATAACAAAAAAAAATTATAAGAAAAAATAAAAAGATGACAAAAAAGAAAGAAAAAACAAGAAAATACGAATAAAAAAAACCCTAGGAACCAAGAGCAAAAAAAAAAAAAAAAAAATTGCCAGAAATAACAAAAAAAAAAAAAAAAAGAAGAAAACCATGTGATGTGTACAACAAAAAACAACGTCAAAAAACAAGAAAAGAAAAGAAAGAAACCGGAAGTAATAGAAGGTATTGTTTGAAAGAGATCTGCTTGCATAGGAAGTTACCATTAGAACACGGTAGCCATTAGAAGAATCACATGAGAAATGAAATGAACCACCTTTCCTTGCCGAATTTATAATAAAACACAGACGACGTTGTCATTTACCTAGAATTGTTAACAATAAAAAATATAATGACAGTAGCTTTGTTATGGATGAGAATTGTTAAAATAAGCTTAAGTGAAGCGTAAGAAAATAATTCTACTTCCAACATTTCATGTGTTTTTGTAAAAGTCATATGAGAAATATTAATGTGTGGAATTGAAGAACAAAAAAACAAAAAAACAAAAAACAAAACAAATAAACAATACTTCTTTATTCTTATATTGTGTATATAAAAATGCATTTCTTATTTATCAACACTGTAGATTTTCTTTTAATGATTACACAACGCCAATAAACACCCAAGCCAAATATATCGATATATGGTGGGACAGGACGTTGTCATAAGATAACTCATTTATAACTGATAATCTTCTAACTTCCACAAGAGAACAATAAACGAACAGGAATTAAGAAGACATAAGATAACGATTGAAATTGCATTTAACATTTTGATGATCAACATTGACTGGAAAGCAAAAGACCGGAAGAGAGTTCCACAAGAAGTACGAAAGAAGAAACTGTTAGCATAGAACTTGTTATGAATAATGAAGAGTGGTCGCCTCTTGATTTGTTATTCTCTTCTTTGAGAGAGCTATTTATGTTTAATGGGATTATAAAAGGACACTATACTCCGTGTATTTTCAGTTGAATAAAGCTTTCTTCAAGACTACAACTGCGTACATTTATCATTACAGAAATTACATTTACATCTACCCATTTCAAATGTAAAATGATGAGACATAGCTACCAATCTAGTACTGTGCTTTTATTAAGAAATATTTTTAAATTTAAGTGATTCCTCAAGAGGCATGTTGGTCTTAATCCTTTTAAACCTTCTGCGTCAAAATTCTCAAATGATTGTTATCATACGGTACATATGAAAATAGTTACAAGTGTTTACCTACTGTTCAACCAGTGGTTGGGCATTACGTCATTTTTCTCTACCACCGGTAAAGCGGTGGTCAGAGGTCAAAGGTTAATGCGTGGAACTGAATAACAAAAAAAATTCAGTTCAGTTTTGTCAACATTGGACAAAAAACTGAACGATTTTCCAGGTTTTTATTGCATCTTTCGTGGAGAAAATGAAGGAAGATGAAATTCTAGACTTTTGAAGAATTATAAAATTTCCTCCCAGAAGTAGAACTTGACACCTAAATGGCTGACATATCCGGAGAAAGTCATATACATGGCAGCTATAGTTCGCATGCCGTATTTTACCGTATCAAAATATAATCTCAGGAAAATTTCCTCAAAGAATCCACTGAAGGCTTCGATCTGATTGAGGAACCTTATCAGTCTACAAAATCTTACATGTCTGGTGAGGAGCTCAATACGGAAACATTTCAAACCTCATCAGAAGGAAACGAGAGCCCAGTCTACTTAATCATTTCCTTGACTATGCCCTGAGCATATACAAGCACATATATGTTTAGAGGGGCACTGATAATTTAAGCATTCCATATCACATCCCAAACGAATCTAACAATAAAAAACAACGATCCTTTTCTCCCTCCCCAGATCGATGTACTGATGAAGAGGGGTTCTATGGTGATGATATAGGTATTCATAGTTTGGATAAGAATGATCTTGAACAGAAAATCAACGTCCTTTACAAGGTATTCCAAGAAATAGGAGTCAAGAAAAACCTTTCCAAAACAGAAACTATGATTTGGAATTGGAATGAAAGCAATGATGGCACCTACACTGAATCCAGCATCAAAATGAAAACATCCCCTATCAAGTGTTCTAAGAAATAGGACTCAAGATAAACCTTTCCAAAACAGAAACTATGACCTGGAATTGGAATGAAAGCAGTGATGGCACCTACCCTGAATCCATCATTAAAATGAAAACATCCTCTATCAAGTGTTCTAAGAAATAGCACTCAAGATAAACCTTTGCAAAACAGAAACTATGAGTTGGAATTGGAATGAAAGCAATGATGGCACCTACCCTGAATCCATCATCAAAATGAAAACATCCTCTATCAAGTGTTCTAAGAAATAGGACTCAAGATAAACCTTTCAAAAACAGAAACTATGATCTGGAATTGGAATGAAAGCAGTAATGGCACCTACCCTGAATCCATCATCAAAATGAAAACATCCTCTATCAAGTGTTCTAAGAAATTGGACTCAAGATAACCCTTTCCAAAACAGAAACTATGATCTGGAATTGGAATGAAAGCAGTGATGGCACCTACTCTGGAATCCATCATAAAAATTCAGGATGTGTATCCAATACTAAAGACTTCAAATACCTCGGAGTATGGATCAGTTATAACATATTATTATAGGACAGAAGGAAAGTGAACACAGAATAGACTGCGCTAAAGGTAGTCTCGCCCAACACCACAAGTTGCAAAAAAAAAAAAAAACAAAAAAAAAAACATTAACCTGAAATTTCAAGTCATCGAATCCATAGAATCTATAGACTTCCTCAGATCGAGACATTCATATGGATGTCATTCATGGCGCTAAACCTTTTCAAAGATCAATGGTGAACAAAGGCTTTGGGCGAGTAAAGACTGACAGTCTTGGCAAAGACCACCCTTCTTTAAAAATTGTGAACTGGCGCTACAGATTCACAAAGAACTGTAAAAAATAATAGAAACTACATCACTTGAGGAATACCAACACCAGCAACAGCTAAAACGGATAGCACATGTAATTTGAAAAGAAAATAATCGCGTAATATAGCTATTAACTTTCCCCAGCACTTCAAATATGATATTTTCAATACTGGAAAGATCGATAAAATCTACTGGACTTGAGAAACTAGTTTTCCTAAATGAAAACAGTGTTTTAACAGAAAGATTTTATAAATTTCAGCCGAAAACTGTACTGGCTGATCGGTTAATGAATGCTAAATGTTTCCTCATAAGTAAACAGCTAATAATACCATTCGAATTTCATCACTTTACGTGTTTCCTTATATAAAGTAATACACGTTCTAATTTTATGAGAAATATATTAATTTAACAAAACCAAATGGCTACAAAACCAAAACATCAACCTGAAAAATCTAATAATGTTCTTAAGACTCCTGAGACTTTTCTATGGATGTAATGAATAGCGCTAAATCTGTTCAGAAATATCTAAACTGTCAGTTGTATGCAACCGCTTTCTAAGATCAATGGTTAAAAATGGCTCTGAGCCAGTAAAGGCTGTGGATTTCGGTAAAAGCGACACTTCTTCGAACCTTGTGGACTGGCACTACAGAATCACAAACAACGAAATTGCAGCAGAAGTACTAGCTGCTCTGTTGAATGCCGAATGTTTCTTTACAAGGAAACAGCTAATATTAGCATTACCGTATATAGCAGTTAAAGCTGGACAATCTCATCACATGAAGAAAACACTTTAAGCATTGGAAATGCGTTTCTACAGAAGGATGCTGACAATACCCTGAATTGAACAAGTTAGAAACACCATATCTTTAGAGAAAATGGAAACACCGAGGACACATAATGCTATATAGGAATAAAGTCTCGCTGCTGACACTTGAGTTTGAACATAGATCGCCAGTGAACAAACACAGGCGATCCCATTATTGAATTACGTGGATCATGTGACCATAGAGGAAACGCATAAGTAGGAAGAAGTGCGACGTCTAAACGATCATCATTTCTAATCTATCCTCTATTATTATATGGACTGCTATTCTCTACTATATTCACTACACTATTTCTCTATTTAGATCACTATACGGATTAGTATTCGAGCGAGTATTATCGAGCAAGTATTATTATTGCGAGTGTTATTCGAAGGCGTCTGACACCAGTATTGTTCAACGGCGTTACTATAGGTCGTATCTGCGATTACAAAGTCTCTACTACAACGAGCATTACGAAAGTGACAATGAGTATTCGTTGAGATCACAAAACATAGTTCATTTTTTTGAGGTTCACGTTGTACAAGGCCCGGGAGTCACTCGAAGTAGTGGGTTAAAGAAAAAGAGACACAGTTTATGCGAGCAAATGGTCAAGATAACAGATACGATGCTTGCCATTATTGTCCATGTATTTGTTCCACAGGCGAGAAGTGTGAGAGAAGAAGCTATTGGAACACACGGTTGCAGCTAGCTATTTCAACAGTAAAACAGTGAGACCTAATAGCCAATCTAGTAGCAGGCTTCAATTCCCGCGGTCGAGGCACCAGGAAGCAGAGACGACTGCCATGAAAAATAATAAAAGAAAAGACACAGGAAAGCCACACCAGGTGGAATTCATATATACGATCCATTGCTAAAGGTGCCCAAAGACTGGTCGGCCTTTTTGTACCATTCTGGGATGTATCCGACTCCTACCACGTTTTGGCGTTACAAGAGTCAGGTCAGATCAAAAAAAAAAAAAAAAGCCATACAGATGTTCACCAGCTTTGCTTATGCATTTCGCAATAATCTTTTAATTTGCCATATCAAGATGTAGGCGATCATGGCTCTCTACAACTTCCTGTCTTGTTGGTCTAAATATCTTTTGCCGCTTTAACACCCCTCTTTGTTCCTGTTCTGCCACCCATTCTCATAAACTTGTTAAGTAAATTACTCACTGCTTCTGCTGTTTTCATTAGGAACTGTAAGTGTGTTGTAGCATACCCACGGACGATTATAGGTATTTCCCCATTCATATAAATACAGTAGTAAATACTGTATGTTGGTCTGCAGCTGGAGAGGAATCTCCAGCTCTACTGGTCAAATTCTCTGCCTCCGGGCAGAAAGGATCTCCAGACGAGGCTATGTCTAAGGGTAGAGTCTCGTCTCGGGAAACAGCTACCCGACCCCGTTTTATACGGGGTCTACAGGGAATTTTTGACCGAACCTACCGACTCGGATACCCCACATTAAATTCAGCCTTGAGCCACATTTGATCGCGTGGGGCGGTTGGTAGATATCCTGTAGTTGAAGATTCAATGTGGAATTCACTTGACTCACTTCTAACAGTTAACTACGACTTCGACGCACCGCTGGCGAATCTTATATGTGTTGTTCTTGTCCTAAGTATTATCGTTCATTACCAACCTTCATGCGATTATTCTATTAAGTAACTTTTCCTAGGTTACAACAGAGTGTTAAATTTTGTAGGCTCTCTGTTTATATTTCTGAGATGAGGTATTGTAATTATTTACATTATTTACATTGTTCGGACTGTTGCCCTCATCTTTATTGCCGTATTCACAACGTTTCGGCCGTTGTACGCTCCGGCCTTTTTTATCCACTGGTCCACGTGTCCTCAAGAGCACATGGCTCAGTGGACAAAAAGCGTTGGTTGCATCCAGTGACTTGACCCAAGTTGCAAGCTCAATACCTGGCTACTGCAGTGGTGAATAAAAAATTGGAGAGTTGATTTACAGGGTGATAACTGAAAAATCCGGCAGAGGCATGGCACGTGGAAATAGAAAAATCTACCCCAGTGGATGAAATAAAAGGTTCAGTTCGAAATTCCTATCACCTGAAGAAGGCCCGGCCGTACAACGGCCGAAACGTCGTGAATATTACAATAAACATGCGGACAACAGCCCGAACACTGTAAATAATGTCAAGGCTCTCTTTTCTCATTTTTGCCCTATATATTCCAAGTGTATCTTTCGGATTGTAAACAGAAGTTTGTAGTTCTTGTTTTTCTTGTTTCCATGTTCTGTCTACGATATTCTTATCATTAGTCGTTAGAACCAAATCTCTGTTGCCTCAAGTCGGTTCTGCGTCTGTGAAGACATTGTCCAGTATTTACTAGCATAGGGGAAGGGATATTACGAAGGCTATCAGCACTTTTTGTTTTAGTACTTTGCTTAGTTTATAGGAAATGTACGATATAAAATGCTACTGATTAAAAAATATATATTTAGAATTAAAAAAAAAAAGAAAAAAAGCTATTACCAGACTCGTCGGACACCGATGTTCCTCCAATGCTTCAGGGACATGAATAAAAATCGGGGAGTTTAGCTAATGCCAAAATTATACTAGTGCAAGAACGAATGCCAAATGCTAAGACAGTTTTCCCATGATTAAGAACGATAAGCAGGTCTACGGGGTAGGATTGTTATTAATAGCCTTAGGTTGAAGGATTAGTCAGAGATATTAGTGTATCTAGATTAGTTGTGATGAAGACAAATTAGGTAGGTACTTTGATATCGAAAACTAGTACATGGTCAAATATAATCTCGACACCTGATTATTTATATTAGGTGTGTGTGTGTGTGTAATTTAAAAAAAATAGTTATCCCAAGTAAGGCGATAATGCTACTAATACGCAAGGGTCTACTGAGAGTGAAAGAGAATGAAAAGATTTTAGAAGGAACCGGAAACCCGATCCCAAACGAGGAACAAGGGATAAACTCCTACTCCTGTTCAAAAAGCCGGTGAGGAGTGTGAACCGGGCGATAGGTGAACTTATCTACTCCAATTGAGTTAAGACGGAGACATTAGAAATATAGAACTGAAATAGTATTTGGAAGGAGCCAGAAACCCGATTTTAACATGGGATGAACTTCTACTCCTGTTCGAAAGACTGGCAAGGAGTGTGAACCAGACGTTAGGCCAACCTATCTACTCCTATTAATTGTTGTGTATATATGTTGTGGCCTGTTAGAGGCCAGAAAGAAAGACACGGAAAGAAGGAAGGTAGGTTGAACAAGGTATTGAAATAACAGAACATATATATAAAATAAGAAATCAGCAGATAGAAGTCAGGTTACACTGCGTCCCGACTGCCCACGTAGGAAGTCTCGCAGGTTAGTAGGAAGAGTTCATTCTAATGTAGATAAGTCACCATAACAATATATATATATATATATATATATATATATATATATATATATATATATATATATTTAGGGGCTGATTATAGCCACGTACAGAACGGCTTGAAATGACTATTTCATGTTGAGGCAATTTATATATATATATATATATATATATATATATATATATATATATGAATTGGGGCAAATATTAATTAAAATCCGAAAGAATGATAGAACAAGAAAATGTTTATAAATTTAACATGTTTCGCTTTTACATAAGCTTCATCTCAAATTAAATATGGAGGAGAAAAGAAAATTCTGTTATTTTTTTAATTTTTTTTTTCGTTGGTTAATAAAGCTACATAGGCAAAATATTGATTATATGTGTGTGTGTGGGTGTGTCTGTATGCATGTGTATGCGTAAATTTAAACGTTATTATAGTGGAGACCCTTCCTCTTTGAAATAGACTCCACATTTTTATTTATTAATCCGTGTGTATTACGTCTGTCTAGGCATTAAATTACGCCACTTAGCATCCGGCATTTACCTTAACTTTCACAGTTAACTCATAGGAGATTTATGAGCGTTCTTAAAATTAAAAGTTTTGAAAAACTAACGACATTTATTAGGTGTTTTTCCAAACTTCATTTTCTCTGTACAATTCTCCTTCAAAGAGAAATTGAAAGGAAACTAGAAAAACTGAATATAAAATAAAATGTTCCTTGTTCGTTATATTCAACGAAATGCGGATAAAACGATCGCTGCCCGTAAAGAAACATGTAAAAAACACTCGTACTAATAGCCCATTATCCGTACATTATCCCTCGTCACATCCACACACACACACTTACCTGGAACCACAGATAGGACCGAATCTTTTTCTTTGTCACGTCTACATTTTTGAGGTATTTTAATTTATAAATAAGACCCAATAAAAGATTAACAGTTAATATATAAAATAGAACAATTAAGTTGTTAAAAGTTATGTGACTGATAGAAGATCGGCACAATAAGATACAATTAACAAGAATATCTAATACAGTGTAACCCGGATATAAGAGAGCTGTCGGGACTGGAGAAGAAGTCTCTTATATCAGGGTTTCTCTTATATCCGGGTTTGGTCTATTTTGTTTAGGTAAGTATGGCTCTAATTTGAGTCCAGAGAAAATCGCTCTTATATCCGGGTCTCACTTAAATCCGGGTTACACTGTAATAAATTAGAACAATTATAACAATATACTACAATGTAACCCGGATATAAGAGAGCTGTCGGGACAGGAGAAGAAGTCTCTTATATCCGAGTTTCTCTTATATACGGGTTTCTTTTATATCTGGGTTTGGTCTATTTTGTTTAGGTAAGTATGTCTCAAATTTGAGACCAGAGAAAATCTCTCTTATATCCGGGTTACACTGTAATAAAATAGAACAATTATAACAATATACTACACTGTAACCCGGATATAAGAGAGTTGTCGGGGCCACCGGAGAAGAAGCATCTTATATCCGGGTTTCTCTTATATACGGGTTACACTTATGGTACAGTGTAACCCGGATATAAGAGAGATTTCCCCTGATCCCAAATTAGAGCCATACTTACCTAAACAAAATAGACCAAACCCGGATATAAGAGAAACCCGGATATAACATACTTCTTCTCCGGTCCCGACAACTCTCTTATATCCGGGTTACACTGTAAAAGATAGCTGATTCCTACTTACCGTAGATCTTAGTACCTTTAACATAAAACGCATTTCTCTCCTTATTAAGTCGAGAAACTTCATATTTTCACTGAAAGAAGTCACTTCAACTCCGCTCTTTCGTATGTCCAAATTGTGAGCATTTATTCTCAGGCATTTTGTGATCATTATGGAGTCCACGACTTCTCTCAATAACCAAGTCGTTTCTAATTCCACTGCTAAAAAAAAAAAAGAAAAAATTACCGTATTTGACGGCATATAAGACGGATTTTTTTTTTTACTAAAAATATCTTTTAAAATTCCCCTGCATCTTATATGCCATATGTAGGTTTAAAATTCGCGACAGTCGGTCGAAATTAGCTACCTGGCAACTCCTATTAGCTTAGACTTTAGAATAACTTTCATATACCTATTGTCATTATTTAAAAGGATATTATGCAGATTAAAATGTTATCATTGATAATATTCATTTATATTAATTCCATCATGTTTAATATTAGTACTTTCACTAAAATTATATGCAATGAATTCAAATTAAATATTTGTAAAATATATTTGTTTCATTAGGATTTTTCTTGTGATAACTTCTGGTTGCAATGGTATGACGTTTACAAGACGCAGATTGTACAGTTATATAAAGGAAAATGTTTGAATTTTAATGGTAACTGTACTGTTTTGCTCAGTTGTAATGATTGCTTGATTTTTATTTTGTTTTCTTACCTTTGGATATAATAAAGTTTTTATAGGTTCGTGTTCTTTTTTTCCTATTATTTTTCGTTTAATTGTAATCATGGCTTGTTTAACCAAAATAATACCTCATAAATATAGCCTAGGCTGTACCATTTACTAATAATTTTACTAATTACAGTGTAACCCGGAGATAAGAGAGTTATCGGGACCGGAGAAGAAGTCTCTTATATCAGGGTTTCTCTTATATCCGGGTTTGGTCTATTTTGTTTAGGTAAGTATGGCTCTAATTTGGGACCAGAGAAAATCTCTCTAATATCCGGGTGTCTCTTAATACAATGTATCTTATATCCGGGTTACACTGTACTAATTTTTTCTTGATTTGACCTGCTGAAATTGGGGTGCATCTTATATACCGCCAAATATGGTAACAAAAAAATAATTAATAAATACTTTATTTTATACAATATTCAAGAATTATACCAATCCTACTAATTTACTCACACTGAATTGTCTTTTTCTATTTAGTCGACCCAAGCATAAAAAAGCCACCCACAACTTAAGCTAATTGAGCTCTTATTTTTGTGTAAAAACTTTAGCAACCTGACTACTGAACAAAATTCTGAGTTGCTTATAAAAATTCATATACATCGGTGACTATAATGCTATCCGGAAACCCCGCAAGATGTCCATGGTTAATTCCATCTTATGTTTGTTAAAAATTTGTCCCATCCGGAAACTGAATAACTCCATCTGAAAACGGAAATAATTTTAAGGAAGATTTCAATCGATTTTACGAGGCAGATTTGCATTTGAATGCATGGCAATTCATTTAATTATATTCCTACTAGATTCCGCCCCACCCCCCGTCATTCACCAAAAGAATAAATAGAAGTATTAGATCAGAAAATTGTTATGTTTAACCCTTTGAGCCCTGACTTAATTCCCAGCCACCGGTTGAACGGTAGATCAACACTTGCGTCGTGTTTTCTTATTGGTTGTTTTATTTGGCACACAAAGAAAGAATTCTAGCGATAAATTGAAGGCATGCAATCATGCTCCCTTCCTACAAACTATAAGGCTTAGATGTTTTAAAAACTATTTTTATATCTACCGTGAAACATTACATACCAATTATTTGCGAATTTTGACCCAGGAGCTCAGGCAGAAGGGTTCAAATTGTTCAGGAACGCAGGGCTCAAAGTGTTAATGGCCAAGAGCGCCTCAACTTGGTGTTTTCGTGATCAAATCGGTCTCGTATATTATTAAATCTTAGTTCAGGGTTCGATTCTCACTGGCAGTCTTATGTTTTTGTCCCATCTCAGTTTTGAAAATAACCCTTACAATAGCAGAGATAGAAACATTGTTGTTCTAAACCAGTCTATCACTAAGTTTTGGTATGGCGATTGTCTAAGCGTAGCTTAGATGTGACACAAGGTCGAAAGTAGGGGATACCCAGTGAAGATCGAACTCACTATTCAGTCGTAACTGTTTTTGCAAGACAAGCTTGCCAACCATTACACCACGTCGAGGTTTCCTCACTTAGTTTTGGTATGTAAACAAAAATACTTACAGATTGGCGAGTAAGGGACATGACGTTCTATACTACATATCACCACATTTGCAAATGAGGGCCAGAACTAAAGGCCTCTTTTAAAATGTTTGAATTTAAGAAATTTTGGAAGGAAATTAAACGATATTCTTTGTAAATTAGTAAATACATTTTTCATTAAATTTTAGAATAAAAAAAATTATATTTGATTTCCTTTTGTTTTTTTTAATGCTAAACTAAAATGAAAATCAACATATATTTGTAAGCATAGCTTAGATAAAAAAAGCAAAAAAAACACAATTTGATCATAAAAATTTATCATCAATATATTTGTTCACTATTTATATTATTCGGAATTTTGTCCTCATCTTTGTCGCCATATTTATTAGAACGTTTCGGTCGTTGTACGCTCCAACCACCTGAAGGAGGCCGGTGCGTACAACGGCCGAAACGTTGTAATAAATATGGCGGCAAAGATGAGGACAATAGTCCGAATAATGTAAATAGTGTACATAATACCTCATCTCAGAAATATAGACAGATACTGAAAGGCCGAAACGTTGTAATAAATATAGTGACAAAGATGAGGACAATAGTCCGAATAATGTAAATAGTGTACATAATACCTCATCTCAGAAATATAGACAGATAGTGAAAGGCCGAAACGTTGTAATAAATATGGTGACAAAGATGAGGACAATAGTCCGAATAATGTAAATAGTGTACATAATACCCCATCTCAAAAATATAGTCAGATACTGAAAGGCCGAAACGTTGTAATAAATATGGCGATAAATATGAGGGCAATAGTGCGAATGATGTAAATATTGTACATAATACCTCATCTCAGAAATATAGACAGATACTGAAGAGCCGAAACATAGTAATAAATATGGCGACAAAGATGAGGACAATAGTCCGAATAATGTAAATAGTGTACATAATACCTCATCTCAGAAATATAGACAGATAGTGAGAGGCCGAAACGTTGTAATAAATATGGTGACAAAGATGAGGACAATACCTTATCTCTAGAAATATAGACAAATACTGTCTCAATAAATAATAATGCAGAAACAACTTACAGAAAACAACATAACAATTTCCATCTTTTGTATGTTGATAGGGAATTTTTTTATTTTTTTTTATTAAGCATTTCACCCCAAGCAAGGTGGGAAGCCACTAGGACGCAAGGGGTTACAGAAAATTTAGAGCAAGATCAGATAGGAGTGATAGAAGAAAGGATGAGGGTAGTCGATAGATCAAGGCAACTGGAGATGTCGATTGACATTACACTTGAATAGCTGGAGATTATAGCTCACAGGAATAGGGAAGGGAGTTCCACAGGCGGGAGGTGTGAGACATGAAGCTATTAGAGTAGAAGAGACGGCTACATTTAGGAGTTTCGACAGTGAAGGGGTGAGAGCGGGATGCCAGCCTCGTAAGGCGCTGGAACTCATGACGTCTGGGAACCAGCGAATGCAGCTCCTCGGAGCAATTTCCATGAAAGTATTTGTAGAACAGACAGAGGGAGGCGACGGCGCGTCTGTGAGAAAGTGACTGTAGACGAGACGCCAGGGCAGGGCTAACTACATTGCATATCCGTCTCTGGAGCCTATCAAGAACCCCGAGGCAAACAGAAGGGGCACCAGACCATATATGGCAACAATCTGAACTTGGAATTGTTCTAGCCATTTTTTTCTCCTGTTCTAAATCTTATTGAAAGCATATCTCCCAAGCCCAGTACTTGGTGAGGGCGGAGGATTGGACGTTGATCCCCCCCCCAAACAAGTCGTCGCTTGGACACAAGGTAAGCCGTACATTCAGTTACCATCATGAGGAAGAAAACAGACAACTACTTGTTGGCCCGTGTGAGTATAGTTTCGCTCTAGCAGAAACCCATTTACGTTTTTCTTTGTTTTTTTTTTGTTTTGTTTTTCTTGGTTTTTAAATTTATCTATTTTTTCTCACCCTCCACTCAGACATTTTGTCCCAATGATTCTCCCTTAGGAGGGGGTTTTGGTTAAACTGGAAGCTTCTAGTGCTGAACCTACATGTTGGCGGCGAATTTAGTCATCAACTTTAAATTAATTTACTTCATAAAGGAAGTGATCAGCAAAGAAGAAATTAAATTCTTGGTTACGAGATAAAGTTGCAGCCAACAAGAAGATATACAAAGGATAACAAATTGGAGAGATCCATAATTGCTTTCATCCTGAAGAGATGTGGCACATTGAAGAAGAACAGAAAACTTTGGGAAGCACAGATAGCATGTACCTTTTATATCTGTCTCTATACACAGATGTCCACAAGGACTCCTGGCACAGTGGATAAAGGCGTTAGTCAGATCCAGTGACAGGACCCAAAGAGTGTGAGTTCAATACCCAGTTAAGGCAGTGGAGAACCTTCAGAGGGGAATTAACAGGAGATAAGTGACAACTGACTTCCATTAAACATGGCACGTAGAATTAGAACAGTCTACCCCAGTGAGCGAAATAAAGGATTCAGTTCGACGTCCCAACCACTTGAAGAAGGCCAGTGCGTACAACGGGCGAAACATTGTAATAAATATGGCGACAAAGATGAGGACAATAGTCCGAATAATGTAAATAGTGTATATAATACCTCATCTCAGAAATATAGACAGATACTGAAAGGCCGAAACGTTGTAATAAATATGGCGACAAAGATGAGGACAATAGTCCGAATAATGTAAATAGTGTACATAATACATCATCTCAGAAATATAGACAGACACTGAAAGGTCGAAACGTTGTAATAAATATGGTGACAAATATGAGGACAATACCTTATCTCTAGAAATATAGACAAATACTGTCTCAATAAATAACTTACAGAAAACAATATAACAATTTCCATCTTTTGTATGTTGATAGGGAATTTTTTTTTTAAGCATTTCACCCCAAGCGTACAACGACCGAAACACTGAAATAAATATGGCGACAAAGATGAGGACAATAATCCGAATAATGTAAATAGTGTACATAATACCTCATCTCAGAAATATAGACAGACACTGAAAGGCCGAAACGTTGTTATAAATATGGCAACAAACATGAGGACAATAGTCCGAGTAATGTCAATAATGTACATAATATCTCATCTCAGAAATATAGACAAATATATTTGCTGTTTTAAATATCAGTAGCGAGGAAAAATATTAAAGTAACTGAAGTGACAAAAAATGGCATTTTCAATTAATTTCGCAAAGTCGATATCCTGCTAAAAAGCTGATGGATATTGACAGCGCAGATGACCAATCATTACCAATGCTACAGTTCTCTTACATCATCTAGAAAATGCTGTCAATGATGTTAGATACTATGTTAATGTCTCTAAAACTGAATCCATAAGCTACCAATACAAACTTTCTCAGGTGAAATAATAAAATCTGTCGGATCTTTTATATATCGACACCCTTGGCCAAATTAACTGAAACAATCGCTTTAGTTTCCTTTCTTTCACCATACGATCAGTTTTAGACCCATAGGAGTGACAGGGTGTAATTGGTTTCTATTTTTTCCTCAGATTAAGTCAATTGTAGTGGGGTGCAATAATATGAACCTATTTTCAGAGTTTATGATGAAATTCTTTTGGGCTTGAAAAATATTGCGTCAATCGTAATTGCATCAGATTTTCATCACGTCCAGCGCTATTGTCTGGACTGTCGATTAGTTGTCCTACGGCCATTTTCTGCGATGGACGTTGCACCAAGGAAGCGTACAAAAATTATAACGCTGCACAAATACAATGGTAAGACTTACCGGAGAGCAAATCAAAGTACTATTGTCTAGCTCGGAAACTCGCCTGATTTAAATCCAATCAAGAATCTGTGGTCAAAATGCAAAGAAAGACTTTGTAGAAAGGACATATGAAGTACTAACATGTGCACTGATTCATGTTTCATTGGAAAAATACGAAAATAAATGATAATAGGATTATTCGTTTTGTTTCAATTAATTTGCACAAGGGTGTAGGAAACGAAATAAATTCTATTGAAAAGGATGTGAAATCT
Source organism: Acanthosepion lycidas (assembly GCA_963932145.1). Lineage (NCBI taxonomy): Eukaryota > Metazoa > Mollusca > Cephalopoda > Sepiida > Sepiidae > Acanthosepion > Acanthosepion lycidas. The sequence continues at coordinate 13,100,274 of OZ010607.1, read as the reverse complement.
GCGTACCTAAACCTAAAATGGACGTAATCTGGAAATCTGATCTACCAGACAACCTCAAGCGGAGATTCTTTCGAGCCACTGTAGAGGTGGAGTTAATGCATGGTGCTACTGCCTGGACATTAACTAAAATCCTAGAGTCTAAGCATGATGGAACCAACACTTGGATTCTGAGAGCTATACTTAGATTCTTTTGGAGACAACATCCAACTAAATCACAGCTCTATGCATTCGTCCCTGATATTTCTACAATCTTACGTAAACACAGAATGCGTTTGCAGGACGCTGCTGCGGAGCAAAACAAGAACTTGCGAGTGATCGACTGTTCATAGAGCAAGATGGGTTGGTCGCTAAGCAACCACTTACAGTGATCAGATATGTTATGACACAGAATGTCTCCCTGATGACCTTCCGACCTTGATGCATGTCCAAGATAGCTCGACGGAATGAAATAAATAAAAAAAAAAAACAGAATCGAGAGAAAATGTCTTCGAAAAAGAAAGTTTAAAAAATGAGATATAATAAAATGTTATTAACATTCTTGAGAAATCTGTAGAAATTGTAAGGCGAAAAATTAGAAAAGAAATCGGATTAATAAATTGGTTCTTAAGTCTAGACTTAAAAATATTTTTTAAAATTTTGCGTTGATAGTAACTGTGGTAAAAATCAACATACTTTTTCATCTGTTAAATACAGATTGCGCCAGATGTAAGTTCATCCTTAGTATATTTGCTTTTAAGGATAAAAATGTTAAAGAGAAGTAAAGTAAATCAACTTTAAATGAATAATGTTAAATAAAATTTTAAGTGGTAAGACCAAGATTACTAAATTGCGTTTTTGAGAGAATTTCGCACAGAATTAGCAAGTTCGAAGGAAATGAAATAAATAAAATTTGTACTTACTTCAATTAAATAAGCTAAATTTATTTGAATTTCTTTAGTCGGCTACAGCAACAAAGGTTTGCAAGCCGAAATTACAATGCGTCGTTCCAAGTGGAACGAACTTATGTCTACCTTTTTTTGACTGCATTTTCTTTTATTCTCGAGCAAACTGGACGTGTGTCTAAATTTTTGACTTTCGAGAAAATTGGGTTTATGCTTAACGCTTTTATGACTCTCGTGTAAACCGAGCCGATGTCTAATTTCTTTGACTGTCATGCAACCAGACCGACATTTTTTTCATTCTCGAGCAAACTGGACGTGTGTCTAAATTTTTGACTTTCGAGAAAATTGGGTTTATGTCTACCTTTTTTTTTTTGAATCTCGTGTAAACCGAGCCTATGTGTACCATTTTTTTTCACTTTTGTTCCCTATGGCATCTATTTTTTTTTCTGTTTTGTTTTGTTGTCTGTCGTCGACACCTCGACGTGGTGTAATGGTTAGCAAGCTTGCTTTCTCCGCAACATACCCATATTTGATCGAGTGCTCAAAATTGACGAAAAGTGGATCCTAAGCGTGGTTGTCATCACGGGACCCTTTGCCTCACACCACAAAACCACCTCTACACCAACGCAAAATCATGTTCTGTACCTGGTACAATAGTCGACAAGAAATGGCTTGTGTTGATCTATTACGGCTGAATAGTGAGTTCGATCTCCATTGGGTGCTCCACACTTTTGGCCATGTGCCACATCTAAGCTACGCTTAGAAAATCATTTTGCACCTCGGCGTGGTGTAGTAGTTAGCTTGCTTGTCTCGCTAAAACAGTTACGACTAAGTAGTGAGTTCGATCCTTACAGGGTGCCCCATACTTTCGGCCTTGTGCCACATCTAAGCTACGCTTAGAAAATCAATATATCTTTGTAGGTGTAATGGTTAGCAAGCTTATCTCGCTAATTCAATTACGACTGAATACTGAGTTTGATTCTCACTGAGTGCTTCACTCTTTCGGCCTTGTGTCACATCTAAGACTACACTTAGAAAATCATTTTTTATGGGCAACTCGAGGTGGTGTAATGACTAGCAAGCTTGTCTCGCTAGAACAATTATGGCTGTACATAATTTACATTATTCGGACTATTGTCTTCATCTTTGTCACCATATTTATTAATACGTTTCGGCTGTTGTACGCTCCTGCCTTTTTCAGGTGGTTGGAATGTCGAACTGAACCCTTTATTTCGCTCACTGGTGTAGACTGTTCTAGTTCCACGTGCCATGTTTAATGGATGTCACTTATGTGTTATCTCATGTTAATTCCCCTCTGAAAGTTCTCCGCTGCCTTAACCGGGTATTGAACTCACACTCTTTGGGTCCTGTAACTAACGTCTTTATCCACTGTGCCATGTGTCCTTGAGATCTAGTTAGGTTCAGTTCAACATTCCAACCACCTGAAGAAGGCCGGAGCGTACAATAGCCGAAACGTTGTAATAGATGTGGCGACAAAGATGAGGACAATAGTCCGAATAATGTAAACAATGTACATAATACCTCGTCTCAGGAATATAGACAATTACGGATGTGTAGTGAGTTTGATCCTCACTGGATGCCCCATAATTTCGACCTTGTGCCATATTTAAGCTGCGCTTGGAAAATAACTATGGCTTCTGTTTTTTAAGTCTCTGCAAACCGGGTTTAAATTTGGTGGGGGGTATCTCGTGTAAATCGATTTTATTTTTCTCTGTTGACAATCGTGTAAAGAAAACCTATGTTTAACTATGTACTGTTTATTAAAACAATAGAATTCAGCATTAAAAGGTTGACAAACCGTACAAGAAGTCATACCAATTTATGTAGCGTTTTTCTGTAGCACCTATATTCACCGTTTATTGCAGACAAGAGAGATAACTTCATCCTACCGATATATGCCAGGAACCAATTATAAATGTGTCGCCTGTACACAGAACGTTAACATTAATATTACTTTGTCTATCAGGAAAATGATAGAATTGCCAAATGTTAGGTGAGGTACGAGTTTATCTCAAAGTCGTGATAAGGTTATATCTGTTCGAACTTTAATGACCAACTCATTATCTCAAAGCCCACCGTCTGTGTCGACTGTACAAAAGTGGTTGTAATTATTTCTTTAAAGTATGAAGAATAATCACTCACGGGATCTTACTATCTATAAAGAATATCCGAAAGGTGAGATACAAATATCTACCAATCCAGTATACCTTTTTTTTTAATACCGTATTTCTTCAGCACGTAATCATTCATGGCTCTCCACAGATTCCGTTTATTTATTATCTGTGATTTGTGATGACCTTTTTCAAAATTTTCAATGCGAAATTTTCCTTCTCCTAGACTGGTTGCACTTAAGGCTAGAGATTTGGACTATTTTGCTATTTAATCTATAGCATACGAATACGGCGGTGTAATGAGTTCGATCCTCACTGGGTGTCCGCTACTTTTGGCCTTGTGCCACATCTAAGCTACACTTGGAAAATCACTATAGCGTACGAGTAGGGCACCTCGAGGCGGTGTAATAGTTAGCAAGCTTGTCTCGCTAGAACAATTACGACTGAGTAGTGAGTTCGGTCCTCACTGGGTGCCCCATACTTTCGGTCTTGTGCCACATATACACTATGCTTAGAAAATCATTTGGGCACCCGAGATGGTGTAATGGCTAACAAGCTTGTCTCGCTAGAACAATTATGACTGAGTAATGAGTTCGATCCTCACTGGGTGTCCCCTACTTTCGGCCTTGTGTCACATCTAAGCTACACTTGGAAACTCACTATAGCGTACTTGTAGAGAGAAAATGTATTCATGCCTATCTATCCGAATGGCGACAGTACGAGAGTCAACGCAACAGACGAGGCGGGAATTCGAACTCGGTTCGTCGATTTCACGGCCTCTGTCGATAGGTATTTCACATATCCTTAATAAAATACGTTTATTGCTATACAAATAAAACTCTGTGCAACCCGCACGAATATTTTGCTTTTTACGTCAGGGTTATCGAGATTGATGCATTTGTAAGGGTATAAATATTACCGTAGTACATTAATCACTGGCCCTATTCTTGCATCTCTGCAATAACAGCAGCAACCTCTGTGGAACAGCTTCCCAAATAGATGTTGTTTGATGCGCATAAGCAGAGCCAAGTCTGGACAATGCAGTTGATGCGTCAAAACATCCCAATAACCATATTTTTCAACTTACAAGACGTACTTTTCTTCTAAAAAATAACCTGAAAAATACGTGTGCATCTTCCAAGACGAATGTAAGGCAACGGCCAGACTCAAGTAAGCTTGGACGGTCACCTAATTGGCTTGACTGATAGGGACGTGGATTTGTATGTTGAGTCATTACACTATAATGTTAGCTAACATTCAGCCTTTTATATAATGTAACCTCAGTACTTAGCTGTTACAAGTATTTATAAGACTATAAACCTTTCTGGAGCCAAGCCACAAGCTTAAACATGGTCTGTTTATTGGCAGTGGTGGGAGCCCTTCTACTCTTGGCTAGTATGTCATTGCCATACAAACAAAATCGGACGAGTGATTAATGCAAACAATACGCGGCGCCAGTATGTGAGGGACGTATGGTGAATGTGTTCTTCTATGAGAATTTCTTTCCCATATTAAGGTGCGTCTTCCAAGCTGGAAAATACGGTACTTACTTTCTTCCAAAGAACGTTTAAACGGATTATACAATGTTGGCCTTATCCTAAACACTAGTTGACGAAGAAGTGTTATTGTGTATATGATTAAGTTGGATGTGTAAAAATTTAGTATAATATATAATTAGTTCTATTTTCTTAATGGGATCAGTGGGGAATATATTAGTAATTGTGTATGTATGTATGTATGCATGCACGCGAACACACACACACTCACATATCACTGATATTGAGCGCTTTCAACTAAGTACCGCGCATATAAAATAAAAAATAAAAATATATATTTTTGTAACCTAGGGAGGATTACTGAATAGAATAATCAAACGAAGGTTGGTACTGAACGATAATACTTAGGACAAGAACAACGCATAAAAGATTCGCCAGCGCGTAGAAGTAGTCAACTCCTAGAAGTGAGTCAAGTGAATTCCACAATGAACGTAACTAATTTATAAAAGACAAACGTAACACAGATTTTGCTTTAGAACTCAAACTTTCAAGCCTGTAGAATCCTTGGCCTACGTCGACCTTTTGTTGCCCGTAAAAGTGAGTAACAATCAAATATCTCTATTTTAATCTTTTTGGCTTCAAGCCGAGGACGAGGAAACTTCGGTAACCTTTTCCCATTTGAGATAAAAAAGAACTTTTAGTTACAGTATCTTCCGGATCTTCTTTCTGAATGTCGTCACCACTTGTTTTCTGGCTTTTACATTCGCCATATGTGCTACGAACAAGATTGCTTAGCTCGGTAACTTTAACAACAGATCAGCCCTTGTAATATTTACTTGGTTTAATAACGTAAATATGACTTGTAGAGTAATTGGTCATGGTTAAATAATGTAATTGACCGAAATGAGAAAGTTTGCAATAAACAATAGGAAAAGAAAGAAAAGAACAGGACAAAGATAATACTAAGGAGAATATATATATATATATATATATATACATACATCGTGACCGAGTGGTTAGAACGCTCACTTTTGGAACCAATTTTGGGTCCAAAATTCGCTTGAAGATGAAACAGAACTAATGCTTTTAATTTAATTATATAATTAAATTTGAAGTTTTTAGCTTCGGTTTTTGAAACATGGTAATTCATGCGTAGCGAAGAAACCATATTTTAAATCAGTTAATTTATAATATATATATATATATATATATATATATATATATATATATATATATATAGCTGGAGGGAGAAGAAGATGATTCATAGCTTTCCCAAGGGTATTAGCATGTGAGCAAATGTAATGGATTCAACTGGAATTATTATAAACTGTTAATTTAGAACATGGAAGTTACCACGACATTTAGACATCTCATCAAGTGGCTAACGATGGAGGTCTATAAAGGATTTTATTTAAAAAAACAACCTATGAAACATCACTTCTTTTTGAAAATTTTACATAGAAGGCAAAGAAAGAAATATATAAAAAATTTCCATAAAAAGAAAAGAAAGAAAAAAGCAGATTAAAGTATAGATAAATACATAGATAATAATATCTGTAATAATAATTTTGTAAATTGGGTCTGATGAGGCAAGTATTAAAAACTTACCTGCCGAAATTAATTTATTATCGGATTTTTCGAGATTTTCCTTTGATATATGTAATATGTGTGTGTGTGTGTATGTGTGCGTGTAAAATTTCCGATATGACTAAAACATATATCTGTAAAAGGACAATATAAATAAAGACAAAAGGAAAACTCATCTTAGCCGACGGCTTTCGTCTTCTGATCGGCTTTATCAAGCCAAATGTAAGGATTTTATTTTGCAACAAGTATTTATAAACAAAAGTAAAAATGTCGTTTTTTTCTTAATTTAAGAGACGCTCATAAATATTCATCAGGTTAACTGAAAAAATATCAACAACATTTTATATATGCGTGTTGCTACTATTGCTTCAAATATTGCGTCTATACAGTGAGATGTCATCACCACGAAATCACCAACAGCGGCTTCATTTATCCGCGGTGTACCCAATTAGCCGAACTTTCTTGCGTTCAAAATTTTTATTAAACTGAAATTGGGTTGGAAAATATATTTCGCAGGAATAGAATTGTAAGAAATAAATAAGAGATGAAATAGATATTGTCCACGTCTTTAATAGTATTTTGAAAATTGAAAAATTGAAAGAAAAAATAATTTAAAGTTCAAAGTTATTAAAGTCAACATCATCATTTCTCGGGGGAAAATTTCAAATTAAAAAAAAAAAAAAAATGAAATTTACTATTGAAATGTTTTTTGTTTTCATCGACGGTGTTTTATATTTGCTGGTTTGTCACGGAAGTAAAATATATTTATCTGTTGAGGAATTATAGCAGAAAGGAAACCCAAAGTAGGAAATTGCTTTTATTTATTTATTTTTTAATAAAGAATGTTGGAAAATTTGGTACAGACGGAATAAAAGCAATAATGATAAAAATAGACGTAAATGTCATGGCGCCATTTCTGATTTTATGTTTCTGGTTGGCATCCGGAAGGAAATGTTTATACAACAGAAATCATAGATAATAATAATAATAATAATAATAATAATAATAATAATGATAATAATAATAATAATGTCATTGTACAATGTACAAAATACTAACATTTACAAAATCCTCGTTTTCTCTCTCACGAACATCAGCTGGAATTGGCCTTAAACAAATCCAAACGACGTAGAATATGGTCAATTTCGAAACAGGAGACACGCTTAGACACAAATAGGACAGTCTCAACATGATTACAAGAGACGATGAAAGAACGAGGAAGACATCATTAATGAAGGAAGTTGCTAAATTGAGAAGTGGACCAAGAATATTATGCCAGAAATTCTATTTAGTGGGAAACGAGCCAGCCGCCGACTCTACCGAATGAACAAAACTGAAGGCCAAACATCAGACCGTAGAAAAAGTGAAATAGAAGGAAAAATCTCTAAACGGTCAGCACCCAAAACGAGTCAATGATAATGATGTCCACCAACATCAAACAAACCAATAGCTAACAATAAGTGACCTAGAACTTGTTATTCTTGATCAAGACTGACCAGTGTATTACAACCAATTATTACCGGAAGAAAGATCTTGAAAGAGAAAACAAGCCAAAGAACAATAGCATATGTCTATATTTCTGAGATGAGGTATTGTAATTATTTACACTATTTACAGTGTTCGGATTTTTGTCCTCATCTTCGTTGCCATATTCACGTATTCATTTTTTACCAGTGCTCATATTACAACTGTCTACTCGCGTTTGGCCACACCGAAAGAAAGACCCTCTCAAAAAGTTAGAGAAAAAATCCATCAGCTATAAAAGTCTAGAAATAGATATGGAGTAAATGAGTGAAATAAAGATCCCAACAATACCAGCCCTTGGAAAAGCCATGAATCCATCTCTTCTCCCGGTGATGCGTGCAACGCTAAACAGTTGCTTAGGATCAGATAATACGTTGCTTGGTAGGAAACATCGCTATCAACGGCAAAGAGATACCGTCTCTAAAAAAGGAAAATGAGGTACTGAAAATTTTCGTAGGAGTTGCCAGCGCGAATTGTATCAAGTACATTGCTGTCGGTCGGGGCAAAATGGGATGGGAAATTCACCAGCAAAATGCTTAGCACATCACGATACAACAAGTTCGAAAAGATCGTTCTTCTCTGCATATAGGAGGACATGTTTATCGAATAAGTTCATCATACGCTCATGATAGCTCCAAGGGGTCGACTTGGTTCCCTGAGTGAACCAATCAGGACATTAAGAAAAAAAAAACTGTGAATCTTATAAAACAAATGCTGATTCTCTGCCCGTCACACATTCTGCATGCTTAATTTCGCTCATTGTAAAGTAACCAGGCTTTCAACGGGATGTAGCCATAAGTCTACCAAAGACGAGTCAATAATGGATGTGGATCGAAAAAAACCAAGTGGTAAGAACCAGTGGCCTAAAACATTATTGCTGCTCAAGACCAGTGTATTAAGACCAATTATTACCGGAAGAAAGATCCTAAAAAAGAAAAAAAATCAAATGTACGAAATATGGAGCAAACAAGAAATAATAGAGCATCCAGACTCTGGATACTCAGAATTGGTCAATACAGAATATATACAAAGTTACGGCAAATGTAAAAGCACACATCCACTAGATCTGTAGTTATCAATTTTTTTTTGTAACTGTTGTGGATTCCGAGATGAAATTCGGTCTCCAATGAATGACAAACGCAAGTATTAAATATAAGAAATTAAATGTATTTACATAATAATACAATAGGTAATACTGTTAGTAAATCCAGGAACGCCGTTAGTAGCAATAATAATATATATATATATATATATATATATATATATATATATATATATATATATACAGTCTCGAACTGTGACTTCTACAAGCGGTTACCTCACACTATTACTCTACCTCCAACTCCATCACAATCTCTGCTCACTCTCACTCCCTCTATATCCTGACTGACTCTGGGTATTTAACGGCTGCAGTCCAAGTAACACTTTGGTCGAGTCCACTTATATGAAAAAGGGGAGTAACCCAATGTACCCTGTTGCTATATAAGAATAAAGTGTCGCTGCCGACACTCGAGTTTGAACGCAGATCACCAGTGAGCAAACACAGGTGATTCCATTTTGAATAAGTAGATCACGTGATCGTAAAGGAAATGTATATATGGGAATTAGCATTAGATTTACCCCTGATTGAGAACCCTTGCATTAGACAGTCCGTAATCGCAATAACACCAAAAATCAAAGACAAATCCTAAGAATGTGAGATATCAGCTCTAAAAGAAAACGAGGACTCTATTATTGTCTTGGACATGCCAATTTAAACTTGTAAAGGAAGCAAATCCAACAGATCTGATATTGGAGTAAAGAACAAGGAAGGAACTTGTCAGCTCATCGGAATATCTGTTCCCATCGAAAAAAGACACAGCCCTGAAATTTACGGAAAAGATTCTCCAAATATAAAGCAATACAAATCTATAAATAGAAACAGAAATTGTCACAAAGTGGGACATGAAAGCTATAACAATGGCAAGTGTAATAGATGCACTCCATCTGGTCAAAAACAAGAGGGAAATATACACAAACAAAATCTCTAGCAACATCAACGTCCACAAAGTCCATCAGATCGTCCTCCTTGCCACTACTTACATATCAAGGAGGACACTATGCAATAAATAAATCGATCACATCCTCAAGATAGCCTCAAATCAAAAAGGTGGACTAGGCTCTATGAGGGAACAAAACATGGCATTAAGGAAAACTACTACTACTAATAAGTTCATACTAATGCCCTTGGAAAAGCCACGAATCCATCTCTCCTCCCGGTGATGCGTACAGCGGTAAACAGTTGCTTGGGATCAGATCATACATTGCTTGGTGGGGAAACGTCACTATCAGCGGCAAAGAGATACCGTCTCTAAAAAAGAAAAATGAGATACTGAAAACTTTAATGGGAGTTGCCAGCGCAAATTGTACCAATTACATTTGGAATGCAAGTGAAAAATATTTTAATTAACATCCATTCAAAATAATATTCAGTCGAGGAGAAAGATTAAAAAATCTAAGATTGGGCGAAGGCGGATCACCACGATTGACTGGGGCGTGATATATAACATACTGATTGCTATTCTATATCTTTTGGCACGTCAGTGTATATGCATATATAGTTATCCCATAGTTCCACTCATTGACTTTTGGCATGTCAGTGTATATGTATTTATTGCTATCTCATGACTATTTGCACATCTTTTAATATATTTTTATCACTATCTCATAAAGTTCTACCATGACTTTTGGCACGTTAGTGTATGTATATATATCGTGATAGAACGCTCAATTCGCTGACAAATTTATGAGAGTAATGAGTTCGTCATTTGATTCCCAACTACAGTGGCCTTGTACCAGTTTAAAATAAGTTTAATAACTAGAAAGCTATTGTAGAGTTGTTGGTAGAAAGCTCATTCCAGAGTGCGGTTAATAGGTCTCTCTTATTATGGCCTTGTGCCAGACTAATTTAATCGTAGCAAATAAAGATCGATGTCATTTTTTTAAATCTTACCAGAAATGTTGATATTCTTTCATAAACTAGAAGATACATTCCCGACCACGAGCTTGACATTAAAATTACCCCCCCCCCCCCACGAAAATACCTCGCCTTCGGGAGGAAAATGGGATCATTATCCAGCGGCTGGGGTGTCTCCAAAAGTGCTGAGAGTCTAGAGCAATTTTTGAGCTGCTTCTCTCATTTTATTTCGACGTGGGCGCGTGGATAAATACCTACTTATATAATACTGAGTGGGATAAATCCCGTGTTTGACCAAGTATTTGCACACTCTTAGTTGCATTCGTGGCAAAATCTGTTGGTCCGTACTTCAGTCCCTTTCCTAGATCATCCTAAATCGTTTCAAAATGGTTTCTCCAATGACAAATAGGCAACAGAGCTGCCGTAAAAACGATTGGCTGAAGCATAGATCTCCGGATCTCATTTGATAAACGAGTTGTAAAGTAAGCTTTCATATTAAACCGACAGGACACTTTTTGCGCATGCGTGTTTCCTGTTTGGATAATTCCTGAGAGTAATTAGTAACTGCGGTCGTATTCCTTCTCCAACGGTTTAAATAAACAAACAGAATAGAATAACCACTTGGCCAACCGGTTTCTATTTCCCAGATGGCCTTAAGAATTGATTACCTGTCAACAACACAATCTGCCTCAGGCTCCATTTGCTGGTTATCATGTTTTAATGTAATATTAGAAGACTATAAAGAGATGCGTGGAATCAAGACTCAAGTTAAATGTCAGTGTTCATGTAAAAATGAAAATATTTTACTTTATTTCATTTTAGAGATTTTTTTTTCGAACTTGGATCAATCTGGCACAGGGCTGCATAATTATGATAACACGTGAGGATTGAAAACATGGCTACGGATAGCGAGACCAGGTTACGAATCCTTATTGAATAGCAGGATTATTCAAATGAAAGATACATTTATTGAAATTAAAGACAATTTTATACAAACTAAAGACAATTTTCCTCAAATTAAAAACACTTATTCAAATTAAGTGTAATTTTATTTAAATTAAGCACAATTTTATTCAAATTAAAAATACTTTTATTAAAATTAAAGGTAATTTTATTCAATTTTAAGACACTTTTATTCAAATTAAAGGTAATTTTATTGAAATTAAAGGTACTTTTATTCAATTTGAATTCAAATTAAAGATACTTTTATTCAATTTTAAGGCATATTTATTCAATTTGAAGATACATTTATTCAAATTAAATACTTTTATTCAAATTAAAGGCAATTTTATTCAAATTAAACGTACTTTTATTCAATTTCAAGACATTTATTCAAATTAAAGGTAATTTTATTCAAATTAAAGGTACTTTTATTCAAATTAATGATACTTTTATTCAAATTGAAGACAATTTTATTAAAAAAGACCATTATTCCAAAACAAAAAAAAAAAAATATTCATTGCGCAGAATCTTTTATCCAACATGAAAGATCCTCTTATTTAAAATAATGAGCCTTTTATTTATTACTAAAAAGATGAGAATTTAAAGTAGCGAAAAAATCAACGCTTTTGCTTTCATAATGTAAGCTATTTTTACCCATTTGTGATGTAAGTAAATTAAAAAAAAAACTATTTCTCTCTTATATTGATACTAATAGATGCATTACAATATTGGTGCCATTGTCAAATTTTGTTCATAAAATTCTGCCACGTGAGAATAAAATCTATCGACTTTCATGGAAAAATCCTTCAAAATCCGTGTACCTTTGTTCTTTAACTGTTCTGTATTGCATGAAGCTTCAAGATCAACATCTGAATTATCATCTTTCTTCTTCTTCTTCTTCTTCTTCTTCTTCTTCTTCTATGTGCTATGTCTTTTCATGGCTCTCCACAACTTCCTATCTCGTGTGGTGCTTATAAGTTTTTCCCCTTTTGCTAAGACTCCTGCTTCTGTTCCGTCATCCATTCACACGATCTCGTCAGCCAAGCGGCTCGTAGCTTTCTCTTATCTCTCTTGTGAATAACATCACATTAAATTAAAAAAGAGTATCTTTTATTTTAAATAAATCTATGTTTATATTGAATAAAAGAATATGTTCATTGAATAATGATATTTTTATTTTGAATAACGGTTTCTGCTTTTTTAATAAAATTATTCTTAATTTGAATAGAATATCTGGCTTAGTGAATAACTCTATAAACAGACTACAATTTTATTAACTTCTAGAACTGAAAGAATGGATCTAAATCAAATAGACAAAAAAAGAGTGCGTAGCTTTTTTCTGAATATAATTATTAGAATTAGATAAGGAATCCTGTTAGCGAAGTTACCAGCCCAGTAAACCCATGCTCACTAATAAATTTTCGCTTCCGTCGTTTTCAATGTTTAGTGGCCTTATTCTTTAATGTTTCCTCCGTGGGAAATGGGGGTTATTTCGTCCAGAAGCGTCGGCTGATAAACGTCACACCCTTTTCCGTTGTTGCAACCTGAGTATTCAGTTCACAGAAAGGGAACAGTTTGCGAACATTCTTGACGGGCAATAACATTTTCCATCAGCTATATAAACAATTTTCTTTTGAATAAACAATATTTATAAACCCGTAGGCAATATACACCGACAAGACACTCCTTTTGCCGCCTCAGTTCTTTTTTTCTTTCTTTGTTCGATTTTGAAGAAATAACCGTAAATTTCAGTTATTTCTGTATGGTAGAGGGTGCTAGAGAATCCCCTTAAACATGAAGAAAAATTTTTGAAACAACAGAAATGTGGTTCTACAGAAGGATGCTGAGGATACCATGGACCGAACATGTAAGCAGCGACGAAGTTTTAGGGAAAATGGAAACAAAAAAGAAACTTATACTTAACATCAGGAAAAGAGAGTTATGGTCTCTAGGGTAGATAATGTGGAAAGAGGGCTTGGCAAATATGATACTCACAGGAGAGATTAAAGGAAAAAGAGACAGAAGAAAACAATGCGTCACATACTTAGAGAACTTGAGTAAATGGATGGCGGAACGGGGTTTAGGAGAAATAGCAGAAAGACAATATTTATTAATTGCGACAAAGGACAGGATGCGGAGGAGAGCCAAGATCACCCACGCCTTGAGGGGTCATGGTACGTAAAGAAGATCCAAAGATCTTTCAATACAACTTTATTATCAGGATAATGTTGCAAGATCGTTCTACACATCTCCAGTATGGTTTTGTTTCATCGGTGTTTTTCTTATGATAGTGGTAACTGTAATTTTCTCCGTCCACAAATATTTTACCACTCGTTTTTGATTTTCGGAACTTAACCTTTGTGTTCCAAATAAAAATATAATATATAAAATCCAGAATCTATTAGATGTTTGTGGTACGCAATGATGGAGTGAACTGAAACTGCTACCTTAATTTTTGTCTTGCTTTAAAAAAGAATTTTTTCTCTCTTTTTTATCTACTGTAACTACCTTTCTGCTTGTTTAGCGTAATTAAAGGTATTGGCGTGCAAATTTCTATATTAAACAACTCTTTAAAAAAAATGGTAACTTCCAAAAATTAGACAGGTACACAAATATCCAAGAACGTAATTGCCAGGTACGCAATTGCCCGGAACGCAAATGTCTAATACGCAAATGTCCGTACACCCTATTTATTTCTGTGCTAGTCCTACTAAGGAGATTCTAATAGCCTAGCATATACGCTGATTCCTTCAGACGTCGTATTCTTCAGTGTCCTTCTCTCTCTTTTAATTCATTCTAATTTAATACTTTTAATTCATTCTATATTTGTTGGTGACCCTCGTTTTTCTTCATATATGATCAGCCATACCTGATTTTATTGTTTCTCTTCTTCATCTGTGAGGAAATTGTACAGTATTCACTGACCAATAATATAGTCGATTCATAGATAGTCATTAGATGTATACATGAAATAAGCTTTGGAGTAAGGGTCCGTAAAAAACGAATATTCTTTTGATGGGCTTTGATATCTACAGTATGGCTTTCCAACGGTTATCATTACAGAAAATCGGAGCAGAGAGCCAGATGATTATATATAAGATATATTTAATATATATAATAATTTAATATATATATATATATATATATATATATATATATATATATATATATATATATATATATATATATATATATATATAATTATTTTAAGACATTTTTATGTTTATACATTCTTTTCATAGATACAAATATTTAAGTAAATGCTCTGATTATAATAAACAGTATTAAACAACATTTACTGGCCTGAATTATAAACAGAGCATTTACTTAAATATTTGTATGTATAAAAAGAATGTATAAACATAAAAATGTCTTAAAATAATTGTCGGACTTTGTCCATTTCATAATATATAATTATATTTAAGGTAGAACTGGTGGAACTAAGGAATGTAGTTGTCTGAACAATTTCCATAGAAATAGCAACAGAGGCTTGCAAAATTTCGTCTGTGGCATTGGTGTCGTAGGGTAGAATATAATCCGTCACTCATAAGGGCACAGAGATGATTTTGGACTCTATTGCAACTGGAATGTGATATCTGGGCAGCTCCTGTCCATATATGAAAGAAGTGATCTATTTTCAGCCTGCTTTGTTCTTAGTAAAGGTAGAGGATAGCAAGAGGATTCAGTTACTTGATAGAGTTGTATAGGAAACTGACTATTTTTCCATCATCTTCAGAAATGGAGTGTATGTACAAGTTCAAATTGGGGTTTGGATTGAGCTGTACTAATAGGTGATCATGGTATGGAGCATTCCTGAGACAATATATAATAAGAATATGAGACTAAATTTTTCATATGTAAAATAATTTTTTATTGACTTCTGAAGTTCAAGTTCCAGCAGAGGTCGTTCAGTCCCCTTTCTCACACATTTGCTTGGGAACGGTATTAATTCAAAAATGCTCTCTAATTATAGGCTTTAATAGCAAAGTAGATCGAACTCTCTTGCCTTGGATGGGAACCATTTTAGAGATGGGCAACTCTACCGTAATTCGCGCGTTTCGGCCGTCGTACGCTCCGGCCTACTTCAGCTGGTTGGAATGTCGAACTGGACCCTTTATTTCGCTCACTTGGGTAGTATGTTCTAGTTCCACGTGCCATGTTTAATGGATGTCAGTTATCAGTTATCTGCTTTTAATTTCCCTTTGAAAGTTCTCCACTGCTTTAACCGGGTATTGAACTCACACTCTTTAGGTCCTGTCACTGGATCTAACTAACGCCTTTATCCACTGTGCCATGTGTCCTTGAGAAAGTATTTTTTTAGTGTTAGGAATACCGTGGTGTGTTTGGATCAATAATTGTGGCTAGCTAAGTTTAAGACAAGACAAGATTAAAAACAGTCTTCTCCTCCCCACCACTTTTAGACTTGTGCCAAAATTTCGTATTTTAAAATAAATATTAATTTAATCTATGGTACTTAGAAGGTTTCATTATTTTACAGTTAAAATGGCTAGCTGTAACCATAAGTTCTACGCTAACAGTTTCTTCTCTCGCTTGTGGAAATCTCTCCCGTCTTCTTGCTTTCCAATTAAATTTGATCTTCGAAAATTTAAATAGAATGCCAATCTTGTGTCTTGTTGATTTTCTGTTCTTTTTATTGTTTTCTCTCATTAATGTTTTTTTTTCTTATATTCCTTTACACTCAGTAATTCCTGCATCTTAGTGGGTAAAATGATATATATATATATATATATATATATATATATATATATTGCATATATTTTGGCAGCATGTTTTCATTAAGACATGTCTCGTTAGATAATAAATTGTTGTCTTCACCAAGACAAAAATCGTTGCGTTCATTTGAAGATTAAATTTTTACGTGGGAAAGTAAAAATGCTAACGTTTTCATTATGTCTTAGAAAAATTGTGAACACAGTATTTTTTTGTCTTAGAAAAAACAAGACCCTGAGGACGACATTGTGCTAATGTCGAAAGAACTCGGAATAAAATGAATATGCGTCAACATGGTTTTCTTCTTTTTTTTTTCTTTTTTCTTTCTTCCTTTAATAAGGATACTAAGAAGCTTTTCCATAATTACGAGAGGATCGTATTAAAAATAAGTAGATACAACTTGTCTAAATTATTCAGTCACTCACACACACACACACACACACACACACACACACACACATATATATATATATATATATATATATATATATATATATATATATATATATATGTATTGTCATCCACAGACTGTTTCGCAGCTCATCAGTGAAACCCGACTGATTTGGTATCAGTCGGAGATTTTACCCCAGTGACTCACGGATGAGATAAAAGCTAATTTAGATGTATTTATTTTTAGACAAATACGCCAATAACCGAAGAACTGGATTCATCTTAACGAAGAGTCTTGCATCAGCAGCAGTAATAGTCACTGTTTACAAATTCACTTTTCTCCCCGAAGAGCTCAACCGAAATATTTTTTCAGGAGCGTGTATATATATTGTCATCCACAGATAGACTATATATATATATAGATAGATAGACTATATATATATATATACATATATATATATATATATATATATATATATATATGAATCTACTGATAAGAATTAACTCCCTGACCACTTAAAGAATGAAAATAGTATAGCCACTCCCACAATAGCAAATTCTGTAAAAATACACGTAAACCGAGAGATAGCTTATTCCTAAAATTTCGCTTGAAGATGAAACGTGACTAAACACCTCAATCCAACTTAATTTTATTAATTATTTGGATGATTTCGGCTCACGTTTTTGAAACATGAGAACTCTTATGTAGCGAAGGAATCATATTTTTAAACAAAAAATATTATTATAATATATTATATATATATATATATATATATATATATATATATATATATATATATGTGTGATTAAATAATAGGTGAAACAAAATAGCTAAAACAATCCCAATCAACAATACTAAACCTGCGGAAAAGAGAAAAAAAGAAAAACGGAAGTTAAAGAAAAAGATATACTTCTACCTACCGCCCCCCCCCCCAAAAAAAACACCAACATTGTTCAATATCTATATATCTAACTACGAAACCAGAAATCGGAAACAAAACGAAGATAGAAGACTGAAGAGTAATAATAGCAAAAATAAAAAAACGTTACTCTTTAGAATATTGGATAAAGCCAATTTAGCTACCAGGACAGATTAATAGACTACTCAGTGAAGACAAGCTCATTAACCATTACATTCGAGACTGAACTCAGCGTCTCCATGATTTACTTCTCAGAATGAATGTGAAAAAATCAGCTTTCGCTGCAAGCAAATTTATATTGTTGCAACAATGACTATTTTCGTAGAGAAAGAAAGAGAGAAGTCTTTAACGAAAAAGTTAAAAAAATGTTCTATTCATAAAACAGAGCAGTGTCCGTTTGCTAATTATAGAATAGAAAAAAAAAACATTAAAAAGGGGAACAATTGCTTGTTATGTTGACGCTTGCACATGGGAATTAAATATAAGCCAAGAGAATTATATTTTACCCATGTCCGGATTGAAAGTAAATAAATTCAGTCGCTGAAGTGGACCTTGGACAGCCAGAGTGAAACAAACAGAAGAGATATATCGATTATTTTACGATTTCTATTGAATCAGACGTAATTCCTTCTTATTCGTAGTAGTTTTTATATTGATTGCATTAATAGCTGAGATTTTGCCAAAGTAAATGAATTATTATTCATTATTATTTGTTTGGACAGCATGGAATATAGGAATATAGGGATATAGGATTTACTTTAAGTTGATCACGATGGATGTAAGTCGTTGTACAGCATATTCTATCAATATTTACTAAACGCAATTCCAGCTCAGTGGAAGGCGACGTATTGTATATGGCAGTCAGTAAGATTCGGGCGCATTTCACTTCAATCTATTAGGTAAGCTTCACATATTTGGGAAGGATATTAGAATAATCCAGAATATATATATATATATATATATATATATATATATATATATATATATATATATGGTGTATCAAAAATAATTTTACAAAATTTGGGAGCGAATCCCTCACACCAAAACAAAGAAAAAGTCCATATAAACATATGTCCGCAAATCTTTCGTTTTCGAGTAAAGTCTAAAAAAAGTTTACGGTAGATGGCGTTGCAGGCGGTTTGCTGCCAGTATATGGCAGCAAACCGCCTGCATACGGACAGAAAATGAATTATGTAAATATGCAAAAATAAAAAGGAGTGTAAGACAAGGATGTGTCGTCTCCGCTTTTACAGTGACGGGATTCAGAGAGAATTAGAAGTCCTTCCAGGATTCATTAATGGCAGCCACAAACTTAAGAATATAAGTTATGCTGGCATGTCAGTCCGATCAAAAAAGAGGTTTAAAAAAATTTTTCAGCACCCCATCGTAGATAGATAGATAGATAAGAACAGAATGAGATAGATAGATAGATAGATAGATAAGAACAGAATGATATATATATATATATATATATATATATATATATATATATATAGATATATATATATATATATATATAGATAAGAACAGAATGAGATAGATATATAGGTAGATAGATAGAAAGGTAGATTGACAGGAACAGAATGAGATAGATAGATAGATAGATAGATAGGAAGAGAATGAGATAGATAGATAGATAGATAGATAGATAGAGAATGAGATAGATAGATAGATAGATAGATAGATAGATAGATAGATAGATCAGAATGAGATAGATAGATAGATGTGTTAAAAATTACTTGGAGTTTTAAAGATATTCTGATTTTTGGTAAGATATAGTGAAGTGGAACTCGTTCAAGAATTTTTCAGCATCATCTTTGCAAGTCTGATATATCAATATCCATAGATGAAGGATGGGGTTAGTTGTAGTTTCTTCTTCCTTATATGCCGTGTAGCTTAATGGCGTAGGCAATCATGGCTCTCCACAATTTCTTGTCTTTTCCTTAATAGATTTTTATCTTTTTATTTCTCCTAAACCCTGTTCCGCCATCCATTTGTCTGGAAGTTGAACTCAGTACGCCAAGCCTACTCTCCGCTTACCACTACGCCAAACACACACTATATAAATGGGACAATTTCATTTTCTTATGGTGATTTACTAATCTTAGCTTATATGTGGCACAAGGCCGAAAGTATGGAGCACCCAGTGAGGATCGAACTCACTACTCAGTCGTATTTGGTCTATGGAGACAAACTTGCTAACTGTTGCACCACGGTGAAGTGCCCACCATTTCTTTTCTTATGATTGACAATAAAAGATTTTTTTTCATCACTAATATAAAAGATGAAAAATGAAATAGAATCAATTACTGGAGATTAATTCAATGAATAGTTTATTTTCTAAGAATGAGCACACTAAAATTAGTTCCCCCTCAACCTATCATCTTCTTATAATTGTAATTGCCCCGCGCTTCGTTAGTTTGCACGATCGTTACGCCTTGCCAATACCTAATAAATAATGGACTATTCCGTTTTTATCGGGTGGAAAGATAGGAAAAGACAATACTTGGTTTCAGTGAAGAAATGAATGAATAAAAGAAAGAAAGAAAGAAAGTATGACATAAGTGTTTAACGTCTCCAGCCAGTATCTCATAAATAATGGACTATTCCGTTTTGATCGGGTGGAAAGATAGGAAAAGACACTGCTTGGTTTCAGTGAGGAAATGAATGAATGAATGAAAGAAAAAAAAATAAAAGAAAAAGAAAGAAAGAAATAAAGAAGGGAAGATAGAAGTGTTTAATCGTTTTTTCAGTGAAATGGAAAACGTTGTCAATTTCAAATCTTTTCATTTGTACCCATATTTTAAAATATCAAACAGCATATTTCTGACTATTTAGCTAAAATTGTCAATTTCTAATATTTAATGATGCGATAGGAGAGATTTCTACGAGTATTTTATTATTGTAGAACTCGCTATGGACTTTTATTCAATCATGAAGTTAAGAATTAAAATTCTTCAGAATATTAAAATCGGAAAACTGGGAAATTTTCACGGGTTAAAACTATTAAATTATATTCCGAATAAGGCCCAAAAGATTCTCCCGGAAGACAACACGTTTCTTTCTTTCGTTTTATGTGCCATGTCCTTTCAGGACGAGAGCGATCATCGCTCTCCACCTCCCTCTATCCTTTGCAGCTCTCAACAAGTTCCTTCCCTCTGCTTCCTCCCCCAGACCATGTTCAGTCATTCACTTGCTTCAGCCCGATAGGTATGTCACGCATCGTTTTCCCTTGTCTCTCTTTCCCTCTGTTCGACTCGTGAGTATCAGATTCTCCAGGCCCTCCTTCCTCGTTATGTGTCCCAGGAACTTCAGCTGCATTCCTAATATTAAGTGGAATAGGCAACGGGAAACTACTCCACTACCAATCCCAAGATAAATCATGGCTAACGACAACACGTTTAGATGAATATGAACAGAAATAAAACAGACCGAAAGCCTGAAACGAGATTAATGTAAGAAAAAAAATTAATTATTAATAATTAATATTTTTCCAATTTCATACATTTAGCCAGTGTGGACTTCTTTTCCGTCGGGAATTATTTACTTTTTGTTTTTATTTATTTTTTTGTTTTTATTTATTTTTTGTTTTTATTTATGTTTTGTTTTTATTTTTTGTTTTTATTTTTTGTTTTTATTTATTTTTTGTTTTATTTATTTTTTGTTTTTATTTATTTTTTGTTTTTTATTTATTTTTTGTTTTTATTTATTTTTTGTTTTTATTTTTTGTTTTTATTTTTTGTTTTTATTTATTTTTTGTTTTTATTTACTTTTTGTTTTTATTTATTTTTTGTTTTTACTTATTTTTTGTTTTTATTTATTTTTTGTTTTTATTTATTTATTTCTGTTAGTGTATCAATCTATTTCATTTGTAGGAACCAATGCTTTTTTAGTTATCTATTTTTAATTTTAGGTTTTGTTTTTCTGTATTTTCCCGTGAAGCCATAACGCCAATCAGTTAATCCATATCCGCACGAATTCGCTGTCACGTGGTCTGCGTTTATAACCGAAAAGACTTATTCGCGTCCCCGACCCCACCACTTTCCGAACACACATTGCATAAACAAAGAACTAAGCATCATTTTTCTTTTTTTTTTTTTACACACACTGTCGAGCAAGCTGTTACTGGAGTCGACTGATTCACACCAATCTTCTTCGGAAAACGTACAATCACCGAAGTTAAGCAACGTCGAGCCTAGTCAAGACCTAGATGGGTGACCGCTTGGGAATACCAGATGATGAAAGCTCGGATTTAATCGATGTTGTAATCGATAACGGCTCGGAATTGGAAATCGGAGAGCTAAGTTCCAATTCCAGTCGAGTTCGTTATATTCAATTACGCTTTGGGGAAAGGTATGAACTCACCTCTTCCCCGCCAACTATGGGTTAATTAGTAGGACGTGTATCATTAAATCATTATTATCTTGAAAAGAATTCTTACAATCTAAAAATGTTTTCTGGCATTAAATAACTTGAAAAAGGTTGATAACCTATAAAAACAAATCAATGAATCAATAAAAAACGAAACACACATACAAATATACTCACGTACATACATATAAACGCACATGTGTAGTCAGAACAACATCGACAAACCCAGTTCGATGAAGTCCTAATGGATGAAACCCCTTCACAAAAACTTTTTCTGATGAATTGGATCGTGATTACGATTTCAATGTAATATATCATAACCATGGAATATTAGTATTTGAGCCTTATATATATATATATATATATATATATATATATATATATATATATATATATATATATATATGTCTGTGTGTGTGCTTTTATATAACAAGGGATAAAAATGTTACAAAAACACAATGCTCGAAGTAAAATATAAATAATTATACAAAGTAATATACAAAAATACAATATATAAAAAATTGAGACTTTCCTGTCCTTTACAACTGCCTGACGATTGTATAACTACCCATAAATAAACCGCGCGTTCACATGAAACTAGAAGTCGTAAAAGACCGTGAAATATAAGTATCTTTTATATATCGTATTTTTGTGATGATCCATTTCAAATGCTCCTACATCTCGTCGAATTGTTTCGCAGCCCCCCCCCATGACACATTGATGAAGCGTATCTGCATTATTAATATTTGTTGCATAAACTAATTATTTTAGGTGGCACCACAAATAAAATTCTAAACGATTGAGTTCGGTGGAACGTTCAGGCAATGGAACCGCCCCTCTCCTACCTATCCATCTTTCATAGTAGATGACAGCCAGTGCATTGCGAACAATGGGACTAAAATGTGCTGAAGCCCCATCCTGCATCAACCCATGCGTCTTTGTATTAGCAAGGGTACATCCTCTAGCAGGTCTGGGAGTGTATTCGAAATAAAGACCCTGCAGACAGCCCCTGTAAGACGTGCTGGAAGAACATATGTATCTACTAGACAGTCACCTCCTCTATTAGATCGATGTATTCAGTGGATTTGGAGAAGGAGTAGACTCGACTGAATTTGTTATACCCAACAATGAGGTGTCAGCCGTCATAAGTAAAAATAAGCATTTTGAAAAGATCTTGTTGATCCGGAAGATTGTTCGATTGTGTAAGGTGCGTTTAGTTTTAATTTATTGAATTCAGAGTAGGTAACATCACTGATTTCATTCCAATAATAGTTTCTGTTTTCGAGAGGTTTATCTTGAGTCCTATATCTTGGAACACTTGATAGTGGATGTTTTCATTTTGATGATGGATTCAGGGTAGGTGCCATCATTGCTTTCATTCCAATTCCAGATCATAGTTTCTGTTTTGGAAAGGTTTATCTTGAGTCCTATTTCTTAGAACACTTGATAGAGGATGTTTTCATTTTGATGATGGAGTCAGGGTAGGTGCCATCATTGCTTTCATTCCAATTCCAGATCATAGTTTCTGTTTTGGAAAGGTTTATCTTGAGTCCTATTTCTTAGAATACTTGATAGAGGATGTTTTCATTTTGATGATGGATTCAGGGTAGGTGCCATCATTGCTTTCATTCCAATTCCAGATCATAGTCTCTGTTTTGAAGGCTGAATTTAATGTGGGGTATCCGAGTCGGTAGGTTCGGTCAAAAATTCCCTGTAGACCCCGTATAAAACGGGGTCGGGTAGCTGTTTCCCGAGACGAGACTCTACTCTTAGACATAGCCTCGTCTGGAGATCCTTTCTGCCCGGAATCAGAGAGTTTGACCAGTAGAGCTGGAGATTCCTCTCCAGCTGCAGACCAACATACAGTATTTACTATTGTATTTATATGAATTGGGAAATACCTATAATCGTCCGTAGGTATGCTACAACACACTTACAGTTCCTAATGAAAACAGCAGAAGCAGTGAGTAATTTACTTAACAAGTTTATGAGAATGGGTGGCAGAACAAGAACAAAGAGGGGTGTTAAAGCGGCAAAAGATATTTAGACCAACAAGACAGGAAAGATTTATCTTGGGTCCTATTTCTTAGAACACTTGATAGAGGATGTTTTCATTTTGATGATGGATTCAGGGTAGGTGCCATAACTGCTTTCATTCCAATTCCAGATCATAGTTTCTGTTTTGGAAAGGTTTATCTTGAGTCCTATATCTTAGAACAATTGATAGAGGATGTTTTCATTTTGATGATGGATTCAGGGTAGGTGCCATCATTGCTTTCATTCCAATTCCAGATCATAGTTTCTGTTTTGGAAAGGTTTATCTTGAGTCCTATTTCTTAGAACACTTGATAGAGGATGTTTTCATTTTGATGATGGATTCAGGGTAGGTACCATTTCTGCTTTCATTCCAATTCCAGTTCATAGTTTCTGTTTTGGAAAGGTTTTTCTTGAGTCCTATTTCTTAGAACACTTGATAGAGGATGTTTTCATTTTGATGATGGATTCAGGGTAGGTGCCATCATTGCTTTCATTCCAATTCCAGATCATAGTTTCTGTTTTGGAATGGTTTTTCGTGAGTCCTATTTCTTAGAACACTTGATAGAGGATGTTTTCATTTTGATGATGGATTCAGAGTAGGTGCCATCATTGCTTTCATTCCAATTCCAGATCATAGTTTCTGTTTTGGAAAGGTTTATCTTGAGTCCTATTTCTTAGAACACTTGATAGAGGATGTTTTCATTTTGATGATGGATTCAGGGTAGGTGCCATCATTGCTTTCATTTCAATTCCACGTAATAGCTTCTGTTTTGGAAAGGTTTATCTTGAATCCTATTTTGTGGAGCACGTGCTAGAGGATGTTGATTTTATTTTCAAGATCATTCTTATCCCAGGTTTGAATACCTATATCATTGGCCTTTCGCACTCCCCATCATCCGTACATTGGTCTTGGTAGGGAACACAGGATCGTTGTCTTTTATTATTGAATTCAATATGTGCTTGTGTATGCGTATGGTATAGTCTAGGAAAATAGTTGTTTGTTTACTAAAGACAGCTTGGTTTAGCGCAAGGACGTATGGGTGTTTCAGAGTTTAAACATTAAGCTAGAACTCGAAAAGAGAATTTTAAAAAAGAAACTGGACTTGGAATACAGTAATTTTATTTTAAAGGCAGTTTGACTATTTACGACACACGCATAAGTTGGACCTGTAAAAAAAAATGTCTGTTTGTTAGTTGTCCAGTCACCCGAGGAGATTGAACTGGGTCAACGCCTTGCGACCTTGTTGTTTGAGAGCGGGGCGACAAAACAAGAAAATTTCTGTTGGATGAGAAACTGAGCACAAAGCAAAAAGTGTTTGCTTCTGCACAGACGACTTATTCATCTTGTTGAGATGTAAACGCACGCAAGGAAGCAGGCACGAATGCGCAAACCTAAGCTGCCACGTGATTATTGCATATTTGGATTTGTGTGTAAAAGCAGGTCATCGCATGTGCATTGAATTCCATACAAATAATGTTAATCATTCGAAGTTTATTTTCTTTTTATCCCTCATCTTCCTGCGTTCATAATTATCTCCTTCACTCTCTTGGACATAGGAAAGGAGTCGTATATAACAAAATAATAACAAATAATTTCAACCACAACTTCGATCTCAATTATGCTATATGATATAATGGAATATGTATACTCCTGTGTTCCCCCTCACTGGAATATTATTGACTGGTGTCCGTCATAAATACAGACGGACGTGTAGGTACGACAGAGTTTAAGTCTATGACGACGCCCATTGGACTATGCCATTGGCTATCCTATTGGTCTACACCTATTAGCTGCGACTACGACTGCTACCGTGTACTATTTGGTTACAGTAGCCAAACCCACTTAGCTCCTTCGATCAAATATACCCCTTTCAGGGACATATCACTATACTTATTAAAAGAGAAAATAACTTACTTAGATGGAAAGTTCTCGTGAGTGCAATCTTTGGCTATTGCCAAAATGTTAACTTACAACATAGATACTTTCAAATGTCTATCTTCTTAAAGCCAAAATACTTGACCATATATTTTTGAATTATAAGAAAACGGTTAACCCTTGACTTTTAAATAATTAAAATATATGCATTAATTCATAAATAATTAAGCAAAATAAGATAAAATAATTAAATGAAAAAAAAAAAAATTAAAAAATCAACAGCAACAAAAACAGCTTAAACACATTTTCCTTCATTAAACAATAAATTATATCACTTAGCGTTCACCATAATTTACCTTTTCTAA
Organism: Acanthosepion lycidas; assembly: GCA_963932145.1. Classification (NCBI taxonomy): domain Eukaryota; kingdom Metazoa; phylum Mollusca; class Cephalopoda; order Sepiida; family Sepiidae; genus Acanthosepion; species Acanthosepion lycidas. The sequence goes on along the minus strand of OZ010607.1, from coordinate 13,074,066 downwards.
TATTCCTTTCTAGCTATAAGATTATTTTAAACCGTTCTCAAGTTTAAGATTTGAAAACTTAACGTTATTTTTCCTCCATTCTACTTCGGTGTATAAATACAAATTACAAAATAAAACATTTACCTTGATAAAGTTCCCCAGAGGACGAAACGCGCTGGTAAAGAAAAGTTTTTACTTTTGTCTTACAAATGTATATATATATATTGCTGATATACCCTGACGCGTGGACGGATTTATTGCTGGAGGGTCGGTCTACGAAACTCTAGAGTCGGGATGGTGAAAGTAACACTAATCAGCTAAGAGGCAAATTTTATATTTGGATTAATTCTCTCTTAATATATATATATCGATTATAGATTAATTCTCTCTTAATATATATATATATATATATATATATATATATATATATATATATATATATATATATATATATATATATATTAGGATGAGCAATTTATACTGTTAGTAGGTGTTTCAACTGAAATATATATATATATATATATATATATATATATATATATATATATATATATATATAATCATCCATATACAGGCGGATTTCGCTATATCACAGATCATCAATATGGCTAGACATCCAATTGCTTCAAGTCAGGATCGAAACCCGACCCAATCTCAGTCAGAGATCCTATCCCTAAGCTATCGGTGCACAGCAGAGAAAAGGAAATTCTAACGTGTTATATACGAATGTATACAAACGCCATCAACCAGAGTGCTTAATTCATCAATGAATGGCAGTGCGTTAATAGCGCGACGGCTACTTTTTTGGAATTACCTTTTATTTAATAGTGCTTGATCGAAATGACGAGAGCGTAACATTGCATAACATCGCACCCATATACAGGCCTGTTTCGTTGTATCATAGCTGATCAGTGTGGCTAGACATCCGATGGCTTCAAGACGGGATCCAGAACCGACCGATTTGGCATCAGTCGGAGATCCTACCCCTAAGATATATTCAGTTGTATGGATATGAGTTTGCGATTCATACAACTGAATATATTAGCTATATCACTGATATTGAGCACTTTCCAATAAGTTCTGCCCATATAAAACAACAACAACAATAATAATAATAATAATAATAATAATAATAATTATATATATATATATATATATATATATATATATATATATATATATATATATACATATATATATATATATATATATATATATATATATATATATATAGAGAGAGAGAGAGAGAGAATAACGATATCTACATTTTTATGTATCAAGAACAATTTTGGAGTAAAGATGTATGAAAAAGTGGGAAAAGTTTTTGTGTGACACATTTCGTCTCTTAGGAGGTCATCGGACTACGTTTGTTTACATTGATGCAACTACACATGCGCACGAACGAGAGATGCGGAAATTTTAAATTTCGAAAAAAATAATTTTTGTTTTTTTGTGTATATAATCTAGTAATTATTAGTATTCACGATCTAACACTTTAATCCATTTCTCGTGGGACAATCTGCCTTCACTGTGGATTTTCTATTTTTTTTTGTTGATGCTGCATTTGCAGTTTTGTTGTCATTTCTCTTACTTTTTTATTAACAGCTTCCATATCGTATTTAATTCTATGTTCTCTCTACTGAGGAAGTTCTCATAGTCTAGTAGATGTGCTGATTCCTTCAAACGTTTTCTTCTCTGACTTGTATTTTTACTTCATCCCACACGGGTCGGGATTTTCTTTCTTTCATAAAGCGAATAGCATCGGCAGGCGCACGCCCTCAGCCTTTTTTAAGGTAAGTGGATTTCTTCTGCACATGCCCTGTATGAAGAAAGAAACAATAAAATATTGACTTCTTTCAAGCTATGGATTTTTTTTTGTTACACAAGAGAGAAAGCATCCGTATAGTTCAAGTTTTTTGTCCTAAGTGCCAAAACATCTGAGGCAAATCGTTAGGCCTCCTTTACAAGAATGAATCTGATAAAAAGTACAACAGAATACATGAGGACGGAATACCGTGCTTCCCTCGGATGGACCCGATTGAATGGAACAAAGACTGCGTGGTTGAGAAGGCAACAAGGCGGATCTGGGGCGGTATTTTGAGTAGGATTACATGAACGTAGTTAAGGTGGGGCGGTCTGTCTCGGGCGACACTTTTATGGGGGCAGCGCTTTTGGGTCTGCTGTATAAGCCTGCATTGTACTAAAATAAAAGTGGTATTAATGTCGGGACACTACTCACAGTTGAAAAACCTTTTCGATTTCGAATTAATTAAACTATGGCAGAAGTATTTAAGTGATTGTTATCTTGGCTGAACAGTAAACATTATTCAGTGATGTATTCAGGGCTGTTTTATCATTGTTATATATATATATATATATATATATATATATATATATATATATATATATATATATATATCAGAGGGTGTCACTCTGTAATAAGTTTAATTCTGTGCAGGCTGAGTAGGGAGCAATTTTAAGGGATTCCTCGGGCGGCACACGCCCTATCTACGCTAATGATTACGTGTAGTACATCACTGGTGACTTCTAAATGATCTTTAGAAGACAGCACACATATGAACAGAATGTTTGAAGGCTCACGTAGAAATATAGTTCAAGAAGAATTGAAAGACTTACGATTTTTATGTACAACAATGCCTCATCAAATTCGACGAAAGAAACTAATGAATATCTGGATAAAATGGATTTCAAATCACTCGTCCGACCTTCGAACCTTCCGACCCCATTGAACAATACTGTAACATTACGTACAGAAATATTTACATTGGCATGCTATTCTGGACACTGTGCAGTCGGATTTATACGAGGAAATACCAAAAATCGGAAAATCAATAAAGGAACGATTTATAAAAATCAGAAAAGGAAGCATACGGTTAACATTAATGTTGCGATAGATTTGCCGCCATTACAAAGCCGCTAACTTCAATATTTATTATTAAAATCATTTGTTTTTTTGTATATCTCTGAGATAAGGTATTATGATTATTTAAATTATTTACATTATTTGAACTGTTATCATACAGCAGTGGTGGACCAAAAAGATTGGAGAGTACAGTTACTGGGGAATAACTGAGACATCCGGAAGAGGCGTGGCAGGTGGAACTAGAACTAGAGCGTACAACGGCCGAAACGTTGTGAATATGGCCATGAAGATGAGGATAACAGTCCGAAAAATGTAAATAATGCAAGTAATCATAATACCTCATCTCAGAGATATAGACAGATATATAGAGAGACATAGACATAAAAGCCAGAGCGTACAATGGCCGAAACGTTGTGAATATGGCAATGAAGATGAGGATAACAGTCCGAATAATATAATAATCATTTGTTTTTATAAACTTTGCGCACGTTCGATTAATTATAATTTTCAATTACGACATCCATTTTATTGAGATTCCATATTCTGTCTTAGAGAAAACAGTAAATAAAACTTAGAAACACCGGTAAAAAAGTAAAATTTAATATAAATGTGACATGAAGTCTATTAAAATGAAACCATTTGATATATTATTCAATTCGTTCAAATGTCGTTGTTCCTTTTTTTTTTTTAAATTAGGAAAAATTAAAAGTAGCTAATTATGCGCAATAGTAAAACCATTCTCTCGTGAAGTTTATAAAGCATTACTTATCATCTTTCAGTTGCCTCTGTCTTTGGGCAGAGTGCACTCTGTCAAAGGACAGAGTCGCCACTGAGGAAAATTATACTGAGAGGTGCCCAGCCTAGGTGAACAGTTGCCCGAGGCCACGCCCTCTCATTGCACCAGAGAAAGGAATCGGTGCTCTCACCGAGGCCAACGCAACCGACGGTTTCCAGGGCTGCGGTTTATTTTTGTTCCTAGCCCGGGTGTACGCGCTCGGGTGCCCCCACCTTAAAAAATGACCTTGTGTCACAACTCGTCTTAGTGGGGAGACAGAGTAAATACCCAGTAAAACCACTTCTCACTTAACGACTGGGTTAAGTCAGAAAAAACTGGTCGCTAAGTGAGAAGCTGTACTTGATTGCTATTTCAGTCATTAAACGCATGTAATGGGTTTGTGTCAACCTGCTTTGCATCATTTCTAACTTTCCTCATTTATTCCTGAAACTTCATACAGTAGTGTATTGAATAGTAAACGTATTAAACAAATTGTGAAAATCAACTCCTCTATTCTTTTCATTACAGTGTATATCAGTTTGAATACGAAAATTACAGAAGAAAATTCTTATTCATTTTTCACTTAATTTATTTTGGCGAAGGACAAAACATTTTGCCCAACGCGCAATACTGTTTAGATTATACAAATTTATTTTTACTTTTTGTGATGCAATATGAACACAGATAGATAGACAGATAGATAGATAGATAGATATGACCAGATGGAAATAGAGAGACAAAAAGAAAAGGTACATTTATATAAACACATAGATAGATACATATAAGGTTGGTGCAAAAATAATGTCGTTTTCTCACATATGTTACTATGTGAGAAAACGACATTATTTTTGCACCAACCTGATAGATAGATAGATAGATAGATAGAAAGAAAAAGACTTGTACAAATAGATAGATAGATAGATAGATAGATAGATAGATAGATAGATAGATGGATAGATAGATAGATATAAACAACTTGAAATAGATAGGAACAGAGTGAGATAGGTATGAATTGAATAAAGATAGAGAGATAGATAGATATGAACTGGTTAAAGACAGATAAATAATGTGTAGATAGATATGAATAACTTTAATAGATAGATAGGAACAGACTGAGATAGATAGATAGATAGATAGATAGATAGAAAAAGACTTGTAAAATAGATATGAATTGAGGATAGATAGATAGATAGATAGATAGATAGATATGAACAACTTGAAATAGATAGGAACAGAGTAAGATAGGTATGAATTGAAGATAGATAGATATGCACAATTTGAAATAGATGTATCTTTTCTTATCGCCGATACTTTTTTGTTTCTTCTATTGCTTACATAACTTTACGCAGATCTGTCTCTGAAATATTTTCCTTTACGCAAAGGCCGCCAACTAAGGTAGCATAATATGCTGTGCACACGACCCGGAAATATAAACAAAGCTATCCACATAAGCATGCGTACTTGTGTGCGCATTCACAGAGGAGAAACCGATCGATTATTTCATGCCAGCAACCTTGCCCTGAAGCAGACGATATTTGATGTTACGCCGCACGCCATCCCGTGTTTTTTTTTGTTTTAACTAATCCTTCTTCATTTTTTTTCTCTTAGTTTTAATAACTTTTTCCGGTACATACAAGTGTTACTCTATTTTTATATACCGTTTTTTATTACTGAAATTTCTATAATGACGTCATTACAGTCAATGTTGTTTATCACTATATACGACAAACGGAAAGATAAAATGTCTTCTGGGAAGCCTTCTAGTCGAAAAACAAACATGTCAAGTGGATAAAGCGGCGTCCGGATTACAAGCGAATCTCTTGGTCGATTCTTTTCCTCTCATGTCCAATTTGTTGTTTCTTACGCAAACACAAGACAGAATTTTATTAAATGAGAAACTCCATTGGATAAAAGATGATCACATTAACATATAAACAAGATTAAAAAAAAAAATTGCCATTCATTTGCAACCGAAAAGGAGACTGGAAACAAGATCAATAATTTAAGCGTGGCAATTTATGTGTATCTCATGTAATATATTAGGTTGGTGCAAAAATAATGACGTAATAATTTCGTTTTTTTGACGTATTTTTTAACGTCAAAAAACGACATTATTACGTCATTATTTTTGCACCAACCTAATAGAAAACGGCTCTAGTTTTGTGGATTTGACAAAATGGATTTAGATGTTATGAACCGACAAAGGAAAATATCTTAATTCTTCACTTTATATCAGCTCACTCTACAGTGTATCTTGTAAGCTAGTACCACGTAAACCATGAATCATCAACCTGATCCCTTATCAGAATTTTCTGGTGATGTGGGATGGTTAGATACTGTAGTTTAAATAAGTCTGTATTGCTACATTGTCACTTGTACAAATCAAGATACCGCTGGTTCAATTCGCCGTCCTAGCTTCCTGAACACGTCACAACGTATACCCGTCTTTCCTTCTGCCCTTTTCACTGCTTCAGCCTAGCCCTCTTTTATCAGGCCAACACTGTGGTCGACCAACCAATCAGCGTTCTTCGCTTTTATTCTCAGTTACCCAGGCATATAGCTTCCTCCAGTTCCTTACTATTGGTGGAAGCATGCCAAACTGTACAAAACCCCTCGTTACCGCGCATACTGTTTGACGGGAGAGTAATGCCATTTTCACGAGGCAACCTTGCCGATGTCACGCACCGTCCGTTAAGGTAAGACCCTTATTTTCCTATGCACCAGATGCAAGCCACTCTGGCTCGCTTGCTTCTACGGAGCTGTTCGCCACAGATACGCAGCAGGATTAAATACAAGGCTTGTCAAAAAGTGGATAAAGCTTCTAGTCGGTTCATCGGCCATTTAGCGCACTAGAATCGACTGGCCAACATAGCTATGGATACAGTCAATGCGTTGATGGCACGGCATCGCTGGACGGAGGGCTTTCTAGTCTGAAGTCAACGGCCTGGGACGAGTGTTCATTCGAACGAAATCAACGGCCACGTGTCGGTGAGGAAAGCGAGTTTCCAACCTGGAGGTTATTGGCCGCGGTTTGACCTGAAGACGGGATGGGGTACGAGGTCGATTGCGCATGAATGAATGTCTCTTCGGCTTTCAGACATCTGAAAGGATCAGCGCAGATGCTAGGCTATGGAGAGTTCCTCAGTAGGCTTAGCATAGAAATAAATACGATATGGGAGCCGTTCATAAAGAAAGAGAATGAACGTAATTCTTTCAACGGCAGCTTCAGCAGCAACCTCAAGTTCCAAGCTCTAAGTTCTACACTCAGGATTTTTTCACGAGAAAATATGTTAATGGGTTAAAACGCTTGTTCGTGAATTTGGTGACTCATTATGACCTATCGATCTGCTCATGCTTCGAGCACACCAACTCCACTGGCACTAACACATACATAGGCACAACAATATATCGTGTTAGATTCTGTCGAGAAAAAGTGTCTATCTTACAGCGACTTGGTTAAGACGATAAACGACATCCACGCCCTGAGTAAGACGATAAATGACACCCGCTTTCTGGGTAAGACGATAAACTACAACCGCGTCCTGGGTAAGACGATGAACGACATCCGCGTCCTGGGTAAGACGATAAACTACCTCCGCGCCCTGGGTAAGACGATAAACTACCTCCACGTCCTCGGTAAGACAATAAACTACCTACGCGTCCTGGGTAAGTCGATAAACTATTAGGTTGGTGCAAAAATAATATTGGTTTTTGGCGTTAAAAACTACGTCAAAAAACGATATTATTTTTGTACCAACCTAATACATACACGTTCTGGGTAAGAGATTAAACTACATCCGCGTTCTGGGTAAGACGATAAACTACCTTCGCGACCTGGGTAAGACGATAGACTACCTCCGCGTCCTGGGTGAGTCGATAAACTACCTCCGCGTCCTGGGTAAGACGATAAACGACATCTGTGTCCTGGGTAAGACGATAAACTACCTCCGCGTCCTGGGTAAGACGATAAACTACATCCATGTTCTGGGTAAGACGATAAACTACATTCAACAGCAAGGCTTCTGATCAGGAAGTTTTGAGGAGCTTAGAACCACCTCTTAATTGCTGGTGTTCTCAGGTCCACCCTGCCCCATGGTCGCTGCACCTATTAAGGTCACAACTATTGTCAAATTGGGGTCAAAATTTTATGAAAGTGTTAAAATAGGTTTTAATACCAGAAATAAATCTTTTGAGGAAAAATTATTAACAGCAATAGATTATAAACAAAAATACATTTTTGAAGAAAATAAATATTACTGGCAATACATTTTTGAAGAAAAATATTACCAGCAATACATTTTTGTAAATAAATATTACCAGCAATAATAATCTTGTTGGCATTAAATAACCCATTGAGGTGTTGATATACTGTAAAACAAAACAAACAAAACGAAACCAATCTATTTTACATATTTATAAGTCTACCATTCGTCCATGTATAGAATATTACTGCCACATCTGGTCTGGTGCTTCTGCTACGTATTTAGAGATTTTTGATAAAATTCTAAGAAGAATATGCAGTGTTATTGGTCCTGACCTGGCATCTCGGCTTCAGTGATATTCCCACCGGCGTAACGTAGCTTCCCTGGACATTTTCTATAAATACTTTCATGGTAATTGTTCTGATGAACTTTCCGCTATGGTAATATGGTTAGAACTTCATAGAGACTCCGAGGTATTATGGTGATTGTAGCAAGAATTGTAAGTAATAATGTGTTGGTTTGGTGTAAGGAATACTATAGTATGTTCGAGTCTGTAATTGTGGCTAGCTGAATTTAATTATTCCTCATCTCCCTTTCGGGCCTAGTGTCACATTTCTTGTAAATAACGAGAATAAATATCACTTTACGCCATAGTACCTAGATTTTATGAATTTAAGCGCAGTACTAGATTGACAGCTCGGTCTCATCATTTTACATTGAAATGGCTAGATATCACCATAAGTTCTATGCTAACATTTTCTTCTCTAGCACTTCTCGTTTGTGGAATTCTCTTCCGGCTTCTTGCTTTCCAGTCAACTTAGATGTTCAAAAATTTGAAAGCAATGTCAGTCATTATCTTCTGTCTTCTTAATTCTTGTTCTTTTATCGTCTTCTCTCATTAAAAGTAGTTTTTCTCATATTCTTTAACACTCAGTAACCTTGCGCCCTAGTGGCTTTATTGCCTCTGATCTTCAAACATTTAAATGCAATGTCAATCGTTATCTTCTGTCTTCTTAATTCTTGTTCTTTTGTTGTCCTCTCACCTTAATTGTAGTTTTTCTCATATTTTCTAACACTCAGTAATCCTTTGCGTCCTAGTGCCTTGGTTGGGGTGAAATGATTAAAAAAAAGAAAAGAAAAAAAACAAAACGTTAAAAAAACAAAAACAGACTCCTAACAGATAAAAATCAACAACAACGACCTGGTGGTTGTTCATGAATTCACAAACATTGACTTCATTGTTTTAGACATCCTCTCCCACGACATTGAGGTCAACAAACGGATCGGACTGGCTGCCACCACATTTACCAAGCTCAACTCGAAAGTCTGGTAAAAAAGAAAGCTTACTACGAACACCAAGAATGGAGTCAATAGAGCATGCGTCATCAGCATGCTGCTCTAAGGCAGCGAGAATTGGAGCCTCTACTCCAGACAGGAACGACGTCTCAGCGCCTTTCATCTTCGCTGTCTGAGACTCATTCTGGGCATCAAATGGTACGACTAGGTCTCCAAAGCCGTAGTTCTCACCCGTGCCCAGTTACCCAACCTATACATCCTCCTCCAACAGCACCATCTCCACTCGCTTGGACATGGACACCGTATGTCAGATGGGAGGATTCTGAAGGTCATTCTGTACGGTGAACTGGGTACCGGCAGGAGAGTGACTTCATCTTCGCTTCAAGGACGTCTGCAAAAGGGACATGAGGCCGATGGATATCGAGAGATGGGAAGACGTCGCCTACGATTGCCCACGCTGGAGACGCGATTTACACCTAGGGTTGGAACGAAGAGAAGAGAATCGAAGGTTAGCCACCGGAGAAAAGCATGCCCAACAGAAAGAAAACAACAATGCGACATTGAAGGAGGGCGTCTTCACTTGCATTCGTTGCAATCGAGACTGCCACTCTCGTGTGGGCCTGTACAGTCATAGCAGATCATCAGAAGCTGAGGCATAACTCTTTGGGCGCAGATCGAAGGTTTCTCCAGTTCGACGGATGCCACACAGTGCGAGAATCAAAGTGCTTTATAACTCTACGAATTAGTGCAAGGAAACTTTCCTGACGAAAAATCATCAAGCAAAGTTTCGTAGAATATTAACAGTTAGGTATCTTTAAAGTCTATTTTTTTTATTAAATCTGTTGTTAGCTATCCACAAAGTTTGTTGGTTTGTTCTGTGCAATTGGTTTGCAGCAGCGACAAAGTATTTACCACGGCTCATTGGGGAATCACAATTGAATTCCCATCGGATACACAATGACATAACACCTGTGCTACTTGCTTTGAACGTATGTTGGAACTTAATTACACTCCAGACCTTAAGTGGAACTCACCTATACGGTCAATCACTAAAGTTGCTGAAAAAAAATACTCGTCTTATTCTATCGCTTAGAGAAATACCAGACTCCTTCTGACATGGTCTAACGTTCATGTCACGTTGAAACACCATTTCTCGTACGATTACTGAAGTTAAACAACGTTGACCCTGGGCAGTACCTAGATGGGTGACCACTTTGGAAAAGCAGTTGATGTAAGCTTGGATGTACTGTTGGTGTAATGGATAGCGGCTTGGAATTGGAAATCGGAAATCCGGTTACCATTTCGAGTCAGGTTCGTTGCATTCACTTACGTGCAAATACATGTAAGTGTATGAATCCATCTCTTCGCCCCAAGCTATGGGTTAATTAGCTGGATTTGCATCATTAAATCATTATTATCTCCAAAAATATTCTTACAATCTAAAAAAGCATTTCTCGCTTTAAATAACCTGAAAAAGATTGATAAACGGCAAAAAACAAATCAATTAGTCTATAAACTTTCTGACATGCTTTATCTTTGCAAGAGTCACATGAAACCAAAAATGGTTACTGGAGTTGCATAGTATTCATTTTCCAGCCTTGATAGAGTTCAAACTGTCTTGTGAGGGAAGAATTATTTTGAACTCTGGAGATTTTTTTATTTTCCTGCGACATAACATCGCAAGCCTATCGCTACTCTATCGCTATTTCCATGGTAAATGTTCAGATGAACTCAGTTCTTTAGTTCCACCAGTTCAGAGCATTACACCTAGAAGACTTCATGCCACTTCCAAGGAGTAGAGTCTTCCTTATTTCTACCCTATTCAAAATTGAAGAAATATGTTCCACGCAGACAGCTTTCTGAACTGTCACTTTGTGGAAGATACTCCCGCCTGGGTGCTTCCTTGAACATTACAATCTTAACCTCTTCATATCATAGGTTAATCATTATTTATGCTACTCATCCTCATAATCTTCATTTCCTACCGTCGCCTCTTTCATTGCTGCCACGCACCTCATTCGTCATTATCATTTCAACAGTAATCGTCTTCCTTGACTGGTTCTCGAGCCTTAGCCGAACATTAGCATAAAATAAAATAACATATTATTCCAATACTGTCAAAATCTGTAAGAATACTAAATATTTTCTGGGATCTTGCGGTCACTTGTCTCTGAAGAATGACCAACAGAAAAATCTGTATCGAGTGATGTATTTTTACGGTCTGTCAGCCTTTTAAAGGTTATTTAAAGTCAGAAAATATTTTTAGATTGTAAGAATTTTTCGAGATTGCGATTTACTGGTGCAATTCCTACTAATTAACCCATAGCTGGAGGGAAAAGAGAGGGGTTCATACGTTTCCCATGGATATTTACGTGTAAGTGAATATAAAGAGCCCGAATTTGAACTGGAAGAGTCGATTTCCAATTCCGAGCAATTATTCATTTCACCACCCGCACATCCTGGTGTTTCCAAGTGGACACACATCTAGATTTTGACCAAGCTTGACATTGTTTAACTTTGGTGATCGTATGAGAAACAGTTTTTCAACGTGACATGGTTGTAAGCCTTACCACCCGTACATCCAAGTTACAGCACCCGATATTCCCAAACGGTCACCCATCTAGATTTTTGATCAAGCTTGATGTTGCTTAACCTAGGTGATCGTACGAAAACTAGTTTTTCAACGTGATGTCGCTGTAAGCTATACCACTCATACACCGAAACTTACAGCACCCGGTATTCCCAAACGGTCGCCCATGTATATTTTGACCAAGCTTGAGTTACTTAACTTCAGTGATCGTGCGGGAACCAGTTTTTCAACGTGATATGGCTGTAAACCATACCACCCGTACATTCAAGTTACAGTACCCGATATTCCCAAATGGTCACCCATCTAGATTTTGACCAATCATGAGTTGCTTAACTTCAGTGATCGTACGCGAACCAGTTTTTCAATGTGATATGCTGTAAGCCATACCACCCATAGCCATCTGGAGTACAGATGCAAATGTTCGTGGAAATAACAATAGTAGCATTGAATTTGGTAGTATGAAGATCTTTTATATTAAATAGTAGTTTTAATGGCATCATCCTCACGAGTTTAGAGTCTGTGTCGTTTTCCCCGTCTTTTCTTTCGTAATATTAAGAATAAATGCTATTGATCATGGGAAAACTCAATGTAAAATGATCACTAAATTGTAATGGCGAGAAACTTGGGCAACGACTAAGCGTTTAAACAGTAAACCTAGTCGCAGCAATGATAAGGATTTGTCGAACGACGATAACAACTTATAATCGATAGAAACTGAGATAAAAAAAAACAGCAAATAGACATGAAAAAGCAATAAAAAATAAAGGTAATAATACTATTATTAGTTTGAATAGAATCAGACGATTTCACTGTTTCTTCTTCGTCTATATCTGGCTTATTCTTTTCGAAGGAAATTATTTCCACCATTTTGAAATAGCCTGATTATTTATTAAGAGAATGAGAGGAGGAGAACGGTTACATATGGTGATAGAATGAAAGAGATAAGAATATTAGAGAACGTGAGGGGGGTATATACTGACGGTTTAAGGGAAGGAAGGCGATATAGAATAGGAGAGGAGGAGGAAACTAAAGAGAGGCGGAAGAGAGAGAGATAGAATGGATGGAAAAGATGGAGAGAATGACAATAAAGGAGGGAGGGGAAGAAAGAAAGTAGGGAAGAGGCGAGAGATAGAAAGGATCGTGAGAGAAGGGAATAAAATGAGATAGAGAAAGAGGGAGAGTGAGAGAGAGAGAGAAAGGATGGGAAAGACAGAGGAAAGAGAAAACGAAAGAGACAGAAAATGAAAAAAGAAAAGAAAAAGAAAAAACAGTGAGAAGAGAAACCGATAAAAAAGGAAAAAAAGAGAAAAAGTAGGTGAAAAGGGAAAACGAAAGATAGTAAATAAAAGAGAATGAAAAAGAGAAAACGTGAGCTAATGAAAGAGAAAAAAGAGGGAGAGAAAAAAAAACGAAATAAGAAGGGAAAAAAAAGAGATAGATCATACACATATTATGTTGAATATTTGGCTGAAAATTAGTCTATTCTTCAAGTTATGGCATTTTAACAATATTGCGCTAACTACGCTACGATGGGCCGGTTTTGCAGAAATATAAATTGGATCATTGTAATATAGATAAATTATAAATTGAAATTCTCAGCCAGATTTACTTTCCATTTCAGTTATAGCAGACGATAGAAAATGTGACAAAATTCCGAAGACCTATTAGATGTCTTCTAAAATATCAAACAAAGCATTAAAAAACAGAAGAATTTCGTTAGAAGCAAAGAAAAGAGATCTGAATTACTGTGTAATATCAATCCTCCTAAATGGCATTGAATGCTGAGCAATTTACTCACAAATAAAAAAACTGTAGACAACAAAAATAAAAACGCAGCATGTAAGCAATGAGGATGTTTTTGTAAAAAATAACTAGAACAAAAACAATAATTGTGCTTAAAATCAGAAAGAAACGCTCGAAATTCCTGGAACACTTAAGGAAGAGAGAAGGCTAGGAGAATTTGATACTCAGGGGATAGATTGAATATAAGAGAAACAGAGGGAAACATCGAGTAACTTTCCTCAACCGCTTGTGCTAATTGATTGCAAAACAAGGAGTGGGAGAGATGGTGAAGATACAAAGTATAAGAAGTCGTGGAGAGCCATGAACGCCTCCGCCATGATGGAACACAGCACATAGAAGAAGGAGAAGATTTAAATCACCAAATATCAGAATTAGTTTTAGAAGGAAACATGCCAAATATGTTGAATTGTTGGTTGAATAATGCTCACAGCTTTAGGTATTTTTACTCGGCCGCCCCACTAAGGCGGGATGTAACACAAGGCCGTTTTAACATGGGGAGCGCCATACACAAACCTATACATATGCGCTAAGGATAACATTTTTTGCCCACTCCCCGAGGCCACTGTCATGATGGCATTGATATTACACCGACACTTCGTCTCTTACTACAATGAGGAAGGTACTGATACATTATGGGAATCCCCGGGACTGAGCGATTTCTCCGATCTAAAACAAGAAATTTTTATTCCATTGTGCCAGGTAGATTTTGTATCTGTCTATATTTCTGAGATGCGGTATTATGTACATTATTTACATTATTCGGACTATTATCCTCATCTTTGTGGTCATATTATTACAACGTTTCGGCCGTTGTACGCTCCGGCCTTCTTCAGGTGGTTGGAATGTCGAACTTAACCCTTTATTTCGCTCACTGGGGTAGACTGTTCTAGTTCTACGTGCTATGTTTAATGAACGACAAAGATGAGGACAATAGTCCGAATAATGTAAATAAGGTAGATTTAGGTCATTCCTCTTGACTGAGCCGAGATTTTTTCAGCACCTGTTTGTAACGTAATCTAAAGAGTCTGAGTATTAAACAGATTGACTTCATAGTTTTTAATGATAATTACTCACTGTAATAAAAAGTATTATATTCACAATTCAATATATAGATTTGGGAAGACATTTTTTTCTCTTATAATGACAAGTCCATTTATATCACGTGGTGTCCGAATAAAGGAGAAAGCAAACAATATTGATGGTAAATTACTAAAAGAGGCGGAGGAGAAAAGGGGGAAAAATTGTATCACATTTTGATAAAAAAAAAACAACGATATTGTAGCATAAGCAACGTCTCAATATCAAGATGGCTCATTGTTAGCAGAAGAGATGGCCCACTGTTTATAATCTGAAATGCTGCTCACAAGTACTACGGCTCAAGCAAACGCAGATGTCGATGGATTTCAAGTCAGTTTGATGTTATTTAATCATATATTAGGTTGGTGCAAAAAAATGACGTAATAATGTCGTTTTTTGACGTTAAAAATATGTCAGAAAACGACATTATTACGTCATTAGTTTTGCACCAACCTAATAGAAACAATGGCGACTTGATACGATGGTGAAACAAATGTGAGAAAGACAACTTCTAGATCATGTGTCTTGAACAGACACAGGATCTAGAAGTTGAACGTGGGCAATCGTCTGTCGCTCTGAGCAATGTTTCTTCCCGCCCTTCGCTGTTTTGTTATCCATTTAGACAAAAGATTGGTTTCTCGCTCTTTCCCTTGGTTCTTAGTCAAAACCGGATTTTAGTGAATTATTTATTTATTTACGCAATTTGTTTTTAATTCTATCGGTTTTCACAGGGTTTGGCATGCTGGCCTTCTACACAAGCTTCATGGATATGGTTTTACAGGACGATTATTTGATTTATTCCAGTCATTGTCGTCTAATCGTTAAATGAAGGTTGTCCTGAACGGGTTCTCTTCCAGTTCCTTTCATACAAACGCTGGTGTTCCTCAAGGCTCTATCCTTGTCCCTATACTGTTTCTGATCTTCATAAATGATCTTCCTGACGTCATTAGTTCTCAAGTAGGCATTTACGCAGACGACACTACCATTTACTCCTGTCTCAATAATAAATCCGGCATTGCTGACAAAACTAGCCTGGCTGTTGGTTTCAAAAAGGACTTCCAATCTGTGGTTGACCGGGACAGGAAATGGCTTGTGAATTTTAATGCACCCAAAAGGAAACTGGTGTCATTTACTCACCATAGAGAAACTTCCCTGCTTCCTATCAGTATGTCTGATGCTCAACTCCACGAGAGCACCTCACTGCACCTTCTTGGTCTCACGTTTTCCACTGAGCTGAGATGGAACAACTACATTGAATCAATAGCTGCATCTGCTGCAAGGAAAGTTGGTTCTCTGTGTCGCGACAGAAGGTTTTTCTTGTCTGAGTCCATACCTCACATCTACAAATCTACCATTCGTCTATGTATTGAATACCGTTGCCATATATGGTCTGGTATCCCCGCCCGTCATCCCGAGGTTCTCGACAAAGCCCAAAGACGGATATGCAATGTGATCGCTCCTGACTTGGGATCTAGATTCCATTCTCACCGACGTAATGTGGCTTCCTACCATCTTTTATACAAATATTTTCATGGCTTCTGACGAGCTATCTTCATTTGATCCCGACTGCATGAATTTAAACGTGCTACTAGGTTGGCATCTCGGTCCCACTGTCGAAACAGTTAAATGTAACCGCCTCTTCTACTCCAACAGCTTCTCCTCTCGCACTTCCCGACAGTAGAACTCCCTTCCTGTTACCTTCTTCCCTGGTAACTATAATCTTAAAAAAATTAAATGTAATATCAATCGACATCTTCTGATGCCTTGATCCTTGTTTTTATTTTTACCCCCCTCCTTTCTTCGTTCGTAATCAGTAGGACGTGTATCTGTAAATCGTTATTAACTTTAAAATATTCTTACAATCTGAAAATATTTTCTGGCTTTAAATAACTTACAAAAGTTTGATAAGATAAATTCGATTTGATTTGTTTTCTTGGGAGCTTGAAAGAAATAAAAATATGATATGTTATTCTGCTTTCACAATTGTATACATGGTAGATGATACTCAGATTTTGTGCATATAGATGTTAGTGGGGACATGATTACTAGAGGCGGTGATATGCGGGTTTTATGTTGTAGTTTTGTTGAAGTTATAATTTGGAATACAGTTTGATTTCTTTAAAAATGTAGAATATTATATGAATTAATGTCATGTCGATTGGGTGAGTTTGTTTAGCGGCATATCAACCTCTAAAGGTTATTTAATGCCGAAATCTAAATATTTTAATATTTTGAACATAATTTTATAGCTTCAGCTAAATATCATTTAAACGTAATTGTATGCCTTCAACTACACATAAACTGTATTTGTCTATATTTCTGAGATGAGGTATCATGTACACTGTAATAAATATGAGGACAATAGTCCGAATAGTGTAAATAGTATAAACTGTATTGTTTTTGTTTTTGTTATAAATTTGTTTTGCTAGTCATTTTACTATAAATAGGTATTGTTGGTCATTTTACAATATAACAATGTATTGATGGTGATTTTACTATAAAAATGTATTATTATGCTTTCATAGTATTTTGTTTTTGTTTGTGGATTCACTATTTGCCCACAGCTGGGACCCTAACAGGTTCTACCACCCCAAATCAGGGCAGATCTAGGTATAATGGCAATTAAGAAGTGGTACCACGCTCCTCAAAACATTCAATCTCCCGATCAGGTTCCTTGCTGCCGGATGTAGTTTATCGTCATACCCAGGACTTGGTTGATAAGATGTATAAAAACAAGTCAATTAAAAAAATCAACCATTTTATTTAGTAGGACTTTATTTAGGCGAGTTGTTATTAATTTTACTGTTTAATAAAACTTAAAAAACAAATGGGGGGGATATCAAGTTAAAAAAAGAAAAGAAACGTTTA
This sequence comes from Acanthosepion lycidas, assembly GCA_963932145.1. NCBI lineage: Eukaryota > Metazoa > Mollusca > Cephalopoda > Sepiida > Sepiidae > Acanthosepion > Acanthosepion lycidas. Next base: position 13,056,592 of record OZ010607.1, on the reverse strand, counting down.
TAGTAATACGAATTTCTTTATCCCGTGACCCGTAAGAGAATCGATTGTGCTGCAGCCGCAGTAGAAGTGGTGTTTCTTGGGCAAGGTAACCTGACGGAGCCCAACCTTCTTCAGGCCGGTTTTAAATTCAGAGTTTTTCCTTCTCCTAGACTGCTTGCCATCCAAGGTTATAGAATCTAGTCTGCCTTGTTATTTACCCATAACTGTGGAGAAGAAGAGGATTCATACCTTTCCCAAGAGTATTAGCACGTAAATGAATGGAATGGTTTCGACTGGAATTCGATCTCGGCTCTCCGATTCCTCAGTTCGAGCGCCTATCCATTGCCCCGCCTCCCAATAAGAAATTAAGCTTATATAAATATTGCTAGCGGAACGCTTATTAAAAATGGTACACTATGCTGAACACTTTCCACAGACATGGCTATTCCAGATGACGCTTGTGTTATAGTGCCACACATGAAATGACGCAGTTTTTGGTTGGTTGTTGATTCGTCCGTCTAACGAAGTAACCTCCTTAGTATTAGGTTGGTGCAAAAATAATGTCGTTTTCTCACATAGTAACATATGTGAGAAAAGGACATTATTTTTTGCACCAACCTAATATATAAAAAAATCTTGACATATTTCTTAATCTTTTTTCTTTCCATATAATTTATATATTGTTACTCATAAGCCCGATGAAAAGCAGCATTTTTGCATCGAACCATTAAATGCCATGAGAAATGGATACACTTTGACAACAGTAAGAGAGTAAGCCAGTTGTTAGATGCAAGTGAATCATGAAAACAATACCCAAAACCTCCACTGCACCCTAAAAAGTTAATGGTTTCTCTATGTTGGTCTTTCAAAGGGGTTATTCATTCTTGCCTCAAGAGAAAATAATAACACCAACCTCGTATTGTAGAGAAATTGAGTGTATGTACAAAAAATCGAAGAAGAAACATCCTAGACTTATGAATAGGAACGGCCCAATTTTGCTATACGACAACGCACGGATGCACGCTTCTCAATTAATTGGCAAAAAGCTGCATAGCCTGAATTATGAAAATTTCTCTCATCCTCCATATTGACCTGACATCTCTCCTACTGATTATCACTTATTTAAGCATTTTGAGCTTTCAATACGCAATAAAACATTCTCTAATAAGGAAGATGTACACTATTTACATTATTTGGACTATTGTCCTCATCTTTGTTGCCATATTTATTAAAACAGAAGCGTACAATGGCCGAAACATTGTAATAAATATGGCGACAAAGTTGAGGACAATAGTCCGAATAATGTAAATAGTGTACATAATACCTCATCTCAGAAATATATACAGATACTGAAAGAAGATGTAATCGAAACATTTGAACTCTTCATCACATCAAAGAATGAAGATTTTTTTTAAAGATGGGTCAAGAATTTAGAGGTACGTTGGAGAACAGTTATTTATCAACATGGTGCCTATTTCAACTAAATAAATTGATTATTTAATATTTCAGAAGCGTTTTATTCAATTCCTGTAAAATACGTCATTTCATGTGTGACAACCTAATATTTTGTAAAAAGCGCCTTGTCTCAAAACTGCCATTTATATACTAATGCTCACCCAATGCAAGGCTCAAGAGTCACTCAAGTTACATCATTACTGAATGTGGTGTGTTATATGCACGTAGGAGAAGGAAATAAGAAGTGGAGTTTATGCGGTTGTGGTGGTTATATAACGATTGATTGACTGATTCGTTTTTTACGGTTTATCAACACTTTGTCGGTTATTTAAAGCCAGAAAATATTTTAGATTGTAAGATTTCTTTGGTGGGGGTGGGTGGGTAGATAATAATGATTTAGTTGTAAAAGTCTTACTAATTAGCCTCTGAGAAGAGGGGGATTTATACCTAATCAGAATTTGATAAACAATCAATACATTACAATGTGGATATAAAGTGGGAGATCAATTCTGTATTACAATCAATATATAAACTGATCCTTCACACTGTGGCCACAGTCATTTCTATACATTTATATAACAGAGAGTGTAAATAAATCGAAAAAAAATTCCATTGATCTATTGATTCTCTTTCTAAGGCTTATCAATCCTTTGCAGGTTATTTAAAGCTACATTTTTAGATTGTAAAAGTTTTTTCTTGGGTGGGGGTAGATAATAAGGATTTAGTGATACAAGTCTTATTAATTAACCCATAGCCGAGTGAGAAGAGGTGGATTCATACCTTTCCCAAGGGTATTTGCGTGTAAGTCGAATATAACTAACCCTACAGGAATTGGAACTTGGTTCTCCGATTAGCAATATTCTAACAACTACTCGCACATCCAACTTGACATCACCTTTTATGACTAAGCGGTTACCCATCTAAGTACTGATCAGGCTCGACGTTGCTTAACTTTAGTGATCGTACGGGAACCGGTGTTTCAACGTGATGTGGCTGTAAGCCCAGATAACGATTTACCCAAAACTTGAAGGGATTAAAATTGTGGAGTTCGAGTTAGCAGTTCTTGAGTAGTATCTGTCTGAGTGAAACTTCCTTCTTACCAATGGAATAAGGGTCGGATGTGGGCGATTCAATCCTGTTGACGTAGTCGGGTATTGGCTGTAAAGGTCTGAACTGGTGGAACTAAAAAATGGAACATGTCTGAACAAGGGACTAGTGATAGACCTGAGACGTTGCGTTGGTTGAAAAGATGTCACAGGGTCACTCCAGCTGCGCAAGACTCCGAAAGCGATTTTGATCTCTGTCAAGACTGGAAAGTGAGGATTTGTTTGGTTTATTTTGTTTTACGGCAAATCACCCTCAATGTGTTATTTAATGTCCACAAGATTTTTATTGCTAGCAATATTTTTTTCCAAAAATGTATTGCTGGTAATATTTTTTTTCAAAACTTTATTGCTGGTAATATTTTTTTTCAAAAATTAATTGATGGCAATATTTTTTCCAAAACGGTATTGCTTCTATTAAAACCTATTTTTATACTTGCTCCTATTAAAACCTATTTTTATACTTACCCCTTTAGGGTAAGTATTTTCCCATAGCTGGGACCATGACATGTGCTATCACACTGGGTCAGGTGGACCGAGGAACACCAGCAATTAAGAGGTGGTTTCCCGCTCCTCAAAACCTTCTGATCAAAGGCTTTGCTGTCGGATGTAGTTTATCATCTTACCCAGGACGCCCGTTGGGGGTTTTACCCCTCTGCAGAAGTGCAATCGGCGTATTCTACAGCCCCAGCCTACAGAACGTGGGACGATTGGACTGCTCAGTTTACTATAACTTATGGCATTTACTTATATGTGCAATTATTACAGTATCGCTTTCTTTTCTTAAAACAAACAAACAAAAAAGCGAATTCTAAAGTGTCTTGTTTATGAGATTGTCACGAGCCGAAAGTCAGTTTATTTTTGTACGTTGAATTAAATATTCCGCTGGCATTTTAGAAACGAGTCTAATTTTGATTTCTATCGGCAGTTCTTGCACCAATAAGATCATAATTGGATATCGATCTCTGTCTAAAAATCACCAGCATCTTCAAAGATAAGTCAGTCTTGCCGATCTGAATTGGAGAAAACGAATAATAGATTGGAATGTGCGGCTGGGTGTGGATATGTGTGTTATTAGCTTAAATATCATAATTAGGTCACGCGACAGGAAAAAAATTAGGATGTGAATTATTTTGTGGAACCATCTTTCTTATTCGTTTGTTTTCAGATTACTACATCTATCTATCTATCTATCTATCTATCTATCTATCTATCTCAGTCTTTTATGATCTATCTCAGATTTGTAAGATCTATCTATGTATCTAGCTAGCTATCTCAGTCTTTTAAGATCTATGTATCTAGCTAGCTATCTCAGTCTTTTAAGATCTATCTATCTATCTATCTATCTATCTATCTATCTATTTAAAAACTTTCACCAATGAAAAGTGTCTATAAAAAAGTAAAATCGAGAAGTATAAGCAGTAAATTGTTGATTCCTCCTGTCGAGTAGACGGAGTAATTCTCGGAGGTTCCGTATACGAATCTTTAGAGTCGCGATGCAGAAGGTTACATCAGTCAACTAAATGACAACCCTTTTTATTTGTATTCTCTCACTCTTTCTCTTTCTCTCTCTCTGTCTCACTATATATATATATATATATATATATATATATATATATATATATATATATATATATATATATTAAGGCGTGCTGACGAAATATTTCTTGTTAGTCAGGAACTTTCCAGCACATGTATGTATAGGGTTGAAAGAAAAATGTTATAGCAGCTTTAATAGATGTCAGCTGAACAGGTGATTTCTTTCCACAGTTGATTAAAATTAGAGTCTTATCTATACTCAGAAAGGGGACATTGCTACGTGCCAATTATACCAATAATTTTAAATAAAAGTGAAAATGGAAGAAAATGAAATGCATTTTCCTCAGCTGATGCTCTTTTAGTTTCGAAAAGTTAAAAATGATGTGCAAACAGTTAAAAAAGATTGGTGCCATTTATCGAGATGGTGCCGTAGCTGGGAGTACTGCCTGTAAGGGATTCGTGGTAATTTTGATAAGTAAAAGCGGGAAAGTTTGGGCATGGCTTCAGTCCATGATAATGACCAGATCGAAATCCTGCTAAAAAATAATCCCGGTCATACTGCGTGGGAGCTCACAGAGATACTCCAGGTATCTCATACGAGCTTTGAAAACACCTGAAGACGTGAATCGCTACAAAAATTTGACCTTTGACCATTGAACGGAAAAAATAGATTTAATTAGTCAAAATGTTTATGTTATTATTAAGAGGAAAGATCAAAGTATTTTTGAATATTTTATTAAATATTTTAATCCGTTCTAGTATGTTCAAAGTTTTGCTTAAATATCTTTTTTTTCACGTCAGCGGGTGGGTCAAAGATTAGTATGTTAAATTTATCACCTTTTCTACAGTAAAAAAACAAAAAAACAGCAACACATTGTTTTGAAATTCTTGCAAAAATCAAATAATTGTCGCATTTTAATCAAATTTTCTGAACTTATTTACAAATGAATTAAAATTCCACCATTTTTGTGTTAAAAGCAGATCTCTTTGGAGAATTTAAATCATTAATTTGTTTTTGTCAAACAGAAACACCATTTACAGAAAATCTGCATTGAAACATAAAATACAAAATGCAACAAAACTATGACATTATTTAAGGAGAAAAGCTTTTAATTGCTTTTATAAATAAGATATATTAAAGGCACTGTATTCTTAAGAAAACAAAAACCTTTTTCGATGAATAATAAATTTTTGCAAGAATTGTTTCCATTTTTAAAATTTTAATTAGAATAATTTATTGTTTTAATTCTCTAAAATTCTATATTAATTCCACTGTTTTAGATGATATTATTATTTAAGTGAAATCTATTTTATATAAATGAAAATGTTTAGTACAAATCATTATTATTATTAAAAGAATTCTGAATTTTTCTATGTGTATAGACGTACCGATTTTTGTAGGTACGATTGCCCATACACGACATTATCACAAAACAAGACTAGTAAATTTAAAGTCAGAAAATATCTAAAATTCAATTAAACATTAGATTACGGAGAATATTTTCTTAAATTTTAAAGATTAATGAGTAATTAAAAATTACATACAAAAGCGCTTACGTTATATTCAATTATTTTTTCCGGATAAAGCCTCCACATCAAGCTATCAAACATGCCAATAGCTTAAATAAACAGCCAGCGTTGTGTTAAATAAGATTCTGCGATATTCTAAACTTAAATAAATAATTTTTTTTAAATCCTACTTTAAATCAGTTACTATTCCTCAAATAAATTTTTCATCGCTTGCTATCTTTCTTTTTCTTTTGAGCAGAGAATTCCAGATGTAAATACGGTCCATTAAACATAAAAGCGATGAAAAATGGATAGTTTACAAAAATTAGAAGCGAAAAATGTCCTAGGGAAAACGAAATGAGCCACAGTTAATAACTCCAAAACCCGGTCTGCACCTGGTGGGATTGGAAGAGCATCGGGAATTATGATCTCCTTTCGCTAGATCAACCGCTTTGAATTCAGAAAAGTTCATTTTTTTCTTTTTATATGCTGTCCCCTCAAGACGTATGTCATCCTGATTATCCACTTCCTGCTATCACTTGTAACTCTCAATAAGGTTTGTCCCTTTGCTACTTCCCTCAGGCCACATTCTGTCATCCACTTGCTTAAGCCCGCTAGGTGTTTCATGCGTTGCTTTCCCTTGTCTATATTTCCCTCTATTTGACCTGTGAGTATCAGATTCTCCAATTCCTCTATCCTCATTACGTGTACCAGTAATTTCAACCGCGTCTTCCTGATGTTAAGTATAAACTTCCTTCTTGTTTGCATCCTCTCCAAAACCACATCGTTATTCACATGCTCGGTCCATGATATCCTCAGTATCCTTCTGTAGAACCATACCTCCATTGCGAGTCTCTTCTTTATCTTTGAGGAGACTGTCTAACATTCGCTGCTATAGGAGGACAGATATCATGTAGCAGCTCAGTACTCTTTCCTTTTTTACCGACGAAATCCTCCTGTCTTGTAATAGGCTTCCCAGGTTTTGGAATGTGTCTTTGGCCATCCCAATACGTCTTTAGATCTCAGCGTCACACTTATCGTTCTCTGTCAAAACACTTCCCAGATATTTGAATTTCCGCACCTGCTTGATTTCCTAGGGGAAACGAAATGAGCCACAGTTAACTTCTCCCAAACCCGGGCTGCATATGATGGGATTGGAAGAGCATCGGTTGTTATGATCCATTTGTTCGCGTTGAATTAAGACAAGTACTGTTTCTAATTGGCTGTAATCGACAAAGAGCGCCCAGAATTAGGTAATCCAGAAGGCGTCATCCTTCATCAAGGCAACACTAGGCATCCCGTCTTTTTGCAAATCTAAAAGGAACCGGTTCAGCTTGGATGAGATGCCCTACCGTAAAGTCAAACTCAACTGACTTTGCACCTTCGGATTATCTCTTATTTCGATCCTGATAACATTATCATTTCAACCAGTTTATCACCCAGTCCCTTTGCAGACCCGACAGAAAGTAGGACAGCGTAGCTGAGGTGTCGTATTACACCCGCTGTACTCGACCTGTCAACTCCGGATTACCATTTAATTTGATCCCTGTAAAATTCTGCTTCGAGTAGTTCATCATCTAAAAAGATGCGATGTTCTGAGAGGAAAGAGTCATGAACTTTGCCTCAAAGATGGCAAAAGTTAGTGGAACAAATAAAAACATTTGTTGTCAAATCTAGGGACAAATATCTAAATGTTTATCTTTAAAATTTATATCAGTAATCGATTTTTTTCCCAGATATTAAGCCCCAATTCATCAGATCATCAACATTTAGGTTCTATATCAGATTTCATGCACGGTAAACTCAACTTCATTGGATTATCAACATTTCCGATCTTTACTAGATGCCATGGATTGTAAATTCAACTTCATCCGATTATCAACATTTCCAATATTTACTAGATTTCCTGGTTTGTAAACTTCATCGGATTATCAACATGGGAGATCTTTACTAGATTTCCTGGATTGTAAATTCAACTTCATCGGATTATCAACATGGGTGATCTTTACTGGATTTCCTGTATTGTAAACTTAACTTCATCGGATTATCAACAGGGCTGATCTTTACTAGATTTCCTGTATCGTAAAAGAAGACGAATCCTAAATAGATTAAAAAGGTATTATTCGCTTTCTCAATGACCTTCATGAATGTTTCATTTTCTGTCGAATTCAACTCTCCTTTGCACACCCCTTTTTAAAAAGCGTCGTTATCCATCGTGATGTCCCCTTTCAATAAATTATTATTGAGGCAACGGCTAAGCAACAAGATATTTTTTCCACGTGTGTGGCACAGAGAAAAAAAGAGGAAACTCAAATCAATCGCTTGGTGAAATCGGCTTTTATCATTATAGAAAATAAATGCAAGTTAGTCTACGTTGAAAGAAATGAAAAAATGCCGAACATGTCTAATCATCTGTTAGGAAGCAGGAAATATTTCGAGCCATGTTTTTCAGGGCTGAATAACTTGAGTTGGATGAGGTACTAATTTTCACAGTTCACTAAACAGAATAAAGATCTAGAGAATATCTTTACACACACACAAACACACACACACACACACACACACATATATATATATATATATATATATATATATTGCCATCCAAAGACAGACAGTTTTGCTGTATCACAGCTCATCAGGGTGGCTAGACATCCGATTGCTTCAAGTCGGGATCGAAACCCGACTAATTCGGCAGCAATCGGAGATTTTTCCCTCTATGCCATCAACCTACTTGAAGGTTGAAAGAAAGACGAATTTTTACGTACTTACTCTGTAAATAAACATGCCATTGACTGACAGTGCTAAAATCAGGGAAGTGGAAGAGCTTTGTAATATTAGTAGTAATAGTCATTGTTTACAAATTTGTATTTATCTTCCAAGAGTACACAACCGAATTTTAAGTTTTTCCGGTACACACACACACACACACACACACACACACACACACACACACACACACACACACATATATATATATATATATATATATATATATATTATGAAATGTACAAAGTCCGACAATTATTTTAAGACATTTTTATGTTTATACATTCTTTTTATAGATGCAAATATTTAAGCAAATGCTCTGTTTTATAATAAACAGTATTAATAACATTTACCGGCCTGAATGTCCGAGAAATTTTCATAGAAAATGTTATTAATACTGTTTATTATAAAACAGAGCATTTACTTAAATATTTGTATCTATAAAAAAGAATGTATAAACATAAAAATGTCTTAAAATAATTGGCGGACTTTGTCCATTTCATAATGTCTGACGTTATTTGTTTACATTTGGATACGCATCGAGCAGATATGAATGTACGTGAGAGATTCATGGAAGATTGAAGTTTAAAAGCAGTAAAATCGACCTTGCTAATCGAATGATCCTCTCTGGCTCGATCGGTTAAGGCACCTCAGGCTAAGTGATGGTTGAGTAAAGGATACAGGTTCGATTCACGAAATAAATTATAACCGAAATGGATCTTGAATTTTTTTTTCTTGATTTATTATATATATATATATATATATATATATATATGATATGACATAACGATATATAATTTTATATATTCAGAAAATTGAGAAAATAGTATGACAAATTAGAAAAAAAGCTTTTGTGACACGTTTCATCCCTAAGATCCACAAAACTGGTATCCTCATGCTCCCCATCATTTCAGGAATAGCCAGCATCCCCCCTCAAATAGCTAGAGCCATAGCAAAAATTTTAACCCATCTCCTTGGAACAATAAGTCAATCACATCAAATTCAAGCAACGTTGTTGAAAAACTAAAAGGAAAAATATGACTATCAAACTCATGGCCAGTCTAGACATAAAATCTCTTCACACGAATATCCCGGTTGAAAAATGCTTAAATTCCTTAAAAAGTCATCGAAGAAAATCAAAGATAATCCTCTCCCTACCAATAGCTAAAAAATTAAAAACATGCTATCTCATCACCAATCAATGTTATTTTACACTTAATAGTAATTTTTAAAAAACAAAATATGGATTAACAATGGGATCGCCTCTCAGTGGAATAATGGCATGTATTCTGTCTTGAATCTGGTTCTTTCCAAAATATGTTACCTAAACAATCAACTTACTTCCGATATACTGATGATGCTCTATTAATATATTCTCGTGATACTAAATTAGTGGATCTTGTAGATAAACTAAACAAATCGAGCACACAATAGAATTCACATATGAAATAGGGAAAACAATACTTTAACTTTCTTAGATATCATGTTTCACCGAGTTGACAACAGCCTAAAACTTAGCGTCCACCGAAAATCAACCAATCAGAATGACTTATAAACTTCTATTCTCATCATAACAACAACATAACATTGGATTCTATTTAAGATCACTCAGAAATTGCAGCCTTCAATATTTACACGAAGAGGAGAAATGTATTGAAAATACTTTCAATACCTTTGAATACCCTATTTCATATTCAACGTGAAACGAAAGTTTCATAAAATATTCCAAAATAGTAAAGGTGTCCCTCCTGACAAACACAACGAATCAAAAGAATACATTATTCTACCAACTAACTCTATCACAACTACAACCGAAAAGAATTTATATAAACTCAGCATAAATTTTGTCACAACTACAGCAAAACAATACAAGACTTAACAAATACAAAACCAAAAAAGCCAACACTTGAATGAGGAATCAACACTTGAAAAAGGAAATTACAATTAGAATTCAACTGCAGGAATTATCAGAAAGAATATTGGTCAGAAATCTCAAAAGAGTTTAAATATGACCACAAAAGGGAAATTAAAAAAAAAAAAACGCATTGGTTGTTCACGGTAACAAAACTGACCATAATTTTGACATAGGATATGCTACTTTGATTAAAAGAGAAAATAATCCAGTGAGACGAAAATGTCTGGAAAGTACCTTGATCGCTAGTTCAGCTATGGCAAATTTGTGTCCAGGCTCTTACAATATATCACCATTCTTGGTAAACCTTCTGTTGTCCCAATGTGGGGTAGTCAGTGACAAAGGTGATGAAGAGTAAAGAAAAAGAATACAGATGAATTTGGCTTGACTGAAAAAAATATTCTTTCAAAAATATTCTTTCAAAAATTTTGAAACTACCAGCATCTCTCATTTCGTGCACATGTGTAGACGTGACAACATCATCAAAGTCCAGTCTGACAAAATTCTAACCGATGAAACGTGTCACAAACACTTTTTACCAATCTGTTATACTTTTCACTCAATATATATATATATATATATATATATATATATATATATATATATATATATATAAATATTTATTCAAAAATTATAACATAAATATGTTATAAAATCACTATAAAAATAGCCATTTTGTTTCAACACTTCTGGTGTCTTATCAAGTGATGATGTTGAATTTAAAAGAAAGGGTTTTAAAAGGTTCAAATTAATCAAAGAACCCTCGCTAAGGGGAAACGCTGTTACATAAGCTGGAATGAACAATCAAAATACAAGTATATGAGAATTAAAAAAACTTGATAACGAATCTTCGTTATAATCATTATTTAATGCTTTAATGTTGGGGTTAGACTAAAATAGAATTTATTCTAACTAATAAATATTAAATTATACGATAAAATTTGAAATTAAAAATTACCCATTTTAAAATTTAAATTTAATCTATATTAAGTTTAAAATTATAAAATTACTGAGGAAAAAAGAAAAAATACAGATGCTATTCTATTTATTTTGTTTTTATTGAAATTAAGTTGGAATAAACGTTAAGATCAACTGTTGCTCTGAACTTCGTGACAACGTAGATACATTTGAAGCATAAACAGAGGCAGAGGAGGATGAAATCTTGCAAAAGACAACGTATACACAATCAGATTATAATACATAAACACGTAGACGTATTTAGATATATACACACACACAAAAGCGACGAGACAGGAAATATCGCCACGACACTTAAAAAAAACAAAAAAAACACACACAACATACATACACAATGAAATGTACACACAAGTGACCATAGACACAGACACCGACCAAGACACGTACATACACACACATACATTAACAAAGACTCGTCGATACACCTAGCAAGAAATATTCAAGTTTGAAAGTGTTATTAAACGAATTCTAACCATTTATTAAAATATAATTTATACGGGAAAATATACATAGATAAAAATGGTAGAATAGATAAAATTCAACATGGTAGAAAAGATAAAAATTCAACAATATATATATTAAGGGTCTGCCGATTGGATCTACCAAAGAGTTGACGATTTATATCGCGTAAGCTTCCCATGTTTTAAATACATAATCTATCTATCTATCTATCTATCTATCTATCTATCTATCTATCTATCTATCTATCTATCTATTTACACACGCTCTATCTCTGATATTGAGCACTTTATTCCATAAATATAGCACACCTTAAGACTATATTTCTTTATATTCAGCTCCTGGTAAACAGTAGAGCACTTTCGCTACATTTATAACACAGTATGGACATGGAAAAATTTAACCTCGACTACTCCCTAAAAGACATACCCATCCTATCCCCTCCTATATATAAACTAAAATTAATTGAAAAAATAGAAAGTTTCCTAAAAAGAATGAGATGGAAAGTCCACTTTTTAAACCGGGACCTTCACAATAACAACACACTTAAGGAAAAATACGGCTTCAAAACAAAAAAATGCCCCCCACAACAAAAAGAATTAGACGATTTCGAGAAAAACTTAACTGACCTAGTTAGAAACATAAAATTCCACAAAAAACAAGATGCATTCCAAAAAAAACTAAAAGCAGATATAACTAAAATAAACAATACAGCAAGTGTATTTATCGCTGCTGACAAAACGAGAAATTTATACAAACTAAGTCCTCCTACACACAATAAATTACTCAAGAACAACATAACCAAGACATACAAAAAGGCACCCCAAACAACAGAACACGATATCAATAAGGAAGCTAAAACAATCGCCCAAAAATTAGACCTGGATGACCGAATAAGTTGTATTAGCAAGACAGGAGCCTTTATCACACTAAAAGACCATAAAGAAAATTTCAAAACCAATCCTGCATGTAGACTCATAAACCCAGCCAAAAGCGAACTAGGTAAAATAAGTAAAACAATACTAGAAATAATTAATTCTGAACTTAGGAAGAAATTAAGAGTAAACCAGTGGAAAAATACGAAAACAACCATTGACTGGTTCCACAGCATAAATAACAAACAAAACTGCCAATTCCTACAATTAGACATAAAAGAATTTTACCCATCTATAACAGAACGTATGCTAGATAAGGCCATTAACTTAGCTCAGGAACAAATAATAATAAAACCAAGCGAAATCAACATCATTAAGCACTCCCGTAAATCATTATTATTCCACAATGAAGAAGCATGGATAAAGAAAGATGGGATATTTGACACTACATTGGGAAGCTTTGACGGTGCCAGGACATGCGAAATCATAGGTATTTACTTACTACACGAACTGAGCAAAATAATATATAGAAATGACACAGGACTCTACAGGGACGACGGTCTCATAATCTTAAGAAACTGTAACAAACAAAACATAGACAAAACCAGAAAAGCAATAATAAAGATTTTTAAAAATAACGGATTCGACATAGATATAAAGACTAACATAAACGAAGTAGATTTTCTAGATGTTACATTCAACCTAAGAGAAGGCACATATAAACCATATAGAAAACCTAATGACAAACCACTCTACATACACACATCTTCCAACCATCCACCTTCTATAATCAAACAGATACCAAAATCGATTAACCGCAGGCTCTCTGACAATTCCTCCAATGAATCCCTATTTAACAAAGCTAAGAAAGACTATGAAACGGCCCTAAAAGATAGCGTATTCCCAGCAATACTCACATACTCACCACAGAATACAAAAAAGACCAACAGGAGAAGAAATATCATATGGTTCAACCCACCGTACAGCAAGAACGTAAAAACAAACGTAGGAAAATATTCTTCAAACTCTTACACAAACACTTCCCAGAATCAAGCACCTTACACAAGATATTCAACAAAAACACAGTAAAAATCAGCTACAGCTGCACCGAGAGCATGGCACAAATAATAAAAAAGCACAATTGGAAAATTATCAACAAACCACACGAACAAATTAAACCCACGTGCAACTGCAGAATAAAGAACGAATGTCCCTTAAACGGAAATTGTTTACAAAACAACGTAATATACCAAGCCACGATAAAATCACCAGATAATGAAGAAAAAGTATACATAGGAGTAACTGAAGGGCCCTGGAAACAAAGAAATTATACACACAAAACATCTTTCACAAATAGTAAATATGCGAACAGTACTATGCTTTCTAAGTATATCTGGGAAATTAAAAACAAAACGCACATCACACCAAAAATATCTTGGAAGATAAGGAAAAAATCATCAGCCTACAACAACCAATCAAAAACTTGCAAACTTTGCTTGGAGGAAAAAATAGCTATCATTACTTTCCCCGACCAAAATAAATTATTAAACAAAAGATCCGAGCTCATCTCAAAATGCAGACATGAAAATAAATTTTTACTACGTAACCTAAAAAATTAAAAACGGAAATGAAAAAATAAAATAAAAAAATAAATATACTAATAAACAAAATAACAATAAAAAAAAGAAAGAAAGAAATAAAACATAAATAAATACTGTTACTTAAAAATCGAAAACCGAAAAGAGAAAATATACAAGTAAAATAAATTGACCTAAATTCATCCAAGTAAATAAATAAACAAACCAATCCCAAATAAAGATAATCAATTAAAAACTGTTCCTGCCAAAATAATACTTAGAATGAACTACAACAATCAACCCCAAAATTGAACAAATAGCTTTAATTAAATTCTCAAACCAAAACAAAACTGTTAAATAAGTGATATAAACAAATTTTTGCTACGTTAATAAATAAATAAAATAAGAAACAAAAAAATAAAAAATAAAAACAAGCAATATAATTTGACCCAAATAAATAAACAAACGACTTCCATTAAAATAACCGCCATAATAGAATACCCACAATGTACCATTAACCCGTATATATATAAATAGCCGAGAAAAATAGCAGCATATGTGGACTGACGATTGCATATAGCATGAAACAGACTGTCGCCTCTAAGTGTTGACTTCTATGTTCACTTTTTATATATATATATATATATATATATATATATATATATATATATATATAGATAGATAGATAGATAGAGAGAGAGAGAGAGAGAGAGAGAGAGAGAGAGAGAGTGAGAGAGAAAGAAAGAAATAGAGGGACACGGTGGATTGCGGATTGGGTTGAGGAATCGGAAAGCCGAGTTCGATTTCCAGTTGATTTCATTACCTTCACTTACGTTGGGAAATGTATGAATCTAACTCTTCTCTCCCCCATCTATGGATAAATAGTAGGGCAGGCTGGGTTCTATAGCCTTGGGTGGCAGCCGGTCTGAATTCAAAACCTGCGGAATGTTGTTTGGGGAACTTGTGGCACGTTTTGCACCAGTTCTATGTATGAACATTGAAGTCAACACGCAGAAGCAATAGGCTGTTTCATGTTGGACACAATCTTTAGGCCTGACGATTGCGTCCAACATGAAACAGCCTGTCACCTCTGAGTGTTGACTTCAATGTTCATTTTTATATTTATATTTACATACGCTCTATTTCTGATATTGAGCACTTTATCCCATAAATATAGTACACCTTAAACCTATATTTCTTCATATATATATATATATATATATATATATATATATATATATATATATATAGGGTGATTAAAAGGTAACTCCCCATTTAAAATGCTTAATTTATTTATTAATTATAATTTTTGCAAGAAATGGAAAGCGTTTAGCACGCGGTTTTAATTAAAATTCGATATGGTCAACAGATTTCGATACGAGCATCTGAAGCCTCCCAGAAATCGTGTCAGGTGATTTCACCCAGAACTCTTGTGATATGGAAGATATAACTTCTTGCATTTGCCCTTCAAGTTGTTGTCTTGGTCTGGTATAGTAGACTTGCTCTTTTATCCAACCCCAAAGTCACACCCTCCAAACTTACAGGGAGTTAAGTCAGGACTCCTGGCTGGCTGCTCATACATAAAACAGGGCGTTACTTTTCAATCACCTTCTCTTTCTATTTTTTTCTAAAGAAGCAATGATTTTTTTTTTATCGATTCGACAGATTATATCAATGTAAACGTTATTTTTAGTGGATACTCATATTTGAGTAGACGTTCATTTTTTTTTAAACAGTATATTTATTTATTTTCGTTTACCGGTCGGAATATTCGAGAGGTTTTATTAAAGAAAATTATGCGCTCCCTGCTGGTTCGAATCCTGCCGGAAACTGCATATTTTTCTTGAAGAAAGTTTCTTGAATATTCAGGCCTGTAGACTCAAGAGTAGGGTATAAATATGTGTATATACATTATGGAATAGACAAAGTCCGACAATTATTTAAGACATTTTTTATGTTTATACATTCTTTTTATAGATACAAATATTTAAGTAAATGTTCTGTTTATAATAAACAGTATTAACAACTGAATGTCCGAGAAATTTTCATAGAAAATATGCGTCCTCCGACAGGATTCGAAACTGTATCTTATACGGAACCGTCATATAGCCTGACGTGCCTTAACCGATTGGGCCACAGAAGAGCGTTCGGTTAGCAAGGTCGATTTTACTGTTTTTAAATCATGGAGAATTGTGTTTAAAAACAGTAAAATTAAATTGATTAATTTCAATTTGAAATCAGGTATGTAATGAATGTAACTGTCAGAGGTATGGAATGTGGAATCAGCGAATCAACATTAAGTTATTGCCTCATCTACTTCATAATCTTTGCCAAATGCCGGTGAATTAATCTACATTTTCCAACGAGGTAATGGTTAAAGAGCAGTCTAGACTGGGTTCTCTAAACCATGGGTGGCTGGCAGTCGTGGAGGGGAGAACATTTGAATTCAGAATCGTATAGAAGGCAAAAAACGTCATGGACATTTTCCCGATGATAACGAAAAGGACACTGTGGAGAGCCATGATCGTTAACCTCATGAAAGGACATGGTATTAAAAAAAAATGACCCATCTCATGTTTGAGATTCCACTCTCCTATTTGGGGACGCAACATAGGCGCCAGCGGGTCATAGATTACGTCTTTCATTTTCGACTGACGCCCGACATTTTTATTTTTAACGCCACGATTCTAAGATGGATGAAAGGAGATATGATTTATGTAGACAAAATTTATGTTGTAAATGGGTTTCTTTCTAAGTAATTAAATAATAATTACTCAGAAAAATATGTTTCCTATATATATATATATATATATATATATATATATATATATATTTGTGTGGGTGTGAAGGGATCCAGCATTAACTGTATAATTATCAGTCAAGCCCAGAAAAATAGAATTCGAAAGTATTACTTAATGGTCCCAAAAGGCATGAGAAGCGATGTTGGAGATTCCAGTCTTCAAAAGAAAAATCCATCAAGTGCTTCCTTTAAGTGAAATGTCAAAGTTCCCGACTTAACACGAACAAAATATACGCTTTGTCACATAACTTTTATTACAATATATTATTGTTACAATTATTCTATTTTGATTGATTGGTTTGTTTAAAGGCAAATCAACTTCTTATAGGCCATTTGATGCTGAAATTTAATTTTCTTTGGAGCTTGGAACTAATAAGAATATATATGTTATTCTGCTTTCACATTTGAATACATGGCAGATGATACTCAGCTTTTTGTGCATATACATGTTTGCGTGGACATAATTACTAGAGATAGTGATATGTGTGTTTTATGTTGTAGCTTTGTTGAAGTTATATTTTGGAATACAGTTTGATTTAAGAAAATTGTAGGATATTATATGGATTAATCAAATGTCATGAAAGAGTGGGTTGTTTGGAAGTATTTTAAACTGATTTGGATGGAATCGTTACAATTTGTTAGTATGTGTATATTGTTGGTAATTTTACTATAAATATGTATTATTGTTAATTTCTATACATAAAAATGGATTTCTGGTATTTTTACTTTAAAAAAATATTTTTATACTTTCATAGTGTCTTTTCTTTTCTTGGGGTTTCACTATTTGCCCACATTTGCCTAACCGGTAGACCTTGGAGCAACAGCAATTAAGTTGTTGTTTCACGCTCCTCAAAACGACCAATTTTCAGATCACAGGCCTTGCTGCCGGATGGTAGTTTATGGTCATACTCAGGACTATCTTCTGTTTTATTATTAGTTACTGTTGTTAATCGCTTATTGTGCCTAATAAGATCTACGGTAAGAACGAATTTTATTTCCGTCACATAACTTTTATTACAATATATTGTTATAATTGTCCTATTTATTATTTATTTAGTTATTATTTTTAATAAATATAGCGAAAAAAATCTAATATAAAAATTTGAAATGTTTATTTAAAAAAATGGTATTTTTTCTAAGAAATCAGAAAACCGTCAATACTTTTCTTACCTTTTAAACTTGAACACTTACAATATAAATAAAATTCTTTTATTTCTAAAAGAAAAAAGGTAACACATTGTTAAGAACTGTTATTTTTTAAAAGAAAACAATAATTTGAACTTATTGAAGAATTGTTTCATCTCGACTATTTTGAAGTGGAAATATTGCGCTGTGCCTAACTATTTTTTAGTTCTTGCAATTTGATGTCATTAAAGTAAAATTTTGTTATTTGTTGCTTTTCAAAATTCATTTTGAGTAAGTTGTCTTTTTTCGTTATAGCCTCAAAAAAGTCCTTTTAGAAAAAGATAACATTATTTGAAGCTTTAATCTTTATTGTTATTTTACCTATTTTACTTAATCTACATTTGCTGTATAATGGTAATCTTAAGGCCGGTGGATTTAAAATTTTAGGTAATCCCCCTCTAAAAAACGAGATGCCTTTCACAATAAATAGTTTCAGCATATTAGCTTAGTAGGTGTTAATTAAACCAAAGAAAGTAGGAAAGTTACTAATTATTAGATTCAGAGTTTAAAGTTTTTGCTCCAGTGTATATATAATGCCAAAAGACCTTGAAAGACGTGAAGACAATTCACCCTTGACAATAGCAGATAAAGTATATACAGACTACCAACACGTAATTGTAAATATGATCATTATCAAATAATCCAGATATTGAGATTTGGATTGACAGTGGACAAGGATTAATAAGCCTAGGGATACTTACTGAATGATCGAGATATTGATTTTTGGGATGACAGTGGAAAGGATTAAGAGTCCTAGGGTTCCTTACTGAAGGATCGAGATATTGATTTTTGGGATGACAGTGGACAAGGATTTAGAGGCCTAGGGATCCGTACAGAATGATCGAGATATTGATTTTTAGGATGAGAGTGGACAAGGATTAAGAGGCCTAGCGATCATAACTGAATGGTCAAGATATTGATTTTTGGGATGACAGTGGATAAGGATTAAGAAGCCTAGGGATCCGTACGGAATGTTCGAGATATTGATTTTTGGGATGATAAGTGACCAGGATTAAGACGCCTACGGATCCTTAATGAATGATCTGATATTGATTTTGGGATGATAATGGAAAAGGATTATTAGGCGTAGGGATCCGTACCGAATGATCGACATATTGCATTTTGGGATGACAGTGGACAAGGATTAAGACGCCTAGGGATCCTTACTGAATAATCAAGATATTGCGTTTTGGGATGACAGTGGACAAGGATTAAGAGGCATAAGGATCCGTACGGAATGATCGGGATATTTGTTTTTGGGATGATATTGGACAAGGATTAAGAGGTCTCGGGATCCTTGCTGAATGATCGAGATATTGCGTTTTGGGATGACAGTGGACAAGGATTAAGAGGCCATGGGATCCGTTCGGAATGTTCGAGATATTGATTTTTGCGATGAATGCATACAAAGATCAAGAGACCTAGGGATCCTTACTGAATCATCGAGATATTGATTTTTGAGATGACAGTGGACAAGGATTAAGAGGCCAAAGGATCCGAAGGGAATGTTCGAGATATTGATTTTTGGGATGACAGTGGACAAGGATTAAGACGCCTAGGGATCCTTACTTAATGATCTGATATCGATTTTTGGGATGAGTGTGGACAAGGATTAAGAGGCTTAGGGATCTTTACTGAATGATCGGAATATTCCTTTTGGGATGACAGTTGACAAGGATTAAAGGCCTAGTTATCCGTACGGAATAATCGAGATATTGGTTTTTGGGATGAGAGTGGACAAGGATTAAGAGACCTAGGGATCCTTACTGTATGATCGAGATATTGTTTTTTTGGATGACAGTTGACAAGTATTAAGAGTCCTAGTGATCCTTACTGAATGATCGAGATATTGCGTTTTGGGATGACAGTGGACAAGGATTAAGAGGCCTAGGGATCCTTACTGAATGATCGAGATATTGCGTTTTGGGATGACAGTGGACAAGGATTAAGAGGCCTAGGGATCCTTACTGAATGATCGAGATATTGCGTTTTGTGATGACAGTTGACAAGGATTAAGAGTCCTAGCGATCCTTACTGAATAATCAAGATATTTATTTTTGGGATGAGAATGGACAAGGATTAAGTGTTGTAGGGATCCTTACAGAATGATCGAGATATTGCGTTTTGGGATGACAGTGGACAATGATTAAAGGGCCTAGGGATCAGTAAGGAATGATCGAGATATTGGTTTTTAGGATGTCAGTGGACAAGAAATAACAGGCCTAGCGATCCTTACTGAATGATCGAGATTTTGCGTTTTTTGGATGACAGAAGACAAGGACTAATAGGCTGAAGGACATATAAGAAGCCAATCTATTTATCATAACTAATTCAGACAAGAGATGCTATGGCTGTTATGTCATTCATAATGCCGACCAGTGCACTCATAAGAGAAACGTTTCACCCAACTGTTTCTTATCAAATTCTTAATGGAGAAATTCTGAGTAGAACGTGACACCGCATTAAAAGTCTCTGACGCCGAAGGAAGGGCTAAAATCATAATGAACACAAGACAACATCAACCATATCACCAATCATGTTTTTTGGGGTTCTTCATACATTTTTAATTCCTCTAAAATACAGAAATTAAAGAATGACTTCTTTAATGATTTTTCTTCTTAAAATTGTTTTGCAGTCTTTGTTTATTCGATCTTTCATTGTTTTTTTTTTATTTCTGTCTTTTTTCACTTCCTTGTTCCATTCATTCTTTCTTTCTTTCTTTCTTTTTCTCATTCTGTCTTTTTCATCTCTTTTCTACCTTTCTATTATCATTTGTTTTATTGTTTCTTTTTTCATATGTTTTTCGTTTTGTCAACGTTCTTTTTTTGTTACATTTTTCTTTCTTTCTTTCTTTCTTTCTTTTTTTCTTTCTTTTGCTTCTTTTTTGTTCGCTGTTTTTATCATTCTTTCTTGTTCAGGCCTTTTTTCTTTCGGTCTTCGTTTTTATATTTTTCATTGTTCCCTCCGTCATTTTATGCCATATTCTTTCTTTCTTTCTTTCTTTCTTTCTTTCTTTCTTACATTTTCTTCCTTTCCATCTTTCTTTCTTCATGCGTATTTTTCTTTCTTTTCTTTTTATCATTCATAAAGGAAGCTGCATAATTCTGCACTCTGGTCAAATAACATCAAATATACTTTACTTCACTTCGCAACATGTCCTTAAGGTATAGAAATTAATTTTGAAAGTTCGTTCTTCCTGGATCTTATTTTTCATTGCCTGTTAATGCAACGTTACAAGGCAACGAATTTGCAACGTGTTACAATGTATCGTATTTGAAATCGTTAAACGCCAACGTATATGCAACGTTATAGGCTAACGTAAATGTGACGTTACAAGGCGCCGAATTTGCGACGTTACAGGGAAACCTATTTGAAATGTTAATAGATAATGCATTCGCGACATTAGTATTTGAAACGATTAAAGGTAAAATATTTTAAATGTTACAAGGCAACGCATTCGTAGCGTTACAATGCAGGGTATTTGCTACGTTACAAAGCAAAGTATTTAGAACGTTACAAATCAACATATCTGCGACTTTAAAAAGCAGCATATTTGAAATATTATAAAACGTCGTATTCCAAATGTATTGGGTTTTTATAAAAAATTGGCAAAGTTAATGTTGTAGTAACGTCATTTTCTTAGCGAAGACATCATAGAATTAAAAAAAACAAACAAAAAACAGTTTACTGAATGATCTGACCAAAGAAGCTGCGTTGCGCAGATTGAGAGAAATTGCTTATCGAACTGGAGACTTTTTGTTGGGGAGGAATTTTCTATTCAGTTGATTCTGCGTCTTCAAGCAATAAAAAGAATTCTTTCAGAAAAGAACATAACACAAAGCAATCCAACCATTTCAAAAACAAAGAAATTTTAGATAAACATTTACGCGTACAAAAATAAAGTTTCATTTTTCTTTAAAGCAATTCACCGCAAGCAAGGCGGGAGTGCCACTAGCATGCAAGGGGTTACAGAGGATTGAGAACAAGATTAAAGAGGCGTGTTTAAGGAAAGGATACAGAAAAGGACGGGGAACAAGGTCAGGGTCTCATATGTCGATTGACATTACACTTGAATATTTGAATATTATAGTCATCGGGGAAGCAAGTAAGGGGAAGGGAGTTCTACAGACGGGAAGTGCAGGAGAAGCTGTTTGAGTTGAAGAGACGGTTACATTTAACCGTTTCGACAGTGAAAGGGTGGGACCGAGATGCCTGCCTAGTAGCTCGCTTAAATTCATGCAGTCTGGGAACCAGCGAAAGTAGTTCGTCGAAACAGTTGCTTGTCGTGAAATTACTTGAAGAAGAAACAGGGGGAAGACACGACATGTCTGTGAGAAAACGACTGTAGACTAGATACCAGACCAGGACCTATCACATTGCATATTCGTCTCTGAATTTTGTCAAGGACCTCGAGGCGTACAGCGGGGGCACCAGACCATATGTGACAACAATATTCTATGCAAGGATGGACGGTTGATTTATAGATTTAAAGGATGGACTTGAAGGAGGAGAAAAAACTTTCTGGCACAACACAGATAACCAACTTTCCTTGCGGTAGATGAAGCTATTGATTCAATGTATTTATTCTACCGCATGTCAGCGGACAGCGTGAGACTGAAACATTAATGTTTTTGGGTTGCCAAATTAATGCTGAGCTACCAAATATATGGAGGGTGGCCTTCGTTGTATCTGACGGTCGAAACTGATAATTATCCAAACATTTATGAGAAAAAATAAAGTTGCTAAGACGTAAGCGAAGACTATTTTCTAAAGAAAGAAAATGCTATGTCAATCCGGTTAATCCACAGGGAATTCCAAATTGAATCTTTTATTTAATCTAAGGAGGTAGCTTGTTCTGGTTCTACTTTCCATGTCTAAGGATATCTGGTCATGTTCTTATTTTTAATCGTCGTTGGCGGAACTCGTTTTCGAATATTTGGGTGCGCCATGACATTTCCTTATGTGTAAAATGAGTCGTATCGTGAGAAGAAGAAAAGTCTTTGAGCATGAAATCCTTGGCTGCTAATTGTTTAAAGTGGTCTATAGGTCGCCACACCATGGAACACACTTCATGTGACACCATCCGCTGTGGCAAACCAGCACTTGACTAGCATTTCATGATGACAGCTTGAATCAGACTGCCGACTTGTTATCGTACGAAGAACGTCGCCTTGGCCGCTGGGCGTCGGGTCGTGCTTAGTCTCGTCTCTTCCCTGAATCCTTACCACCATGGTTGACTCTACTGGAAGACGGGGATCCCGACGGCATTGCATTTAGGTTCTTCGAGACGCGCAATACTGTTCAGTTATTACTCATACTGTTTGCACACTGACCAGCTTAGGAATTGAACTCACTAAATAAATCACCAATTTCACGAACCAGACCGAGATACACCTGATAAAGGCCGTTAGGATAACAACAAAGATGAGTACAATAGTACGCATATAAAAAGTGTAATAATAACTTCATCCTAGAAATTAAGACATAAACCTCATAATAAGTCTCGCATAATCTCGGTAACTCTCGTCTGTTTATCCCAGTAATTGACTCTTGTGAGAACTATCACTCCTGCGATCAAATGAGCATTTAAGTACTTTCATTTTCTCTTTAGGATCATAGATATATAATATATATTGCCTTAATAATCACCTCCTGTTACACTTACAGTTCTTTGGGTGATGGGAATGATACCAAAAGTTTTCATAAAGGTAAAAGTGTGTAAAGAGAACAGAGTAACCTATTATTGCTTATCCATTAGTGATAATAAGAATTTTACAATTTACAGTTGCCGGAAACTAAAGTAATATACTGGCCAAACAGTAGGAGCAAAAGAGTGGTAACTTGATATTCGTGAGATATATCCTTTTCAAGAAACTTTTATGAGTTGTATTTTTTTTTACTTTAATTTGATGGATTCGATTACAGTCTGAAAATCAGTAAATTTGTTGTGTTTTCATTGGTAAAAAAATGTTTTTATCACGTCGCATGGATACATTTATGTGCGTTTATAAATGTAGTTTAGAGGAGATTAAAACATGTGACAAGATGGGGGCTGGATTTAACTTGTTAGAAAGAATGTGATTGGATGGTAAATAGGAATTTTTGGATGTTTTAAAGCTCCACGTGTACGAGATGATATTCAAAATTCCATCCTATTCTAACTTAAGTTATTGGTCGTTTTTTGTGTCACATTTGTAACATGGTGAAGAGAGATATCATGCAGTAAAATCAACTGTTGACTTCCTTTCTCAGAAAATATGTTTGCTGTTCAAATCCGACATCAATCGAGTTAATCGCTTATTGCAGTGACCAAATTATCGCACGTCGTAAATAATTCCCTTTGAATTCCGCCAAATACAAAGAACATTTTCTCCCTGCCCGAGCCCAGTCAAATCTCAGGTATTGGCCAATCAGCGTGAAGCATTTCGCGTTGGCTAGTTCCTATAAAAAATATCAGACGATCATCGTGGAAATGGCGAGAAATATTTTGGGTAAATACAAAAACTGAATATTTTTTCTTACTAATGTTCACCCAATACAAAGCCCAAGGGCCACTCAAGGTAGAGGGTTACTGTATGGATTTGTAATAGCATAAGAAAGAGCTAGATAACTAGAAAGATAGACAGCTAATTCTAGACTTGAAGAGGTCAAAATATAATTAACGAATAAGATTTCAGAGTTCAGAGACGTTGAAGTAGATTTTAGAAGGAACCGGAAACCCAATGCTAAACAGGAAACAATGAACCTACTTCTGTTCAAAAGACCGGGGAGGAGTGTGAACTGGATGATAGGCAAAACTATCTACTCCTATTAGGAGAGAAAAAAAAATACTGAATAAAATTTCAGATGGACACGTCAGAAGTACAGAGGTGAAGGAACCGGAAATCGAATTATAAACAGGAAACAAGGGATAAACCTCTACTCCCGGGCAAAACATCGAGGAGGAGTATAATCCGGATGATAGGCGAGCCTATCTACTCCTAAGAATCCCTTAGAACAATATAAAAAAATCCCCTAATATATTCTGTTTAAATTGAGATGGTGAAGGTTTTCATTGTTATAGATACGAATATCATTGTTTTGGATTCTCACAATGAATCCATTTCTCAGTGAATGTCTATTCGAAAAATGACTTTTTTTTTTGTGTGTCAAGGATGAAGAAAGGCGACAAAATGTTTAAAACGCTTGACAGTTTTTCGTTTTCGTAAGTTTACGGGAACAGATGCCACGTAACAATTCAGTATTATTTGGTAACAAAGAAAAAGAATACTGAGCTGTTACGTGACATCTGTTCTTCTTTACGGCAGCGAATGTTGGACGATTTCCTCAAAGATGAAGAAGAGACTCGAGGCGACAGAGATATGGTTCTACAGAAGGATGCTAAGGATATCATGAACCGAGAATATGAGCAACGATGAGATGTTAGAGAGAGGTTGCAAACAAGGAGGAGGCTTATACTTAACACCAGAAAAAGGTAGCTGAAGTTTCTGGGACACATAATGAGGAAGGAGGGCCTGGAGAACCTGATACTCACGAGTCAATTAGAGGGAAAGAGAGACAAGGGAAAGCAGCGCGTGACATACCTGACGAGTATCTGTCTATATTTCTAAGATGAGGTATTATGTACACTATTTACATTATTTGGACTATTGTCCTCATCTTTGTTGAAGAAGGCCGGAGCGTACAAAGGCCGAAACTTTGTGATAAATATGGCAACAAAAATGAGGACAATAGTCCAAAAAATACCTGACAAAGCTTGAGCAAGTGAATGACAGAACGTGGTCTGGGGGGAGGAAGCAGGGGGAAGGAACTTGCTGAGAGCTGCAAGGGATAGAGGGGGGTGGAGAGCCATGATCGCCTACGTCCCGAAAGGAAATGGCATATAAAAAGAAAGAAGTTTACGGGGGGGGGGGACACTCCTATTTTTTTATTTTTTTTCGACGAAAATAGCGAAATTGACTGATTTCACAAGCTATAAACAGTTTAATAAATTGTCATGACACTGCTAAGATTTTTTTTTAATATTGAGCGTAATATGACGCTGAGAACTTCTCAATAAAATCTTTCGTTAAATAATAATGTAATATTTTTGCATAATTGCCTAAATGACCCATTTTCATATCGACTTATTTTGGCAGGTATTATTTCTGAATTTATTTTCACCCTATCCCCAACCCAACCTCATTCTGTTAGACGTAGGTTTATTCATATTGCTTGGTTTTATCCTGTATATTTCCACCTTCTATGTACTTTTCACCTTTTCTCACAGCCATAGAATAAAGTCTTAGCGATTAGGGTTTTGCGGGCGTCTGTTGATCACACCATAGCGTCTTATTCATAAGCTTGGGAACTTTTCATGAAATCATAGCCGCATAGCTTTAGAATAATGTAACAACACAGAAAGAATAATTCATAACTATTTTTCCTGCTGTGAAATCACAGGTCAGAAGTGAACAATGAATTTTTATTATTATTATTATTATTATTATTATTATTATTATTATTATTATTTTTAAAGCAGGTGATAATACATTAGAGAAATATATGGAATTATTTATGTATAATATGTACATTTATCCCAGATATTTTAAACCTAAAAATTAGGGGTTCGTATTATATACAATAACTTTTTTGCTCAGTATCTGTCTATATTTGAGATGAGGTATATCTGAGATGAAGTATTATGTACAATATTTACATTATTCGGACTATTGTCCTTATCTTTGTTGCCTTATTTATTCCAACGTTTCTGCCGTTGTACGCTCCGGCCTTCTTCCGGTGCTTGGAATATTGAACTGAACCCTTTATTTCGCTCGCTGGGGTAGACTGTCCTTAAGGACACATGGCACAGTGGATAAAGGCATTGATTAGATCCAAGAAATAAGCGTTACTATTAGGTTGGTGCAAAAATAATGTCGTTTTCTCACATATGTTACTTGTTATGGTACAATATTTACATTATTCGGACTATTGTCCTCATCTTTGTCGCCATATTTATTACAACGTTTCGGCCTTTGTACGCTCCGGCCTTCTTCAGGTGGTTGGAATGTCAAACTGAACCCTTTATTTCACTCGCTAGGTAGACTGTTCTACTTCCACGTGCCATGTCTAATGGATATCAGTTATCTCCTGTTAATTCCCCTCTCCAAATTCTTCACTACCTTAACCAGGTATTGAACTCACAACTCTTTGGGTCCTGTCACTAGATCTAACTAATAGCTTTATCTACTGTGCCATGTGTCCTTGAGGACATCTGTGTATAAATTTCTGGGACTTATAAACCTAATGTCTTCAGAAAACATTTTTTACCAGTGCTCATATTGCAATTTTTGCTGTTATCATTGCATGTTTTTTTTATTACCATAACTCATATTGCAATTTTATTGTTACTTTTGCTTTTCTCTGGCACTCCTTAAAACTGGTTCCCATATTGTATTCATTTCTATGCTTGGTCGGCTCAGGGGATTTTTGTGGCCTAGCGTATGTGCTGATTCCTTAAATTTACGAACTTTTTCCTAGTCACGCGTTTTGCCATTTTCCGCTTCTTATATATTCATTCAGCTT
The DNA here is from genome assembly GCA_963932145.1 of Acanthosepion lycidas. Classification (NCBI taxonomy): domain Eukaryota; kingdom Metazoa; phylum Mollusca; class Cephalopoda; order Sepiida; family Sepiidae; genus Acanthosepion; species Acanthosepion lycidas. Next base: position 13,028,891 of record OZ010607.1, on the reverse strand, counting down.
CTTATCTCAACTAACTAATGTTGAACAAAGACTACAAATGTTACATTTGTTATACAAAATATTCCAATAAATATTAATCACATTAAATCATCAGAGTCATTGACTCGCGTTGTGGTGTAATGGATATCGGCTCGGAGTGACAACTCGGAGACCCGAGTTCAAATCCCAGCCGAGTTTGTTATTTTCACTTACTTACAAATACCCTTGGAAAAGGTATGAATCCATCTCTTCTACCCAAGCTATGGGTTAAATAGCAGGACAGACTGGTTGGCAACTAGTCTACCGCAGAAAGAAGTGGCAACCTACTGCGGGAAAAATCTTCTGCCTCGTTAGTCATGTTTCTTTCAATACATGATCTCAGAAGCGAGTATCACGTGTGGCACTTGACTGACTGAATCAAGTCATGGATGAAGGCCTTGTATATTCCATTATGCTCCAATTGATTCGGCAATGGATGGCTGTGAAGTTTCCCACCTGTCGATAAGTTGTCTCCTTAGCTATCTTGATTCGAAGGCGAGACCTACTAACCAATCCACTACACCTTCTTGTTCTCACGGTTTCCGTTGACATGAAATGGAACAAATATGTTAAATCCTTTGAAAGGGTCTGTCGCTAAGAATGTCGGTTCGCAATTTGCTAGACAATTTTTCTGAGATTGTTAATCAGAGGGCCGAGTTTCAATTCCGTTGGCTTCGTTAAATTCACTTACGCATAAATACCCCAGGGAAAGATATGAATCCATCTCTTCTCTACCTAGATATGGGTTAATTAGTAAAACTTGTATCATTAAACCATTATTATATCCCCACCACCAAAAATATCTTACAACCCTGAAGTATTTTCTGGCTTTAAATAACCTGCATAAATAAACATGATATTATTTGGCTTTAAATAACCTGTATAAATAACCATAATGTTTTCTGGTTTTAAATAACCTGCATAAATAACCATAATATTATCTGGCTTTAAATAACCTGCATAAATAACCATAATATTACCTGGCTTTAAATAACCTGCATAAATAACCATAATATTATTTGGCTTTAAATGACCTGCATAAATAACTATAATATTATCTGGCTTTAAATAACCTGCATAAATAACCATAATATTATCTGGCTTTAAATAACCTGCATAAATAACCATAACATTATTTGGCTTTAAATAACCTGTATAAATAACCATAATGTTTTCTGGTTTTAAATAACATGCATAAATAACCATAATATTATCTGGCTTTAAATAACCTACATAAATAACCATAATATTATTTGGCTTTAATTGACCTGCATAAATAACCATAATATTATCTGGCTTCAAATGACCTATATAAATAACCATAATATTATTTGGTTTTAAATAACCTGCATAAATAACGATAGTATTATCTGGCTTTAAATAACCTGCATAGATTACCATAATATTATTTGACTTTAAATAACCTGCATAAATAACCCTAATATTTTCTGACTTTAAATAACCTGCATGTTTTCATAAGCCATAAAAACGAGTAAATCAATTTAAAAAATTATCTGCAGAAAATATCTTGCTCATTTCTAAGTCTAATATTTGTCCTTGTAAAGAATATTGCTGCCAAATTTGGTCTGGTGCTTCTGTTTCATACGTAGATATTCTTGACAAAATACAAAGAAAAATCTGCAACGTTATCGGTCCGGACCTGGCATCTCAGCTACAATCCCCTTTCCCACCACCGTCATGTAGCTTCCCTTTACCTCTTCTACAAATAATCAGTAATTGTTCTGCTGTCCTTTCCTCATTGGTAGCATGACTTCACCTATTTAAGTGCAGTGCTAGATTGGCAGCTAGGTCTCATAATTTCACGGTTGAAATTACTAGCTGTAACCGTAAGTTCTATGCTAAGAGTTTCTTCTTTCTCTCTTCTCGCTTCCTGCTTTCCTGCCAACTACAATCTCCAAAAATTTAAATGCAATGTAATCTTGTGTCTGTCTGAATCCTGTTCTTTTATTACCCCTCGTGTTTCTTTCGTTCCCTGAAACACCTTGCATCTTAGTGAATTTATTTCCTTGTTTGGAATGAAATGATTAAAAAAACATCAACAAGAATTACATGATTCAGGAATGCGGTCAATTTCGAGACCGCATCAAGGCGGTTATATTGAATTATATTTTTTCACCGACAGTGCAACATGAACACGTGAAACTTCTTCTACTGCTCGTACACGAGTGACATCTGGTCTGCATTGGAGGACATTATACGGTGATATTCAACCCATAGCTTTAGGGAGAAGAGACGGATTCGTAAATGTGCCAAAGTGAACGTTGCTCGGCTGGAATTCGAACTCGGATCACTTATTCCATTCTCCATGCTAATATCAGTTACATCCAGTTGGCAACCAGTCTAAGAGAAGGAAAACTCTGAATTCAAAGCGCGGAGATGGCAACAAGAAATCATTTCATTCCTTTTCCTAAAAATGATTGATCGATTTGTTCTTTACGACTTATCAACCTTTTGCTGGTTATTTAAAGAAGGAAAATATATTTTTAGATTGTAAGAAGTTTTAGAGATAATAAATATTTACTAAAACAAGTCCTACTAATTAACCTATAGCCTGGGGGGAAGACATGGATTTTTCAACGATATCTGCGCGTAAGTGAATATAACGGACCCGATTGAAATTGGAACTCGGCTCTCCGATTTCCAATTCAGAAACGTTATCCATTACACCACCCGCACATCCAAGCTTATAGTACTTAGTATTCTCAAGCGATCGCCCATCTAGGTATTGACTAGGCTTGACGTTGTTTATTGTCGGTGAGCGTACGAGATCCGGTGTTTCAATGTGATATGTCCATAAATAAGCCTACAGTTTTGCAAGAAGAGGGTATTTTTCTGTTACGAAGCTCCTCAAGTATCGGTCTTTCTCGCTGAAATTCTACCGAATAAATTATATCGCCGTAAACAACGTTTGACAGCGTATACAGCCGCATCATTTGTTAAATACAAGTTTTTTCCCGGTTTATTTAATTCAATTTTGATTTTTTTTTTCGTTTCGATCAAGCAATTAGCATTTACGACCAGATTTCGGTCTGACTGAAAAAAAACAAACAAAAAAACTCGCGTTTTAGAATGTATTTGTTGCAGACGACATCAGGATATTTCGAGATTAGGGGTAATTTCAGTTTAGAATTTACCCTCATTTGAAATGCGTGACATTTAACAACAGGATATGACAAGTGAATATAATGTAAATTTTATTTATTTCTAAACGATGCTAAGGTAATTTATTCAGGGTGAAAATAAATGTGCGCAAGTTTTAATGTTTTTTTTTTATTGACCAATCAGGTAATGACACGTTATTTATTCGTAATACATTAAATGTATATAAGCTGAGGTTTGTTTTGATAACTCATCCTCTGGAAAATATGATAAAGCTTAATTTAGACTGTCGACTGGAAACTGTGAAGCTATATTATGCTAAAATGAATGGAGTACAATTCCAACGTTCGTAACATTTAATTTAAAAGAGAGCTCAATACAAAATAGAGCAATACTCTTTATTTTAGGATATTACATCGAAAACATGTCAAAATCGCTACACAATTGCAGACGTGTTTCAATGTGTATCACAGCATCTCATCAGGTGATTGTAAATTACTGATACGTATCGAAACACAACTGCAATTGTGTAGTGATTTTGACATGTTTTCAATGTAATATCCTAAAATAAAGCATATATATTTATGGCTCATCAACCTTTTCCAGGTTATTTAAAAGCAGAAAATATTTTTAGATTGTAAGAATTTTGGCTGAGATAATAATGATTTACTGAAACAAGCCCTGCAAATTAGTCCATAGCTGGTTGGGGGAGAAAAGGTGGCTTCATACCTTTTCCCAAGTGAATATAATGAACCTAAGCAGAATTGGAACTTGGCTTTCTGATTTCCAATTCTGAGTAGTTACCCATTTCACCCGCCGCACATCCAAGCTTACATCTGATATTCTCAATCATGTAAAAGATGTGCAAAAGATGCTAAATTGCTGCTTATAGAAATTCTTTCCCAGTCTACAAGAGGAAAAAGGTGGGTGGTCTAGATTTCTTATATATATATATATATATATATATATATATATATATATATATACAGGTAAGGTGAGAACAAAGAGTAAAATTCCGAAGTTCGTAACATTTCATTTAAAAGAGGGCTCAATACAAAGTAGAGCAATATTATTTACTTTAGGATATTACACGGAAAACATGTCAAAATCGCTACACAATTGCAGACGTGTTTCGATGCATATCAATTTAGTTGAACTGTGTTGCACCATATATGCCTTATATTTCTATTTGTAAGATTAATTTGAATTTAATATAACTGTGTATTAATCTCCTGGTATTATTAGTAACATCTTGTATGGATGCATTTATATTTGGTTGGTAATTTCTTAATTTTTGCCTCTTCGCTTAGTTTAAATTTGAAGTAGGTCATCTTCGATCGGTTGATCTGAGTAAAGCCTACAAGCCTTATATCCCACCGTTTTTTCTCTTTTTTTTTGCATAAAAGGGGTTGTATTTTGCTTTTAAATCTAAATAAATCGTTCACTCGCCAGTAATTTACAATCGCCTGATGAGATGCATTGATAAGCATGGAAACACGACTGCAATTCTGTAGCGATGTTTTTCTATGTATTATCCTAATATATATATATATATATATATATATATATATATATATATATATATATATATATAAATATATATATATATATATATATATATGTATATATATATATATATATATATATACATATATGAATGGGTAGGATAAAAAATGAAAATACACGCATAAATACTTGCACGTACGTAAGTATATTTATTCTTCAGGTGTTTTAACTATAGTGCTCAATATTATGAAACAGAGCTATAAGTATATTAGTGAAGATCTGAAGATTGCATAAACTTCATGAAACTCCGAGTTGTGTTATCGACGTTGCATATTATGTATATTCACTAATATATATATATATATATATATATATATATATATATATATATATATATATATATATATATAAATGAAGACAAATGAAAGAATTATCTTATCAAAGCAATTGTTCGGAATTTAATTTTGCAACAAGCATTTATGAAGAAAAGTAAAAATGTTTAAAAGACGCTCATGAATATTCATCATGTTAGGTGAAATGTCAAGATAAATTATGGAAGATGCTAATCACTCACTATATATATATATATATATATATATATATATATATATATATATATATATATATACGAGCCAAAGTCAAAAATATTCCACACACTTGTCTGAAGATATGTTATAATGAAAGTGCGGTATTTTTTTTTTTTTTTACTTACCCTCGTATATAAGTGTGTGCATGCATCTCCGACTGACGCTAATTCAGCCGGGCTTCGATCCTACCTAGAGGCATCCGGATGTCTAGCCACACTGAAGGGCTGTGATACAGCGAATCAGTCTGTCTGTGGATGACAATATAGGCTCCTGGGGGAGGAAGTGTGGGTTTGCAAACAGTGACTATTACGGCTATTAAAGCAAGACTCTTCGGTAAAGCGAATCGAGTCCTCTCAGTCACTGTGTGTTTATCTAAAAATAAATACGCTTAAAATACACCTTCATCCCAGCCGTGCGCCAACTGCCTAGGGGTAGAATCTCCGACTGACGCCAATTCAGCTGGGTTTCGATCCTAGCTAGAATCAACCGGGCGTCAAGCCACAATGAAGATCTGTGATACAGCGGAACAGTCTGTCTGTGGATGACAAGACACTATATATATAAACATACATTTTATTCCTTACCGTATGCGGCAAGAAACAAAATATATATTTAAAGTTAGTATAAAGTTTTAGCTCTGTTATTTTACATTCAGCACTATTTTATTACCACCAACACTTGTGCGCTAACTTTACATATATATATATATATATATATATATATATATATATATATATATATATAACTTTACATATATATATATATATATATATATATATATATATATATATATATAACTTTACATATATATATATATATATATATATATATATATATATATATATATATATATATATATAAACTTTAGGACCATTTCCCTAAATCAGTATTTCATTGATTAAACATCAGAATACTGAACTGATTTCGGGGAGTGGGTCGAGTCGATAATATCTCAATAGTCCATTGTATCAGCTGTCTATGCGTGCCAATGTGTGAGCCACCCAGATTTCTACCCGTACTCAAATAGGGGTGGAAAATCTAATAAAGATCACTGGGCTGTAAGCAAAATATGCGCATGGCTGGTTCCTCCTGTGTGAGGTGGAATGATCTTCCACCAACGAGCAAGAACACAACCATTTGATACGCGACTGTTTTGTGAACGACGTCTTCCCCGAGTGTAAAACTGACCGGTCACGTGATCCAACTTCCTGCCATTTCTGTCATTCGAATTATAACTGATAATCTGCGTATGCTTTTTCTTTATCGATCTACCGCAGATTTTTTTTTATATCTTTTAACCCAAAGCAAGACAATAAAACCAGTAAAACGCAAGTGTGAAATTATACGAGAAAAATAAAACATTATTAAGGAGAGAGAACAATAAAAGAACAGGATTTAAAAAGATAGATGATGACGATTAACATCTTATTTAAATCTTTGAAGATCAAAGTTAACTGGAAAGCAAGAGGCTGGAAGAGAATTCCTAAAGCGAGACGTCCTGGGTATAACGATAAACGACATCCGGCAGCAAGGCTTCTGGTAGGAAGGTTTTGACGATCGTGGAACCACCTTTTAATTGGTGTTGTTCCCAGGTCTACCCTGACTCTTGGTGGTGTCACCTGTAAGGGTCTCAGCTATGGGCAAATAGTTAACCCCTAAACTGGGGTGACATACTTTGAAAGTATAAAAATACATTTTTATAGTAAAAATACATTAAGAAAAAACCAACAATTTGACTCTTGACAAAACCCTATTTACAAAAATATATCAATGAAACCTTATTTACAAACTGATTTGTTACAAAGAATGATCTGGAATTGGAATGAAAGCAGTGATGGCATCTGCACTGAATCCATGATAAAAGTTCAGGATGTAGATTTAGTAAATACCAAATACTTCAAATACTTCTGCGTATGAATCATTTAGAAGAAATTTAGTATATGAGATAAGGAAATTGAACATAGACTAGGCTTTGCCAGAGGTACTTTCACCCAGCACCGCAAATTGCTGCAAAACGAAAACAATAACCTGAAAACTTGAATCATGTTCTTAAATATTCGCGTCAGAGAAAGACTTTCATATGGATGTCATGCATGGCGCCAAAACCCGTTCAGTAATAAGTGTCAGCTATTTACAATCGCTTTTTCAATGGTTAAAAATTTTTTTGGCGAATAAAACATGTAGGTCGCAGCGTGAACCATTCTTTTTCAAACAGAATCACAAAGAACTGTATCAAATAGCAGAAACCACATCCTCTGAGGACTTTCAACAACGGCAACAACTAAAATGGATAGAACATGTAACCAAAATAGAAATCAATGACCTTCCACGTTACTTCTAACAAAGGGTTAGGAAGGAAGCCCCCCACCCTCAAGACTAGAAAAAGTAATTACAGTTCACTTGAGAAATCTTTTGTCCAGAAAAATACAATGCGAAGCAAAAAAAAAAGAAAAAAAAAAAATGGACGCACCCATAGAAAGTTGATTTTTGTATTTTTATCAAGACAAGTGAGTAATAGAATTCGTTAAATATTGTGTTTGTGTTGCTAGTGCATGAACCCCATGTTGTTTTTACAAATTACCAATTCTTGCTTTTGAGAATGCACCCAAACGTTGATTTTTTTTTTATATAGAGTTTAACAATGCCCTTGCTAGTCACTGGAGTATTCGTTTCACCGGACGTACACCAAACACGTATTCGTCCTTCATATCTAAGTAGGGGCTCTCGTCACTCCACGTAACATCTCCCCAATCAGATTTTGTGCAGTGTAAATGAGCTTTGCACCATCGATGTTTTACTGATACGAAAGGTTTCTTTTTATGTATTTGGAAACAATGACTTTTGCTTTAAGTCTGCATCAACTGTTCTTGAAGAAACCGCCAAACTAGCCGCTTTGGAAACATCTTGTGCTTTTGAGAATCGATCTTTTTTGCATTGAACCAAATTTCTATCTTTCCTGTCGGTAGTTTTTAGCGGACGGCCAGATCCGCTACGTCTATTATACAGTTGCGGCCAAGATGTTCAGAACGGCATTGTTTTCGTCAGAAAAGTAGGTATAAGTTTTTATCAAAGTTGTTTTATATTCTATAATTTTCATAAATACGATATTAATTGCTATTGTCTGAGATTTTGGTGTAATTTGAGAGGATAATACAAAAGTTATTGATGATTTAGTGTTTTACTGCAAAACCCATAGAGTTTCACTCCAGTTTGGGGGTTAACTATTTGCTCATAGCTGGAACCCTAACAGGGGCTACCACCCTAGGTCAGGGTGGACCAGGGAACACCAGCAATTAAAAGGTGAATTGATGCCCCTTAAAACCTCCCGATCAGAGACCTTGCTGTCGAATATAGTTTATCGTCTTACTTAGGACGCGGATGAAGTTTATTGTCTTACCTATAACGCTCTACCTTTTTAAGTAAAGTGTACGCCAGACTTATGTCTACATTTGTGACTATAGGGTAAAATGGACATCTGTTTACCTTTTTTTACTCGACTGTCTATTTTTTGACTTTAGTGTAAGCCGGACCAATATTTATCAATCTATCCATTCAAGTTTTTTAAGACTTATACTTGGCATTAAATAATCCAATAAGGGTTGACAAGTCGTTAAATTAACCATCTTCGAGTGTGTTCTTCTGTCTCTTCAAATCATGGACAGTTCGCCAAAGATTAAAGGCTTGAGGATATGATAACCTTTCCTTGGCATATACACATGAGTTGCGAAGCGGTGGTGGATACTGTGGCGCATGCGCTCCGTACGTGTGACTTTTGCAATCTTGAGAATGTCGGTATTAGTATTGGAGTGACCTTAGTGCACACAGAAAAATGTGCCGAGGTTTTGATAGGACAGAGGTGATCATATCATGTTTAATGCACTTGACAATATGTATATGAAACATTTGGCCCAGGCTATAGACTTGCTTTTTTTCCCTTTCTTTGTGTCTTACCCGCAAGACAGAAAATATACTTTGTTATTAAAACCATTTTATTATGACAACAGCCATTTGCATTAAAAAGACCTTTCGCATATATATATATATATATATATATATATATATATATATATATATATGTGTGTATGTATGTATGTATGTTTGGATAGATGTGAGCTTGTGACCCTGGGTTTCACGCTTTAGCGATCGTCACATATATGTTAGCTCTATCTCTGATATTGAGCGCTTTCTAATAAGCACCGCGCATATAATATATATATATATATGTATATGTATGTATGTATGTATGTATGTATATAAAATCTTAGTGAGCCAGAAACTACATAACTAGGTTTCACCTAAATGGATCTTCATGGCGCATAAGCCGAAGAGGATACGACAGACGAACATATTTATTGGTAAAAACAAATACTAAAAACTAAAATTAGCGTTAAACACTTACGACGTTAAAAAAGAAATAAAAATAATTATTCTTTTATTCCAGTAACCAATGCTTTCTTATGTTTACACCTATTAAGGAGTTCTGACCTTTGATTCAGTAATATATCAGTTTTAATAAAAGTATCTATGGCTAGTTTCTCCTCCATGATTTTTCATACTCTGCTCTTTACGTTTTTTTTTTCTTATTTTACTCGATTGTTTTTTTTTTTTCTTTTATCGATACATTACGACATTGGTCGATTTTTTCGGCCTACTCGGATGTTTTTTGTCTTTTCTTTCTTTTCAATTTTTTTTTCCCCAAATACCAATTTGTTTTAATATATTTTTATTTGCAATTCTACTACATTTTTTTTTTAACTCCAGTCGAGTATGGATATTAACATAACCCGACCGATATATATATATATATATATATATATATATATATATATATATTTTTTTTTTCTCCATTCTGTCGGATTTATATCCATTTATATTTGCTTACATATATATATATATATATATATATATATATATATATATATATATATATATATATATATATTATATGCTCTATATCTGATATTGAGCATTTTATCTCATAAAAATAGCGCACCTTAAAACTATATTTCTTCATATATATATACATATATATATATATATTAGGAAAATTTAGTAGGGGGTGCCCTTAACTGATATACGTAAAACAAAGAACATCACTGCAAACAGCAGGATAGGTGGTGAGGCGGAATAGGATAGCTGGTGAGGCGGAAGATGATAGCAGGTGAGGCGGAACAAAATAGCAGGTGAGGCGGAAGATGTATAGCTGGTGAGGCGACAGAGGATAGCAGGTGAGGCAGAAGAGGATATCAGGTGATGTCACTGTAAGAGAGGACTGTCTCTGCGACATCTAAACAAGAATATTGTGTCGACGTTGGGAGAATGCGTCTAAACCACAAACACACATACAAACACACGCGCGCGCACACAAACACAGGCACTGCCACTCGGATATTACCGAAGTGCAGAATAAAATATATTACGTTTGAGAGTTTCAGACACGTGCTTTCGACGATAATACAGTTAATCATTTCCAATCTGTGATCTTGCTCGTTTGTTTTGCTAACCTACTCTGAAAGTGGTTACTACCTTAGCATTTAGATCACAGTTTGAATAAATGGAAGTAAGCAATATATAAAGGAAGGTAGGACATGCTGGTATTTTTAATAGCGTATTTTGAATGTCTAAGAGATATTATAAATTAAAATAATATAACCAATTGGATAAGAAATAAATGAGTGCAAATGATGTTTAACCTGTTGTACGTCTTCTGTCCAAAGTATTCTTTGCACCAGTCTTTAGAACCACACCCTTTCTCACTTCGAGTATTTTCCCCCCTGTAAAAGAAATTGTCCATTTTTCGCTGCCATTTAGGAAGATAGGTTTGATATAGTTGTTAAACAATATTTTTAATTTACATAGACAATTTTTAATCATTTCCCCCAAAACAAGGAAACAAAGCCACTAAGGCGTAGGGTTTTAGTATGAAAGAATATAAGAAAATATTATTAAGGAACGAGAATATAACAATTGATATTGCATTTATATTTTTTAATATCAAAATTGTCTGGTAAGGAAGAAGCCGGAAGAGAGTTCCACACGCGAATAGTGCGAGAAAAGAAACTGTTAGCATAGAACTTACGGTTACATCTTGCCATTTCAGCAGTAAAATGATGAGACCTTACCGCCAATCTAGTACTGCGCTTAAATTCATAAATTTTTGGTACTATAGAGGAAATTTAATCAGAACGATTATCATGAAATTGTTTAAAAAAAGGCACAGGGAACCTACATTACTGGGAAAGCAACTGAAGCTGAGATGCCAGGTCTGAACCAATTACATTGCAGATTATTCTTTGGATTTTACTAAGGGTCTCTAAATAGACAAGAACACTAAGCCATATGTGGCAGCAATATTCTAAGCAAATGGTTGACTGATAAATATGCAAGATAGATTCAGTTTAGATAAAAAAAAAAACTCATTAGTTAAGTTAAAGGCCTGTGAAATGGAAACTATTTAGGTGCCGTTTCCCCCGAGGAAGTAAGCGATCATAACTCTCCACAACTTCCTATTCTTTATAACTCTAAACAATGTTTGTCTCTTTACTGTCACTTTCCCAGTTCATATTTTGCCATCCATAGCTTGTCACGTTTGTTCTTCGCAGTTTCCCGCTGTTTTCCTCTTATACCACCTGACATGAGCAAATCTCTCAAAGAAATGACTATATCGCGCAGCAGAGTGGAAGAAACGCTTTTAGCCCACAGAACGCCGGGTAGCATTGCTATTATTTCTGTACAAAACATTAACTTAATTCAGTATAATCAATATTAGAAATGCCACCACAACAAAACAAATAGTTTTGTTTATGCAACCGCGTTAGAAAATGTCCAAGTTAGTTCCTGGCAAGAGGCGAGGAAATAGTAGTGGGGATGTTTTACACAGCACGACCAACCAAATTAACCAACGAAGCGAGACGTCAGACCACAGAATAATAACCTTAGATCACTAGTTGTCATAATTACCCGGAAGTGATGTAATTACTCACTTCCGCTTCATAAATCATTTGTTACGCTTTTATTTTATTTATTTATTTATTTTAAACATTCGTTTTATTTATTTATTTATTTATTGAATGCTATTTCCTCCCTGTCTAAAATTAATATTTATTTCTGTTACAGAGAACAACTCGACCCCGTCTAAAAACCACTCGTGTTTCAATATCCAATTTCCCTGTAGCAAGTAAAAGACATACCTTCATCGCCCAGTCTGCCTTACTCATCGCCAGCATGACAAATTCTTTCATCTATAATAGTAATTTTCATGGTGGTTATCTGTGGATCCGTCATTAAAACAAATACTTTTGAAATATATAAAATAGGGATGTCTACTCAAACACATGTAGCCACTAAATATAAAGTACAGAGAAATAACATCTACTGTGTTTGACTGCATATAAGACGCATGGGTGTATAAGATGCACCCTTATTTCAGCAGGGCAAATCAAGAAAAAATTAGTAATTAGTAAAATTATTAGTAAATGGTACAAGCTAGGCTATTTTTATGAGGTATTATTTTGGTTAAACAAGCCATGATTACAATTAAACGAAAAATAATAGGAAAAACATAAACACGGGCCTAAAAAAAACTTTATTATATTCAAAGGTAAGAAAACAAAATAAAAATCAAGCAACTATTACAATTTAGCAAAACAATACAGTTACCATTAAAATTCAGTCAAACATTTTCCTTTATATGATCTGTACAACCTGCGTCTTGTAAACATCTTAGTGGAATAATATGGTATCTGTTTATAAGATGAGGTATTTACATTATTTACATTGTTCTGACTATCATTCTCATCTTTGTTGCTATATTTATCACAATACCTGGTTAAGGTGGTGGAGAACTTGGAGAGGGGAATTAACAGAAGATAACTGACGACTGACATCCATTAGACATGGCACGTGGAACTAGAACAGTCTACCCCAGCGAGCGAAATAAAGGGTTCAGTTCGACATCCTAACCATCTGAAGGCCGAAAGGTTGTGATAAATATGGCAACAAAGATGAGAATGGCAGTCCGAACAATGTAAATAGTGGAATAATTACGATATAAAAATCTGATTGTATTTTTACCAATGCAACCGGAAGTTATCACAAGAAAAATATTAATGAAACAAATATATTTTACAAACATATAATTTGAATTTATTGAATATAATTTTAGTGAAACAAAGTACTAATATTAAACGTGATGAAATTATTAGAATTAATATTATCAATGCTAGCACTTTTAATCTGCATAATAGCCTTTTAAATAATGACAATAGGTATATGAAACTTACTCTAAAGTCTAAGCTAATAGGATTTCCTAGGTAGCTAATTTCGGCCGACTATCGTGAATATGGCATACAAGACGCAGGGGAATTTTAAAAGATATTTTAGTAAAGAAAAGTGCGTCTTATATGCCGTCAAATACGTTAATTTTAAATAAGATACATTAATTAAAATAGAAATTCCTTTGTTTACGTTTTGGATAAAAATAAAAAATAAATAAAAAAAGATAAAAGTTACTAGATACGGACATCGATGCATCCAAACAAAGGAACAAGGTAATTGAACTTCGCTTGAGTGTGAAATCTTTCTTTGGCTGTGCGGTCTTCTAGAGTAGGGGTCGGCAACCTTTTGCTATGTCCGACTTAGGGTTTTAAAATCTTTCATTCTGCCACAGCATACGTATTTTTATAAAGGGAGTTTCACTAAGACGGATCTAAGTCATTAGTAAATAAATCAGTGTTATTGATGAAAATTTATTTATTTCTATATTGGATCTTGTTATTTAAGTCATGGCAATTATATGTGAAAAATAATATCGCCCAAATGTCCGTCAAATCTAAAAGAAAAAGAAAAAATCATTAGACGCTTAAACTTAATTCACATTTAAAATCGATCCAAGTTATTGGAACACCCTTTACAAGTCAAGGTCAATATACTTGTTCTACAATATATTTTATATAGTAAATATAAATATATAGTAATATATAGTACTAGCTTAAAAGCTGCCCTATCCGGCGGCATTTAAGCTAGCTCCTGTGGAAGACTCTTAATTTGGCCATCATCACAATAGCTAAAGAGTAGTAGATGTCATAGACATCAATAAGCTACAGAAGAATTCAAAATTGATTGCTGCATTTAAGTATTTAATTAATGTTTAAGCTTATCTTTTAAAGGTTCAATGATAACTTTTCTGTTGAAACTTAATTTAAAGACAATTTGATATACATAAATCCTTATTTTCCATACAAACAATTAATTATTTTTATTTCATGGATGATAGAACAAGGAAGAATTCATAATATAAAATGAATATAGCGTAAAGATGTGAAAATAGAAATTAGAATTAGTTATACATTCGACATTTGAAGAGTTAGAGAAACATAATAGTTAATTAAGTAAGACCTATATTATGGTATATAATATATTAATATATATTTTTAACGTCGCATAATGTGGCAATCCTGAATCTGAGCTCAACGAAAATCGTTCCCTTCGCCTAACTTTTGAATGAGCTATGAATCATTGAAATCGGACCAGTGGGAGCGGAGGAGATGCTTGGACACATACGCACAAACACACACACATACGCTGTACTTTATATATAAGATATATACTTTAATAGTATATATTAAAATTGAAATAGCTAAATATCTTCTTTGCGTTGTAGTGGTTATTGGTTCGGACTTCGTGATATCATTTGCAGATGCGTGCCATTGGAAATTGCTTGGCGCGCTAAATGTGGCACGCATGCCGTAGATGGCCGACCCCTGTTCTAGAGCATTCAAAGTTTAACGATGATTTTCTCCCTACAATGAATCAACTAATTTTCTATCTACACCCTTGTGCAAATTAATTGAAACAACTACTTTACTTTATTTTCTTCACCATTCGATCCACTGGAGTGACAGGGCGAATTCGATTTTTATTTTTTCCTCATATTAGCTCGTTTACAGTGGTCTGCAGTAATATGAATCTATTTTCGGGGTGTATGATGAATTTTGTTTGACCTTTAAAAAATAATCAGATTTGTATAAAACCCAGATACTATTATCTCGACGGTCGATTAGTTGTCCTACGCCCATTGTATGCGATGGACGTTACTCCGTGGAACTGTACGAAAATTGTACCGCTGGACAAACATACTGGCAAGCTTTCATAGTGAGCAAATCAAAGTACTATCGACTGGCCCAGAAAATTTCCTGTTTTACAACCAATCGAGAATCTGTGGTCAATATGCAAAGAAAGTTTTCGTGAAATGGACATACGAAGTACTAACATGTGCAGTGGGTTTCATTGGAAAAATACGAAAAAGTAAATAATAATGGAATTATTTGTTTTGTTTCAATTAATTTGCATAAAGGTGTATATTGTTTTACGCAGTGGAATCATGGGCAGTGACTAAACCATCTCTGAAGAAGCTGAACTCGTTTGGAACCAGCAGTTGCGTATCCATGATGTTTGGGCTTTTTCTATTAAAAAAACAAAAACAAACAAACTAATGAACGACAATTTTAGCAATAACATGTTTCGCTACTTATCTGGATGATCAGAAAATTATTTTATTTCACAAAATGTGGATTAGCGAAACACCGATTTTTACTTTAACTGTATCGTTATAGACAATTCGATTTTAATTAAATTAATTAAGTACCGGATGAACTTTGCTGTAAAAAATGTGATTACTTGCCACGGACAGAGATGAATCAGGATGAACGGTTATCCTATCGTTTGACCCGCATACTCTCGATCATTGAAGGTACGAAGAATCAAATTCCTATCGGAAGGCACATCTTCTTTATTAAGACTCTCGAATACACAGGCTGTGTGTGTTTGGGTATATAGTCTAACCAATTTCATTTAGTTTCATTTTGTTTCCGTTTACAATCATTACAGAGTGTAACTAACATATTTTACAAAACAGCACTCAATGTGTTAATTTGTTACTATAATGAGCCCGACCATAATTTCGATGAAAAAATGTTACGTTAATTAAAACAGAAAACAATTTGCTAAGAGAAAAATATATAGAAAGTGCTTTAATCACAAGAATATCCACAGTAAATTTGTGTCCAGGTCCTTACAGCATTTCACCTTTTTTGTCAGATTTTCTATTATCACAATGTGGGATAGTTAATAAAAAATGACTAAATGATATTGGCTAGACTATATATCCAAACACGTTAAACAATATATATATATATATATATATATATATATATATATATATATATATGTGTGTGTGTGTGTGTGTGTGTATTATAATTATTTTTTAAAAATATGTTTCCATCGGAACATAAGAGTTCTCATGTTTCAACAACAGAAGTTAAAAACCAACTCTGTTTTATCCTCAAGCGAATTTTGGAATAACTAATCTTGAAATTTATGGGGCTTTATAAGCATATACATTTGTAATATTAATTACATGGAAATGGTGAAACCAGTTATTGCAATAAGGAGCGTAAGGGTGAAAATATTGTATCAACATATTAGTTACTTTCGGAAAGAGATTAACTCAAGGTAGGGTCGGGGTGTCTCTTTTCAAGAGAATGATGGCATCAGTTGACGCATATCGTCTGGTCTGTTTCAACGACAGAGAGTTGTTGGCATTATTGTTACGCCGTTAAATTCGTATTTGTATAGCTTAATTTTTTTTTTCTAAACCAGTCATGGCGACGAATTTATAAGAGGAATCTATCAGGGGATTACGTACAATTGAATGGTATTGTTGATATATCCTAATAGAAGTACACAACAATGTGTATTTATTATCTAAGGTGTATCTAATGTGTATAAATATGAAATAAATTGAAGCTATATATGAAAATATAAGCCGCGAAAAGATAATCGAATAAAATCGAAAACCGCTTAAATCGCTTAAAGGTTTTAGGCAGTTTTGATCAGCATTTCTTTTCATAGTTATCGGTAAGCAATTGGAAATGTAGGACGACATTACACTTAAAATAATGTAGTGGATTCCGAGATGAAATTCCGTCTCCAATGAATGACAAACGCAAGAATTAAATATAAGAAATTAAATGTATTTACACAATAATACAATGGGTAATACTGTTAGTAAATCCAGGAACGCCGTTAGTAGCAATATATATATATATATATATATATATATATATATATATATATATATATATATATATATATATATATATATATATATATATATATATATATATACACACAGTCTCGAAGTAGGACTTCCTTAGAGTCTACGTGCTTGTAACTGTGACTTCTACAAGTGGTTACCTCACACTCCAACTCAATCACAATCTCTGCTCACTCTCCCTATATTCTGACTGACTCTGGGTATTTAACGGCAGCAGTCCAAGTAACACTCTGGTCGAGTCCACTTATATGAAAAAGGGGAGGGCCCCAAAACAAATAATAAAAATAATAATAATTCATTAAGAATTTATTAAATGAAATTTTCAAAACCCTATCAGACAAAAGCGAACATTTCATCAAATCATATCCGAATTCACTGCAGATACCAGCCAGCCCATCAGTCAACGCAAGGTACGGCATACATTCCATGTCATAGGATATCATAGTCATCGACCAGTAAGGGGGGCTATTATTAAATTACAGTAAATCACCTGAATAGAGAACATCGTTATTGGACCGTGTAAGACTGGCGCCATATTGTCTGTTCAAACAACATCAATTTTCAACTGTTTTTTATCCAGACGGTTAAATTTCTGTCTGAAGGAAACAGTATGACCGTATGGCTTCAACTGGACTTCAGGGTGTTGTTGACAACTCTCTTATAGTGCAGGCTTTGTGTTATTGACATTTGCAAGGACCATAGTGACATTGGATTTTTGTCTTGACAGATGAGATATGCTTAGATCTTGTTGCAAACTACTTGCATTCAATAATGCTCGTCATGTTTCCCTGATGGTGGTGGTATGTTCTACGATAGTTCAGACACTCATCGAGTCCTGAGGTCCAGGAAAACCCACCGTCCTGGGTATGACGATAAACTACATCTGTTTCCTCGGTGAGACGATAAACTACATCCAACAGCAAGGCTTTTGATCAGGAGGTTTTGAGGAGCATAGAACTACCTCTTAATTGCTGTTTTCCCAGGGCCAAAGGGGGGCAAAACACTATGAAAGTGTAAAAGTAGGTTTTAGTACCGAGCAATACATTATGGAAAAAAAATTATTACCAGCAATACACTTTTGAAAAGCAAAATATTACCAGCAATACATTTTTGAAAAAAAAAAAAATTAAAATATTACCAGTAATAAAAATCTTGTCGGCATTAAATAACCCGTTGAGGTCGGTATGCCATAAAACTAAACCAAACCAAACCAGGAAAACCCAGCATAATTCCATATATATTATTGAGTTCTCGGCTCACCAGATTAAACCCCATTGTGTAAGTATAGGGCATATTGTAAACATCCCTAAATCCAAATCATCAACGTATTAGGAAATGCAACTCTGTTTATAGACAACTCTGGAACGTATTCATTTTGCAGCAATACGCACTTAAAGGTTTTAGGCAGTTTTGATCAACATTTCTTTTCATGGTTAGCCATAAGGAATTGTAAATGTAGGGCTACCTTACGCTTAAGTAAAATGATAACAATAATATTTATTAAGAATTTATTACTGGAAATATCAATGTCAACTGTTGACAATTATGTATTTAGTTACATAAATAATTAAAAATAATATAAATTTTGATGATATATTCGATTTGTTAGGTATTTTTAATTTTCTCCTTTGTTATTGGCAGCATTTTAGAATACTTTGGTTGCAATGCTAAATTTCCCAAGTTGAACAAACTGGAACTATTTCGTTTACGATTTGTTACCTCTCTTTTCCATTGTTGTTTTTAGATCGCTTTCTTGCAGTCATTTTGATGGGCAATAGCCAAATTTTGAAATTGAGAATGATCTTATTCCATTTCAAAAATAGAGTCTGTAAAAAAGAATATTTTAAATTAATATACGACCAAATATAAAATGCTTTTAACAAAAATACCTTAATGATTTCACTCTAATAATGTAATGATATTCCGCAGACAAATCTACGGTTTATGTTACCTCATCTCATTGAATAGTTACGAACTATAAACCTAAACTGAGATTGAAATATTGTGTAATCGGCGCTAATTTTTGTAAAATGCTTGAATATGATATAATGAATAATTTGCCGTGAAAAAGGCAAATTTCAATTTTTTGTTGAACACGACCCTCATCTGCCGAACGTGACATATATACGCAAGAATTTTTAATATGGCAGATATTACGTCGCCTAAAGAGTTTTTTTTTATCATTTCACCCTAAGTAAGGCAATAAATCTACTAAGATGCAAGGGGTTATTGGATGTGAAAGAATAATAGAAAAAACATTATTAAGGTGAGAGAACAATAAAAGAACAAGAATTAAAAAGACAGAAGTTAATGATTGACATTGCATTTAAATTTTTGGGAGATCAAAGTTGACAGGAAAGCAAGAAATCAAAAGAGAGATTCACAAGCGAGAAGTCTGAGAAAATAAACTGATAGTATAGAACATACGGTTACATTTAGACCTTTTAACTGTAAAATGATGAGACCTAGCTGCTAATCCACTAATACGCTTAAATCCGTAAAGTCCAAGTAGCTAAACAGAAAGCTCATCTGAACAATTACGATGAAAAAATATTTATAGACAAGACATAAGGAAGCTATATAAAGTCTGGGAACGTGACTGAAGACGAGATGTCAAGTTAGAAGCAATAACATCGCAAATTCTTCTTTTGATTTTATCAAGAATCTCTAACTATATAGAAAATACAAGAGACCAGTTTTTGGAGCAATATTCAGTGCATAGGCGAATGGTAGATTTATACATAAGTGAGATAGATTCTAGTGAGATAGATTCTAGTGAGAAAAATTGTCTAACACGACACAGTGAAACAACTTTCCTGGCAGCAGAACTAGCAAATGATTTAATATAATCTTTCCAATGTCTGTAGAAAACGTTAGCCAGAGACCGCACAATGTCTCACTCTCCTGGATGTTGGCATCAGCCATATTGATGAAAGGCAAAAAAACGCTCTCTAAGATGATTAAAAGAGAGTTTTTTTTGGGAGGTGTTAAAATTTAAAAGCAATTTTGTTGCTGTAGTTAACAATATTTTGCAGGTCGTTTTTTAGATTATTCCGACGAATAAATAGATAGAAGAAATTGGAAGACTTTTCTGGGTTTTAGAACAGCGTTTCAGCTGGATTTATCAGGGTGAGGGGAATTGATTGGTGATGCAATCAAGGAAATACCGGGAAAGAAACCACAGAATATCGATCTGTGCTTTAAAAAAAGAAAAATATCGACTGAGCAGATTTATATTTAGCAAAAGAAAGTGTGAAAATAGCTTAGTGTTGGAGATAAAAGAGGAAGTAAGAGCAGCGAATTTCGAGAGATAAACGGCAGAGGTGAAAAGAAGGCACAAAAAGCCCAACTAAACAATGGTGGATTCTTTCCTGGTAAAAAATGATTAATTATCTCTCTATTAATAACATATCCGTCAGCTACGTTTCTATGGCGTTGCATAATACTTCAGGGTTCCTGAGGAGCAATTTAAAACATCCAGTTGAGGCTATCATATATACATACATGCATGCATACATATATATATATATATATATATATATATATATATATATATATATATATATGTATGTATGTATGTATGTATGTATGTATGTATTATTGATAGAAATCTTATAAGTATAAGAAACTATACTCGCTCGGAAAAACCTTCGGTGTCTTGATTTGCAAATTAACAAGCCAATACCAAATGGAAAAAAGGTATAAAAAAAGAAAGAACCAAGAACATATACGTTAGCCGAAAATAATCGTCCAATATGCAAGTCCAAGGCCTAAAGAAAAAAAACCCGATACGAGTGCCCAAAATAACTAAATAAAGTGCTCAATACAATGAGTAGAGCAGATCTAGTTAAAACTAGAGAGCCAGAAAAACCTACCAAGGGTGAAACCTTGGTAGGTTTGTCTGGCTCTCTAGGTTTAACTATATATATATATATATATATATATATATATATATATATATATATATATATATATATATATATATATATATATTCGTAAACGACATTTTAGAGTTGCATTAACCTACGAACCACTCGATGAATGTTATGGCCTTTGTTTTAAATAACTACAATCTGTATAATGTTTTTTTTAATCTGCTAGTACTTTCAACTTTGTTTGCAAAAGGATTTCGCCATTTTATATCATTAATTTTGCGAATCTACTTTTTGTATGAATGACTCATTGTAATATATATATATATATATATATATATATATATATTGCGTTGAACGGATGTCATAATTCGTTGAAAATTGCAACCCTACCGTAGCTAGACTTAACGTTTTTTGAAAGCAACTCGTATTTGATACAAAATGAACAGGGTACCGCCCTTGTCTAAATGATTGTATTTCTCTGTATCCTTGATAACAAATATTATGAATGTATGTATTAGGTTGGTGCAAAAATAATGACGTAATAATGCCGTTTTTTGACGTATTTTTTAACGTCAAAAAACGACATTATTACGTCATTCTTTTTGCACCAACCTAATACTTTAAAAACTTAGTAAATTCCAAAATAAGTTATTCCAAAATTCGCTTGAAAATGAAACAACTATGTTTTAAATTAATTATATAATTGAATCTGAAGTTGTTAGTTTCTGTTTTTGAAACATGGTAATTACTTTGTAGCGATGGAACCATATTTTTAAATCAGTTAATTTATAATATTTATGCTCTGTAAATTTACATTGAGCACTGTTTTGTAAAAATAAAAATATCAATAAGAACACCGGATTATATATCTTACTATTCTTTCTTTTTTTACTATAATAAATATATATATATATATATATATATATGTATATATATTGACCACTAATATTATATATATTCCGATCTACGCCGATTCGTAGTTACGACGCAATGTCCATTAATATTATTTCAACTTATACCGTCTGCCTCGTACATACAACTCAAACGGTTCGGCGGAAGGATACATCGTGAGGCGGAAGAATACGACGTCATACGTCACTAGAGTGAGGAAGGCGTTGTATATTATTTCCTAGTTGTACGCCATATTGGAATGTTGTGTATTCGTTCTCTTTCATTTGTGTTGTATTTGTGAAAACTTACTGCCCTTCATACTGTCTCCCAACCATAGTGTCACATCTTCTGAAGGTGGTGCTTCAAAGAAAAGCAAAGTCATCACTGTGGAAGTGAAATTAGTCATTGTTGAACACTTTGAAAAGGGAGAAACAGTGATGAACATTGGCCAGTTGATTGGCTTAAGTTGTTCGACTCTCGCTTAAAACATGTACATATGTTGTGTTTACTTGTAAGAGATAAGGACGTCTTCTTGTTAGAATATAAGTTGGTGAATTCTCGATGAAAAAAGAAAAACAATCTCCCGTTTGTTTTTCTTTCTTCCCCAAATTTGCTGCTGCTTCTGAATACTGAGAGAGACAAGATCTTAAGCTTCGCCATGTCATCTGCTGTGAGGCAATGACATCACTCACAATAAATATACAAGGAGCTGAACAAAAATGTCATTATATGTATTATATTTATGTCCTTTGTTGTGGAGTCCGAGACGAAAAATCGGTCTCCAATAAATGACAAACGCAAGTATTTAAGATAAGAAATTAAATGTATTTACACAAAATACAAAAGGTAATGCTGTTAGTAAATCCAGGAACGCGGTTAGTATTAATCAAAGATCGCTATATACAGTCTCGAAGTAAACTTCCTTAGAGTCGGGCGTGCTTGTAACTGTGATCCCCAACTCAATCACAATGTCTATGTACTTTCCACTCCGTTCCTCTTCTCTATATTCTGACTGACTGGCGGTATTTAACGGCAGCAGGTCGAGTCCACTTATATCAAAAAGGGGTGGACCCCATAACATCTTTCATATATTTTCTTATTATTTTAACAAATGTCATAGAAAATGTGTTTTTATGGTATAGATTATTATTTTATGAGTGCGTAAGCATAAACCCTTGTGCAAATTAATTGAAATAAGACGAATAATTCCGTTATTATTTACTTCCTTTTCGTATCCCTCCAATGAAACATGACCTAGTGCACATCTTAGTACCTCGTATGTCCATTCCACAAATTCGTTCCTTATAGTTTGACCACAAATTCTTGATTGGATTTAACTCAGGAGAGTTTCTGGGCCAGTCTATAGTACTTTGATTTGTCAGAGTGTTCGTGCAGCGTTACAATTTTCGTACCCTTCCTACAATTTTCGTACAATGTGTTATCTTAGGTGCGTGACGTAAGTGTTTATTCACGGGCAATCGCATTACGACGCATCGTGGGAACGGAAGTCTTATGTAAGCCGGGGACCCCCCTTGTAGTCATTCATAGCTTGTGCAACAATGCGTGGACTTTCAGTCTCACACATTTATGATCGAATGACAAGAACTAGTCAAGATAATTAGAGACTTCTTGTGCTGTATACGATTCGAGTAGACTGATTGTAAGTAACAGGGTCATTGATATCCGAATCATGTCACAATGACCTCACCCAAGACTGACAATGCCGGTTGTTACACAGTGGTCTCAAAACCAGAAACCCGTGTAGCAGAATTTATAGAAAATAGAGTACAATATATATTTTCAAAATAAAAAAAATCCACATTCAACCAAAAACGTTTGCGGTTTATCTTCTTTTTAAAATATATACTTTTCTCTCGTTGGAAAATCTATAAACTCACTATTTACATTATTCGGACTATTGTCCTCATCTTTTGAAGCCAAATTTATTACAACTTTTCGGCCGTTGTACGCTCCGGCCGTCTTCAGGTGGTTGGAATGTCGAACTGAACCCGTTGTTTCGCTCACTGGGGGAGACTGTTGTAGTTCCACGTGCCATGTTTAACGGATGTCAGTTATCAGTTATCTCCTGTTAATTTCCCTCTGAAAGTTCTCCACTGCCTTAACCGGGTATTGAACTCACACTCTTTGGGTTCTGTCAGTGGATCTAATCAACGTCAGTGACAGGACCCAAAGAATGCGAGTTCAATACCCGGTTAAGGCAGTGGAGAACTTGCACTATTCGGTCAGCTACTTCGAGGGCGATCAGCGGCTCTACCAGTTTTTACACAATTAATTAGACGTCCAACACTTTGACTTATCAATATGAAGTCGTGTGGAATCTGCCTGTTGAATTCCTCTGCAACAGATCAATGTGTAGTAACTGCTTTCCCAGACATGAACACTCTTTGGGTCCTGTCACTGGATCTAACTAACGCCTTTATCCACTGTGCCATGTCCTTGAGGACCCAAAGAGTGTGAGTTCAATACCCGGTTAAGGCAGTGGAGAACTTGGAGAGGGGAATTAACAGGAGATAACTGATAACTGACATCCATTAAACATGGCACTTGGAACTAGAACAGTCTACCCCAGTGAGCAAAATAAAGGGCTCAGTTCGACATTCCAACCACCTGAAGAAGGTCGGAGCGTACAACGGCCAAAACGTTGTAATAAATATGGCGACAAAGATGAGGACAATAGTCCGAATAATGTAAAAAGTGAATTAAGAAAGAACAAATTATATATGAATTAAAACTTTAATAATGTTTCTTTAATATGCAAAGAAATACATTGATGGATTTTAACTCTAATGGGTAAATAAACTGTGGAATATTGTACAGATAATTTATTAGCAGCATGTACATTGATAAATTAATGGATATTTTGTGTTTAATATATTTTATTATTTTCTTTTTAAGTACAAATATAGATTTCGCAAATGTGATTATTGTGTGTGTATAAAATGGCACAAAAACCAAGTGAAACGAAAAGGTTTGAAAATGGAGCTGAGTTTTGGAAACGGTTTCTCAACACTTAAGTTGACATTTAAATTTATTTATAACTATATATAGTCCGTGTGACGTTATACAAATCATATAAATCTCAATAACTTCGTTATGAAGTTTCAAAATGAAGTGTGTATTTATACACGACAATATTGCTTCTCAAGTTTCTAACGTTACTCGTGAATATTTTGTGCGTAAAAGATTCACTGGAGAGAAGATAATGGAATGAATACCATGATGCCTGGATCTGAATCCGATCAAAAATTTATCGTTAGTTGTGAAGATAAAATTATTTGAAGGTGACAAACAATATGGAAGCAAAGCAGTTAAAATCATCATGTCGGAAATCTAAGCCGCTGAATCTAAAAAAAAATAACATAATAAATTGATAATAGATTACTGGCTGTTATTGAGAGGAAGGATCACTATATTTAGATGTAAATGCGTCGGGGGCTTACATATGTTTTTGTTATAGGTGTTACTTTATTTTTATGATTTTATTAACTTGTTATTTGAAGTAAAAAGTGATTTCTCTGGTTTTGCATAATAACTTGAGACTGTAGATTTTATAATAAATTTAATAGCCCTCCGAATGATTGGAAACGATTCCTATAGACTCTTTGAAGGGATTCTTGGTAGCCCATACCTTAAAGAAATACAAAAAATGTACTCATAAGTACACTTCACACCTGACGAACGGCTTTATCTATGTAAAATATGTTTTTTTTTTAATTGCTCAGTGGAAAATGTTATGATGACATTTTTGACCTTAGGTCTCTGGGCGGGAACTGGCACAAAATGAGCATACATCAGAAATCAAAGGAAATAATAATAATAATAATAATAATAATAATAATAATAATAATAATAATAATAATAATAATAATAATTTGGATATAATAATAATAATAATAATAATAATAATAATAATAATAATAATAATAATAATAATGTGGCTCATGGGAACATCAGCAATCGATGTTGTAGTTGGAGCCCTCGGATTGGTTGAAAAAGATTCCAATAGACTCATTGAAGGGATTCCTGGAAGTCCATGCATTTAAAGAAATACAAAAAATTGTACTCACAAATGCAGCCCACACCTTACGTAGGACTTTATCTATGTAAAATATGTGTGATATTAGGTGTTTTTTTTTATTTTTGTTTTGTTTTTTCTCCTCAAAAAATGCTCAGTGGAAAATGTCATAATGCTATTTCTGAACTTAGATCTCTGGTTAGGATCCGGAAACAAATGAATATACACCAGAAATCAAATCAAATAAAATCATAATAATAATAATAATAATAATAATAATAATAATAATAATAATAATAATAATAAGTAAATTTACAGCAAAGAGGTGGAAAATACCGTTCACATTATTAACCCTTGTAGGATGCTTTCGCAGAAATAATACAACAATCGCCATGATAAAGTTTTCACTCGTCTACATTGATGCGACTGTGTGAAACAGACATGAAGTCGATAAGAAATGATACCGCCAGAAGCCAAAGAAGAAGATCGAGCACGACCAAGTCAAGACATTTTGAGATTTCAACATCTAAACATGATTCGCCATTGAGGTCACTAGATTAGACATCACCGACGTAAACAAATAAACAAGACAATGTCTCTTCATCGATCTGGTTTCTCCCGGTGAAAAAAAAAACTGAGTGAAGTTGTAAGAATTTGGCACGTTCATGCCTCCATTGTCTATTAAGGGGTTGTCTGCAACCGAAATTTAAATCCTACATTAAGAAAATCGGAATAAAACCTCGTATCCTGTCACTTCAGAAGTTTGCATTGCTTGACACTGTAAATATTCTGGGAAAGGTGTTCTCTGAGGTTATACGTCTTGAATGAGAATACGCATAATGCAAGAACTCTGGTTAAAAGCAAAGACCGTGAGAAGATAATAACAATAATATTTTCATAGTATTTTGAGGTAGAAAGGATCTTTAAGAAGTGAAAATACTTTTGATATGACGTAATAATAATAATAATAATAATAATAATAATAATAAAAATTCAAAATGGAGTTTTAAATGGGCGTAGAGTTGCAAGTACAGTACAATACACCGGCTGAAACTGCAAAATACTTTTAAAAGACAGCAAAGACGAATGCAACCGACCAGATACAGAAGCTATGGCAAGATAAACCGCTTTATGGGCAATACTCTGTCCGTACCAAACAAGCTGACGTAGACAAAAGCCGTACCCATCAGTGGCTACGCAGTGCAGGGTTGAAAGCGGAAACTGAAGGTTTTATCCTTGCTGCACAGGACCAATGCTTGCTAACTAGGAATTATCAAGCACATATACTAAAATATTGTGTCAGCCTAAAATGCAGATTCTGTGATAAATATCCAGAAACAATTGATAATCTTGTATCAGATTGCTTGATATTGGCACCCACTGAATATAAAACCCGGCATGACAGAGTGGGCTAATATCTGCACTGGAAAATCTGAAACTTCTACGGGAAGGAAACTGAAAGAAAATGGTATGAACACCACCCAGAGCCGGTTACGGAGATAGGACCTGTTACAATTCTATGGGACTACACAATTCACACTGACAGAACAATCAAAGCCAACTGCCCAGATATTGTTATTAAAGACTACAAACAAAAAATTACCTCCTTATTGATATGACAGCAATGTATCTTTGAAGATATTCAAAAAGCTATCAAAATACAAGGACCTTGAAATAGAAATCTCAAAAATGTGGCATATGGGAACATCAACAATCCCTGTTGTAGTTGGAGCCCTAGGACTGGTTGGAAAAGATTGCAGTAGACTAACTGAACGGATTCCTGGAAATCCATGCCTCAAGAAGATACAAAAAATTGTTCTGACAAGTACAGCCCACACTTTAAGAAGGGCATTATCTATGTAATATTTTTAATTTTTTTTATTTATATTTGAGGTAGAAATACCTTATTTTTTGTCAGTGGAAAGTTTCATGATGCCATTTCTAACCTTAGGTCCCTGAGCGGGACCCGGAAAGAAATGTGTAAACGCCAGAAATCAAAGAAAATAATAATAATAATAATAATAATAATAATAATAATAATAATAAGTAAATTTACGACAAGCAGGTGGAAAATACTGTTCACATCATTAAACTTTGTAGAATGCTTTTGCAGAAATGGCGATTGTTGTATAATCGCCATCATGAAATGGCCTTTAATTTGCTTTGGCGTCTATGTAGGAATTATGGAATTGAAGTTGACGAGAAATGGTACCGCCACAAGCCAGAGAAGGACATCGAGTACGACCAAGTCAAGGACTTGTGGGATTTCAACATCTGAACAGGCGGCATTCTTGAGGCCACCAGATCAGACATCACTGTCATAGACAAAGAAACAAGAAAAAAAGCCACCTCATAGACGTGGCTCTCCTGGGTAATCATACTATCAAGGTCAAAGAAATTCCCAACAAACCGACCTCCAGATTGATGTTGGTAGAATATGGAACGTTCAGGTAACTATTATCGGAGTTATCATTGGAGCGTTGTTGTTTGCAGCACCGAGAAAAGCAAAACAATGCCTCGTGCCCCATCGCTTCAGGGGACAACGTTGATTGTCGTAGCAAATATTCTACGTAAGATGATGTATGAGGTCATTTGGCTTTAAAGAAATCACACATAATGATCACTGGTCGAACATCACTACCAAAACCACAGCTACCACAATAATTAATAATGGCGCCTCTTTTGTCTGCTATTTTGATGACGTCATCACTGGCAAGACGACAGGAAGTAGTAAGGTTCTTGCAGCTTTTGTTACTGTTTAACTTGAAACTCTCTCTTATGCCAATCTGACAGTCTAATGGTATCTACACATGTCAGAATAAAAGAACATAAAATTCTTCAAGGAACATGACATTCAAATCGCATCCAGATATTTAAATATTTGGTGGAGTGGGTGGGTGGGTTGTTTGTTTTGTTTTATGGCATATCAAAACCTCAGTGGGTCATTTAATGCCAACAAAATATTGAAATAGATTCATAGCGATAGTTTGGTAAAAAAAAAGTGTGTATATATATATAGATATATATTTGAACCATTTTTCAATTACTCATATTTTTGAGTACAATCCAACTTCTTTTAGGAAATTTTCAATATTGGATGGTTTTATTTTCGTAAAAAGTTTTTTTTTTTTTTTAAAAATCCTCACTTGGTTTGGTTTTGTTTTGTTTTACGGCATATCAACCCAAATGGGTCATTTAATGCCGACAAAACTTTTATTGCTTGTAATATTTTGTTTTTTTCAAAAATCTATTTCTGGCAATAATTTTTTCCTTCAAAAGTGTATTGCTGGTAATATTTTTTTTCGAAAAAGTATTGCTGGTAATATTTTTTACTCAAAAATGTACAGCTGGTAATATTTTTTTCAAAAATGTATTGCTGGTAATAGTTTTTTTTCTTCAAAAATTTATTGCTGGAAATAATTTTTTACAAAGTATTTCTGGTATTAAAACCTATTTTTATAATTTCATAGTGTTTTTACTCCAGTTTTGGGGTTAACTATTTGACCATAACTGGGACCCTAACAGGTGCTATCACCCCGGGTCAGGGTGGACCTAGGAACACCAGCAATTAAGAGGTGGTTCCACGCTCCTCGAAACCTCCTGATAAAAATCCTTGCTGCTGGACGTAGTTTATCGTCTTACGCAAGATGCTCTGGTGGCGCGGGTAACAAATTTTATCAATGCAGTAAAAATGGTTACATACATATTCGTTTTCACTGCAATAATCAGATCGAGTTATCTTGAAAAAGAGGGGATTTTTTTCACTGAACGTTCTTATTTCTGAAAAACTCTCCTTATTCCAACGATAAGATGTAGGTTCCACTCGAGCAGGTTCTTTCTACGAAACGACCCCCAAGACAATGTTTCCCCGACCACTATAATCTTGACCTGTTCAAGTTTAGGGTTAAGCCGTTATCTCCCCCACGGCTTATCAGAACGTTTATCAGAACAATTGCTATGAAAGTATTTATAGAAAAGACACAGGGAAGCTACGTTACGGCGGTGGGAAAGTGACTGAAGCCGAGATACCAGGTCTGGACCAATAATATTGCAGATTCTTCATTAAAATGATTAAGTCACTTGATATCATTAAATATCATCAATCACAAAAATGTTCACGGGTAGATGTAGAGAGAACGCCACTTGTCAGCTATTTTGTCTAATATGCTACAGTGCTGAGAATGTGGGCGATAATGAAAAAGATATCTGACAGAATACAAAAGATAAAGTCACAAGCACATGAGAGATTCATCCAGAGATTCAAGGGATTATCCATTGCAGTTGGAAGATTTTTCTCGGATGTAATCACTAAAGCTATACATATGTATCCTATAATCTTTTCGGCAGTGAGAAAGACAGCCTGGGACAGAGAAATCATTGTTATCGATTGAAGAATTTAAATTAATTTAGCAAAGTGCTAAGTTAGCTGGATAACATTACAAGAGAAGACATTCTAAGCTACGAATAGTGGAGAAAGAAAGGTTGAGAGGAGTAGCTATATTTTTTTGTTTTTTTTTAACTTGTTTATTGGATTTCTTTTGACCAGTATAGCCTCTCTAAACGCTGCCAAAAGATTTCGGGTTCATAATGAAAAGTGGCGGCCAATGATCAATTAGGTCATCATAAGTTTAAGGCATTTAAATCATTATGGCTATGTGGTAAGCCATATCGTAAACAGGAAACAAAGGAAAAGCATTTACTCCTGTTCAAGAAGCATGAACGGAATGCTATTGCTTAATTACGTCATTCTATTGTTTGATAATAGCTTTTTTCCTTCAACCGTGAGAGCTAACATCATGTGTGTGTAAATATAAGTGTGGATATAAACTAAATAACGAGATATTAGCAACTATATATATATATATATATATATATATATATATTAATTTTTTTTAAATATAATTCTTTCGCTACATAAATAAAAACAAAAATACTAAAGAACACCGAATTATTTACTTAACGTGCCCTATTTTTCTACATACCTGCACACACACACGTATTAAGACATTTTTTATGTTTATACGTTCTTTTTATAGATACAAATGTTTAAGTAAATGCTCTGCTTATAATAAACAATATTAATAACATTTGCCGGCTTGAATGTCCGATAAATTTTAATAGAAAATATGCGTCCTCCGACAGGAATCGAACCTGTATCCTATACGGAACCGTCACATAGCCTGACGTGCTTTACCGATTGAGCCACATTTCTGTTAGCAAGTTCGATTTTAAAATAAAATTGACCTTCCTGCCCGCAACGCTCATCTGTGGCTTAATTGGTAAAAGCACGCCAGGCTATAGGAAGTTTCCGTATAGGATACAGGTTCGATTCCTGTCGGGACCGTCATATAGCATGACGTGCTTTTACAGTATTGTCTTTTGGAAAGCGTTTATTTAGGCAGCAAGACTTTCTTTTCAATATATTGATAAATATATTTATTGTTTCACACAAGCACTTCACCCTCTATGAGTGAAGTGCTTGTGTGACCATTATAGGAATTTAATGTTATATAGTATTGCCCTTACATAAGAACACTCTTTTTTTTAATAAAAAATTCTTCAGAACACAAAATCATTTACCACCGTTTCTCTCTGCTGCGGGTTACGAGCTAATCTGATAGATAGATAGATAGATAGATAGATACATAGATAGATAGATGAACAGGCTTAGATAGATAGATAGAAACAGTGAGATAGAGAGAATGGAAAAGTGAGATAGATAGATAGATAGATAGATAGATAGAAAGAAAGAAAGGAACAGTGAGATAGAGAGAACGGAAAAGTGAGATAGATAGATAGATAGATAGATAGATAGATAGACAGATAGATAGATAGATAGATAGATAGATAGATAGATAGATAGATAGATTTTTCACTCTCAAATGAAGAAATAATGGACGGATTTTCTAATATCTACTCTGGTCTGGAAAGACATTTTTAATATTTGCATCAACATCATCTAATCGGCATTTATTCATTGTTCTCGATATAGCTCTGGTGACCACACCTAATAGTCGACCTAAACACAGGTGCGATTGCTGCTCCACCCACGTTAAAATGAGGAAATTTGAACTAAAAGTTCGAAATTCTAACCTAGGTCTAGAACAGATGATTAGGTTTGTTTTACGGCATATCAACCTCAATGCGTTATTTAATATCGATAAAAATTTATTGCTGGTAATATTTGTTTTTTCAAACATGTATTGCTAGTAATATCTTTTCTTAAAAAAAATCTATTTTTGATAATATTTTTTCAAAAAAGTGTTGCTGGTAAAAAAATTTTCTCAAAAATGTATAGCGGATAATATATTGATGGTAAATTTTTTTTTTCTTTTACAAAATATTTCTGGTATTAAGACCTATTTTTACACTTTCATTGTGTTTTGACCCCAATTTAGGGGTTAAAATATTTGCCCATAGTTGGATCCCTAACAGGTGCTACCACCCTGAGTCAGGGTGAACCTGGGAACATCAGCAATTAAGAGGTGGTTCCACGCTCCTCAAAACCTCTTGATCAGAGGTTTTTTTTGTCTTACCCATGACGCGGATGTAGTTTATCGTCATACCCAGGACGGTAGAACAGATGAACCACATGGAAAAATGAATGCATGGGTATGTGTGTTATTCTGACAAAAGAAATTGTCTTCAAGTTAAAAATATAGCAAATCTTCCAGTCATAAATTTAATAGGTCCTCCATTGAAACTTTGGGGCTGCAGCAATTCACTTCAAATGTGGCCAAGAAACCATGACACAGCTAATTACACTAGAGTCAAAAAGCATCATACTTTTGAAAAGAAATATGACGGGAACAGAATTTCAATCTGAAAATATTTTAATAAATAAATGTTTTCTATTAAATTATCAAAATGGTTTAATTCTTTTTGATACTATAAAGTGATTTGTTTCCATTCTCTCTCCCTACCATAAGGCGAGGCAGTTTATTACTTATCTGAACGACTAAGGAATAAACATTATGGATTGACGAGCTCAAAGTCCTGACATGACTCCCATAGAAAACTTATGGAAGACTTTAGGACAAAATGTCATCCATCAAATGTCGAAGATCTATAAGAAAAATTGCAGGAGGAAAGTACTAATGTTTCAGCTGACGAATGTTAAAATTGAGTGAAATCCTGTGGACAACATTTTGCAGCATGTGATTCAAAAGAAGGATCTTAGCAGTAAATATTGATAAGACATTTTGCATTTTGTTATCCAATTATTTTTTTTTTATTATAAACATGATATTTGAGTGAAAAACTAAATGAATCGTGGCTCTCTCTCTGTATCATTCCAAATGATTTACAGGTTCAAATCACAACTGAACCGCCATTTGTCTATATTTAGTGAAAATTTCAGAAAAATTGGATTCATATTTTTTTTAAATATATAGATGTCTTAATTTTTACTTTTAAATTATTCCTTGCTCGTCCAGATAAGCAATAACCTGCTTTGACTTATGGAAGGGAGCATTATCCTGCATGAACACAGGATTTTCATACCCAGAATATTGTAATACCGGTACATGTTCTAACAAATTCTTGTACATAGCAGTATTGACTCTATTATATAAGCGTACAAGAGGTGACGTATCCAGACTTGAAAACATGCCGAAAACAATCACGCTGCCTCTGCCAAACTTGACTGTCTTCTTGATGAACTTTGAACTCAAACTTTTGCTAATTCGCCTTCTTATATACTGTTTTCCCTCAGAAAGAAATACATTAAATTTACTTTCATCACTGAAAAAATACTGTTCTGATCACAATCTGATTGTTTGCCAATTCTAGTTTTGCAGCCCTATTTCTTGCAAACGTCTAAATTAGCGTTGAAATTTCTCATGAAATGCCTGTCGCAATTCGAAAACGTTCCTTCAGTGTTAGGCGTTGATCGATCCTCTCTTCTCTGGCCGTTGTTTTCCTTGGTCTGCCCTCCCCTTTGTTTTCCTGTCGCAGTTTGACGACATCAGCTCTTAGAGACTTGTTAACTTTTCGACGGTTCGCCATGTTGGAAAATGACTCAGCGATGATAAACAATCTTTAACTTAAACTCGCTTATCAGAAATTCGGATTATGTGCGTTATTCTCAGGTATTTCCCGATTTGATGCTTAATTTTGAACACTTGATATTTAAGCAAAAATTTAAATGAATCATGGCGCTCTCTCTGTATCATTCCAAATAACTGAGAGATTTAAAGCACAACTGAACCGCCATTTGTCTAAATTTAGAGAAAGATTTCAGAAAAATTGCACTTATATTTTTGGAGATATCGAAGTTTTTATTTTTGTTCCTTAATTTTAGACGCTACTATAGATCAAATATGCGTCGGGGTCAGACAGAATGATAAGATAAAGAACAAATAGGAAACGTTTATTAATCCAAATATTATCTGTCTATATTTCTGAGATGAAGTATTATGTACATTATTTACATTATTCGGATTATTGTACTCATCTTTGTGGCCATATTTATTCACAACGTTCTAGTTCCACGTGCCATATTTAATGGATGTTAGTTATCAGCTATCTCCTGATAACTGATATCTTTCCCTCTGAAAGTTCTCCACTGCCGTAACCGGGTATTGAACTCACACTCTTTGGGTCCTCTCATTGGATCTAACTAACGCCTTTATCCATTGTGCCACGTGTCCTTGAACAGTCTACCCCAGTGAGCAAAATAAAGGGTTAAGTTCGACATTCCAACGACCTGAAGAAGGCCGGAGCGTACAACGGCCGAAACGTTGTAATAAATATGGCAACAAAGATGATTTACTTTCATCACTGAAAAAATACTGTTCTGATCACAATCTGATTGTTTGCCAATTCTAGTTTTGCAGCCCTATTTCTTGCAAACGTCTAAATTAGCGTTGAAATTTCTCATGTCCAAATAATGTAAATAATGTAATCCAAACGTGTTTCACTTTTATTAAAGCTTCATCAGAGAATGAGATGTGGAGAAAAAGAAGAAAGAAATTCTGGTATTTTCACTTTGAGTTGTTTGATTTTCATTGGTTAATCATGTTTCACGTGACTTGTTAACAATGCGTTAGTGTAATTTGAAGAGTTTCGAAATCAAATAGAGACGACACATACATTTGAAATTTCAAGAAATTATCAGATTTCAACTCTAACAGAGAAACCATCAATATTGCTTTATGTGTGTCAGTGTATGTTGATGCGTATATATCGTGATGGATATGTGTACGTTGGCGTGTGTACGTGTGACTGTGAATATATTAGTTTTTTTTTTTAAAATAATTCCGTTGACCTAAATTGAAGAACGGAAGTTTTCACCAGACGCAATAAGGATCGTCTGAGTCAAAGATTGAGGATGGGAGGGGAGAGCAGAGATATCTTTGCAAAAAGCATGACTTGATTAATTTATTTAACGTCGATTGAATCGAGGCACTGCATTATCAAAAGTTTTAATCACGCCTATACTCCCAGACCCATATGTACGCACACAAACAGGCACATATACATGAATACACCTTGATATACGAAACTTATACTCATATATACATGCATATATATATATATATATATATATATATATACATACATAAATACACACACACACACACACACACACACACACATATATATATATATATATATATATATATATATATATATATAGATAGATAGATAGATATATAGATATAGATATAGATATAGATAAGGGCATGAAACCCAGGGTCAAAAACTCATGTCAACACAACTAAGTACATATATATATATATATATATATATATATATATATATATATATATATATATATATATATATACTGCGTGCCAAATTATTATCAAGATAATTTTTTTGTAATATTTCAAAAACCGTCCTATCAATTCACACAAAATTTTGGACGGTTTTTGAAATATTAGAAAAAAGTTATCTCGATAATAATTTGGCACGCAGTGTGTAAATATATATATATATATATATATATATATATATATATATATATATATATATATATATATATATATATATATATTACAATGAATCATTCATAGAAAAAGTAGATAGTAAAGTTAATAATATAGAATCGTCCTACCCAGGACGCCCGTTGGGGTTTTATCCCTCTGCAGAAGTGCAATCGGCGTATTCTACAGCCCCAGTCGACAGAACGTGGGACGATTGGACTGCTCAGTTTACTATAACTTATGGCCTTTACTTATATGTGCAATTATTACAGTATCGCTTTCTTTTCTTAAAAACAAACAAACAAAAAAGCGAATTCTAAAGTGTCTTGTTTATGAGATTGTCACGAGCCGAAAGTCAGTTTATTTTTGTACGTTGAATTAAATATTCCGCTGGCATTTTAGAAACGAGTCTAATTTTGATTTCTATCGGCAGTTCTTGCACCAATAAGATCATAATTGGATATCGATCTCTGTCTAAAAATCACCAGTATCTTCAAAGATAATTCAGTCTTGCCGATCTGAATTGGAGAAAACGAATAATAGATTGGAATGTGCGGCTGGGTGTGGATATGTGTGTTATTAGCTTTGATATCATAATTAGGTCTCAGGACAGGAAAAAAATTAGGATGTGAATTATTTTGTGGAACCAGCTTTCTTATTCGTTTGTTTTCAGATTATTACATCTATCTATCTATCTATCTATCTATCTATCTATCTATCTATCTATCTTTGTTTGAGTTACTCGGAAAAAGGTGAAGAAAGTGTCCAAAAATCCCAAACTCAAAACTTAACATAGCAAAAGTTTGTGATCCGAGACTGTCTTGTTGATCACTGTTATATGGTAAAAACTAAAAAAAAAACTACTTATTTCTGAGCACATTTGTCTGCCTATATGGCTACCTAATCCTCTCTTATAGATGCCTGATCAACTTGCATAGCCCACCTGTATGTCACATTTGCCGGAGGCGAATTCCAGTCGAATTCATTATATTCACTTACGTGCTAATACCCTTGGGAAAAGCATGAATCCTCTTCTTCTCCCCTCCCACCGCAGCTATGGGTTATTAGCAGGACAGACCGGGTTCTTGGATGGCAACTGGTCTATCGCAGAAAGAAATGGCAACCTACTGTGAGAAAAAATCTGCCTCGTCAGTCATCGATACATTATCGCCTAAGCGTGTATCACGCATGACACATAACTGAATACAGACATATGTCCTCCGCTACATAGAATGTGTAGCGTGACTTACCAGAGGGGTCTGTTGTTGACACAGATAACAGGTATCCATTTCATCAGAACAGATCTGTGATTTCTTTCGTCTGGAGTTTGTTCTTTGGTCTAGGAGCAGGTCCCAGGTCCTTGTGTAAGTGGGTCCTTTGATCTTGAGGCAGGTCGCAAGTCCTTGTACGAGTGTCTTTCATCTACGTCTGTCCATTTGTGTCTCTGAGACCTCAGCATCTGTGTACTTTTATGTAAAGAGAGATAACCTTTATCACCAACCCAACAATCTTGTGCAAATGGCAGACACAGAAATAAACCTGCAGGAACAAAGAGTCAAAGGAAAGCAATAATTATTTGAAGTTGCGAAAGATGTCTTCCAAAAGGTAAACAAAATATTCAGCAACGGGAAACTTCGATAGAAACATACAAAAGATTGCTGAACTGCTATATAATATCAATCTTCCTATATGTCAGTTAATGTTGGACAATTTCCCCGCAGATGAAGAAGAGATGAGTGCTGAAAATACCATGAACAGTGCATGTAAGCAACGAGCAAGCTGGGAAACGTTTTAACAGATAACAGAAAATGTAACACCGAAGTCCAAAGGGACATTGGAATAACGAAAGACGCTTTACAAAAGCTAAGCAATGTATTAAGAAACAGGAGAAATTCTTTCGAAACAAATAAAGTTGATCTGTTTGTACTATCAGTCTTCTAATATATCAGCGAATGCTGGACAGTTTACTTACAGGTGAAGAGGAGACTTCAAGCAACCGCGGTAGTTCTACAGAAGAATACTGAGAATACTATGGATGGAGGAGAGAGTTATCAATAATAATGTTCTGACTTTGAATCCAGGGTTATCTCTCTTTAACCCCTTCTCTAGACCTTCTTTCCCATAATGCTGCTTCCATTTTTTTTCAATGGGACTTCCTTTTGGTGAGGTGTGAGCAAATTTTAATTCTGAAAAGAAAAAAGTTGAAGTGCTAAAGAATATCAATTTTCCTATACGGTAGACAATGCTGGAA
Organism: Acanthosepion lycidas; assembly: GCA_963932145.1. Classification (NCBI taxonomy): domain Eukaryota; kingdom Metazoa; phylum Mollusca; class Cephalopoda; order Sepiida; family Sepiidae; genus Acanthosepion; species Acanthosepion lycidas. Next base: position 12,990,563 of record OZ010607.1, on the reverse strand, counting down.
AATTTCCTTACAGGTGAAGAGGACCCTTGAAACAACAGAGATGTAATTCTACAGAAGGATACTGAGAATACCATGGATGGAAAATGTGAGCAATGGGGAAGTTTTAGTCTCAGCCTAATCATATCTATCTATCTATCTATCTATCTATCTATCTATCTATCTCAGCCTAATCATATCATATCTATCTATCTATCTATCTATCTATCTATCTATCTATCTATCTATCTCAGTCCTTCTTATCTATCTGTGTGTGTGTATGTATAAGTATATTAATATATATATATATATATATATATATATATATATATATACCTGTGTGTGTATGTATGTATAAGTATATTAATATATATATGTATGCCTATCTATCTATCTATCTATCTGAAATTGCTTAGTTCTGCTGCAGAAGATATTTCCAGCGATCACATATATGAGTGCTCTATTTTTAATTCTTTTTAAAACAGCTTTTTCAAATACACAAAAAATAACAATTTCACACTGAGCGTTTCTTCAAAATGGGACACTGCTTATTAATAACGCGCCCTAGAATTATTGTGTTTTGACGTCTTCCAAATAATTTCATTCTTATCTATCTATCTATCTATCTATCTATCTATCTATCTATGACATTATATTATATATCTATCTATCTATGACAATATATTATCTATCTATCTATCTATCTATCTATCTATCTATCTTCTTTTTTAATCATTGCATCCCTAGCAAGGCAATAAAGCCAACGGGTCGCAAGAGTTTACTGAATGTTAGAGAATATGAGAAAAAAAAGCTACTATTAGGGAGAGAAAACAATAAAAGAACAAGAATTAAGGAGACAGAAGATAACTATTGACATTGCGTTTAAATGTTTGAAGGCCAAATTTGACTGGGAAGAAAGAAGCCGGAAGAGCGTTCCACAAGCGAGAAGTATGAGAAGAGAGACGGTTAGCATAGAACTTACGGTTACATTTACATTACATTGGAGATTCTTCTTTGAATTTTATCAAGAATCTCTCTGTCTCTCTGTCTCTCTCTCTCTGTCTCTCTCTCTCTCTCTCTCTATATATATATATATATATATATATATATATATATATATATATATATATATATATTATAGTGTGCAGCTTATATTTTATATTATAAAGAACAATTTATACAAACAATTAAATAGTAATGTTAATGTGATTAATGGTGAAACCACTTCGCTAACAAGATTTAATGGGACATTAACTTACTATCAATTCCTTGAATGATAAGATCCTTATATTCGAGTTGTCAGATGAATGACACATGCCAAGTACTTTCGACAATTTCAAATTATCACCTTCAGGGCACTATTAATCGCATTAACATTGTTATTTAATTCTTTGTATATATTGTTTCTTTATTATATATATATATATATATATATATATATATATATATATATATATATATATATATATATAAATTTGCTTAATTCTGCGACAAAAGACTTTTGCAGTGATCCCTTATTTGGTGTTTGAGTTAGTAAAGAACAAAGCTCAACATGAACTAAATCGTTTTGGATCGATACTTTGGTGCAAAGTGTGAAATACAAAGTAAATTTTGATAAATAGAAGTCACCAGGGGCTAGAAAACATTTAACTGGAGTTCTCTCAGTCCTAATCGAATTGCTTTTAGTGATGTCGAAAGAGTACTGTATTTGAGGTCACTGTCGAATCAGCAGATCAATACTTGACGTGCCATGTATTCTCGTCAGAGAAATTCACCCCAGGTCAGTGTTTCCAATTGACTGTTACCCGAGCAAAATAGATAATCGTGAAGAATTTTAGACTTTTTGCTTATTTCCATATTAAGGGATTATCAAATGACTTTTTTGTTTTTACTAATGGTTGAACTTAACTCAGCACTGATTTGTTCAGAGTTCTAACCAAACCGATGTCACTTGGATGAATGGAATTTTGATACTGGTGTAAAATAATAAAGGAAATCGCTAGAAATAGCGGAAGTTGGGGCGATAACTTAGTAAGATGCAGATAATTACATTGTTGAAATAGGACGGATCTGGTCGGCGTGGAAGCAGACAACAACTGAAGCGGTCCGATTCGTTGCGGCTAACATCTGTTCATAAATGTTATAATTCTGCCATCGACTGTCAATTCAGCTTTGAATGGTCTCCTTATTTTTGGAGGTATTTGAACGATATCAAAGTATGCATATCTCTAAAAAGACATTATAACCATGCCGAATAATCTATTACATATATATATATATATATATATATATATATATATATATATATATATATATATATATATATATATATTTATTTATATATTAGGTTGGTGCAAAAATAATGTCGTTTTTTGACGTTCAACTTCAAAAGAAAAACGACATTATTTTTGCACCAACCTAATATATATATATATATATATGTATGTTTCATTAAATAATATAGACAAGTTTTGTCCATTTATTTTATGTAAATTCTTTTTATGTCGTCTGATAAGCTTAATAACATTATCATTAAAAGAAGAAAGAAAATCACAATATTGATACATATTTTTTTAATTCTATCTAAGCTTTCGGCTTACATAAGCCATTATCAAAGATGACAATTACATTACAATATATTAACCACTACACGGACAAAACAATAATGATAGTCTGTTTATGTTTGCATGGAAGATTTCCAAGGAACGACAAACTCATGTATACGAGACACTGGAAGCGAAAATCGCACCGCTGCTCATGATGTCACACATGACCACGCGAGAGTGAAAACGAGAAGTATTAAGTATGGGATGCCGTTGGTGTAAACCAATGGCTTCTGTTATAAATTATAGGCATTGGTCTATATTATTTTCTGAAACATGCATCAATGAAAAAATGCTGCCTAAATACACACAATTTAAATTATATATATATATATATATATATATATATATATATATTCGACTCTCCTGTCGTATTCAACGTATGAGGGTCAAGCAGCTCAGTTCCAAGGAACCGACAGCCCGATACCAGCACATGTGATATATATATATATATATATATATGTGTGTGTGTGTGTGTGTGTGTGTGTGTGTGTGTGTGTGTGAAAATATATAGAAGATAGGAAAGAACTCGTTCGGTAAATAATCCAAAGTTCTTTTTGTTATTATTTGTTATTATTTGTTATTATTTTTTTATTTTTATTATTTTTGTTATTATTTTTAAAAAACAGTGCTCGATGCAAAAGTAGACCCTAAATAATTGCTCTAGCCGTTACCATAGTAATTTTAATTTTAATAATGAATATGCTTATAAAAACGCGTAAATTTCAAGAATTAGTTATTCAAAAAAATTTCGCTTGAAGATGGAACAGAGCTTGGTACTTATATTTTTCTCGCCGGAGTCAATCCTTCGCCCTTGCATGGAGTATTGCTGCCATATGTGGTCTGGGCCCCTTCTATTTGTCTCAAATCCAAAGAAGGATATGCAATGTAATTGGCCCTGATCTGGCATCTCGTCTGCAGCCGCTCTCTCACAGACGTGTAGTTGCCTCCCTCTCTCTTTGTTACAAATACTTTCACGGTAACTGCTCTGTTTCGCTGCTTTCGCTGGTTCCCAGACTTCATGAATATGAGCGTTCAACTAGGCTGGCATCTCGCTCCCACCCTTTCACTGTCGAAATTGTTAAATGTATCCGTCTCTTCTACTCCAATAGCTTCATGTCTCGCACTTCTTCCCTGTGGAACTCCCTCCAAATTTCTTGTTTTCCTAGCTATAATCTCCAACTATTCAAATCTAACGTCAATCGACGTCTCCAGGTGCCCTGATCTATCCCCTAACCTTCTCTTCATCCTTTCCTCTGTCACTCATCCTTGTTCTCGCTCCAACTTAGTAACCCCTTGCGTGCTATTGGCTTCCTGCCTTGCTTGGGGTCGAATGCTTGAATATATATATATATATATATATATATTAAGAAATATACTCTTAAGGTGTGCTATATTTATAGGATAAAATACTCAATATCAGAGATAGAGCGTGTGTAAATATAAAAATGAACACTGAAGTCAACAGGCTGTCTCATGCTAGACGCAATCGTCAGGCTGCCTTTATATATATTAGGTTGGTGCAAAAATAATGACGTAATAATGTCGTTTTTTGACGTATTTTTAACGTCAAAGAACGACATTATTACGTCATTATTTTTGCACCAACCTAATATATATATATGTATATATATATAGAGAGAGAGGGAGAGAGGGCGCACCTCGACGTCGTGTAATGGCTGCCATCTGCCTTGACGATCCGCTTGAATAACAGATAACCTTTTTCTAATATTTCAAAAACTTTCCAATCATTACACACAAAATTTTCACACAATGTTGGTAACACTAACCTGCACAATCACTAAGATTTTCGTACTGATCTGCGCAATGTAAACAAACTGGCGCCATATTTGTTATCAGCACGGTAATTTGAGCGTGCCAAATTATTAGAAAAGTTTAGTAAAATTCCCAGAATTGAGCAAACAAAACGTTTATTAATGTTGCACATGAATGTTTATGATCAAAAGAAGCTAATAAATAAGATAATCAAACAAATAATAACAGATACAAACAAAGGCACAGTTTTAAACAAATTAATAGGGAATGGGCTTTTCCTGTTTTGAAATTTCTTGAAGAAGTCGACGATCCATAGAATTTGTTAATTGTAGGATGTCATCTGCTGTAATGCAGCGAGATATGTCAAGAATTGCTTCCCACAACTCAGCGTTGCTCCTGAATTGTCGTCCGTTGGCGTACAGTCTTCGCTTCATGATGTTCCAAAGGTTTTCGATTGGGTTCAAATCTGGAGAATTTGCTGGCCACTTCATTTTTCGAGGTCCATCGAAGCCTGTTTCAAATATTCAGTAGTCTTGTGAGCAGCATGTGAGGGAGCATTATCTTGCATAAAAACAATGGCCCTTCTGAAGGCAACTCTTTGCCTTTTCATCCACGGTTCAAGATGTTCCTTCATAAACGCTATGTATGCATTAGCAGTCATTTTGACGCCATCTGGTACTCTCTATGGGCCCACTGATGTTTTTTCCAATAATACCACCCCAGATCATTATGCCTCCACCGCCTTGTTGGCGTCTCAAACGCTGATGGCGATTCTGTCCGTTCATTACCCAGCCTTTACACCATCTATATGGCCCATCAAGTGTTGCTCAAGTTTCGTCTGTGAACAAAACTTTAGAGAAGTCAATCTTCATATTGTCCTCGGCCCATTTCAATCGATTTTGAATGTGATTTCTCGTCAACAGAGGCTTTGATACAGGTTTGACTGCTATTTCCCTCAGATACCGACACTGAGTACTTTTAGATATAGTAGGATCCCCAATGCGACTGAAAAGCTCTTGACTGCCCTATCATTTAAGTCGTGACATGAGACGACGTGAAATAACACTCGGCTTGCCTTTATCTGCCATTTTGCGTACTTGTGTAGGGTCGGCGGTGAACTTTTTCACTGTTTGATGACACCTCCCTATCATTTTAGAAATTTCTAGGGTAGATTTACCTTTTGAGAGTTCTGGAGTGATAGTTTTCTTTTCAGCAGGACTAAAAATGCTTTGACGACTCATGTTTTCATTAAATTCTTACACTTTTCTAATAATTTGGCACGCTCAAATCACCGTGCTGATAACAAATATGGTGCCAGTTTGTTTACATTGCGCAGATCAGTAGGAAAATTTCAGTGATTGCGCAGGTCATTGTTGCCAACATTGTGTGAAAATTTTGTGTGAATTGATTGGACGGTTTTTGAAATAGAAAAAAAGTTATCTTGATAATAATTTGGCACGCAGTGTATATATTTAGATTATTTTTCTTAGTTTCTTGAAGAGGCGTCTTATTTATCAACTACAAAAAAAAAAAAATATGGAGGAAATTCACAAAGCTTATAACTATTTGGGCATTCGGTTAAATTATCTCTTTACCGCCCCCGCTTTTATTTCTTAAGAAAGTTGACTGTCTGACATGTGTACATTTATTGTAACCGTTTCTATCAGTTTTGAAGTTAATGTCTGGCTGCTGTTAGATGTTAAATCTTTGCTTGGACAAGATAATAATTTTAATTTTTTTTTCGCTTAGTTTGAATTTAACATAGGTCATATTTGGTTGGTTGATCAGGGTAAAGCTTTCAAGCCTTTATTTTTTTATTTTATATTTTTTTTCAAAAAATGACGATGCATTTTGCTTTTGAAACCAAATTAATCGTTCACACGCCAGCAATCTACAGACACCTGAAGAGACGCATGGGTATGTGTTGAACCACGAGTGCAATTTTTAGCGATCCTTACACATCTTGTTGCAATATCCTAAAATAAACTGTGTTTATATATGGGATATTTAATAAAAAAATGATGGAAAGAAAAAGAATCAAGATGAATTTGTCGAGATTGAAAAAAAAATTATTTCAAAAATTTTGGAAATACCAGCGTTTCTCGTTTATACGCATGTGTAGTCGCAACAACGTCAGTAAACTCAGTCCGATGAAGTCCTAACGAATGAAACGCGTCACAAGTAATTTTTTTCCATTATGTCTTACATTTTATCTCTAATACACACACAGACACAGACAGAGACACACACACACATATAACGAGAGAGAGAGAGAGAGAGAGAGAGTAGTGAGTGAAAAAGGAGGAAGAGGAGAGAATGGGGAAGATTAAAAAAGAGAAAACATCTGCAAGAGAGAAAATAGAGAGAAAGAGAGTGAGCGAGAGAGAAAAAGAGACACAGAGAGAAAGGGAGTGGGAGAGAGGGAAAGAGAGAGACAGAGAGAAAGTGAGAGAGAGACAGAGAGCGACAATGAGAAAGAGCGAGTGTGTGCTGGAGAGAGAGAGAGAGAGAGAGAGAGAGAGAGAGACCTAATAATTTTGCATGAAATTCGCTCCAGGCAAGAAAAATCATTCGGCATTTGAACAATATTGTAATCGAATAATCAAATTAACAAAAACGAGTCTGTTAGACCGAAAAGTTAATTTTAGAATGAGCAAACCCAGATCTGAGGAATTCAAGCTGAAATTCTCTTGCTTTTACTTCAATTGGCACTAATTGCCCTTTTATAACGTACAGAAACTCTGCAGGAACTGTTTTTGACTTGATTGCAACTGGGCGGTACTCTGGCAAAATCGCGTCTGGTATAAAAGTGTGCATCAAACAAATTAATTCAACTAAGCAGAGATAACTACACCCATTGACATTCATCAACATTTACTGAACATTTACAGAGACCAAAAAGTTGATGTGAACACAGTGTGGTGGTAGGTAATGAGTTTTAGTGGGAGCGCGGGTGGTGTAATAGATATCAGTGCGAAAAGTGAATTCGGCCTGCCGAGTGCAAATCCCGCTGGATTCTGTTTCTTCCACTTTGCGCTAATGAGCTTGCAAAAAGGCATGAATCCAGATGTCTTTTACTGATCCTGAGTATAATTATTCTTTCTGTTGCCATTTTCTTTCAGATTTCCTAAAACTGAAATGGTTATAACACGTGACTCGAATAAGGAATAACGACATGATCAATATGTTGACGTTCCACACTACTTCAAACAAAAGGTTAGGAAGGAACACCACTAACAATAATCGGAAGAGTGATAACGATTAATGGACTTGAGAAATTGTTTTAATAGAAAAATTTTATAAATTTAAAACGGTGGTAGTAGTGGCTGCTCAGTCAATAAATCCCGAATGTTTCCTTATGTTGAAACAGCTAATATTACCATTGGTATTTGTACGACGCAATGTCAAAAAAGTGGGGCACTCAGTGAGGATTGAATTCCTAGAGTAACATTAGTATGTGGAACTATTTTTGTCATTAATAAACACGTTAAATACTTTATTATAGCACCAACTTTTATAAAACATTTTAAGATCTGCCTACCTACAACCACAACCGGTGCAACTTAAACTCTTTCACTCTCACACAAAACATACTCTATTTCACTCTAATCAACATACGACCATAAGCGGACAATATTCTAATCGTAAAGAAGTTCCTCGCAAATTATTTTACCGGATATTTATCGTAATTTAATAAGCGAATACTTCCGGTGGTGCTTCAGCTTTGAGATCACTCGTTTTGACCAAGAAATTTGCGCTATTTAATCTTCCAATATAATTATTAGTTCAGTTTATATCGTCTCAATGGTTGTTGAAAAGTTCACCAGTGGTGAATTTTCGATCGCATGTCATATTTGGATGCGCAGTCGGTATAATGGTAAGAGGTTCGCAACGAGAAACTGAGGAGCCGAGTTAGACTTCTACTCGAGATCGTTATATTTACTTTCGCACAGATCCTTTGGGAAATATATGAATCCAACTCTTGGTTGGCACACAGTATAGAAGAAGGAAAACACTGAATTCAAAACTGTGTGTTCTTCAACATCCGCAAAGCTCTTGCACTGGATGCGTGTAACAAACTTCACCAGATTTGGCACTCGAACCTTCCATCCTCCTGAAAATTTCAAATATATTCAAATATGTATATGTGTGTGTGTGTGTGTGTGTGTGTGTGTGTGTGTGTTTAAGAGAAAAATTGTTCAAATCGTGTGAAAAAAAGCTTCTTAAAAAAGAGGGAACAGTATAGAGGAAAACTGGATCAGCAGTTCACAACAGGAAGAGGGATCATCATTTCAACTTAAAGCTAAAGAGAACAATTAGAAAGTTAGAGAGGACGAAGATCGCCTTGAATAAGTTAGAAAAATGATCCTAGAATAACACACACACACACCACACACACACACACACACATATATATACATCAAACAAATGAAATAATAGCTATTCTTTGCCGTCATTGTCAAAAATTTTCCTTAAATTATATGTAAAAATAAAATAAAAATAAATAAATGGGAGCTGGTAATATACATACTTATATTTGATATGAAAAATAATTTTTAAATAATTTAAATAATTCTATTACATTTATTTGAATTATAAAGAAATATAGTCTATTAGTAAGTAAGAGTAAAAAATAATATTTTAAAATTGTAGTTAAATATAATGTATTCTAACCCAAACACCCCGTTTAGAAACGAATTTAACGAAAAAAAATGCCGAAAACCTTTTTGTTAATAATAAAAAAAGCCCCAGACGACATGAGTTTAACGGATGTCAGAATTCGTTGAAAAATAAACCCCTACCCTCCCTAAACTTAACCTCTTTTTCGAACGTTACTCATAATTGATAAAACAATAGTTAATGAAAATGAACACGCTACCGCCCCTGTTTAAATGATTGGAAACAGGAAATTATGAATTTATATGTGCGTTTAAAACTCAGTAAATTTAAAAATAAGTTATTACAAAATTCGCTTGAAGATGAAACAGAACTAATGCTTTTAATTTAATTATATAATTAAATTTGAAGTTTTTAGCTTCGGTTTTTGAAACATGGTTATTACTGTGTAGCGAAGAAACCATATTCTAATTTATAATATTTATGCTCTGTAAATTTACATTGAATACTATTTTATAAATGAAAAAAAAACATCAATAAGAACACCGGATTATATATCTTACTCTTCTTTCTTTTTATTATATTATATATATATATATATATATATATATATATATATATATATATATATATATATATATATATGAACCTTATTTCAATCTTTCATGCGGTTCCGATCCTTAGCTATGATTAATTAATGATGAACATTTCAATTTAGTTTATGATCGATTTCATCATAATTCTTCTGTAAAACTTTGACAGTAATTATACATTCTTATTGCTCAAAGTAGAAGCAAAATAGGTGGAATAAAACCTCTGAGAATTCCAGTAAGATATCTTTACTTATTTCTTTTATATATATATATATATATATATATATATATATATATATATATATATATATATATATATGTGTGTGTGTGTGTTTTGCTACAAATTTTATTAAATGGATTAATTTAATTATTAATGAATATATATATATATATATATATATATATATATAGAGAGAGAGAGAGAGAGAGAGAGAGAGAAAGAGAGAGAGAGAGAAAGAGAGAGATAAATAGAGCGAGATAGATACGAACAGACTGCAATAGATAGATAGATAGATAGATGTGAACAGGCTGATAGATAGATAGGTAGGTAAATTTGAATAGACTAAGATAGATATGAACAGAGTGAGAAATATATATATATATATAGATATATATATATATATATATATATATATATATATATATATATAGATAGATAGATAGAGAGAGAGAGAGAGAGAGAGAGAGATGTAAACAGACTAAGATAAATAGTTAGATCGATAGACAGAAGGATAGATAGAAACAAACAAACAAACAAACTGCAATAGATACAAAAATACGTATATACAAAAATGACTTTTTTTAAGATGACATTTGAAAATAAAATATATTTTATTAAAATATTTTAATGTACCTCAATGTACCTGTGAGCGGGTCAATTTTTTAAATGTATCTTCTGTCTGCTGATGCTCCTCATTTTTAGCCTTGTGTCGGACTAATCTTCTCTAAACAGATATCCATCCTTTTATTCTTTTCTTTGCTCCCTAACCCTGTCCGACACAGAAACCAGATTATACACAGCCCTTCTCTCAGATCTGGAACATTGACGCATACCCCAACATTCTCTACCCCCATTGCTAATCCCCCTCTCCGCTTTTCTCAATTCCTCCCAGAACCATTTCACTTCCTCGACAAGATTCGTGTTCCGGCCTCAAATCTTCAGAGCCCGTTTACGTAGATAAGACATGTCGAAGGTGACACGCGGTATTCACTGGAGCGAAGCGCATAAGGCGGCAGATATTTTCTCAAAATGGAGAAGAGGTTAGAAGAGACTGACCTTAAAAAGAAATCAAGCATTTGCGTCTGCCTATTTTGATGGAGACAGGGAAAATATCCGAAAAAAATGGAGCCTACTTAATTTAATAAACATTTTCTGAGTTAAAAAAATATTAGGCCTAATCGTAAATGACTTTACTTTGACACGGCCTAAAAACCAGCGCAGATTGGAGGATGTCATTCAAAATAGGAAATGGAAAATTCTATATGTACTAGTATGGTACCCGGCGCAATCAAATTTAATTTGTTTGTCCATTTAAGATACATTTATTACAAAATATAGTCAATTTAAATACAAAGTGAGAATGTTTCACCCCAAGCAAGGCCATATTGTCACTAGAACGCATGGCTGGGTGGGTACAGGGAGTGAAAGTGAAAGACAATGAGAAGACTGAGAATGGGGAGGATTGAAACAATAATAATAAGGTTTTACTCTCCTACGTCTTTAATTAGTTCCAGAGGTCACGACTTGTCGAAATAAGTACACTATAAGCCGCAAATAAGCACTCCCCATTGTCTTTTGCAGTATTTGTGATATGTACGTATAGTATTCTGAATAATATAATTAATTTCTAGCGAGATAGCCTTACGCTTAACATTAGCACTTCAATTGGGGACGTTTCTTCGGAGTCATGGGGAAAATATATTCTAAATCACAATTGAATTCTAATTGAAAGAACGTCAACGGCAGAGCACAGATGTAAACAAATCTGAATTCAAAATCGTGTTGGAGCGGAAAAGTGCACGGGATTTGAAATAAGAAAATCTGCTGAACATACCTTATTATACTAATTGTTTCGTTTTTGATGATTTTATGATTATATATATATATATATATATATATATATATATATATATATATATATATATATATATAATATTTTATAATAATAATAATAATGACAATAATAATGATATGGCGATAATACTACTAAGATAAAGGTAAGTGGAGTGAAAGAGAATGAGATTTTAGTGAGCAAAAGGACAATAAAGGCACAGGCTTCAGGAAGACAGAAGATAGCGATTGACATTGCATTTAAGGGAAGCAAGAACTCGGAAGGTAGTTACACAGATGAAGTGGTTGAGAAAAGAAACTGTTAGAGAAGATGTAGCGGTTGTATTCAGCTAGTTCAACAGTAAAACGATGAGACGTAATTGCCTAGGTCTAGTAGCACGCTTAAATTCATATAAGGAAAAGGCTCATCAGAGCAGTTACCATGAAAATATTTGTAGAAAAGACAGAGAGAAGCCATGTTACATTGGTGAGAAAGTAACTGAAGTCAAGATGCTTGATCTGGATCGATTACATTACAGATCCTTCTTTGGATTTTGTCAAGAATCTCGAGATGTACAGCAGGAACACCAGACCAAATATAGCAACAGTTATCAAAATAACGTTAAATGGCCGCACATTTCGCATACTACTCTTTTCCTGTTACCTGGAGGTTGTTCCGAGATAGAAATGAAAATTAATCCGCACGACACAGATGTCCATTTATTCAACTACATGCGTGACATTTTGTTCGACTACTTATCGCCACTTTTAAGGAATCTTCTCTGAATTTGGTATTTTTCTGGGTACGGAATTCGTTTAATGGTTTTTACAGAATTTTAGAGAATTGAACACGACTAATTATTGGAAAACCAGTAAGCTAATTTTGTGGGTATCGAAATGGCGCTATGGAGAAGGCGTGGTGTCTGGTCAGCGGAGTACGGCGGGTGTAGTAGAATATCCCAACAATGCTGAAACAATTTTTGCGCAGTCTGCAAAGGTTTGGCATTTCTTACATCGTTTCATTTCCGAAGAGGTACGCTGGAGTATTGAGTACTTGGAGAGCCGAGTTCTAATTCCAGTCAAGTTCGTTAAAATTCACTTATGTGTACACTCTCCCTCCAGCTATCAGTAAATAGGAGGGCAGACCTATAGCCTTGGGCGGTAGCCAGTCTAGGAGCCTGGTCATTACCTAGATGAGCGACTGCTTTGGAAAATCTGATATTGTATGCTTGGATGTGCGAGTGGTGCAATGAATAATGCTTCGGAATTGTTAATCGGAGAGTCGTGTTCCAATTCCGGTTGGGTTCATTATATTCACTTACATGCAAATAACCTTGGAATAGATAGGACACCATTTCTTTTCCTACAGCTGTGAGTTAATTAATAATTAATTTTGTATCACTATACCATTTTCATCTAAAAAAACTCTTACAATCTAAAAATATTTTCTGGATTTAAATAACCTGCAAAGGGTTGATAAGCCGTAAAAAACCAAACAATCAATCAAGCAATGGAATGCTGATTAGCTACACAGCCATGTCGTTTAGATCTACACCCTTGTGCAAATTAATTGAAACAACCGCTTTAATTTCCTTTCTTTCATCATATGGTCAGTTTTAGACCCACTGGAGTGACAGGGTGTAATCGATTTCTATTTTTCTTCAGATTAGGTCATTTGCAGTGATGTGCAGTAATATGAATCTATTTTCAGGGTGTATGATGAAATTTGTTTGGCCTTGAAAAATATTGCGTCATCCTTGATTGGAGCAGATTTTTATCACAATTTTATTGTCTCATCTGTCGATTAGTTGTCCTACGGCCATGAATTCAAAATCGTAGAGATGGCAACAGGAAACTATCGCATTGCCTTTAACGGCGCAATTTTCGACGGATTTGCACCAAGATTTACATGCACATGCTCCAAGTTAGCACGAAGGCCAAGACCGACTTTGCATTTCCCAACTCCCATCGATAGTGAAAATAATTGATTTTTCATGCTTCTACGACAGTTTTCATGTAGTTTGCAGCCATTTTCTACTGGCCAGCGTGAGAGCCAACAGCTGACTGACACGAATGTTAACTAGCATGCTAGCATGCAAAAAAAATCGATAGCTGCATTCGTCACAAGTGAGAAAAATTTAAATCTGTATGGCACTTTACTCCAATTGGTTCATTCGCTTGATTAAACTCAACGTTGATTCTGATTCTGCAGAACTGGGTTGGGTGTGAAAAAGTATTTGTTGTTAACATTCTTTTTTCATTCGGTTTTTCCAGTTACGAGTCCTTTTTTAAAGCTGATCGTTTTGTGTTCATTTTGTTTAGTTCTTTTTTCGTAACAGATTTAATACTTACTAAAGAGCTTAGAAAAAATTCGCAGTGTGAGATAGGCAAGAAGTAAGGCATGTAGCAACATCAGCACAGAAAATGGCACTCCTTTAAAGGCAAGGAAGGGCAAAAATATTTTAAGTCAAGTGATAGCGATTGGTGTATGAGTCGTACGATTTTTGAATCAAGCACGGGCAACGCCGGGCCATGCTGCTAGTATATATATATATATATATATATATATATATATATATATATATATATGACGTCATACATTAAGAAATGGACGAAGTTGTTTCCTCACCGGTAGCACGACTGAGAGTTTCATGCACAACGCAATCTTCAGGATCTGAGGAGAGATTGTGCAGGAGACTACGAGTCGTACTACCAGTGAGGACACACACACACACACACACACACACATATATGCATATATATATATATATATATATATATATATATATATATGAAAATATTAAAAATTACCAAATTTTTGAAGTTATTCATAATGACTGTCTACTACTGAGAGGTCTTGATGGGCCTTGACTAGTCTGTCTAGGACTTTTTTTCGGTATGGTCTTAACTTTTGACCACATAGTATTTCGCCTAATCTCTTAGTATTCAATTTTTCCCTATTAAATGCTAAAGAAGTTTTTAATATTTATTTTTCCTTTCCTTATTTTCATTTTTTGAAAATCTACTCAAAGAAGTTGCTACGATATATTTTTTCTTTCATTTTCCTTAAGATTTTGGTCAACAGTCTGTCTGTATGTCTGTCTCCGTCTCTTTGTCTCTGTCTGTCTGTCTGTCTCTCTCTTTCTTATATATATATATATATATATATATATATATATATATATATATATATAAAGAGAGAGAACAATAAGAAATATAATCTGGTGTTGTTTTATTTTTATTTTTACAAAAGAGTGCTCAATGTAAATTTACAGAGCATAAATATTATAAATTAACTGATTTAAAATACGGTTTTTTCGCTACACAGTAATAACCACGTTTCAAAAACCGAAGCTAAAAATTTTAAATTTAATTATATAATTAAATTAAAAGCATTAGTTCCGTTTCATCTTCAAGCGAATATTGGAATAACTTATTTTTAAATTTACTGAGTTTTAAACGCACATATAAAATCATAATTTCCTGTTTCCAAGGATACAGAGAAATCCAGTCATTCAGACAGGGGCTGTAACGTCTTCATTTTTATTAACTATTGTTGTATCAATTATGAGTTGCATTCGAAAAAGAGGTTAAGTTTAGGGAGGGTAGGGGTTTATTTTTCAACGAATTCTGACATCCGTTAAATGCATGTCATCTGGGTTTTTATTAACGGTAAAAATTCAGCTATGAATTAAATGAAAGAGTAGATTGGGTCCTTAGATGGCAACCAGTCTAAGAGAAGGAAAACTCAGAATTCCAAGCCTTGGAGGGAGGCAACCGGTGATTACTTCAATATCTTTTTTCAAGAATGCGTGGCAACTATCAAATAAAGAAAAGGAATATGTGGAGGGTCTTAATCGCTTACGTCCTTTAAAAAAGTGACATTGTCTGTGACTTCCCCTTCTGTTCATGCATGGAGGGAGAGGGAGACAGTGAGAGAGTATATATATATATATATATATATATATATATATATATATATATATATATATATATATATATGTGTGTGTGTGTGTGTGTTGGGTGGGTTGCCAGGAGTCACTACGTACTGGCGTCTTCTGTTTATGCAGTGGGATGAAGTTACAACAATCTTTGCCTCTAATTACTTGTACTTACAAAGATGCGTGACCTATTTTTTTAGTTTAACGACAAACAGAATTATTCACATATATACAGCGTCGTTCTAAATTACCATTCTTTTATATTTTTTAAATGATTCCATAATATGAAAGCAACTAATTTTCGGACATTACTTCCCAGCATTAGTAGAGAGCATACCAATCCTAATCGGATGTAAAATTTATGAATTAATTTGCCATCATGTGGCTGATTAACTTAAATGCTTTCGAGACGGATGTAAAAGAGTCTTCCTGTTTATATAACAAAGGGAGGCAACTCTAAAAGTTAAATAACAATAAAGAGAAAAATAATGTTTTATTTTCGATGATATTTTTTTTATCATTTTCTTGTCTGCTATTTTTTTTTTTAACAGTAAGGTTCACCCTTTACAAGGCCCGGGGATCACTCGGGGTAAAGGGTTACGTTGGAAGGCATTTTGTGCGGATAGGAGGCTTATTTATTTATTGATTATATAGCGAAGAAAACGGCGAATTATCTCATGAAATCAAGCGACAGCGTGTCGTGTGTATCCTACGACGGAAAATGTGGAGAAAAAGAAAGTTACTTGCCGAAAAAAAAGGGCACATATTCTGCATTATATGTTGAAGACGAATATTTAAATTAAAAACAAGTCAGTGGCAGCAGTCGCCATAAAAGTATTTTGATATACTAATATTGTGCGTCCTCTCACAGTTGTCGACGAATAAAAAAAAAAATGCTCGGCCGATAAAAGCAATTGGTGTTCTCGAATTGGGGATGGCGTCCTGGGTATGACAATACACTACATCCGCGTCCTGGGTAAGACGATAAACTACGTCTAACAGCAAGGCCTCTGATCAGGAGGTTTTGAGGAGCATCTATCTCTTAATTGCTAGTGTTACCAGGTCCACCCTGACTTGGAGTGGTAGCACCTGTTAGGGTCCCAGCTATGGGCAAATAGTTAACACCCAAACTTGTGTAAAAATAGGTTTTAATACCAGAAATTCTTCGTATTAAAAAAATTATTACCAGCAATAATTTTTGAAGCAATACTCTAAAAAAATACCAGCAATTCAAACAGCTAAACATTCTTTGAAAAAAAAAATATATCCAGCTATAGATTTCATCAAGGAAAAAAATTCCCAGAAATAGATTTTTGAAGAAAAACATATTACCAGCAATATAAATTTTGTCGGCATTAAATAACCAATTGAGGTTGATATGCCGTAAGACAAATCAAACCAAACGAATCGGGGATGAAAGACAAAATTTGTGTATTTTGGCTACCGCGAGGTGAGTTATTTTTCTGACTGGTTAGGTGTATTGGGATTTGTTATATAGTACCTGCGAATCAAGATTTCGACATTTCTTTCTGCCCCTGATATTCGAGTCTGAACTTACAGTGATTTGTTCTCTTCGTTCTGGAAGTAATCTGCAACAAATATTTCCTTTCTAATCCCAGAACTCATACAGATTATTATCTGTAGGATGTGCGTGTAGTATGACGCATATTAGCGTGGAAAAGGGAATCAGCGAGGCGAGTTCAAATTCTGGGCTCGTCAATTACTTTCATTTTCGCACAAATGACCTTACGAGACGCATGAATCAGTCTCTTCTCCCTCAGATATGGGTTAAATAGAAGAGTAGATTGGATCCTAGAATGGCAACCAGTCTAAGAGAAGGAAAGCTCTGAATTACAAGCCGTGGATGGAGGCAAACGGCAATAACTCCACTATCTTTCCCAAGAATGTATGTCAATTATAAAATAAAGAAAAGGAATCTGTGGAGCGTCATAATCGCCTACGTCCTGAAGAGACACGCCATTAAAAAAGTGACATTGCCTGTAACTTCCCCTTCTGTTCATGCGTGGAAGGATAGAGAGAGAGAGAGAAAGAGAGAGAGGATATATATATATATATATATATATATATAGAGAGAGAGAGAAAGTGAGAGTGCGATAAAAAGAGAGAAAGAGGGATGGAGAGAAATCGTCAGATAGAGACAGAAAGAGTGAAAGAGAGTGAGAGAGAAAGTGAGAGAGCGATAGAGAGAAGTAAGAGAAAGAAAGCGGGATAGAGAGAAAGCTAGAGATAGAGAGAGAAAGGAGGGGAGAGAGAGAAAGCAAGATATATAGAGAGAGAAAGAGGGAAATAGAGGGTGAGCTAGAGAGAAAGAGAAAGAGGGAGAGAGCGAAAGCGAAAGCGTGAAATAGAGAGAGAGAGTGACAGAGAGAGAAAAAGAGAGACAATGAGAGAGAGAGCGAAAGAGAGAGTGAGAGAGCGCGCGAGAGAGAAAAAGCGAGAGATAGAGAGAGAACGAGCGATTGAAAAGATACCCACATTAAATTCGGCCTTGTGCCACATCTGATCAAATGGGGCGGTTGGTAGGTATCCTGCAGTCGGAGATTCGTCTCCAGCTGTACTGGTCAAACCCCAGACGAGGCTCTGTCGATGGGCAGAGTCTCGTCTCAGGAAACAGCTACCCGACTCCGTTTTATAGGGAGTCTACGGGTAATTTTTGGCCGAACCTTAAATTCGGCCTTGTGCCATATCTGACCGTGTGGGGCGGTTAGTAGATATCATGCTGTTGGAGATTCATTGTGGAATTCACTTGACTCACTTCTAGCAGTTGACTACTACTTCTACGCGCCGCTGGCGAATCTTATATATGTTGTTCTTGTCCTAAGTATTACTGTTCATTACCAACCTTCATGTGATTATTCTATTCAGTAACCTTCCCTAGGTTACAATAGTATGAATCCAGCTCTTCTCCCTCCAGCTACGGGTTAATTAGTAAGACTTGTATCACTAAATGTTCATTTTCCCCCTCACCCCACAAATCTTACAATTTAAAAGTATTTTCTGGCTTTAAGTAACCTGCAAAGGGTTGAGAAATCGTAGAGAACGAATCAGTCAATCAATTAATTAATAATGTTTCTTTTCGTTATATTCACTCACAGTAACCTCTTGAGGCATAGTAGCTGTATTGCCTTGCTTGGAGTCAAATGACAAAAAGAAAATTAAGTTAATCCTGGCAAATCACTTCTTTCGATCCACGTGGCTAAGAAAAGGGTAGGTGAGAGGATGTTCTAAGAAAATGGTCGACAGAAAAATATAAGAGCAAAGACAGAATATCTCTTGACAGAATAAAGCGAAACGGATAAAAGTGGAAAGAAAGAGGGTCGTGAAAAGTATACCATCAAGATAAGATACTTAAAAAATCTATGTGGTGTGCGGAACATTGAGAAATTATCACTGAAGAAAGTGAGAGGGGAAGGAAATATTTTTTTAAAAAAAGCGGGGAGGCGAGTTGTTTGTTAGAACCTCCTTGTTTCTGTTTCCTGTGACGAGTGATTTTATCTTCTAAGCCATGCTACATTTTAAGGTAAGCAACTACGGATGAGGACGCTGGTTTTTATTTCCGTTCTTTTTATCAGAGGAAAGGTGAAACGGTAAATATAGCCATTTATGGTAAAAAGGTGAGTGTACGTTGCTCAACGTTAGGATTAAGTCGTAAGCAGTAAACTTAGTAAAAACTGAAGCAAATTTGATATATATATATATATATATATATATATATATATATATATATATATATATATATATATATATATATGACGTCACACATGACCACGCGAGAGTGAATTCGAGACGTATTAAGTATGGGATGCCGTTAGTATAAAGCAATGGCTTCTGTTACGAATTATAGGCATTTAAGAATATTTGTGGAGATTTCATAATGTTATTAAGCTTATCAGAAGATATGAAAAAAGAATTTACATAAAATAAATAGACGACACTTGTCTATATTATTTAATGAAACATTTATCAATGGAAAAATGCTGCCTAAATACACTCACAATATATATATATATATATATATATATATGTATTTCTAAAAAAGTAATAGGGTTTATTTATTGATCCGACAGATTATATCACTATTAGCGTTATTTTTAGTGGCGTCTCATATTTGAGTAAACGTTTCGTTTGTTTATTAAACATTATATTGGCATAGTGGAGTTATGGATAGCGGCGCGGTTTGCGGAATCGGAGAGCCGAGTTCGAATTCCATTCGAATCCGTTACATTAAATGGTAATACTCTTGGGAAAGGTATGAATCCTCTTCTTCTCTCCTCACCCCAGCTATGGGTAAATAGCAGAACAGACAGGGTTCTATAGCCTTGAATGGCAGAAAGAAACGGAAATCTGCCTGTGCGTCTGTCGCACATAACTACCTTTTTTAAGATAATTTACCCCCAGCAAGGCCGGAGTGCCACTAGCATGCAAGGGGTTACAGTGGATTGAGAACAAGAGTAAAGAGGCGTGTTTGAGGAAAGGATACAGAGAAGGACAGGGAACAAGCTCAGGGTGTCAGATGTCGATTGACATTACACTTGAATAGTTGAGGATTATAGTCATCGGGGAAGCAAGTATTTATTTATTTTCGTTTACTGGCCTGAATATTCGAGACATTATATTAAAAAAAATATGCGCTCTCAGGTACCTAGGTTCGAATCCTGCAAGAGGGTGTGTATTTTCCTTTAATAATAGCTGTAGTGGGGGAAATGATGAAAGTGAATATAACAAACCCAACTAAAACTAGAATTTGTTCGTACAAGTGTTTTCTTTTCTGATCATAAAGCGTGTAAAAACTGTTAGAATGTTCTTTACATCCGAGCGCTTTCGACTATTCTGCTAGCCATTGTCAACGATAGATTTTATTTTTAACTAATTTTGTAGATTTTTATATATAAAGGTGTATCTATGTTTGTTAGAACCTCCTTGTTTCTGTTTCCTGTGACGAGTGATTTTATCTTCTAAGCCATGCTACATTTTAAGGTAAGCAACTACGGATGAGGACGCTGGTTTTTATTTCCGTTCTTTTTATGATGGGAAAGTTTTTTTTCCAAACACGGTCAGCACATTGTGACCGTATTCATAGTTGATATTATTGAGTGTTTGATTTTTCTATTTATTACTAATTGTTGTAACCTAGAAAGGATTACTGAATAAAGAATAGCCAAAACGGAGGTTGAAAATGTAATGGTAATCTTTATAACATCAACAAAATACAAAACTCGCAAGCGGCGTGAAGTAGGTAAACCACTGCTAGTGGAAGACTACTTTGACATCATATTACCCTCACTTGCAATAGTGTCCAATGTATTTATGAGGATTGGGACATACCACCCATCAGTGTTCATAGGTACGGTATATAACTGTCGGGTACTGAACTCACACTCTTGTGGATAAAGGCGTTAGTTAGATCCAGTGACAAGGACCCAAAGAGTGAGGGTTCAGTATCTAGCTAAGGCAGTGGAGAACTGTCAGAGGGGAATTAGCAGGAGATAACAGATAGCTGACATCCATTAAACATGGCACGGGGAACTAGAACAGTCTACCCCAGTGAGCGAAATAAAGGGTTCAGTTCGACATTCCAAACACCTGAAGAAGGCCGGAGCGTACAACGGCTGAAACGTTGTAATAAATATGGCGACAAAGATGAGGACAATAGTCCGAATAATGTAAATAATGTATAAGGTTAGCTGTTTTGAATTTTTTACAGTAGATAATTTAATTTTTTTTGTTCTGGCCGACTGGAGTTGTGCATTTCTTTATAATGTTTACAAGGGAGAATTCATTGATCATGGCTAATGGAATAGTCGAAAGCGCTCGGATATGCAGAACATTCGAACAGTTTTTACAAACTTTATGCCCAGGAATGAAAACACTTATACGAACGCAAGAAAACTTTAATAAAACTCTTAATCGTCGTACATTGCCAGCCATCTTTAATAAAACTTGGGATGTTGCCCAAATACACATTTATCACACACACACACACACACACACACACACACACACACACACACACATATATATATTGAACAATAAAAGTATTAAAAAATTAAAATCTTCAGGCACACTGGGTTGTATGTTAATATTCTTCCGTTTTTATTATTATTTCATTTAGATTGCTCCTCTTTCTATTGTTATCTGCTCTGAACTTCTCTTTTCTCTCAATTATAGTGAATTTGGTATTGTTTTAAACTCGTGTTTTTCTAGCTGTAAATATTGTTCTACAGGTAATAATCTTTAATGCGGAGTCGACTTAATTCGATTTCGATAATTATTAATTCTGTAGTGAAAGGGCCATTCAGATTTTCCGACATATTGTTTCTGGCATAGTGTGCATTCTAGGAGGTAAATTATATTATGACTTCTACAGTTAGAGTCGTGGTAGATTTTGAAAGTAGATTTAGTAACTGAGCTAGTGAATGAATTCGTGTGTCTAATGTGGTTGCAGCATAAGCTCCTTTTGTTGTTACATGGTTGGGAAAATCCTGTTGTTTTTGTTGTTGGTTTATTACGGATTACCTTGTCCGCTGAAATGTTGTTACTACCTGTGATTTCTTTTAGGTTCTTAGGTCTACGATATGCAAGAAGGCCGGGTTCCTTAAACAATTGTTTTTAGGTCTGGTTTGAGATTTAGTATTTCCCAGCGACTTTTGATTATTTGGGATAATAGAAGCAGATTGGGGTTGAAAGAAGTTACTAGAGGGATGCGGCTGGGTTTATTTTTAATCTTGTACATTAGGGTGTCTTCTCTAGGTGTGAAAATTGCTTTATTTATTTGTTCCCTGATTAGGCGTTGTTTATAGCAACGTGGTGTGAATTGATGCTCCATACACACACACACACACACACACACACACACACACACACATATATATATATATATATATATATATATATATATATATATATATATACAGAGAGAGAGACTTTAAGCATGTTTGCTTGAATAATGTGGTCATATGTCTATTTCTATGTTAATCCTCTCTAATTCTCTGATCGACTTCTTAATGTTGATATTAAATTCATTAATGAAGGTGTCGAGGTTTTTTTTATTTCTTTTATTTTCAATCTCATCCGAGATCATCTTCAGTGGTGAATTGCTAAGACAAAGATTTCTGAGTCTAGCAACAATGTTTTAAAATGTCTGTAATAGCAATGCTTTTAAAATTCTTAAATTGTAATTATAAAATATTGCAGTTATATAACTTAAAGTTACCTCCCTTAGATAAAACCATGAACAATACATAAGAGTTTAGCAGTTAATTTTTAAATTAATTATAACAGAGTGCGTTTCATGCGCATTTGCAAAAAAAATCACAGCTATCAATTACATTAATTTGTGTCTCAGCAAATCAATATAAATTTTAATTCACTACTAAAACGTTATTTTTAATGGAAAACCATATTTGAGTAGATGCTCTGATTTGTTTATTTATTAAACAATATATTTATTTATTTTCATTTACCGGTCTGAATATTCGATAAATCTTGTTAGAAAAATATGCGCTCTTCGACTGTTTAGCAAATGAATAAAAACAGAGTCTCTACTCAAATATGGGTAATCATTAAAAACAACGTTTAAGCAGTAAATTAAAATATGCCGAATTAAGAAATGAAAAATCGATTCCTAAAAATTGGAGACGAAACTGAACAGTGATGTATATTTTGAGAATCGGGAAAGATCTGTGTTCAAAAGCAATATACGGGCCATGCGTGGCTGTGTAGTTCGTTGTAGTCAAGAGGACAAGGCACGTCAAAATTAATGACGGTTTCCCCTTGGGCAACGCAGGTTCGAATCCTGCCGGAAATCGCTTTCTTTGCTAATAACATTTATCCCGGTAGATGAAAATAAATAAATGCTCTGTTTAATAAGTAGATAAAAACTTAGCATTTATTTTCAAACAAGTTTTGTTGAATAATATCGAATGATTTCTGTCTACATTTTAAAAAATTTCTTAAGTTTTTTATATTATAGTTGAACTTTTCAATGTTGACTGTTGTTTTTTTTTCTGAGAGCTTTCGAATTTTACTACAGAATCTCGTTTTTGTTTATATAAAGTTATTGTTTTTTTTTCCAGCGTTCCCTTGTTTCCTGAAACCAATTTACACATTTACAACTAACTGAATGCATGTTTCATTAAATAATATAGACAAGTTTTGTCTATTTATTTTATGCAAATTCCTTTCATATCATTTGATAAGCTTAACACTATCATTGAAAGACGAAAGAAAATCACCATATTGATACATGTTTTTTAATACTATCTAAGCTTTCGGCTTACATAAACCATCATCAAAGATGACAATTACATTACAATATATCAACCAATACATGGACATGGCAATAATGAGAGTCTGTTTTTGTTTGCATGGAAGATTTCCAAGTGAGGATAAACTCGTGCATACGACATGCTGGAAGCGAAAATCGCATCGCGGCTCATGACGTCACACATAATCACGCGAGAGTGAACACAAGTATGGGAAGCCGTTGGTATAAACCAATGGCTTCTGTTATCAATTATAGGCATTTGAGTATATTTGTGGAGTTTTCATAGTTTATTTTGTTCAGGTTAGGTTTCAACTGTTTTATGTATACAGCTTCAAGAATTTTAGTTTTTGCTTTCATGTTTAAGTATAGTTGTGTTTTCAACAAGGATTTTCCGGAATTGTGTATGCAGGCAGGCATGTTGTTTTAAATGTTTAAAAATTTTAGAGTTATTATTCAAATGTAAGATCAAGCGTTCTGAAAGCGAGTTTGTGGTGTGACATGCATCAATGAAAAAATGCTGCCTAAATACACACACAATACATACATACATATATATATATATATATATATATATATATATATATATATATATATATATATATATATATATACCGGTAAGTTGAGAACGAACAGAGTACAATTCCAACGTTTGTAACATTTTATTTAAAAGTGGGCTCAATACAAAGTAGACCAATATTATTTATTTTAGGATATTACATCGAAAACATGTCAAAATCGCTACATAATTGCAGTTGTTTTTCGATGCGTATCAATGCATCTCATCAGGTGATTGTAAACGAGTGAACGATTTATTTAGATTTAAAAGCAAAATACAGCCTCTTTTTACGTAGGAAAATTCACAAAGCTTATAAGTTGTCTAGCTTTTTGTTAAATTACCACTTCATTTTTTTAGGAAATGACATTGTCTAATATGTATAATATGTATCCATTAACATCTTCTCCTGTTTAAGGTCTGCGCTGCCATTTATTTTCAAATCTACGGGTAATGACCCAATTATGAATAATAATTTCTTATTTTTTGCTTCTTCGCTTAGTTTAAATTTTGTATTAATCTCCTGGTAGTATTAGTAAAATCTTGTATGGATGTATCGGTATTTGGTTGGTATTTTTGACATATTGCATTGATTGGTTATTGTTATTAAGATCTTATATAAAGAATCTTTAGCCAACAATTGCATATTAATTTACCAAGTAATTCTATACGTTTAAATTATTTACTGGTTTCTTAAATAAGCTATTTATTTATCAACTGTAAAAAATTATGTAGGAAATTCACAAAGCATATAACTTGTTTAGCATTTTGTTGAATTACCACGCCACATTATTTTTTCTTAGAAAATGACATTGTCTAATGTGTATAATATGTATCTGCTTACATCCACTTCTGTTTAACGTCTGTGCTGCTATTGTCTGCCATTCTACAGATCATGACCCATTTATGAAAAATAATTTCTTAATTTTTTCTTCTTCGCTTAGTTTAAATTTGACGTAGATCATATTCGATTGGTTGATCTGAGTAAAGCCCACAAACCTTATAACCATCACTTCTTTAGTAAAAAAGTGGCTTTATTTTGCTTTTACATCTAAAAAAAATCGTTCACCCGTCAGTAATTTACAATCGCCTGATGAGATGCATTGATACGCATGGAAACACGACTGCAATTATGTAGCGATTTTGACATGTTTTCGATATAGTATCCTAAAATAAAGTATATATATATATATATATATATATATATATATATATGGCTTGGTTTGGTTTGGTTTGCGGCATAGCAATCTCAATGTGTTATTTAATGCCGACAATTGTTTTTATTGCTGGTAATATTTTTTTTCCACAAAAAAATAAAAAATAACTATAGCTGGTAATACCATTTTTTCCAAAAAATGTATTGCTGGAAATAATTTTTTTACAAAGTATTTGTGGTATTAAAACCTATTTTTACACTTTCACAGTGCTCCAACCAGGGCTTGGGGGCCAACCACTTGCCCATAGCTTGGACCCCAACATGCCCCACCACCCCAGGTCAGGGTGGACCTTGGAACATCAGCAATCAAGAGGCGGATCCACACTCCTCAAAACCTCTTGACCAGAGGCTACTACGCTGTTGTTATATATATATATATATATATAAGGAAAACACCATATTGATACATGTTTAAATCCAATCTAAGCTTTCGGCTTACATAAAACATTCTCAAAGATGGCAATTTCAATAAATCAAACAACACATGGACGAAATAACAATGATAGTCCGCCCTTACTGCATGAAAATTTACAAGTAACGACAAACTCGTATATACGAGACGCGGAAGAAAAAATCTCGTCTCAGCTCGTGACGTCACAAATGATCACGCGAGAGTGAAAAACGAGAAGTATTAAGTGTGGGATGCCGTTGGTATAAAGCATAGGTTTCTGTTATAAATTATAGGCATTTAAGAATATTTGTGGAGATTTCATAGTTTATTTTGTTCAGGTTAGTTTTCAACTGTTTTATGTATATAGCTTCAAGAATTTTTAATTTTTGTTTATTGTTTTCATGTTAAAGTATAATTGTCATCAATTGTCATGAATTGAGTACGCGGGCAGGCATGTTGTTTTAAATGCCTAAAAATGTTAGAGTCATTATTTAAATGTAGAGTCAAGCGCCGAAGTTGTGGTGTGGTATATACAAACAAATCGGTTAAGAGTCCGGAAAATTCCGTACCATAAAACGGACGTATATCAAAAAGTGCACGATACAGATACGATGTACAAACGAACTAGTTGGAAGTTTTTTTTATTTCATTCGATTTTATAGCTGGTCGTAACTCCGGGGTAGTTAAATGAATAAGTTGTTAAGTGAGTTGTATTCACTTTAATATTTTATTGAGAAAGAATATGACTGAAAATAAATTGCAGATGGACGCAAATAAGTTTTATTTAGTCACGACAGATGTTTCTAGCAAGAAAGGAAATTCATAAAGCAGACTATAAATGGAGGCAGGAAAAAATTGTTGACAAAACAAAAATTAAGGCCCTTGCGTAATCTTATCTATTGGACATTTAATAATTGACTTACTGAAAGAAACGAGCGTGGGCCTCAATACCACGCTGTGAATTGGCGTTTAATGACGTAATCGCCTCGGCATTTGGCCCAGCTGCACCGGAGACAATCCCCTTTGCTTCTGGGGAAAAAGAAAAACATAAAACTACCATTTTGCTCGGCGTTTAAGCCTCTTCTGCATTTTGAAAAAAGAAAATCCCAAGTTTGTTTTAATTTAAAACGAATTTGAGGTTCTCAGAGAGAAATTTCTGTGTATTTCTTGTTTGGAGATTAGACTAGAATAATTTTATTTATAGCCATCGCAAAGAAATCATCTGGAAATATAAGACTGTTTTGTATTGTTTTAAATCTTGTCGGCATTAAATAACACATTGTGGTTGATATACCACAAAGTGTTATTTAATGCCGGCAAGATTTTTATTGCTGGTAATATTTTTTCCCCAAAAAATGTATTGCTGGGAATATTTTTTTCAAGAATGTATTGCTGGTAATATTTTTTTTTTCAAAAATGTATTACTGTAAATATTTTTTAAAATGTATTGCTGGAAATATATTTTTTAAATGAATTGCTGGAATTATTTTTCAAAAATGTACTGCTGGTAATATTCTTTTTTTCAAAAATATATTGAAGAAATATATTAGAACATTGATTAAAATTTTGGTATTTTCCTTAATCAATTTTTTAAAGACTAACAAGAAATTAATCCGTGAACTTGAAAGTATCCCAACGAAAACTAAGCGACATGATATGTCTAAATTATTTAACCAAACCTGTTTGAATATACATATACATATATATATATATATATATATATATATATATATATATATATATATATATATATATATATATATATATATAAATGCCATTTATATATAAATGCCATTTATATATAAATGCCAAATGCCAAACAAAGCATGTTGTTCATGATTTTAAATGGATGACTCAAATCTGCTGTAGTCAATTGAAGAAAGTGAAACGAAAATTAGAGATTAAGCGGATGATTAATTTGGTTCGAGAATTTAATGATCTTAATCTTGATATAATGGTTTCTTTACTGCTGTCTTTTTACAGTTACCGTATTTTCCGGCTTTCTATCCTCTGCCAGCCGCAATGATGGAGAAAGCATTACCTCGAACCATCGCCAGTGAGACACGCTGCAAAAGCCACTCCGTTTCGCGAGGCTCGTCCCTTAATCGAGACGCAATCGCGCCAATACTCCGAAGGAACGCCATCGAACGAGGGCCAATAACCCCTGAAGTCTCCACTGCCACAGGAATAAAAAAAAAATCTCCCAGCAAGAGAATATTTAACTATTTTTTTCATCTCTGCGTCCCGGGCGACGGATCCTGGCTCAACCGCGGAACTGATCAAATTACCGACCGAAAATGTATCCTCACAGGTAGCATCCCAAATCAACGACTTCCCCATTTTAAAAGAGAAAATGGGTAATGTCATCCGACCGCTTTCCATCATAATATATATATATATATATATATATATATATATATATATATATATATATACTTGGCAGGGTTTGGTATCCATCACTTACCACACCATGGTAACAAGAGGGTATAAAATATTATATGCATTTTAATCTTTGCATTTATTATCCAAATTAAAACAGTTTTAACCGTTTGAGGCCTAACCACCAACACTTTAATGATAGTAAAGAAAAATGACTTAATGCCCATCTACCGGTTGAACGGTGGGTAAACACTTGCGTCGTGTTTTGCTATTCTTGTGCATCAAGAGATGCAGCATCTGCTGGGTAGAATGGCACACAAAGAAAGAATGATGGCGATAAAGTGAAGGCACGCAATCATACTCTTTCCCTGCTAAGTATAATGCTTATATTTTTTGTAACTATTTTTATATCTACCATGAAACATTACATACCAATTATTTGCGAATTTTGACTCAGGAGCTCAGGCAGAACGGTTGGAATTGTTCAGGAACCCAGGGCTCAAAGAGTTAAGGAAACAAAAACGTCACTGAAACTATGAATTTTGAAACAAAAATATGACATGAAACAAAATAGACCTTAAAGATATTTATTTAATTGTTTAGAGATAAAAGCAGCCATTGTTATGCTGAGTTATTTCACCATAAATATAATTTTTAATTCATAGAAGTACTTTGAAAAAACTGACTCTTAAAAATGCCTAATTTAGCAGCAGGGTTAGGGTTCACGTTTAAGATAACCAAAAAAATAGCTGATTAAATTTATTGAATTTATTTATATGACATTAACTTCACATCTCCACATTCTTAAGTGATTTTTCATTAAATTTATAGAATGAATTATTAGGCTTCCTCTTATTTTAAACGATAAACTAAATTAAGATTCAACATAAATTTTTATATACTTTTCGGAAAGAAAAACAGAAATTATTCATAAAAAATTAAATTTTATCCTCAATATATTTATTGATGCGAAAAACAATACCATACAGAAAAATATGAAATTATCCTATGCAACAAATAATAGCATTTTAAATAAATTTCGTACTGCAAAAACAGAATCGAAGAAAAAAGAAAGAAAAGGTTTTTAAAAATTAAACATAACAAAACAATATTAAAATTCTCTTTCTTCGGAAAGACTTTCTTACTTCGGAGAGACTTTCTTCCTTTGGAGAGACTTTCTTTCTTCGGAGAGATTATCTTCCTTGGAGAGACTTCGGAGAGATTTTCTTTCTTCGAAGAGACTTTAGAGAGATTTTCTTTCTTCGGGGAGACTTTCTTCCTTTGGAAAGACTTCAGAGAGACATTCTTCCTTCGGAGAGACTTCAGAGAGACTTTGTTTCTTCGGAGTGACTATCTTCCTTGGAGAAACTTCGGAGAGATTTTCTTTCTTTGGAGAGACTTTCTTTCTTTGGAGAGACTTTCTTTATTTGGAGAGACTTTCTTTCTTTGGAGAGACTTTCAGAGATATTTCGGAAAGACTTCGGACAGACTTTCTTTCTTCGGAGAGTATTAAATTAACTGTAAATGTAAAATGTTAAATTAATTTTCGAGTAACAAGGCCAAGTTTACTGAATGACATTTTCTTTAGTGAATGCTT
Organism: Acanthosepion lycidas; assembly: GCA_963932145.1. NCBI lineage: Eukaryota > Metazoa > Mollusca > Cephalopoda > Sepiida > Sepiidae > Acanthosepion > Acanthosepion lycidas. The sequence continues at coordinate 12,960,584 of OZ010607.1, read as the reverse complement.
ACAGAAAAAAGTTTGTTTTTGCAATGAAAAGGTAAAATAATATAGCAAATTCGAAAGAAATAAAATAAATAAAATTTAAACTTATTTCGAATAA
>OZ010607.1:12945490-12955490 GCA_963932145.1 Acanthosepion lycidas | reverse complement strand
CATGTTCCGTGCCGACTGCCACATGACCATGTTTGGAGCCAACACATAACATATATATGAGACCGATGCAAAACTTTCTAATAATTGTTTTTTTTTAACAAATTTTTTTATTTGTAGCATTTCCCCTGGCATACAATAATCGCCCTCCCACTTTCAATTATGTACATATATCAATAAATCCGTAGCGAAATGAGGGGAAAAGGCGATTATAATTATTTTCCAACCTAAACGACTTACTTGTCTATAAGCCATAATCTCAGCAGATCACATAGACTGAACACTATACAAGGAAAAATTTCAGATAAAAATTCAGTTAGTAACTCTGTAATCTACCTTCGTAACTTGCAGAGTAGCAAGGTAGTAAAACCACTAAGACTGAACGGGTTACAGGGTGTGGAAGAATTAGGAACAGATACATTAATAGTAGACAGAAAGAGAAAGGCGTAATCAGGAAGACAGTAGATAGCGATATACATTGCATTTAAATTTTTGCAGATTAAAGTTACCTGAAAAACATGCAGCCAGATGGTAGTTCCACAAGCGAGAAGTGAGAGAAAATAAACTGTTAGCACAGAACTTATAGCTACATCTAGCCAGCTCAGCTGTGAATTGATGAGATCTCGATGCAAGTCTATTACTGCGATTAAATTCGAAACATTTCCCATGAAAGTATTTATAAAAAAAAGTTACAGAGAGGCATCCTTATGGCAGTGGGAAAGTGACTGAAACCGAACTGCCAGTTCAGGACCAGTAATATTGCTGATTTTGGGGGGGATCTTATCAAGGAACTCAAGGTAAATAGCAGGGGCAACAATATTCTAAGTATGGACGAATGGTAGACATAGATATGTAAGATAGATTCTGAGGAGAAAAATTGTCTCGCACGACACAGTGAACCAATTTTCTTAGCGGTTCACCCAGCAATAGATTCGAAATAATCTTTCCACTTCATATCAGGGGAGAATGTGAGCCTGAGAAGGTGTAACGAGTCACTTTCCTGGAGGTTAGCATCAGCCATGCTGATGGAAGACAGAGACCGACCTCTCAGATGATTAATGGATAGAAGTTTAGTTTTGGAAGCGTTAAAATTGACAAGTCATCTTTTGCTTCAGTTAATGACGCCTAACTTCATTTTAACTCCAAGTATTTGTCAAGGTATGATCGTTTGAAGTCAGAATTCACACATCATTTATTGTTAGATGATCAGTTATAGATGGTTGCTTTTTCTGTCTCTTTTTGCCGTGGAAAGTTATTGAAATTTTGCTCAGATGTATGTCATATTTGATTGGTTGAGTTTGACATTCTTTTTCAAAATGACCTTTATCAAGTGGATTTTGGGGCCTTACAATACAATTTAACACAGGTTTTGAGGTATTTTTGCTACTTTTTTGTTTCTGGCCCTACCCCAAATTCAAATATGATTATAAAAAAACAATACTCATTAACCTTTTACGTGTTAAATCTACCATTATTCGCTTTTTGGCACCATATACCGGATACCAAATTTCGACCTAAAATTCCTTGTATGTCTCACAAAATCATGCTCCAGACAAACCCAACTTTTTTTACCCATGGACAACTTTTACTCTTAAATTTTTTGGTGGACTCTAATCATTTGATGAAAATGAAAAGCTGATTTTATTTTTACTAATAGATAAGTTTAGGAATTGTATTATAGAAATAGTAAATGTATATGCTTTATTTTGAAATAACACTAAACTAATGAAAATAAACTTGTATTTAACAACTAAATTCTATAGAACATTTATATATACTAGTAAAATAACTTATTATAAACCATTTTAAAATATATGAGTAATTAATAAGTTAAAAAAAGTGCAGATTTATTCAATGAGATTCATGTGGTTGATGCTGCTCTCGCTAATTTTTTTTTTTTTTTTTTTTTTATAATCAGCTCCATCGATGTCAATGATAGTCAAAGATCACCCCTTTTCACAATGTCAAGTCTATTACTATATTAATTCATTTATATTTTATTAATATTTAAAATTAATATTATTATTTATTATTAATATATTAAATTAATTTATCTAATAAATTACAAACATTATATAATTTTCCTTCATATAGCCTCCTCAGTTTTTATTCAACTTTTTACAATCAAAACATTCGGTAAAGTAAAAGAGACATTAACTTAGATTGCTTGATTTTATTTTCTGCTACTTTTAGAGTTGTTTTTTTTATTTTTAGTATTTTAATATGGCGTAGATTATTGTAGAAATTACAATACTAAGTTGTAACAACAGTTCTGGAGTGAAATTGCTCTATGGATCACTAAAATATTACTGTGGACCGCTAATTTTCAAATTTTTGTGTCGACCCCCAGTAATGTTACATGACCCCACCCAACATCCAAGGGGGGCATATGGACACCAGTTGAGAACTACTGTTCTAGACATGGTCCAAAAGTTCTGCGATTGCTGAATACATTTCTGTCACTGAACCCTCACCAAAGATGTCGAAATGAAAAAGTGACTAGACCCAAAGAGATTGTGAGTTCAATACCAGGCCACAGCAGTGGTGAACCAAAACTTGGTGAGTTGAGTTAAAAAAAAACAAAAAAAACTGACACATCCGGAAGAGGCATAGTACGTGGAACTAGAAAAGTCTACCCTGGTGGACGAAATAAAGAGTTCAGTTCGAAGTTCCAATAACCTGAAGAAAGACGAGGCATACCACGTTGTGAATAAGACAGTGAAGTTGAGGCTAACAGTCCGAATGTATTTGTCTATATTTCTGAGATAAGGTATTATGTACACTATTTACATTATTCGGACTATTGTCCTCATCTTTCTCGCCATATTTATTACAACGTTTCGGCCCTTCAGTATCTGTCTATATTTCTGAGATGAGGTATTATGTACACTATTTACATTATTACTATTGTCCTCGTCTTTGTTGCTATATTTATCATCAAGAAATGAATACATGTGAACCAGTAATAAGGAGTGCCAGAGAAACGCAATAATAAGCAATAAAAATATGCAATGGTCAAAAAACATGCAATTATAACATCAAAAATATCAATATGTGCACTGGTAAAAAAGTGTTTGCTGAAGAAGTTAGGTTTATAAGTCCGAGAAATTCAAGCGCAGATGTCCTCCAGGACACATGCCACAGTGGATAAAGGTGTTGGTTAGATCTAGTGACAGGCCCCAAAGAGATGTGAGTTCAATACCCGGTTAAGGCAGTGGAGAAATTCACGGGGTGAATTAACAGGAGATAAATGACAACTGGTATCTGTTGGACATGGCACGTGGAACTATACCGTCTACCACGGGTTCAGTTTGACATTCGACGTTCGACCTGAAGAAGGCCGGAGCGTACATCGGTCGAAACATTGCGATAAACAATAGTTCGAATAATGCAAGTCATAAACTCCTATACTTTTAAAATTAGAAATGGGATAATTTTTTAAAACCTTCCATTTAAGTACAAATAACATTTATAAAATTTCCAAATTGAGCTGAAAAATCATTGAGGGGGACTGAAAAAGCGACAAATGCCCACTTGATCCTATTGTGCGAGCCCACTGCGAATTGGGTATGATTCTGGTTTTGAATCAAATAAATTACGGATTTGTTCAATATATTTTTTGGAAGCATTGACCATGTCTGTTGCATGGAGGGGAGCAAGTGAAAGAAGGTGACAAATTTGGAATATACTCAACATCTAGAACCACCGATATTCGCAGTGGGCGCGTTATATTTGCAACATGAGGACCGGAGTTTGTTAGGTAGCAAAATCATTAACCGACATTCAAACGAGCCTATTGCTCATTGTAATATTGTGTAGTAATTCGTTATCCGCATTCGAACGATTCGCGAGAGAAAAATATTCTTCGGGATTTTGCGTAATGCAGAGGATAGTGATGGGAATGTTTTGTTATTTTCCAAACACGGTCAGCAAGTTGTGACCATGCCCATAGTTGATATTATTGAGTGTTAGCTTTTTATTTATTTATTTATTTATTTATTATTATTATTACTATTAATAGTAGTAGTAGTAGTAGTAGTATTAAAGGTTCCATTATTTTAAGCCTTAAAAATAAATAATGGAGGAATTAATAATAAAAAAAGAAAAAAGCAAACACTCAATAATATCAACTATGAACACGGCCACAGTAATCTGACAGTGACTGAAAAAAATTTCCATCACTATAGATACCAATATATAAAAATCTATATATTCAGTTACAAAATAAAAAAAAAAACTAAAAAAAAAACCCTCCTGGATAATGGCTAATTGAATAACCGAAATCGCTCGGATATATAGAACGTTTGGATAATTTTTACATACATTATATCCAGAGAAAAAAACATTGAATAAAAAGCGTAATTGCAATAACTTGTCTTTAATGAAACCTGAATAAAAGAGGGAATGCTGGCCAAATACATAATCACACATACACACACACATACACACACACACAAATATATATATATATATATATATATATATATATATATATATATATATATAACAATAAATTAAAATGGTAATCCGTATGGAATTTCCAAGAGGATAAATATACAAGGAGAACTAGTAGTAGTAGTAGTAGTAGTAGTATTAACGGTTCCATTATTTTAAGTCCGAGACACAGCAAAATTATTAATTAATGAATATCAAACACTTAAAATACCATACTTGTTTGATATTCATTAATATATATATATATATATATATATATATATATATATATATATATATATATATTTATATATATAAAATTGTAAATGAGGTAATTATATACATATATCGTCGTCATATATATATGATTATAAATAAAGTAACTATATATATATATATATATATATATATATATATATATATATATATATATATATATATATATATATATATATATATATATATATGTGTGTGTGTGTGTATATGTGTTCAGGTGTACTTAAGTTTCCCTTACATTCCTTTTTTTTCTTTCTCTTTTCTTGCTATAAAATAGGTAAATAAGTACGTAAATAAAAGGCTGTCTCGTAAGGATTGCGTGGCATATGCCCTTATTTGGTATCCGTGGCTGGTGATAATTCCCAGTGGGGGAAAAAAGTTAGCGTTTTTAAATTGATACTATCAACGGTGCATTTGAATTGGGGCGGTGTTTCTTCATCTCCTGCGTCCATGTGCGCGTGCGCAGATGTGCGCGCATGCGGAGCCGTCTACAGTTTTATGCCTTTGGACGCATTTACCCTGTTATTATTCTCAACTTGTCCACTGCAATTCTGTTCCCGTCGTTTATTATTATTATTATTGTTATTATTATTATTAAATTTCTTTTCTTTTGCATGAATTTTATGTATTTTCCCTACAACTTTTTGCCAGTAATTCGCTGGTGATTGTTAGAATATATTTTCTTTCAAATTTCACATTACAATCACGAGTTTTTTTTTTATAGATATTCGTTCATTCATAGTCTTTATACATATGTGTATGTCTGTGTAATATATATATATATATATATATATATATATATATATATATATATATATATATATATATATATATTGTTATCCACAGACAGACTGTTTCGCTGTATCACAGCTCATCAGTGTGACTAGACGTCCGGTTGCCTCTAGCTAGAAGTCCTGCTGAATTGTAGTCAGTCGAAGATTCTACTCCCAAGCCATTGGCGCACGGCTGGGATGAAGGTGAATTTAAGCGTATTTATTTTTAGATAAACACACAGTGATTGAGAGAACTCAATTCGCTTCACCGAAGAGTCTTGCATGATTAGCTATAATAGTCACTGTTTACAAACTCACACGTCTTATATATATATATATATATATATATATATATATATATATAAAGAGAAATAACAGTCAGATTAATAATCCTCAGTTCTTTAGCATTTATTTTTTTTAAAAGTGTTCAGTACAAAGTAGAGCAAGTATAATGTTATTATTATTATTATTTAAAAATATTTATTATTTATATTTATTTTAGATTTGATTTGTATTTAGATTCGTCAAATAAAACAACAGCCATAATAAAATTTTGAAATCTCATTCCCCCCTCCCACTTAAACTCTTTAATATATTGCTACTTCGCTTGAAAAAGTAAATCATTTTTGCTGAAGTTATTCAAAATTCTTTGAAAATGGAAAAATAAATCTTAATTTTCTGTTCCGAAACATAGAAATTTCAGCGTCGCGATGATAAAATATTTTAAAATAATATGTGTGTGTGTGTGTGTGTGTGTTATAAAAAAATTCTCTTTTATTCCGAATATTTCTTTCTTCCTTTTCTCTTTTCATTGTTTCTTTCTTTCTTCTTTGCTCACTGCCATCTGTATTTCTATCTATCTTTATTTCTTTCCACCATTTATTTTTTCTTTCTTTTTCTTCACCATCCTTTCTTTCTTTTTTCACCATCCTTTCTTTCTTTCTTTCTTTTTTTCACCATTTATTCTTTCTTTCTTTCTCTTCAACATGCTTTCTTTCTTTTTTACACCATTGTTTGTTTGTTTGTTTGTTTCTTTCTTTCTTTCTTTCTCTTCATCCCCTTTCTTTCTTCCGTTTTACCATTTATTCTTTTTCTTTATTTCTCTTCATCATCCTTTCTTTCTTTCTTTCTTTCTTTCTTTTCATCATTTATTCTTTCTTTCTTTCTTTCTTTCTTTCTTTCTTTCTTCTTCTAGTTATTTATTCTTTGTCTTCGTCAGCTAGATAAACATGAAAATCTATATCTCCGGAATTCTAAAATACACTCTTTGATGAAGGTGTACTGAAAAACTCAACGCTATCTTGTTTTCATTCTCACCTCAAATTGCCTTCCGCCCCGCTGTAGTACCCGATATCAAACAATCCATGTCCATCAAAAAAAACATCAATTCCTTCACCCATATTTATCTAGAACTTACATATTCTAACGCTAAACGCACAAGAATACACGTAAAATTAAATCAGTAATTACCACATCAAAAAAACATGATACCACGAGTCACGAAGACGTTTCTCTAAATAAATAAATGCCAACACGAAGTAATAATGGAATTAAATACTTAATATTAAGGGGGAATTATAATTTCAGTTAACTTTATTTTTCTCTTCAAAAATGAATATATATATAGACATCCACAGACAGACTGTTTTGCTGTATCACAGCTCATCACTGTGGCTAGAAGTCCGGTTAGCCCTAAGCCGTTGGCGCACGGCAGGGAAGAAGGTGAATTTTAAGCGTATTTATTTTTAGATAAACACACCGTAACCGAGAGAACTCGATTCGGTTTACCGAAGAGTCATGCATTATCAGCCATAATAGTCACAGTTTACAAACTCACATTCCCTCCCCAGAGAGCTTAATCGAAATAATTTTTTCAGGAGCATATTGTCATCCACAGGCATATTGTTTCGCTGTATTACAGCTCATCAGTGTGGTTAGACGTCCGGCTGCCTCTAGCTAGGATCGAAACCCGGCTGAATTGGCGTCAGTCGGAGATATAGATATATATAAATGGTAATATTCGTTTGGAAAACTTGTAATAAAACAAATCGGTACCCGAGGAAAAAATTGGAAATAAAAAAAAGAAACAAACAAGAACATTAACACAACACGAAACCTAACGTCAAGTGCTTATGTTCCAAGTCAAAAGAAAAAAAAAACAAACAAGTAGAAAGACTATGACGTAGAGTGCTCAATATGTTAAGTAGAGCTATAAATTACAATAATCCTAAGGAGTCAGGATAAACTAAACAAAATATACTATTGGTACAACTTAGATGATAAAAACACAAAAAAGGGTATGTTACTTTATTGATAAGTCAATAACAAGACAAAAAAAAAAAAAACTATTCTTATGACCAGCTTTTACTGTGTCTACACCTACTAAGAATTTTTTATTTTGGTTTAATAAATTTTTAGGTTCCTTATGAGAAGCGATAGCTAGTTTTGCCTCTATTCATAGTGAATAAAACTTATCACCTGTCTTACATTTTTTTTTTAAATATTTCCCATTTCAAAATGGAATCATTGTTATCTTCTTGTTTAATCTTCCATATATATGTGGACAGGGTAGTACTATATTTATAGGTTTCGTGATTGAAACTACTGAGGTGGTTGTAATAACGTTTTTTTTTTAAACTGCCCTGGGTGGATCCCATGTAAACTTTAGCGTTCTTATCAGTATTATTCAATTTATTTCGATGTATTTTGAATTGGTAGACCACGCACTCTTGTTGGCACTTGCCTTCAGGAGGGCAGGCGTCCTTATTCCTACAATTACACTTAGTGGGACTGGTGTGTGATTTGTCTTTGATTTTTTTCCTATTATACTTACTAATTGAGTTAGTGATGTTAGGCATACATCAGTTGTTTTCCTTTTTAGCCAGTTTTACCCTGAAGATCCATTTAGGTGAAACCTAGGTAGGTTTGCCTGGTTCCTTAGGTTTATTCTAGTATATATATATAAATATATGTCAACACTAAGCGGCGACAGAAAGATGAAACAGACAGTCGTCAGTCGGTGGTGAGCTAAGTGTCTACTTTTATATTTACAGACGCTCTATCCCTGATATTGAGCACTATATATATATATATATATATATATATATATATATATATATATATATATATATGTATGTATGTATATAGTAAAGGTAACAAATCCGTTGGTATATAATCCAAGTGAATCCTAGTAAAATAAAATATTAAAATTGATCCACAAGAGCTCAATATATTTATTAACACAAATATGCAGATTTCACTGAATACAACAGACAAGCTCCTTGTATTTAATATTATATACAATTTCTCATGCGATCTAATAATTTTTTTTTCGGATGATATATTATATAAAAACTGTCTGAATGTTTTTTTAAGCCGAGCGCTGTTGATGCTAGTATATTAGTGTTGACAACACTGATAGAATAGCGTCATCTGCATGCAAAAAAGGCTAAAAATAATGGAAGCCTTATTAATAAAAACAAAACAAAAAAACACTTAATAATATTAACTTTGAACATGGACACAATATCTTGACTGTGTTTTGAAAAATGAAAACATTTTATAAAACATACATACAACAAACTATTTCTTATTTAACAGCTAAAATATTTAATCCTTGAAAGTGGTTAAATGTATAGCCGAAAGCGCTCGGATAAAAAGAACATTCGGGCAGTTTTTATATAATCTATCATCCGAAAAATATTAGATCACATGAGAAATTGTATAAAAAACTAAATAAAAGCACATTCTCTGTCGTATTCAATGAAATGTGCATGAAAGAAGGATTGCTGCCTAAATACACAATATATATATATATATATATATATATATATATATATATATATGCATATATATATATATATATATGTATATATGCATATATATATATGCATATATATATATGCATATATATATTCAATTTATTTTTAATATTTTTGTTTTCATATGCATAGTTATAATAAATTTATTATAATTTTTACTTTTAATAAATACTAATGAATGAAGTGGGGGCAACAGTTTGAACATTTGAAGGATTGATATGTTTAATATTGATATATGTATTATTGATATGTTATTATTGCTATGTTTGTATAATCAATATAATACGTACAAGTTTGTGTTTTTCATTACTGTATACCTACTTTTGCCCATCATTGGATTTATCAATATCTTGAAAAAAGAAAACTTGCTGCCTAAATATACGCTTTCCAAATGTATTCTGAAAAATAAAAGTGATAAGTTAACCTATGAGAGAGTGAAGTGTTTGCGTGACCAATATATGAATTTAATGTTATATAATAAATGTTATATAATATATAATATATAAGAACACTCTTACAAATTTTTATAAAATATATAGCCTTAATTCGAATGGATTTTGAATGAGTTTATAAACAAAGCGAATAAAAACGGAAAGTAATTTTTTTTTTTTTAACCAAGATCACTTGATCGATCTTGACATACTAGGTCAGTCTTTGTGGCGTTCGATGGGTTTTATTTCCTGTAAGATACAATGGGTG
>OZ010607.1:12910490-12940490 GCA_963932145.1 Acanthosepion lycidas | reverse complement strand
TTCCAAACGTTAAAGGGAAACATTCTTCGCCGGGTCAGTCTATTTAGGCTTACTACTACCCATCCATCTTTTCCTTTATCTCATCTGTTTAAAAGTGCCTGTTCACCCATCACTTATCTCTTTCCCGTCCTTTTCTCTTATCTTCTCTCTTGCTTTCCCTTCCCCCTGTCAATCTTATATATCCGTCCGTTTTATTTTCTCCATTTACTAAGAGACTTTGGTCAGAAGAGTGAATATTTTCGATATTCACGAAATAAATTATAACCAAAATGAATATTTAAGATTTTCTTCGTGAAAAATGAATATTTATGATTTTCTTCGAGGTGATTATTATTATTATTCTCTGTAGTCTAAATTGAGCACTCACTGGATTAATATCTTCCTTGGAATTGTCCCTCCCAGTCACAAACTATATATATATATATATATATATATATATATAGATAGATAGATAGATAGATAGATAGATATCAAATATGTGGTACAGTTCAATTTATATTACGATGAATCATTCATACAAAAAGTAAATTAGTAATTCAATGATATAAAATTGTTTTTTTAAAATAATAAGCTGTATCAGGTCTTTTAAAAAAGTTCTTATAGAAAAATGTTTTAAATATGTCTGGTACAAGGTCATGGTGGAAGAGCAGGGAGTAAGAAATGGCCCTCCTCCAGGATTTGCATGTTTATCTTGAAAGGTATCTCTTCATGACTGTCTTTTAAAAAAGAAAACAATTATTGTCTGGTAAAGGTCATTTTATAGGAGCGCGCACTGATATTACGCACTCTACTTCAAATAATTAGTTGCATGTTTAGTTTGGTACAAGGTCCTTGTACAGGAGTGCTAAGTGAGGAACCAACAACTAGTAATTATTTGCATGTTTAGCTTGAAAAGTAATAAGTATTTCTGTATTATTGTGTTACAGAAAATATTTAAACATGTCTGGTACAAGGTGATTGAACAGGAGCACTTGGGGAAGAACGATCCACCAGTAACGTAACGTTTTGCTTCATAAATATCTTTTAGTGTTCTGTATGAAATTTATTTTCTCCTGGCTCAAGGTCACAACAGAGAGTGGCACAGTCTTTATGTGGCGCGTCCCTTCAGGATGTAGATGATTATGGCTCTCCACAACTTTCCGTCCTATACAGATATTAATCAACGTTGTGATTCTGTTATTTCTCCTAATCCCTGTTTCGCCATCTATTTACTCAAGCGCACTGAGTCAGTTGTTGTTTTCCTTTGTCCTTCTTTTCCCCTATCTGCCCCGTGCGTATCAGATTTTCCAAGCAATCTTTCCTCATTATACGCCCCAGAAATCTCAGCTGTCTCTTCTTGATGTTAAGTATTCGTGTCTTTCGTTTCCATTTTCTCCAAAACTTCGTCTCGTTGCTCACATGTTCGGTCAACGGTATCCTCAGCATCCTTCTGTAGAACTGCATTTCTGTTGCTTCCAGTCACCTCTTCAGCTTTGAAGAGATTGCCCAGCTACTATCCAGGGGGACAGATATCACGTAGCAGTTTAGTAATCTTATCTTCGTTTTTCACGAACTTTTCTTATTTCTTAATCTTCTGCTTAGCTTTTTGAAGGGATCTTTCGCTATCCCATTACGCCTTTTGATTTCAGTGTCACACATTCCATCCTCTATTAAAACACTTCACAGATATTTAAATTTCCGCACTTGTTTAGTTTTGGCATCTCCGATTTACAATTCGAAATTTAGGCTCATCCTTTTGCTAACAACCATGTATTCTGTCTTCTTGCAGTTGATGATTAGTCCTTTCTTCACGATTTCTTTCACTACCTTCTGTAGGAGTTCCGTAACTTTCTTTCTGTGTCTGCTATCAAGATTGTGTCATCTGCATACCTAATGTTGTTAGATACAGTTTACATATTCCTTTTATTAGTTTAGGCTGGCACAAGGTTACAGTGGATGGGCGCTAGGTGGGGAACAAACTCACCATTACTTAGATGCATGACGGACACCTTACGTAGTTATCGATAACATAGTGTAGCACAAAGCAAGATTAGAATGTGCAGAGTAAGGAAGGAACTAAGCAAGTCTGTTGCGTGATGAACCTGCAAACAATCGTTTTACCTCCATCGCCTTTTTCTGGGTGCTGTTGACATTGTTGAAGAATTAATGGCATCTGACTTAACCTGCTCCTCAGGGAATTTCATACTCGAAGCAGAATGCCAGTTAAGGGTGTAGGTTTGTGGTGGGGAGATGGGGAGCTAGGGGGACGTTAGTAAGGAGTTGTGGGGTTGAACTGACATTGTTTTTGACAAGCTTTCGTTAATCAGACAATTTTGCTGAAGCGAAGGTGACAGGATAGCGTCTTCTCGGGTTTCATTCCCCTAAAAAGCTCTATGTGTGCTTTTGTTTGATGCGACGAAAAGGGGGGCCTTCAATGCATATACACACTTCATCATCCCATATCTAATGTTATGTTTTTTCTTTATTTAAATAAAAATACACAATAGACTTACGTTGTATAAAATTCTGAGATAAATTAATAACCTTATCTCACGAATCGTCCCTATTATAATTCTGCTCCTTCTTCTCTTCCATAGTTTTCACGACCGTTACGTCCTGCCTATACCTAAAAAATAATGGACTATTCCGTTTTGATTGCGTGGAAAGACAAAAGACTTATCAGAGACGCTACTCGGTTTCAATGAAAAAAACAAAGAAAGCTAGAGGTGTTTAACATTTCTTACTAATACCTCATAAATAAATGGACTATTCTGTTTTGATCACGTGAGAATACAAAAGACATATCAAAGTAGATAGTTCGTTTCAGTGAGAAAATGAAAGAAAGTAGGGATTAGATAAGACATGGGCAACATTTTGCGACCAGTGGGACGCTTCAGATCTGGCTCATCATAAGGCGGACCGCATTAGTAAAAAGATTCAAGGTAATTTTTCGTTGAGGCTCTCTGAGCCATTTTCATCACAGAAGATCATACGCGAAAGCATCTGCCATTGTTTTTGGATAAAAGATTTCTCAGTTATTAAATGAAGTCACCGTATAATTTTATCACATATGGCAGTGGTTAACACACACTATTGGACGTGAGTTTTTTTTTATTCATTTGAAAATACACGAAATAATTTTTAAATTAAAACATGTATTTTTTTAGAAAAAAAAATGTTTCTTCTTCAGGCAAAAAAAAAAAAGAATATTATGGACGTCCTGTTTCTAAAGCAAATTATATTTACACGCATGGTCTTCCTCAGTGAAAATCATCAATCGTTTAAAATTCGTTGCGTTCAACGAAAAGTTACAAAATTCAAGAAACGTTGTACGTAATCATTGCTTATGTGTGTGGTTATGCGTGAGAAAATGTAAGTGAACAAGTGAGTAAACAAGTGAGGACAAAACGGAATAAACAAAATTTTAATAAACCTTATTTTCCTCATGGAGTTCGGCGTGACATTCAGAAAGCGAAGCGGGTTACATGTGGCCTGCGGGACCCACTTTATCCAGGACTGGGTTAAATACTAGAATTTAACGTCCGTTTCAGTGAAATGGAAAAAAATTGTCAATTTCGAATCTTTTCATTTGTACCCCCTTACTGCTTAAAATAACGACCAGTATTTATATTTATCGAAATTTTCCAAGCGTAGCTTAGATGTGACACAAGACCGAAAGTATGGGCCACCCAGTGTGAATCGAACTCACAACTCAGTTGTAATTGTTCTAACGATGTGATTAACGATGTGCTAGAGAGATTTTTATGGATATTTTATTGTTGTAGGACACGTCATGAGCTTATTCAATGATTAACTGAAGAATTAAGATTTATCAGAAATTTAAAATAGGAAAAGCGTGAAATTTGAACGGGTTGAAACTAGTTGTTACTAATATAAAATACCTATAGTGTGGGTAAGCATTTCGGCCAGCGCATAAATTCCTCCTTGGAGGGATTTCTAACGCCTGGCATATCATCTCTCAGTTGCGTCTCTGTCTTTGGGCAGAGTGCGCTCAGGGGCTTCACTGTCATAGGATAGTGGGGAAACTGAGAAAATTATACTGAGAGTTGCCCAGCCCTGGGGAACAGCTGCCCGAGGCCACGCCCTCCCATTGCACCAGAGGGAGGGATCGGTGCTCGCACCGAGGCCAGCGCAAAACAATCTTGTTAACCATTGCGCTATAAAGTGCTCAATGGTGGATTTCTAAACGTAACGTAGATGTAGCTCAAGGCCGAAAGAACGGGCACCCAGTGAGGATCGAACTCACTATTCAGTCGTAATTGATCTACCGACGCAAGCTTACTAACCATTGCACCAATGCTCCTGGTGGTTTTCTAAACGGAGCTTCGAGGTGGCACATGGCCGAAAATATTGTGCACACAGTGAGGATCGAACTCCCTATTCAGTCGTAATGGATGTAGCTGCCCCCATTTCGATCTTTTTAGTCTACTCTGGAATTACAAAATAAAAAAAAAGATTTCAAGAAACAGAGTTGTGGTTATATGGCGGGAACATATGTAAAATAAAATCTGAAAATAAAATATTTAAAAAAATAAAAATAAGGCATTTGCTTTCCTTACAAACACATATCTCCCCTCTCTCTCTACTATTCTTTCAACAACTTTAATCTTTTAAAATTTTAATGCAATGTCAATCGCTATCTACTGTCTTCCTGATTATTCTTCTATTGTTCTCGCTCTTTAGTAATGTTTCTGCTTTCTAATTCTTTCACACTCAATAACACCTTGTGTCCTAGTGGTTTTACTCTCTCGCTTGCGGTAAATTCGATTAAAAAAAAAGTAAGGTAATTCTCATTTAATATAAAAAAAAGGAAGAAGAGAAGACATAACAATTGTTGAGAAACGGAAATTCGCTGGTCCAAGGTCGAGTTATTTTGACTGGAAATCTGCCAAAACATTCTTCACGCTTAAAAAAAAAAGAAAAGAAAAAGAAAAAGAACGCCTTGACAGAAAGTTGGAACTTTCTGTCATAGCGTTCCTGATCCCCCACGTCCAGAAAGGACACGATACATCGTAGAAAAATGGCAGTTTATGAGTTTGAAATTACATATTATCATTATTTCATGTATTATTCGTACAAATCACTTTTGTCACTGAGCCCTCAAGCATTTTCTTGTATTTTTGCGTACTGAATGTTGTAATGGAAGTCATCATTCAAAAACGGATTGATTTGTTTGTTTAACGGCATATCAACACCTTATGGGTCAATTAATGCTGAAATTTAATTTTCTTGGGAGCTTTACTTCAAAACAAGATTGTTGATAAAACCGTTGGTTAGATCCAATGACTTGATCCAAAGAGTTGTGAGTTCAGAACCTGGCTACGGAAGAGGTGAACAAAAACTTGAGCAGTTGGGTTAAAGGGAGATAACTGAGACACCCGGAAGAGGCATAACACGGGGAACTAGAACAATTTACTCCGGCGGACGAAATAAAGGTTCAGTTTGAAATTCAAGTCATCTGAAGAAGGCCGGAGTGTACAACAGATGAAACGTCTAGAATATGGCAATAAAGATGAGGACAACAGTCAATTCGTTACTAATTGGATCTCCCATGTAGGTCTTGCGCTCAGCTCGAACAAAGATTTGTAAATAATTTATGTAACTCGACCAAGAATATTTTCCTGCCCAAGAATGCAAAATAATGATGACGATGACGACGACTAACAATAATGATTATCCTTACCAGTCGTGTCAACATTAATCTTTCTTTATGGTCGATAATGTTCAGAAATGCATTACCGAACGAAACTCGCTGGCGTCAGTGTGTTAAGCCCTCAAAGATATTAGAAAATTACAGACAACAAGAGCCAAAGATGCTATCATATGAACAAACGTTGCATCTTGTCTTAGCAGGTGTCAAATGCTCTTCTCTGGCCTAGGGGCGTTAATCTCGCGTCTCGTCAAATCTCTTTTAATCATCGGCTCAAAGCAGATTATCATCTTCGTCACTTTATCCTCAGATCAAGGCGGAGTGTAACCTAGAAAATGTCCATTAAAGCCTATCTAGGTACACTTTAATTTTCACCTTGTGTCTGACACGGCGTAGCTTAATAAATATCTACTCCTGGGAGATAGGAGCCTCGCTATGGGGTAATATTTCGCGAGGATAGTTTGATTGATCGTTACTACTGATTAGTGAGTTCAATCCTCACTAGGTGTCTTACACAAAAATAAATCAATTCCCTTGGTTACTGCCGCAGATGTTTACATTAACCAAACAGAAGGATAAGAAGTTTATGGAGAAGCTTATTAAAATAATGTATGTTAAAGGAATAGGTCTAGTAAGATTGTGTTGCGCTAATCTCTCAAAGTGATAATGCGGGGGTGCATAGTGGGTTTACAGCCATATCGCTTTGACATACCGGTTCTCGTATGATCACTGAAGTTAATCAATCTCGAGCCTGGTCAGTACCTAGATGGGTAACTGTTTTGGAATATTAGGTACTGTAAGATGATGTAATATTGGCCCGAAATTTTTAATCGGAGAGCGGGGTTCCAATTCCTGTTGGGTTCGTTATATTCTCTAAGAGATTCCTGACAAATATTTTACCAACCATAGATACATGTCAAAAAGTATTATATTATAATCACCAACCTTTATTGAATGCATTCTTAAATAATCTAACGTAGGTTTATTTAAAACAAACGGTGTTTACATAAAAACATTCCCATATCAAAATGCGGATAACCACCAACCACAAGGTCTACTAGACAAACACACATACAGAGAAAGAGAAAGATAGATAGATAGATAGATAGATAGATAGAGAGAGAGAGAGAAGCAGACAAAATAAAATTATGATATTCTTACATACACCCTTGTGCAAATTAATTGAAACAACTACTTTAGTTTCCTTTCTTACACTATATGGTCAGTTTTAGACCCACTAGAGTGACAGTGTGTAATCGATTTCTATTTAGTCCTCATATAAGGTCATTTGCAGTGATGTGCAGTAATATGAATCTGTTTTCTGGGTTTATGATGAAATTTGTTTGGCCTTCAAAAATATTGCGTCATCCGTGATTGCATCAGATTTTCATAATTCCCAACACCATTGTCTCGACTGTCGATTAGTTGTCCTACAGCCATTGTCAGTGATGGGCGTTACTTCAAAGAATCGTATGAAAATTGTAACGCTGCACGAATATACTGGCAAGCCTTACCAGTGAGCAAATCAAAGTACTATTGACTGGCCCGGAAACTCTCTTGATTTAAATCCAATCGAGAATCTGTTGTCAATCTGTAAGGAGCAACTTCGTGGAATAGACATATGAAGTACTAACATGTGTACTGGGTCATGTTTCACTGGAAAAAACAAAACAAAACAAAAAAACAAATAATAACGGAATTATTCGTTTTGTTTCAATTAATTTGCACAGTGGTGTACATAAAGCAGTATTTATTTTCAGTTAGGCTTGGAATCCGTTAATTTCTTGGAGCTTCGAAAGGGTGCGTCGTCTCTCCTCGAATTCGGATCGCCATAAATTATACAAATGTTATTTAACAAGTCAAATGTACATCAAGTCTGATTAACTAAGGAAAATAAAAAAAAAAATGTAAAAATACCAGAATCTCTTCTTTTTTTTCAACATATCTCATTCACTGATGAAGCTTTAATAAAAATGAAACATCTTAGACCAATAAATGTTTCCTAATTGTTCTTTATCCTATGATTAACTTACGCACAGATACCCTTAGGAAAGGTAAGAATCTACCTCTTCTTTCTCAGCTATGGGTTAATTATTGAGACTTGTATCACTAAAAACATTATTATATCAAACAAAAAAAATAAAGAAAAATTCTTATAATGTAAATATATATTTTGGACTTAAATAACCTGCAAAGGGCTGATAACTCGTAAAAAACAAACCAATCAATCAAAACCCTATATAAAAAGGGTACACAAGTTCTAACACTGCCAGAGGAGATACAGTATTCCCTCGGCTATCGCGGGTGTTATGCTCCACACCCCACCGGGATAGGTGAAAATCCACGAAGTAAAAACAGGATTGGCTAAAGTGATTCATCAGGGCATTGTAATGTATATGTTTTAATATTTGTATATATCAAAGCTTTTATAAAGCCTCCATATGCTCTTTTAAACCTTTTCTACTCTCTTAAACACTCTTATAGACCCATTCTACACACTTAAACACTTTTTAAACATTTTAAAATCCTTCTTGATGTAGCGACCGCTGGATTCATTGATGCTGTAATGGCTGCCAACAGCCGCATAGCTTCTTTCCTGCAGAATATCAAGGAGTTTCACCTTCTCTGTTATAGTAAGCATCTTTCTCTGGCCCTTGGATTCACTGCCCGAAGGCTTAGTAGGTGCAGAACATTTGGGCGACATCGTAGAAATAACTGAATGGTGTGGGATGACGAAAACTAGAATGCTGGGAAGTGAGGCTGCGGTCACTAAGCCAATCACCGCCTCGGATACTTAATAGCATACTCTCATTGGTCGTGTCTCCTCTATCGGCCAATCGTGTGGCATGTACGAAATCATCTGGGAATTGGCCACAGAAACCCACGATGTCCCAAGGAAACTGCGATATCAATTTACATTGAATATTTTTAAAAATCCGCGATTCACTGAACTGCAACATAGCGAAACATTACTGTATCTTCTTTATCAATAACTCTAGGCAGACCTTGGCCGGTAGACGTCAATTATTCGGTTTAAAAAGCATATATATGTATATGCATGAAATATAACGTTTTTAGTAATAAGTTACAGTTAACTGTAATTGCTGTATTTGACGGCTTATAAGGCGCAGTTTCTTTTTTTTCTTAGTAAAAATAACTTTAAAAATTCCCCTTCGTCTTATACGCCATATATAAGTTTAAAATTCGCAATAGTTCGCCAAAACTGGCTACCTGACAACTTATGTTAGCTTAGACTTTAGAGTAACTTTTATATACCTATTCTTATTATTTAAACGGCTATTATGCAGATTAAAAGTGTTATCATTGTTAATATTCCTTATAATTAATTTCATCATGTTTAATATTAGTATTTTGTTTCACTAAAATTATATACAATAAAGTCAAATTATATATTTGTAAAATATATTTGTTTCATTAATATTTTTCTTGCGATAACTTCCGGTTGCATTGGTATAAATTCAATCAGAATTTTTATATCCTAATTATTCCACTACGACGTGGCCACCCGAGGCCGTCTAATGGTTAGCGAGCTTGTCTCGCTACAATTAGGACTGAATTGTGAGTTCGATCCTCACTCGGTGCTCCTACCTTCGGCCTTGTGCCACATCTAAGCTACGTTTGGAAAATCGCTATTCCACTAAAACGTTTACAAGACCCAGTTTGTACAGCTCATATAAAGGAAAATTTTTGACTGAATTTTAATGGTAACTGTACTGTTTTGTTCAATTGTAATAATTGCTTGATTTTTATGTTTGTATTCTGACCTTTGGAGACATGGTGGACCTGGGAACACTAGCAAATCAAGAAGCGGTTGTACGCTCCTCAACCCCCACCCCCGATTAGAGGTCGAGCTGCTGGATGTAGTTTATCGTCATTCGCAGGACGCGGGCGATTTTGGAACCATGGTACTGCACTCAATTTGAAATTTGTGGTGTGAGCTGATAAATAACGGCACAAAATATTTTTTCCAAATTGTTACCGTTTTTTGAAGTAACCAGTTTGATGTTTAGGTTAAAAACCGTAGCGTTACAATTTGATTCCGGTGATCATTAAAAAAACTTATAGCACAGCCTTATGTCATATAGTGCAGTAGTTTTAGTTTGATTTTCAATAAACAATGCAAAGCATTTTGTCTTACACTTTGTGATCAGCAGTATTATGGTGTTATATACACATCTATTTTTTTTTTTTTTCATTAATTATGATCTAATAAATTTGTATTCATTGAGTAGTCTTTTTTGTAATCTTTTACAAATTTTTTTTATAGTTTTTACTTCTCGAGTACAGTAAAAAAATTTACATATTAGGTTGGTGCAAAAATAATGTCGTTTTCTCACATATGTTAATATGTGAGAAAACGACATGATTTTTGCACCAACCTAATATTTTGCTTGTGGCGATTCATAATTAGAATTCTGGTTTGTAGTCATTAAACAAGGACAAGTGTTATCATGTAACAAAGTGACACAAATTGTAGTCATTAAATAAGGTGCAGTCTATGGAGTTTGGAATGCACTAGTTTCAAGATTCTCTATAAAACTACATAAATCAATTGTTTTCAATTGTTTTCAGGAAACCAGTTTGAAGATTAAATTTACGTTCAAAATGGTAGCATTGAAATTTATTTCTGCTGATCAGTAAAAACCTTATAGCACAGCCTTATAAAATTTATAACTTCCTGAATCTTTACAAATTTTATATGGACAAATGCATGGTGCAAGCAGATTATTACTAAAACATTATGTTATCAAATAAGACTTTCATTTGCTTCAAAGGGAAATTATACTGGACAGGTTAGCTATATTATGATGTAATATTTTATACAGTGTTGTAGTTTTAGTGTGATTTTCAATAAACAATGTAATATACATTTTTATCAATTTTTGGTTTTTATTAATTATTATCTAACAAATCTTATTCAGTGAATAGACTTTTTTGTAATCTTTAATTTTTTTTTACCGTTTTACTTACTGAATACAGTAAATTGAATGATATATTCTCATATATATATATATATATATGTATGTATGTATATATATATATATACATATACATATATATATATATATATGTGTATATATATATATATGTCTGTATATATATATATATATATACATATACATATACATATATATAAACATAAAACATTAGGCTGCATATAATTAACATACAAAGAAATAATCAAACATAGAAACAATCAGAAATATTTCTGATTGATTCTACGTGTGATTATTTTTTTGTATGGAATATATATATATATATATATATATATATATATATATATATATATATATATATATATATGAAATTAAGTGATATACACACGCACACATATTTATATATATGGGAAATTGAATGACATATTCTCATATAAATCTAACATGAAACAAGCAGATCATGAAAGTAATTGAACCACAGATCGCAGATGGTAAAACGTAATTATTTGCAGATTAAAGAGCGAGTATTGCTGTCTAGACCAATAGGAATTTTACCAATATTCCATTCTCAAAGATAATTCCTTCTATTAAAGTTTAATACGTCTCCAAGAAATATTCTTAAGAATATATGTATCTTTTACAGAAATATATTCGACTTTGCAACTGTGCTATTGCACACAATTTGAAAGTTTAGGATTTACATGATAAAATATTTTTCTTATCGTTTTTTTTTTTTTTTTTTTTTGAGGAAAATACTTTCAAGATTAAGTTTACGTTCAAAATTTAATTCCGATGATCAATGAAAGCCTTATAGCACAGACGCATAAAATGTATAATTTATTGAAACTTTAGAAACTGTATATGAACAATTTGCATGGCAAAAGCACATTATGACTTAATCATTGTGACATCAAATAAGCCCTTCATTTACTTCAAAGGGACATTATACTGAACAATGTATCTATATTATGATGTGACATGTTATATAGTGCTGTAGTTTTAGTGTGATTTTCAATAAACAATGCAAATTTAAAACATTTTGTCTTATAATTTGTACCCAGCAGTATTATGGTGCTATATACACGTTTATTGCTTTTAAAGTACAATTCTCCACGATTTTCTCTCGTACATTCATATATGCTCGATGTGTATCCAAATGTAAACAAATGACGTCACAGATTATGAAATGGACATAGTCCAACAATCATCTTAAGACATTTTTATGTTTATACATTCTTTTTTTTATACATACAAATATTTAATTAAATGCTCTGTTTATAATAAACGGTATTAACGACATTTACCGGCCTGAATGACCGAGAAATTTTCATAGAAAGTGTGCGTCCTCCGGTAAATGTCGTTAATACTATTTATTATAAACAGAGCACTTACTTAAATATTTGTATCTATAAATATCCATTTCTTAATGTGTGACGTCATTTATTTACATTTCGATACGCATCGAGTAGATATGAATGTATGAGAGAAAATCATGGAGAATTGTAGTTTAAAAACAATAAAATCGACTTTGCTAACCGAAACGCTCCTCTGTGGCTAAATCGGTACAGCACGTCAGGCTATATGACAACACACTTTTATCGATTTTTGGTATTTAATAATTATAATCTAATAAATGTTCTAACAAATCTTATTCTTTGAGTAGCCTTTTTTTGTAATCTTTTACAATTTTTATAGAGATTTTACTTATCGAATACAGTAAAAAAAAAATGCATATTTTGCTTGTGGTGTTCCATAAATAGAATTCTGGTTTGAATATGTTTTCTATTCAATGTATCTAATACAAAAATGTCAACTTTATTTGGATTTTTTCTTGGAATAAAATTTTGAAGTCAGTTTGTAAGCAAAAAACATGCGGAAATTAGTTATTTTTTTACATTATTTTAGACGATCTTGAAAACTAAATGCTCAAAAATTGGTAAAAAGCTATGAATCTAGTCTTGGTGGTATTACTTGTCGCATTAGGCCCTAGCTTTAACATCGAGTGCAATGTTGATTTTCTAAGAAACGTGAAAAAATCAACATGCCCTAGATTACAGCTGTGATAGCGTACTTGTATAAGTTGCGTAGCATAAAATGATGTTAGATCAATCGAATGATCACCAGATAAATCGATAGATAAGGCGTGGAAAGAAGTGGTAGAATGAGGAAATAGTGACAGGAGGTGAGGAAGAAGGCGCTGTTATGTGTTGAAGAGCATTCAGGAAATCACGTGATGGAGATTGCTATTGCAATTTCAGATAAACTTCTTATATTCGCTCTCTTCTGGTATATACAGCAAGCAATTTTGTAGCGATTATATTCACGATAATACGCCAACATGTAATCCCAAGTTATGGTAGGAGGTTAGCGCTCAATTCACATGCGCTCAACGAACTGGGTGACCCCTTTTGAAGAGGAAGAAACAGGACTTGTACTATTTAAGTATATTTACTAGCAAAATAGAGAATGAGAAATAAAAAAATGTTCGCCGACAGTTTGCAACTGCGGACTTAGTTTATGAGAAACGGCGCCCAGCAGTCCTTATTGATCTCTATCAGTCCACAGTTTCTTTAGATAGTATTTTAAGGTTTCTCGCTCCGTTCTTTAGTAAGCTTATCCCACTGTCTAGAGTTAGAAATGAAAGGAACAGACTTTCTTCGTGTTGCCTGAATAACGCAGTGGAAGAAAAAGTAAATAGATCTTTGAATTTGGCGCTTATATAACAAGTGACTCATGACCATTACAAGGGCAGGGATTAGCCCTTTATTTGGCCGTTCTCCTTTTAAGTTGATTTTTTTTCAGTTGGTTGTTCTAAGCACTAATAATCTCTCACATGCATATATATCACTACAGGGAAAAGATAAAAGTAATGTGCGACAGGAATTTGGACGAAGAACAGTGCATGGGAAAAGGAAAAGGAAAGAAAAAGAAGAAAAGGAAAACAAGAAGAGGAAAAACAAAAGAAGAAGAAAAGGAAGGAAAAAGAAGAAAAGAAAAAATGTAGAACAAGAAGAGGAAAAACAAAAGAGGAAAAGGAAAGAAAAAGAAGAAAAGAAAAAATGTAAAACAAGAAGAGGAAAAACAAAAGAGGAAAAGGAAAGGAAAAGAAGAAAAGAAAAAATGTAAAACAAGAAGAGGAAAAACAAAAGAGGAAAAGGAAAGAAAAAGAAGAAAAGAAAAAATGTAAAACAAGAAGAGGAAAAACAAAAGAGGAAAAGGAAAGAAAAGAAGAAAAGAAAAAATGTAAAACAAGAAGAGGAAAAACAAAAGAGGAAAAGGAAAGGAAAAGAAGAAAAGAAAAAATGTAAAACAAGAAGAGGAAAAACAAAAGAGGAAAAGGAAAGGAAAGGAAGAAAAGAAAAAATGTAAAACAAGAAGAGGAAAAACAAAAGAGGAAAAGGAAAGGAAAAGAAGAAAAGAAAAAATGTAAAACAAGAAGAGGAAAAACAAAAGAGGAAAAGGAAAGGTAAAGAAGAAAAGAAAAAATGTAAAACAAGAAGAGGAAAAACAAAAGAGGAAAAGGAAAGGAAAAGAAGAAAAGAAAAAATGTAAAACAAGAAGAGGAAAAACAAAAGAGGAAAAGGAAAGGAAAAGAAGAAAAGAAAAATGTAGAACAAGAAGAGGAAAAACTAAAGAGGAAAAGGAAAGGAAAGGAAGAAAAGAAAAAATGTAAAACAAGAAGAGGAAAAACAAAAGAGGAAAAGGAAAGGAAAAGAAGAAAAGAAAAAATGTAAAACAAGAAGAGGAAAAACAAAAGAGGAAAAGGAAAGGAAAGGAAGAAAAGAAAAAATGTAAAACAAGAAGAGGAAAAACAAAAGAGGAAAAGGAAAGGAAAAGAAGAAAAGAAAAAATGTAAAACAAGAAGAGGAAAAACAAAAGAGGAAAAGGAAAGAAAAGAAGAAAAGAAAAAATGTAAAACAAGAAGAGGAAAAACAAAAGAGGAAAAGGAAAGGAAAAGAAGAAAAGAAAAAATGTAAAACAAGAAGAGGAAAAACAAAAGAGGAAAAGGAAAGGAAAGGAAGAAAAGAAAAAATGTAAAACAAGAAGAGGAAAAACAAAAGAGGAAAAGGAAAGGAAAAGAAGAAAAGAAAAAATGTAAAACAAGAAGAGGAAAAACAAAAGAGGAAAAGGAAAGGAAAAGAAGAAAAGAAAAAATGTAAAACAAGAAGAGGAAAAACAAAAGAGGAAAAGGAAAGGAAAGGAAGAAAAGAAAAAATGTAAAACAAGAAGAGGAAAAACAAAAGAGGAAAAGGAAAGGAAAAGAAGAAAAGAAAAAATGTAAAACAAGAAGAGGAAAAACAAAAGAGGAAAAGGAAAGGAAAAGAAGAAAAGAAAAAATGTAAAACAAGAAGAGGAAAAACAAAAGAGGAAAAGGAAAGGAAAAGAAGAAAAGAAAAAATGTAAAACAAGAAGAGGAAAAACAAAAGAGGAAAAGGAAAGGAAAGGAAGAAAACAAAAAATGTAAAACAAGAAGAGGAAAAACAAAAGAGGAAAAGGAAAGGAAAAGAAGAAAAGAAAAAATGTAAAACAAGAAGAGGAAAAACAAAAGAGGAAAAGGAAAGGAAAAGAAGAAAAGAAAAAATGTAAAACAAGAAGAGGAAAAACAAAAGAGGAAAAGGAAAAGAAAAGAAGAAAAGAAAAAATGTAAAACAAGAAGAGGAAAAACAAAAGAGGAAAAGGAAAGAAAAAGAAGAAAAGAAAAAATGTAAAACAAGAAGAGGAAAAACAAAAGAGGAAAAGGAAAGAAAAGAAGAAAAGAAAAAATGTAAAACAAGAAGAGGAAAAACAAAAGAGGAAAAGGAAAGGAAAGGAAGAAAAGAAAAAATGTAAAACAAGAAGAGGAAAAACAAAAGAGGAAAAGGAAAGAAAAGAAGAAAAGAAAAAATGTAAAACAAGAAGAGGAAAAACAAAAGAGGAAAAGGAAAGGAAAAGAAGAAAAGAAAAAATGTAAAACAAGAAGAGGAAAAACAAAAGAGGAAAAGGAAAGGAAAGGAAGAAAAGAAAAAATGTAAAACAAGAAGAGGAAAAACAAAAGAGGAAAAGTAAAGAAAAGAAGAAAAGAAAAAATGTAAAACAAGAAGAGGAAAAACAAAAGAGGAAAAGGAAAAGAAAAGAAGAAAAGAAAAAATGTAAAACAAGAAGAGGAAAAACAAAAGAGGAAAAGGAAAGAAAAAGAAGAAAAGAAAAAATGTAAAACAAGAAGAGGAAAAACAAAAGAGGAAAAGTAAAGAAAAGAAGAAAAGAAAAAATGTAAAACAAGAAGAGGAAAAACAAAAGAGGAAAAGGAAAGGAAAGGAAGAAAAGAAAAAATGTAAAACAAGAAGAGGAAAAACAAAAGAGGAAAAGGAAAGAAAAGAAGAAAAGAAAAAATGTAAAACAAGAAGAGGAAAAACAAAAGAGGAAAAGGAAAGGAAAAGAAGAAAAGAAAAAATGTAAAACAAGAAGAGGAAAAACAAAAGAGGAAAAGGAAAGGAAAGGAAGAAAAGAAAAAATGTAAAACAAGAAGAGGAAAAACAAAAGAGGAAAAGGAAAGGAAAAGAAGAAAAGAAAAATGTAGAACAAGAAGAGGAAAAACTAAAGAGGAAAAGGAAAGAAAAAGAAGAAAAGAAAAAATGTAAAACAAGAAGAGGAAAAACAAAAGAGGAAAAGGAAAGAAAAAGAAGAAAAGAAAAAATGTAAAACAAGAAGAGGAAAAACAAAAGAAGAAGAAAAGGAAGGAAAAAGAAGAAAAGAAAAATGTAAAACAAGAAGAGGAAAAACAAAAGAGGAAAAGGAAAGAAAAGAAGAAAAGAAAAAATGTAAAACAAGAAGAGGAAAAACAAAAGAGGAAAAGGAAAGAAAAGAAGAAAAGAAAAAATGTAAAACAAGAAGAGGAAAAACAAAAGAGGAAAAGGAAAGGAAAAGAAGAAAAGAAAAAATGTAAAACAAGAAGAGGAAAAACAAAAGAGGAAAAGGAAAGGAAAAGAAGAAAAGAAAAAATGTAAAACAAGAAGAGGAAAAACAAAAGAGGAAAAGGAAAGAAAAAGAAGAAAAGAAAAAATGTAAAACAAGAAGAGGAAAAACAAAAGAGGAAAAGGAAAGAAAAGAAGAAAAGAAAAAATGTAAAACAAGAAGAGGAAAAACAAAAGAGGAAAAGGAAAGGAAAAGAAGAAAAGAAAAAATGTAAAACAAGAAGAGGAAAAACAAAAGAGGAAAAGGAAAGAAAAGAAGAAAAGAAAAAATGAAAACAAGAAGAGGAAAAACAAAAGAGGAAAAGGAAAGGAAAAGAAGAAAAGAAAAAATGTAAAACAAGAAGAGGAAAAACAAAAGAGGAAAAGGAAAGGAAAGGAAGAAAAGAAAAAATGTAAAACAAGAAGAGGAAAAACAAAAGAGGAAAAGGAAAGGAAAAGAAGAAAAGAAAAAATGTAAAACAAGAAGAGGAAAAACAAAAGAGGAAAAGGAAAGAAAAGAAGAAAAGAAAAAATGTAAAACAAGAAGAGGAAAAACAAAAGAGGAAAAGGAAAGGAAAAGAAGAAAAGAAAAAATGTAAAACAAGAAGAGGAAAAACAAAAGAGGAAAAGGAAAGAAAAGAAGAAAAGAAAAAATGTAAAACAAGAAGAGGAAAAACAAAAGAGGAAAAGGAAAAGAAAAGAAGAAAAGAAAAAATGTAAAACAAGAAGAGGAAAAACAAAAGAGGAAAAGGAAAGGAAAGGAAGAAAAGAAAAAATGTAAAACAAGAAGAGGAAAAACAAAAGAGGAAAAGGAAAGGAAAAGAAGAAAAGAAAAAATGAAAACAAGAAGAGGAAAAACAAAAGAGGAAAAGGAAAGGAAAAGAAGAAAAGAAAAAATGTAAAACAAGAAGAGGAAAAACAAAAGAGGAAAAGGAAAGGAAAGGAAGAAAAGAAAAAATGTAAAACAAGAAGAGGAAAAACAAAAGAGGAAAAGGAAAGGAAAAGAAGAAAAGAAAAAATGTAAAACAAGAAGAGGAAAAACAAAAGAGGAAAAGGAAAGAAAAGAAGAAAAGAAAAAATGTAAAACAAGAAGAGGAAAAACAAAAGAGGAAAAGGAAAGGAAAAGAAGAAAAGAAAAAATGTAAAACAAGAAGAGGAAAAACAAAAGAGGAAAAGGAAAGGAAAAGAAGAAAAGAAAAAATGTAAAACAAGAAGAGGAAAAACAAAAGAGGAAAAGGAAAGGAAAAGAAGAAAAGAAAAAATGTAAAACAAGAAGAGGAAAAACAAAAGAGGAAAAGGAAAGGAAAAGAAGAAAAGAAAAAATGTAAAACAAGAAGAGGAAAAACAAAAGAGGAAAAGGAAAGGAAAAGAAGA
Source organism: Acanthosepion lycidas (assembly GCA_963932145.1). Lineage (NCBI taxonomy): Eukaryota > Metazoa > Mollusca > Cephalopoda > Sepiida > Sepiidae > Acanthosepion > Acanthosepion lycidas. The sequence continues at coordinate 12,922,578 of OZ010607.1, read as the reverse complement.
AAAGAAAAAATGTAAAACAAGAAGAGGAAAAACAAAAGAGGAAAAGGAAAGGAAAAGAAGAAAAGAAAAAATGTAAAACAAGAAGAGGAAAAACAAAAGAGGAAAAGGAAAGGAAAAGAAGAAAAGAAAAAATGTAAAACAAGAAGAGGAAAAACAAAAGAGGAAAAGGAAAGGAAAAGAAGAAAAGAAAAAATGTAAAACAAGAAGAGGAAAAACAAAAGAGGAAAAGGAAAGGAAAAGAAGAAAAGAAAAAATGTAAAACAAGAAGAGGAAAAACAAAAGAGGAAAAGGAAAGGAAAAGAAGAAAAGAAAAAATGTAAAACAAGAAGAGGAAAAACAAAAGAGGAAAAGGAAAGGAAAAGAAGAAAAGAAAAAATGTAAAACAAGAAGAGGAAAAACAAAAGAGGAAAAGGAAAGGAAAAGAAGAAAAGAAAAAATGTAAAACAAGAAGAGGAAAAACAAAAGAGGAAAAGGAAAGGAAAAGAAGAAAAGAAAAAATGTAAAACAAGAAGAGGAAAAACAAAAGAGGAAAAGGAAAGAAAAAGAAGAAAAGAAAAAATGTAAAACAAGAAGAGGAAAAACAAAAGAGGAAAAGGAAAGAAAAGAAGAAAAGAAAAAATGTAAAACAAGAAGAGGAAAAACAAAAGAGGAAAAGGAAAGGAAAAGAAGAAAAGAAAAAATGTAAAACAAGAAGAGGAAAAACAAAAGAGGAAAAGGAAAGGAAAAGAAGAAAAGAAAAAATGTAGAACAAGAAGAGGAAAAACAAAAGAGGAAAAGGAAAGGAAAAGAAGAAAAGAAAAAATGTAAAACAAGAAGAGGAAAAACAAAAGAGGAAAAGGAAAGAAAAAGAAGAAAAGAAAAAATGTAAAACAAGAAGAGGAAAAACAAAAGAGGAAAAGGAAAGAAAAGAAGAAAAGAAAAAATGTAAAACAAGAAGAGGAAAAACAAAAGAGGAAAAGGAAAGAAAAGAAGAAAAGAAAAAATGTAAAACAAGAAGAGGAAAAACAAAAGAGGAAAAGGAAAGAAAAGAAGAAAAGAAAAAATGTAAAACAAGAAGAGGAAAAACAAAAGAGGAAAAGGAAAGGAAAAGAAGAAAAGAAAAATGTAGAACAAGAAGAGGAAAAACTAAAGAGGAAAAGGAAAGAAAAAGAAGAAAAGAAAAAATGTAAAACAAGAAGAGGAAAAACAAAAGAGGAAAAGGAAAGAAAAGAAGAAAAGAAAAAATGTAAAACAAGAAGAGGAAAAACAAAAGAGGAAAAGGAAAGAAAAAGAAGAAAAGAAAAACTGTAAAGCAAGAAGAGGAAAAAACAAAAGAGGAAAATGAAAGAAAAAGAAAAAATGTAAAGCAAGAAGAGAAAAAACAAAAGAAGAGGAAAAGGAAAGAAAAAGAAGAAATTTAACAAAGGTAAAATAAGTAAATAAAAAGTAAAATGAAAACAATGAAAGAAAAGGAATATTTGCAATGGATTGTTGATTTCTCTGTTTCGGCAGATTGGAGAGGGGGCTGAAAATATTATGGGAAAAGATATCAATTGTGGCGGTTATCATCGGAGTACGCGGAATGGACTCAACAAGCTTAAAGAAAATGATTGCAGGAATGCAAAAGTAGGAGAAGATTTGGAATTATTCAAACGATAGTGCGACTGAAAACAGAAGAATGTTGGAGTATTTGGGCGATTTATTGGTAGTTAATCTCCATTGTAAGTATCAGTGAGTAATTCCTGGGGTGATCGATTGCTGAATGAATAAAGACAAATATAGAATTTTTCAGTCTGAAATGTTAAAAGAAGAAGATAAAATAAGAAAAAACAGAAGAAAAAATAGAAAAAGAATAATGAGAAGAAAAAGAATAAGAAAAAGAAGAAAAAGAAAAAAGAAGAAATGGAAAAAAAGAAGAAAAAGAAGAAAAAGGAAAAGAAGAAAAGGAAAAAAAGAAGAAAAAGAAGAAAAAGGAAAAGAAGAAAAAATGAAAAAAGAATAAAAAAAAAGAAAAATAGAAAAAAGAAGAAAAAGAAGCAAAGGAAGACAAAGAATAATAAGAAAAAATAGAAACCAAAAGAAACAAAAAGAAAAAGAAGAAAAAGATGAAAAAGAAAAAAGGAGAAAAAAGAATAAATAGAAAATGAAGAAGAAAAAGAAGTAAAAAGAAAAAGGAGAAGAAAAAGAAGAGGAAAAATAAGAAAAAAGAATAAGAAGAAAAATCAAAAGAAGAAATAGAAGAAAAGAGAAAAAAAAGAAGAAAAAGAAGAACAGGAAGAAAAAAAAAGAAGAGAAGAGAAAGAAGAAAAAAGAAAAAGAAGAAGGAAGAAGAAGGAAGAAGAAGAAAGAAGAAGAAAAAGAAGAAGAATGATATGAAACGATAAGAAACGAAATAGAAAAATATCACGTAAAAGGTGAAACAATAAAAAGAAAGAAAAATACCAAAAGGTGAGGCAAAAATGAAAAAGAAGAATGAAAGAAAGAAAGAAAGAAAGAAAGAAAGAAAAAACAGAAAAAAGAATCAAATAATTTTCTTATTTGATTCTTTTTTCTGTTTTTTTCTGTTGAATGATGGTAAAAAAAGGGTGACAGCCATTAATAAGTTTCTATTTGTAAAAGAAATCGCGAAGCAGACAGCAAAAGTACAAAAAAAAAGAAACGAATATTTTGAAGGGACATTAAGATATATGAATGATTAAAGAAACGAGAAAAAAAAAAAACTCATTTCGATGTTGTGAGTAATCAGACGATATTTGATCACGTGATATTAGCTTGCAAACGCCGTCTCAGGCGGAGATTTCTGAAAGTGATGTTGTTCCTTCGACATGATACAAGATACGTTGCGAAGAACAGAAGCCCGTTTCTATTATTTTTAGAAACATCTTTTAAATTTCTCACAAGAAATACATTAATTCTTTGTGAGGCGTTAAAAACATTTCATCGGACGACCTTCAAACGGAATAGAGATATAATTTGAAAACAGTAATGTTTATAAACACGAATTAAGTAGGAGTCTTGTTGTCGGGTAATGATTATCCAGCAGCTCTGCTTGACCATTACTAATAAGACATCTTATGGTTAGGTGAGTTTATTTACTATTACTTATCCAAAACAAGGCTAAAGTGCCACTCAAAGTAGAGTGTTACTAAATGGGTATGCTGTAAGAGCGTATAGGGAGGGAGCAAGGGTTGCATATTATGAGGATATGTAGGATAGATAACGGTTGATTCTCGACTTAATGAGGTTAGGATCGTAGTGACCCAGGAAGTATCATCTCGGGAGTCTTACCCACAATGCAACAGTTCTGGGAAAGAAACTGAGTGGGACTACTTATGAATTGAATATGAGGGAATAAGGATGTCGAAGCAGTGTACATGTCACTGCGGATCCTAGCAGTGAATTTCTGGATTGCAGGAACCAAAGAATCTAGTTCGGCCGAACGCCTGACAGGATAATACCGGCAGAGGAACGCAAAACCAAAAACGTTCCGTCTGTGGGAAAGAGGTTGAAGGGTGAGCAACAATTTATCACGCACATGGCCGCGTAAAAAGCTTTTGAACTAGGTCGAGACTGGAAAGAGAAGATTGAGTAGTTCCGGCCAAGATGCGGCAGCAACTGTCCGTTTTTCGTTTGATCTGACTCGACAGAGGAGTGTTTCTCAACTATTTTAAGCAACGGCACACCTAGGAACAAATTAAAATAACACGGCACGCTTAGCGAAATATTTAAAGGGTATACATTTAAATGTTATGAAATAAAAACCATGGATTTTTAAAAAAAATACACGTACAAATATGACTTTATCTTATTTAAATGTTTCTATTCAAGTATTTGTGCAGCTTATTTAGTGTGAAACTGGTTTCGCGATTTCTTCAATGTTTTGGTGCAATAAGCAGACCCTCATTTCTTCTTCAGTTAAGCGTAGTCTTTCTTGTTTCTTATTTTTGATGTTATTTACTGTTGTGAATCCTAATTCACATAAATAAGTAGAAAATTGCAATAAAACTGATAAAGCATTTTAGCTAATTTGCGTTATTTCGTTTGTATTGAAATCCAGAATGTGTCTATGGGTACCATTGAATGTTTTCTTTTCAGCCCCCGATCAATAGAAATAACTAAATGCTTTTTAAAAAGTTAAATTAAAAAAATAAAAATACTTAAAAAAAAATGAATATTAAAACTAAGTATTTAACATAACATAATCGAATAATAGTAAAAAGAATTACTTAAAAAAATAGTTTAATGCTTATATATTTATTCAAATACTAACGCTGTACCATTAAAATTTCCACACACATATACAAGGTGCGATGGATAAATTGTCATCTAAATTACACAAAAATCAAAATAACATTGGCATCTCATTTTAACAGATATATTTATCAAAATTATACAAAAATATCTTGAAATACTTTAGAGTAAAATAATTCAATAAAATCGCCATTTGCTTCAATCACGGGCTCCAGATGACTTCGGAATCTCCTGCAACTCTTCTAGACGGTCTCCTTATTTAAGTTGGTGAATGCTGCCAAAATCCTTGCCTTCAGTTCATCTTTCGTGTTTCAAGGAGTTTTGTCTGTCTCTCGTTCAACTGCGCCATAGTAATCATGGGGGTTGCAATCTGGTGACTTAAGTGTCCAGATGTAAGGGGTAATGTGGTCGCAGAAATTGTCTGACAGCCATGACTGCGTTCTTTTGCTTGTGTGGCATGGCGCAAAGTCCTGTTGCCAGACATAGGGTCTTCCAGTCTTGTTAGAATTTTTTTATTCTACTATGTGGCTTCGAACATTAATTTCTCGTTGGAAATACACGGAACCCGACACGATGCGGCAGGCCATTTAAATATTTTCGATTCTTTTCAGATGTTCTAGTTTACCAGGCTGGAGGGATAATAAGGGAACAACCAACATACAAGGAATAGGAAATTGTGGAGAGCCATGTGTTGCATACCCCTTTGACCATAATGAAATATCGTGTACTCTCCCGTCGTTGATCGACGTGGGTTGTTGACCCGCACCTACCCGGGACCCTTTTACGACGTACGAGGGTCAGGCATCTCAGTTCTTAAGAACCGACAACCTGCACTTATGATTTGATTATAGGGGTGATGGTTTTGTGCAGAACCAACCAAAGAGCCGATTACAGAGACCTGCTGCACCCCAAGCAGGTTTTGAATTCAGAGTTGTCCTTCTCCTACATCAGTTGTCATTCAAGTCTATAAAACCAGTCTATTGCCTGGGTGGGGGAGAAGAAGAGGATTCATACATTTCCCAATGGTATTAGCACGTAAGTGAATGTAATGGATTCGACTGGAATTCGAACTCGGCTCTCCGATTCCTCAATCCGACCCGCTATCCATTACTCCACTGTGCCGCCTATAAGATGCAATATACTTATCCAATTACCCTGGGTAATGTAGTTTCAGAATATTTATTGTTATAGGGATCTATCGCCAAAACCCTGGGAGGAGTTTCATAACAGACAGACAGAGGCTACAACTTTATATATATAGATTGTGCTGAGTGCATTTGCTGTCTTGCTGTTTCGAATATGATGTTTTTTCAGTTGAGTAAAAATTTCATAAAATTTTATGTGCCGTAGTCGATCAAGGCCTTCCACATTTTCCTGACACTTGTAGCTCTTAATAAGTTTTGTCATTTTTTTTTTACTTCTCCCAAACCCTGTTCTACAACCCATTTACTCATGCTGTTTCCTTCTGTCCATCTTTCCCTCAATCTGTCCTGTGAGTATCAAGTTTTCCAAGCCCTTCTTCCTCATGACGTGCCTCAGAAACCGGCAACTGATTCTTCTTGGTGTATACATATAAGTTTCCTTTTTGTTTGCATTTTCTCCAAAACCTTGTTGTTTCTCACATGTCCGGCCCATGATATCCCCAGCATCTTTCTGTAGAACCACATTTCTCTTCTTCATCTTTAAGGAGATTGTCCTGTATTCGTTGCCATACAGGAGAACAGTAGCCTTTTTTTTCGAATCCAACAAAATTTTTCTGTCTCTTAATACTCTGCTTAGCTTTTGGAATCCGGTGCCCTGCTATTTACCTTGAGCTCTTTGATAAGATCCAAAGAAGAATCATCTATATTATTGGTACTGACCTATTCATCAAAATTCAGATAATAAATTTTGTTATGTGGCTCTTTAGGCTTATTCTCCGATTGAATTCATATCCGTTTGCACCTGGCTTCTTAAGCAGTGCTATGAAAATAGCGCTGCTTAGGTCTTCCGGTACACTTATTGTTTATTTACAAGAATAATTCTAAACATTCTAAATACTAATACAATTAAAACTAATCCTTCTGTCTTTTCTACAAATATTTTCATGGCATCTGCTCTGACGAGCTATTGTCACTGGTACCCGATTACAAGAATTTAAGCGTGAACTAGGTTGACATCTCGGTCCCACCCATTTACTGTTGAAACAGTTAAATGTAACCGCCTCTTCTACTCCAACAGCTTCTTCTCTCACACTTCCCGACTGGGGAATTCCCTTCCTATTACTTGCTTCCCTGATAACTATAGCCTTCAAAAATTTAAATATAATGTCAATCTACATCTTCTTGTTGCCTTGATCCCCGTTCTTATTTTTATCTTTTCCTCACCCCCACACTATACACAGTCTTTTCTCTTACTTTCACTCTCTGTAACCCCTTGTGTACTAGTGGCACTCCCACTTTGCTTGGGGTGAAACGCTTTAAAAATGCAATATTTATCATTTGCCAATTTATAAAGAAATAAATATGAAAACAATTTTTTATTTATAAATTTATAAACATTTATTAAATTATTAAAATATGAGAACAAACTATAAGGAAATATTTATTATTTACCATTTTATAAAGTTTGAATCAATTGGCAAATTAGCAGATGTTTTGCCGACCATCCCAATAAACAATATAATAAATAAATTGGGTACATAAACTATCCAAGAAATAAATAAAAAAATGTAGATTAATTTTGTTGTAAATTCTCAAGAACAAAGAAAATGTATAAATTCACTTTCATCATATGTTTACCATTTATTACAATTCTAATCATTGCATTTTAAAACAATAAATATTGCCGAAGAGTAAAGGTTTATCCATGTTTGCCGATTGTGTCCTGAATGTGTTTTTTTATAAATGTGGTCTTATGATGAAAGGATTATTACAAGCGAGATAGGATCAGTGAATGGGATTAGCTAAATATGATTTTAGAACAAGTGATGTCTAGCCTCCACCATAGTGTAAATAAACAATCTAATAAATAATGTTTATTATTTTTGTCGTAAATTCTCAAAAACAAAGAAAATGTATGAATTCACTTTCATCATATGTTTAAGTTTTATGACAATTCTAATCATCACTTTTTGCAATGCAATATTTAACATTTAAAAATTTATAAAGAAATAAATATTAAAACATCTTTTATCAATAAATTTATAAACATTTACCAAATTGTTAAAATATGTGAACCAATCATTATTATTACTGACAATTTTATACAGTTTGAATCAATTGGCAATAAATATTGTATTGCCGCCTTCTTCTGGGGTTCTCTTTGGTGAAAGTCATAATAAATTTGTCTTCCTCTCTTTCTTCTCTCGGCCGATTTTAAACCAATCTATTTTATTAAACACGACGTGGACATTTTTAACTAGCTAGTGGGGTCGTTCTATCACACCCACTGGGGAGCAAGTTCCCAGAGACACACCTCTGCTGTGCATGATGTTTAAAATTTAACACCTTAAAAAAAAAACTTTCTATCTCTCTAACATTCCCACGTTCGGCTCAGCCAATCAAAATCGACACCCCTATTTTGGCTACCAGCTGACCTTAAGGTCAGCCTCAGAAGGTCAGAGCCAAATACACTTCCACTATTATTTAACATTAGCCTATATTCTGCCAATCATTCAAATAAATAATATAATAAATACTGTTAATAAATAATCTAATAAATAGTGTTTAATATTTTTGTTGCCAGTTCTCAAGAAGTAGCAGCTGTTTCCAGAAATCTTGCTCAGCAAATTAAAATGAGTTCAATTTCCAGTAGGCAGTCATCCTAATCTTAGGCTTATCTAAGTTTACACTAATCCGGACGGACCTATGATCCGAGTAAACTATATAATGGAAACTTGGACATGCTAAAACTCCTAAGATTCGGTCGAGGTGGCTAGAACGCACCTTCGCAGCCGAGCCGCCCTATTTGTTCAAGTCCACACTACCCCCTGAGTGTGTGCATTTCGTTACTTATCGACAAGATCAAACTTGTCGACAAAAATGCCTAAATGCTTTCACGTCCCGGTTGTTAGTACCCGAATTTGATTAGATTGTTTATTTACAATATTTTTTCATTATATTATTTATGGCAATGGTTGGCAAAACATCAGCTAATAATAAATTGATTCAAACTTTATAAAATGGTAAATAATAAGGATTTACTTATAGTTGGTTCAAATATTTTAATAATTTAGTAAATGTTTATAAATTTATATAAAAAAAATTGTTTTCATATTTATTTCTTTATAAATATTGCATTAGATTTAATACAATTATGTTAGTTTTTGGTATGTTGTAAATATAAAATTATTGTTGTAAATAAGCAATCTAATAATTAAAATAATGTATAAATTATTATGTAAATTCTCAAGAAAAATAAACAATGCCGAAGGAGTGAAGGTAGTTGAAATAAAAGCGGTGTCATAGGAAAAACCGTCCCTTTGACACTCATTTTATTTTTGCTGGCATGAAGGTATATGTTTGCCCAATAAGATTTACCGTGGAGGTAGTTAAAATAATAGCGGTGTCATGGGAAAAACCGTCCCTTTGACACTCATTATATTTTTGCGAGCACGAAGGTATATGTTTGCCCAATAAGCTTTACTGTGGAGGTAGTTAAAGTAATCGCCGTGTCTATTATGGCACAGTGGATAATGGCGTTGGTTAGATCCAGTGACAGAACCCAAAGAGTGTGAGTTCAATACCTTTCAAAGACAGAAGGAAAATTAACAGGAGTGAAGGTGCATGTTTGCCAAATTTTTGTTCCCAATATTAATTTATAGAAAGTCTTTTGTTTTAAGCATATATTTGCAATTTTCAGGGAGTGCAAAAATACATCAGAAACATGATACATGATACATCAGTTGAATCTGAAAAAAAAAAAATAAAACAATAGCTCAAACCAAAAACAGAAAAAAATAGAGAGACGGGAAGATAAGGCAGAGTCGGTAAGTATAAAGAAAAAAGTAAAATGCTGCGAAAAGAGGCCGAGGAGCGGTAACTTATGACCACAGTGCATGATGGGAGTGTACAGTTTTACAAATTCAATCTGCTAACGGCAGGCTGAAAACTGCCACCCTTACCTATCTTCTTTGATATGCGATAGTTGGTAGGCTTAACAGCTTTACGTCCTACTGTTATAGATTCGTAGGCCAAACAGTCGCTGATGATTAGGAGAGGGGGTTGTACGTCTAAGATTAAGGCTAACGTGGGCAAAGAGAAGGAGACGCTGAAAAGGCTCGTCTAAAATCGTTGCCATATTTCTTGCCCGAAACACGACCAAGAAAAAAATAGAGTCAGCTTATAATACAGTGTTGTTGCCGCCGGCGGTTATATAAAAGTTTGGTTTGGTTTATTTTGTTTTACGGTATATCAACCTAAATGAGGCTACATAATGCCGATAACATTTTTAGGATAGATTCATATGAATAGAATATGTATTCTTTGGTTTAGATTGGTTTGGTTTATTTTGTTTTACGGCATATCAACCTCAATGGGTTATTTAATGCCGACGACATTTTTATTGCTGGTAATATTCTGTTTTGTCATAAATCTGTTTCTGGTAATATTTTTCCTTCAAATTTGTGTTGCTGGTAATAATTTTTTTCAAAAAAGTATTGCTGGTAATAGTTAACTATTTGCCCATAGCTGGGACCCTAACAGGTGCTACCACACCGGGTCAGGATGGACCTGGGAACACCAGCAATTAAGAGCTGGTTTCACGCTCCTCAAAACCTCCTGATCAGAGGCCTTGCTGCTGGACGTAGTTTATCGTCTTACCCAGGACGCGGATGTAGTTTAAAGTCTTACTCAGGACGAGGTTATATAAAAGGTGGGTGAGTAAATGGTAGAAAGAGAAACGTAGCACGTTATATCATTGACATCTTTCTACTTCTTTTATGTGCCGTATTCCTTCAAGACGTAGGCGATCATGGCTCTCCACTTCCTGCTATCCCTTCTAGCTCTCAATAAGTTTTTCCTTTTGCTACTTCTCCCAGTGGTGGATTCATACCTAATCAAAATTTATAAACTAAGAAGAAATTATAATGTGGATAAAAAGTGGGGGATCAATTTCATATTACAGTCAATATATAAACTGATCCCTTAGTTTGTGACCATGGTAGTTTCTATACATTTATATTCCAATGAATGCAAATAAATCTAAAAGACATGCCTGTGTAGCTAATCAATATTTCATTGATTGATTCGTTTTCTTTTGGGTGTTGATATGTCTCCAATTCGTGGCTTCCATATTGTACTCTTCCTTTGACTTACAATCATTCATTCTGTCTTTATACAATTGATTGTTAGCTCTTTCTTTCCACTGACCTTGACTATATTGTCTAGGCTTTCCTGCAGCTTTCCTTGTGCTCGACATAAACACAGTGTCATCTGTGTATCTTATGTTGTTAAAAATGTGTCCAACAATACTAAATCCTGGTAGGATCTCTAGTTATCCTAAGATGCCTCGCTGTAAAGGTTAAATAATTCCTGTGAGAAGACACACCCTTATTTTCGTCTATTCTTTTTATTGTGTACTTACTCGGTTAGTTTTCTGAATATTATTATTACTACTACTACTACTACTACTACTACTACTAATAATAATAATAATAATAATAATATTAGGTTGGTGCAAAATAATGTCGTTTTCTCACATATGTTACTATGTGAGAAAACGACATTAGTTTTGCAAGAACATAATAATAATAATAATAATAATAATAATAATAATAATAATAATAATTAAAAATACGTCAAAAAACGACATTATTACGTCATTATTTTTGCACCACCCTAATATATATATATATATATATATATGTGTGTGTGTGTGTGTGTGTGTATTATATATATATATATATATATATATATATATATATATATATATATGTATGTGTGTATTATATATATATATATATATATATATATATATAGAAAGAGAGAGAGAGAGAGAGAGAGAGGGGAGAGAGAGAGAGAGGTGGGTATCAAAAATACTTTTACAAACTTTGGGGGCGGGTTCTTTACACCGAAAGGACACAAGTCCATATAATATGTCCGCAAATCCTTCGTTTTTGAGTATTAAGTTTAAAGAAAGCCTCGCGTCCATTACCATTGGCTGCTGTATGTGTGTCTGCCCACGATATGAACATACTGCCATTGTTAAATGAAACACTTCTCAGTTAACTGACTGCTATACACGTTAAACGTTGAAGACAGACTAGCCACAAATATACACGAACGACAAATGTAACCTCATCTGTATATGTTGCTAAAACTGCTTCCACCAATAAATACTGTCAGGAATTCTATTTCTCCAAAGATTGTTTCACTGTAAAGTTTAAATACTTCCGGTGAAAAAACACGCCCTTTTCTTCGTCTATTCTTTTTATTGCGTACTTAATCATTTCATTTTCTGGATAATTATAATAATAATAATGCAACGCCAGGCATGGCACACATAACTTTTGGTCTTAATTTGGAGGATATGTTAACAAGTATATATTTTGTGTTGCTAAATTAAGCTGGACTAAATATCCCTTTCAGTTCCACAGATTCACTGGACATTGCCAGACGATGTGTTTTTTAAAACAATGTTTAAAAAAATACAAAAACGGAGCGTCTACTCAAATACGGGTATCCACTAAAAATAACGTATGAAGAAATAAAATAAGTCGGATTAATATATATATATATATATATATATATATATATATATATATATATATATATATATATTAGGTTGGTGCAAAAATAATTTCGTTTTCTCACATAGTGACATATGTTAGAAAACGAAATTATTTTTGCACCAACCTAATATATATATATATATATAT